>FR997815.1:14441437-15071178 GCA_905475355.2 Clostera curtula | reverse complement strand
CGGGATCTGCGGCCGGACTCGGCCTATGTCCCGGCGGGAGCGGCCCGGATAGTCGGGCCCGCATCCACCGCCATGGGCGCTGCCGTGCTGACAGTGCCCCGGACCACCTCGCGCCGACCAGGGGGCCTATCACGGCCGCCCTTTTGGGCGCACGACCCGCTGCCCAGCCGGTGCTCATGGGGTAAACCCATGTCTGCACACAGCGGGCAGCGTCGTCTCTCCGCCTGGCACTCCCGTGCCGTGTGTCCGGGCTCGCTGCACTTGTAGCAGCGAGCCCCTCGCCCTTTGTCCTGATTAGGACACGACACACCCACGTGGCCGCACTCGAGGCAGCGGAAACAGAATTCCGCTCTGGCCTCGAGTGCCACCACCCTCGCCCTGGCCCAACCCACAACTAGGCGGCCGGTCGACAGAAGCCGCTGCGCAGCGGCTAGCGGGCAGCGCACACTGGCCACGCCCAGGTAACCGGGCGCACGACGGATACTGCCAACCCTGACAGCCTCCGCCGCACACCCCCCGGCTGTGGCGACTGCCTTAGCCACGTCAGCGGCCTCTGTCACATCGTCAAGATCCCGGATCTGTATATCCCGGAATCGCATAGGGCGCAGGACCCGGACGCCCAGAGCACCGAGGGATGCTCCAAGGCTCTCCGCGAGCCTGTCCGCCTTCGCTCCGCATTCGGGGCCGGACAGCTCGTAGAGCATCCCCCCCATCCTCGTCCTTCGGGGTCGCATCTCCTCAGGGGCGATCCCCAATACCTCCAGATTGACCGCCCCCTTGGCGGTGGCCAACACCTCAGCGTAGGTGGCCTGCGACCCCTCCGGTAAAGTAAGGGTTACGGCCTCCGTCTTCGTCCGGGCCCTCCTCCGCCGGCACTTCGCCCCTCGACCCTTCCTCGCCTTTCCCGGCGAAGGGGGGGAGGGACGGCTCCTCGGCACGTCAGTCTTATTACGGGGCGTGGCCTTCCTGGCCGCCACCGTCGCCCATGAGACCTTCCTGGGATCCCCCGCTGGAGCCACATTGGGCGTCACACGCGAGGGGCCCGCAGTGGGTTCCGCGACCGGTGGCACGGCCGCGGCCCTCCTCCTCCTCGGCTTCCTCCTTCCCTTTTGGGGAGGCCCCTCGACCTCACTCCGTCTCTCCATTATCTTCGACGCCATGCGGACGTCGCGGGCGGCGGACTTGTCTGCCTCCAGAGGCGGTCGGAGCCGCTTCTCCGGCAGCAGACGGTCCGCAATGCCCGCGATCTTAGCGTCCATCATGGCGCCGATCATACCTATGGTCAGCGGTGGCTCGGTCCTCTCCCTGACCCCAACCGCATCCCTTGCTTCGTCCAGTGCTTCCGTCTGCGTCGCTTGAGGAGTCTGCGAGACCTGGGGGGGCCGAGACTGTTTAGCCACTGCCTCCCGCAGCTGGTCAATCTCGACCCTCATGTCTGCGACTCGCTCCAGCAGGCTCTCGTAATCGGAGGCCTTCTCTACGAGTTGATTCGTCGCTCTCGTGAGGGATGCGGTCGCCAACTCTATCGCCTTGGCGAAAACTCCCTTTTGTCGCCCGTGGGATTTGGTCACCTCCAGGAGTATGGCCACGTCGTCCTGGACGGTTGCGCCCAATGTTCGGGCGCTTGGCTCCCCTGGAGGCAACTTTCCTCTTTTTGCCGCGACTCTCGCGACCATGTCAACGACCTTCGCCTTCGAATTTAGCACCCGGGCCATGGTCTTGACCCGGATGTTCTCCGGCTCCGGTTCCCCGTCTTCGTCATTATCCGCGGCCCTCTGACGCCGCTTCCTGTATACCCTGTACAGATGGCGGGAGCACTCGTGATAGAAGCCGGCCTTTACGACTCCAGCCTCCACGACGTCCTCCGGGCCATCTGTCAGGTCTTCCTCCTCCCACTCACTAGTGAGTGGGGTTTGGGATCGGCACGCCTTGCCTGCCTCCGCTCGCCTGGCATAAATATCGCCCCTATCACGTGGGTCCTGGTACTCCGAATCGTCTGACTCGGGTACCTCTTCGTCAGTCCCCATGTCCACCTCTTCCTCTCTCTCATCTTCCACGAGGAGCGGGCTGTTGACCCTCTTACTAGCCCTATCCTCCTCAGGTACCCTCTCCTTCTTGCGCTTACGCGCCCCCCGTCTCCTACCTCTAACTACCTCATCCGTCGCAGCGACGGACGGAACGCCCGAATTGCCCCCCCCGTATACTTGGGGCAGACCGCCCCCCCGTGAGGGAGGAGCGGTGCGGGATTCCCCAGCCGCCACCGGCTGACTGGGACCCGCCCGGGGAGTATTTTTCTTCGAACGACCTTCCATGTTAAATTCCTCCTCAACAACTTCGCCCTAAGCACTTTCCCCCCCGCAGACTCCCGGGAAGAACCCGAGAGCCGCAACCCCAGAAGCTAAACATGAAAACGAAAAGAAACAAAAAGATAGAACAGTAAGCAGAAAACCAAACAAACGACAACCAACAAAACAAACCAAAGCCAAGTATAAACACCGAAAAGAACTGAAGAATAGAATTAGATTAGATAAAATTAAGTTAAAATAAAATTGAGTGGGGACTCGGTTTAGCGGCCAACTGAATTGAGCGCCAACCCGAGTGCCCCATGGTGCGCCGCAACGGTTTGCGTCTCACAAGGCAACTCTGAAAACAGAGGAGTCCCCGGAGCCGCAACCCGCCGCGACGCTGTGAAGGAGGTGGGAAAGACAGGAAACAAGGTAAAGGGAAAGGAAGGAGGGGGAGAATTATACGGGAAGGCGCATGGCTGTTTCGGCTACGTCTGTCCAGAAGGGCCAGACCAAAAGCAGGCGGCAACCACGAGCAGGATAACAACCACACTTGCCTTGGGTTTCGACGCAACAGTAGTGCTCCACCCAAGACCAACACCCCTCACATTGCCGGGAAAGACAATGGAGTACGGTGAAAGACGAAGTCACCAGGTCTTACCAGTAGCCTCTGTGACTTCCCCTTCCACCCGCCCAACCTAACCTAACCTAACCTAACCTAACCTAACCTAACCTAACCTAACCTAACCTAACCTAACCTAACCTAACCTAACCTAACCTAACCTAACCTAACCTAACCTAACCTAACCTAACCTAACCTAACCTAACCTAACCTAACCTAACCTAACCTAACCTAACCTAACCTAACCTAACCTAACCTAACCTAACCTAACCTAACCTAACCTAACCTAACCTAACCTAACCTAACCTAACCTAACCTAACCTAACCTAACCTAACCTAACCTAACCTAACCTAACCTAACCTAACCTAACCTAACCTAACCTAACCTAACCTAACCTAACCTAACCTAACCTAACCTAACCTAACCTAACCTAACCTAACCTAACCTAACCTAACCTAACCTAACCTAACCTAACCTAACCTAACCTAACCTAACCTAACCTAACCTAACCTAACCTAACCTAACCTAACCTAACCTAACCTAACCTAACCTAACCTAACCTAACCTAACCTAACCTAACCTAACCTAACCTAACCTAACCTAACCTAACCTAACCTAACCTAACCTAACCTAACCTAACCTAACCTAACCTAACCTAACCTAACCTAACCTAACCTAACCTAACCTAACCTAACCTAACCTAACCTAACCTAACCTAACCTAACCTAACCTAACCTAACCTAACCTAACCTAACCTAACCTAACCTAACCTAACCTAACCTAACCTAACCTAACCTAACCTAACCTAACCTAACCTAACCTAACCTAACCTAACCTAACCTAACCTAACCTAACCTAACCTAACCTAACCTAACCTAACCTAACCTAACCTAACCTAACCTAACCTAACCTAACCTAACCTAACCTAACCTAACCTAACCTAACCTAACCTAACCTAACCTAACCTAACCTAACCTAACCTAACCTAACCTAACCTAACCTAACCTAACCTAACCTAACCTAACCTAACCTAACCTAACCTAACCTAACCTAACCTAACCTAACCTAACCTAACCTAACCTAACCTAACCTAACCTAACCTAACCTAACCTAACCTAACCTAACCTAACCTAACCTAACCTAACCTAACCTAACCTAACCTAACCTAACCTAACCTAACCTAACCTAACCTAACCTAACCTAACCTAACCTAACCTAACCTAACCTAACCTAACCTAACCTAACCTAACCTAACCTAACCTAACCTAACCTAACCTAACCTAACCTAACCTAACCTAACCTAACCTAACCTAACCTAACCTAACCTAACCTAACCTAACCTAACCTAACCTAACCTAACCTAACCTAACCTAACCTAACCTAACCTAACCAGTTCAACCCCGACCACCATCGGGGACGGTCGACTTTTTGTACGCTCCGCGTTTGAAAATTATTTAAAATTTTCTACGATTATTTTTTGACCAAGTGAGGTGACATACCTCTGTAAATAGTGACCGCGGATCGCCTGTGTGATTACAGTGTACATAGGATACCGGGAAGTGCCTGGAATAGCACTTTCCCAGTGCAAAACTTTGCAGCCCGCTGCACAGAAACCCCGGAGGACTACAGTGTCGACAGGACCACCATTGGACGCGCCGCGCTGCCCCGCATCCTTGGGTGTGCGCAGCGTCCGGATCGGACGTCGGGAAGAGCCGCAAACGGGCATAGAAGGTTGGAGTTCTCGAACGTTCCAGAAGGAATATCACTTACAAGTGGGCGTAAAGTGGGCGTAACTGGGCGTAACGTACATCCGTTAGCACAGGGCCGCACTTTGAACAGGACCGGACTCAGAAAATTTAAGAAGAGTGGAAGATTGAGTTAAGAAGAGTGAACCTCTTCACTCTTCTCAGTAGAACACGACCACAGTTGGCGCAGAGCAAGTTGGACCCCCCCCCATAACATCGATCTAGTAACTTGACTATCCTTATTTTTAATTTTCAGTTATTATTATTAAAACACATCTGATTGGTAAATACAAACTAGACTCAGTATATAAGATTCTCCGCTGTTAACCCCCCCCCCCCTTTTTTATGAAATTGTTGAAAAAAAAAAAAAAAAAAATTGTTTAACTTTAAATTTAATGTGAAAAAATTTTTCCAACTTGTTAAGCATTTTCCCCCCCCCTATTTAAATTATAACTTAAAGTCTAAAAATTATAAATTTACTTTAAAAAAATTTTTTGTAAAACTATATTGTTATTCCCTTACTGTTAATATTTCCAAAATTCCTCATCATTTGTTCAAGGTTTATTGAATTGTTTTCTCCCTAGATTATTTTCTTCTGTTAAAAGGACTTATTTTTAAAACGCAGGAATTAATAATAGAGTTTAAGGTGATTAGCTATCCCTTAACAGATAGCAAAATTGTAACGTTCTCTTAATATAAATAGGTTCCGCCCACAAGCACAGGGTCGTACTTGGGAAGTTTTAAAAAGATTTCTTATTGACTTAGTGGAATTTATAGTTTTTAAATCTACTAATATCCTAAAATTAATCTGTAAATTTATTTTAACTTAATTCATAAATACTTAATTATAACAAAAACCTCCTAAACATTACTTACGGTGCCCTCCTATTCGTCATCGTTGTTTTTCCTTTGGCAATTTATCTATACTAATAAGCAAAATTTTTAAAAAAAACTAATTATTATATATATACATTTTCTACATCTATATACATTATATTTAATTATATTTAATTAACCAACTCTTTCAATAGTTAAAAAAAAAAAAAAAAAAAAAATACATATATTTATAGTCTGTACATTTTAAGTTGTCAAAATAAAAATATTAAATATTATTTATTTAATTATTAATCTTACTTTAATTATTATTTATATTCTATTCATATATTTATAGTTTATTTTATTAGTGTCTATATATAAATTATATTTAATTAATTAATATTTTATAATTAAGTGTCATCCCCTTAACGAGTAGCGCGCCGTTCTCTTTTGGTGGGCGGAGCTTGGACAGGAAACTGTAACCGAGCCCGCCTCTAAACGAGTAGCGGGGCGGGGCTTGTTAAGTGGGACGGTACATTGGAGTAGGGACACGTGGCCGCCATTTTGGAAAAGGCGGAGCCTAACAAAACGAGAGGCAGCCATCTTCGAAGGGGCGGAGCCTATTAGGAGGCGGTGCTCGGGGTTTTACGACTAGGATATCGTCTAGATACCAAAGACGAAAAAATTTTTTTATTTTGTATTGCTTAGGTTAAGTTACCATTATTGACTCCCCTACTTTATTAGGGGGGGGATTGCAGGTGCCACACAGCTTGCCAGACACCATATTAGGGGACCGACCTCGTCGAGCCTATCCAGACGCGCCCGGGAACGGTGTCTCCGACGCGAACGACCCCGGAAAGACCCGGGTTGAAAAAATCCGACAACCGACTGTGTTGATTGGTCGAATTTTCAAAACCCGGTTTCTCCGGAGTGGTTCGTGATAGAGTACCCGAGTCGGGGCTCGTTTGAAAGGGCTCGGGGAGACCTGTCCGCTGATAGGTAGAGGCCGACTCTACCGTAGAGTCGACGAATTGACCGCGGCTAATTTTTGTCGTTTTAGACACCAGTGGCACCTGGAAACCCCTGTGACACCAGACTGGTTCTGGAGACCTAATTTTAAGACTAGTAGAGTGCCTCTACCTAATTAAGTTCATTTGAAATTTTTTATTGACAATTGCTGGCTTTATTGAGCCATACTATTTGTAATATTGTTTGTAAGGTCTTTTGACTTGCGGTATTTATTTATTTACATACCGACTTTATTGTTTGACGACCGGGTTTGTTTAAAACTTTTACAAATTTACGACCCACCGACTGACGACACATCTCACCGACAACATGTTTGGATATAGGACCCCAGCAAAGAAGACGACGACGCGCCGATCTCCCACAAAAGACACGACAAACGTACGCAAGAGTATTGACCAGTGGGAGACGAGCCGGACCTCAATGACTCCGACAGATACGACGACAGCCCCACCAGTTGGGAGGACACCGCCGGCTGGCCCGAGCGATACGACTCTCCGACTGACTTTTGCCGGACCGACCGCCCCCCGACGTCCATCCATGGAGGGCGCCGGGGCCTCCAAGACCTACACTAGTAAGTCAGCAGAGGCCACGGCGTGCCTCCTGAGCGCGAGGGCGAATATGAAGAACTCGCGCAATCTCAAGACTGAGATTAGGGAGGCGGTCGAGAAGGCACTGACTAGAATGAGCCAACTGGTGCGGGAGGCAGAGGCCGACTCGAAGAATAAGACGTCGACGACAATGACGATGACAAGGACCAAACCCTCCTCCAAAATCACAGGGACTCAGACTGTGACGTTCGCGACTATGACTGCGGGGACTCAGACGGCGACATCGACATCGACTAAACCAACGACTCGCTCGACTGAGACTCAGACCGCGACTCCGACTAAACAGTCGACGACGATCGAGACCCAGACCGACTTACTGGACGAGACAATCGACGTCACGATGAAAGACAGACAGACCATTCTACCCCCACCCCGACTTGCCGAAAACAGCTTTGTGCGAGAACTCCAGGAGCACTCCAAGCTGATCCGGAGTACCCAGAAGCAGTTGGAGGAGCTCCAGGTGGCGATAGCGTCCCACCACAAGACCGTCGCCGAATCCGAGGCTCCCTCGTACGCTCGGGTGGCCGCGGCCGGATGCAGTAGTAGAACGCCTGAAAAGCGCCATACACTGCACTCGGTCGTGGTGACCTCGACGGACGAGTTGGAGACCGCGGACGAGGTGCTTGACAAGGTGCGCAAGGCTGTGGACGCCAAGGAGGGGTGGATAAAAGTGGAGCGAGTACGAAAGGCCAAAAATAGGAAAGTGATTATGGGGTTCCAAACGACAGAAGACCGAGACCGCGCAACAGACAGACTTCGACAGAAAGCGACTGACCTCAGCGTTGAGGCCGTCAAAAACCGAGATCCCCTTCTGGTTTTGAGGGATGTGCTGCTCAAAAACACCGATGCAGACATCTACAAAGCACTCCGAAACCAGAATAGGGAGGTGTTTGACGGCATCAGCGCCGAGGATGACCGACTCGAGGTGAAATACAGACGCAGAGCCAGAAACCCGCTCAACGGACACGTCGTGCTCAGCACCTCTCCATTAATTTGGCAGAGGCTCACAGCCAAGGGGTACGCCCATGTGGACCTGCAGCGGGTGAGGGTTGAGGACCAATCCCCACTCGTGCAGTGTACGCGCTGCCTGGGATTCGGACACGGTAGGAAATACTGTACCGAATCCCAGGACGCGTGTAGCCACTGTGGCGGGCCTCACCTTAGGACAGACTGCCCCGACTGGGTTTCTGGCGGACAACCGACTTGTACTAACTGTAAGAAAGCGACTTTAATAGACACTGACCACAACGCTTTTAGCTCAGAGTGCCCCATTCGCAAGAAATGGGACACTATAGCAAGATCGTCTGTTGCGTATTGCTAAGGGCAAGACTGTGGACATATTTGGACTACAAAACGACTTCAGACTAAATGACTTTGACATAGACTCCAAACTTAAAAGTAGGCCTTATATGGGATGCACGAGTGTCAGAGGCACTGGTAACCACTACAAGAATTGGAATGCATTTGATGAGCTGATGATGCTCGAAGCGATGCCCGAAGACCAAACTCGACGTGAAGACTACCTGAAACAGAAAAAAGACAATTACAAGACTGTAGTCCAAATATACTTAATGGAAGAGTATGACAGAACGACAACGGGTAGGGAATACGGCAGGACAAATGGGACTGACTCTAACAAGACTTATAAAAATGACACGACAAAAACGACAAATAGGTATATAAAGCAGGTCATCGGTACGCGTTATGTTAGCCGTATATTGTGAGAATATATTAGTTAACATAATATAAGTAAGAAATAAGTTAGATATAATAATGTAGGTTGTTTAAGTCAAAAAGAAAAGTCACCCTGACTAAATTTATTTTCCCCTTTTGCCAAAGTCTATAAATGTGACCATTGTCAAATAAAATGGCGCAAATTTGATGCAACAGTGACCATTGTCAAACAAAATGGCACAGTAGAATAGGTATTTATGGCAGAACAATGGTAAAGGATTAGAATAGCTAGTAACATAGTCTGATAGTTAGTTAAATAGCGTAGTAAACACTAGGGACCGGGACTCCCACCCGTAGGTAAGAGAGATGATGGATGAAAGAAAGAACCAGTATGCAGAATGAAAGTGCGAGAAGAATACAAGCGAGAACTGGTATGAAAGAGTTTTAGCTTAAAATAGGCTCTGCAGAATAGCAGAGGTGAGATGTAGAAAAAAAAAAAAAAAAAAAAAAAAAAAAAAAAAAAAAAAAAAAAAAAAAAAAAAAAAAAAAAAAAAAACCTAACCTAACCTAACCTAACCTAACCTAACCTAACCTAACCTAACCTAACCTAACCTAACCTAACCTAACCTAACCTAACCTAACCTAACCTAACCTAACCTAACCTAACCTAACCTAACCTAACCTAACCTAACCTAACCTAACCTAACCTAACCTAACCTAACCTAACCTAACCTAACCTAACCTAACCTAACCTAACCTAACCTAACCTAACCTAACCTAACCTAACCTAACCTAACCTAACCTAACCTAACCTAACCTAACCTAACCTAACCTAACCTAACCTAACCTAACCTAACCTAACCTAACCTAACCTAACCTAACCTAACCTAACCTAACCTAACCTAACCTAACCTAACCTAACCTAACCTAACCTAACCTAACCTAACCTAACCTAACCTAACCTAACCTAACCTAACCTAACCTAACCTAACCTAACCTAACCTAACCTAACCTAACCTAACCTAACCTAACCTAACCTAACCTAACCTAACCTAACCTAACCTAACCTAACCTAACCTAACCTAACCTAACCTAACCTAACCTAACCTAACCTAACCTAACCTAACCTAACCTAACCTAACCTAACCTAACCTAACCTAACCTAACCTAACCTAACCTAACCTAACCTAACCTAACCTAACCTAACCTAACCTAACCTAACCTAACCTAACCTAACCTAACCTAACCTAACCTAACCTAACCTAACCTAACCTAACCTAACCTAACCTAACCTAACCTAACCTAACCTAACCTAACCTAACCTAACCTAACCTAACCTAACCTAACCTAACCTAACCTAACCTAACCTAACCTAACCTAACCTAACCTAACCTAACCTAACCTAACCTAACCTAACCTAACCTAACCTAACCTAACCTAACCTAACCTAACCTAACCTAACCTAACCTAACCTAACCTAACCTAACCTAACCTAACCTAACCTAACCTAACCTAACCTAACCTAACCTAACCTAACCTAACCTAACCTAACCTAACCTAACCTAACCTAACCTAACCTAACCTAACCTAACCTAACCTAACCTAACCTAACCTAACCTAACCTAACCTAACCTAACCTAACCTAACCTAACCTAACCTAACCTAACCTAACCTAACCTAACCTAACCTAACCTAACCTAACCTAACCTAACCTAACCTAACCTAACCTAACCTAACCTAACCTAACCTAACCTAACCTAACCTAACCTAACCTAACCTAACCTAACCTAACCTAACCTAACCTAACCTAACCTAACCCGGTTCTGACCCTGACCACCGTCCGGAGCAGTCGACCTTTTGTACGCTCTGCACAAATAAATTATTTAAAATTTTCTATTAATATTTTGTGACCGGGAAAAGTGTTTTTATTACGTTTTTAGTGACCGCGCATCTCCTCGCGCATACCTAGTGTTCCTAGGTCACCTAAAAGTGCCCTAAAACAGTGTTTGTGTCCGAGACCTAGTTACCTGGGAACTTTGAGAACCTTTGTGCGGCGAACCCTGAGGATTACAGTGCCACCAGGATCACCACCGGATGCGCCTAGCCGAGCTGCGTCCGTAGACGTGCTCATCGCCCCGATCCGACCACAGGGAGAGCCGCAAAAGGGCAAAAGGGACTCGGAGGGAGTACGACACCCGACGGCGAGTAGCCGAACTAAAATAAGGAAACGCCCACGATACGCCCACAACGCGTAATCCTAAACTGATTTTAAATTTTTGTGTGTGCCAATTTATTTAGGTTTTGACTGTGTAGCCGTGTGGATCAGCGTTAGAAAATCGCCTCCACCAATTTGCAGCGCTCCAGGACCTTTCAACTGGGAGATATAAGGCTGTAACTTCCCATCGAACATTCTAGAAGCCTGCCACTAGTTAAGTGGGCGTAACCTGCACCAGTAGCACAGGGCCGCACTCCAGACAGGACCGTACTCGGGTGAACATTAGAAGAGTAGAAGAGAGAAGAGAGAGAGAGATTGTTTTTAAAATTATCATTATTTTAGAAAATCCAAATTTGTTGTTCTTATTATTACTATTAGTTGCTCACCCTTTTTTGTTATCAAGCTAAAGTTATTATTATTATTGTGTTGTGATCAGAACCAGAACCTTTGTGCGGCCAAATTGCAAGTTAGTATTGTATTGCGTTGTCTATTTATTGATTTCATGTAATATTAATATTTATAAAAATTAAATATTTATACTTATCTATAACTATTATAATCTCCTCCCATATTACCATCCCCTTATAGATTTATTTATAACTTAATTATTATACTTTATATATTAATCATTACAATATATATATATATATATATATATATATATATATATAGGTTATTTATCTATATTTATGAATTACATACATTTATCATACATATTAAATTCTATAATATATTCCCATATATAACAATATATTTCCCTTATTTAATTATTTAACCATAATCTCTCGCACTTGACCGTTTTTCCACGCGTCCCGTCCCCTTAACTAGTAGCTGATCTAGGGGCGGAACTAAGATAGGAAACCGGCGATAGACCCGGCCCCAAACGAGTAGCGGGGCGGAGCTTGGAGTAGGGACAAGCGGCCGCCATCTTATAAGAGCGGCAGCCATTTTGAATTGGGCGGAGCCTAGTAAAGAGGCGGCGCTTAGACCAGAGTAAGTAAGATCGTCTAAATACGAAAGACGGAAATAAAAATTTTGTTTTGTATAAATCGGATATATTTTTATTTTTATTTTTAAAATTTAGATAAGGACCGTAGAGTTAACGCTACTCATATATTAGATATAGATTGTTAAATAATTAAATAGGACAAGTGTATTACTTACCCGCTGCGGCTTCGACTGCATCTGAAATAAAACAATATATCATTTAGGACAGGCTCTATTGAGCCCTCATAAATTGTAGTTATAGGACAGGCTCTATTGAACCTTTATATTATTTTATCAAACATAGTTATAGGACAGGTTTTATTGAGCCTAAAATAGCATAGACTTTCTTCATTTAAAACATAAGTAAATATAATCATCTCAATATTGGCTGGTAGGTACCATATAACAAAGGTACTTGCTTACCTTGCGGAACAAGCCGATACTAACGGAGCACCACCTGAAACAGAACTATCAATTAAGACAAGGCTTTATTGAGCCATCATATATACAAAATTTACTATAATATATTTTTCTTAATATTGACGATCTCTACCCTAACAAAGCCAAAATGCTCGGCATCAGAACCCCAGCCAAAAAGGCGCCTGCAGTAAAATCCCCCAAGCAATTTCAACCAAACGTGAGACGCAGTATTACTGACTGGGAATCGGGAAGTCCCACTACTACCCCGGCAGAACTCCCACCTACAACCTCGACGAAACCGGCAGGTCCGGCAGAGACGACAGCTGTAAGCGTTTCACCACCGCGTATAGCCCAACATACGGTGGATCCAAAAACGTATAAAATAACTGGCAGAACGACGACGGACCGAGCGCCCACGGTCAAGTCTATCATTGACCTAATAAAACCGTCGTCACTGACAGAAATGGGGTCAAACTCTGCGCCGACCACCAAACGTACCCCCCAAAGAATGACGAAGAACCTGAGCAGAGAAAATGAGGTTAAGGCCCATATCGCGAGCGCGCATGCCCACCTGAAAAACTCCAGGAACATTAAAAAAGAGATTAAGGAGGGTATAGAGGACGCGCTCGCTAGGCTTAGCCAAATATTCAGGGCGATGTGCAGGGAACTAGACGGTAAAACAATAAACCCAGAACCGCTAGAACAGAACAAGCACGAAGAAGGAGTGAAGGACCTGGACCAACCTGACATGCAAAACGCCGATATTCTGGCCGCTCTGGCTAGAATAGAGGCGCACACACAAACAATCGAAATAAATAACGCCAAGATGGAGGATCTACAAAAGACCTTGGTAGAGCACAAGAAGATAATAGAAAGGATTGAGCTTCCCTCGTATGCCGAGGTGGCCGCGGCCCGGGGCAAAAGTGGGACGCCCGAGAGGCGACCCACCCTGCACTCGGTCGTGGTGACCTCGACAGACGAGAAGGAAACGGGAGAGGAAATCTTGGAAAAGATTAGAAAGGAGATGGACGCCAAGGAAGGTTGGATCCAGGTGGAAAAAGTGAGAAAGGGAAAAAACCGAAAGGTCATTCTTGGGTTCGGAACAGAAGATGACCGAAGGAAAGCCAAAGACAGGCTGCAAAGAGAGGGAACTAGCCTCAGTGTCGAGACCGTGGCAAACAGAGACCCGATGCTCATCTTTAGGGATGTCCTCGCCGTAAACTCAGACGAGGTCATCCTTAAAGCTATTAAAAAGCAGAATGGGGATGTTTTCCGCGGCCTCGACGATGAGGCTACTCGAATGAATGTGGCATATCGATCCAAGGCTAGGAACCCCCACAATATGAACCTGGTGGTCAGGACGTCGCCTGAAATATGGCAGCGACTGAACAACAGGGGAGCGGCATACATCGATCTACAAAGGGTAAGGGTTTACGACCAATCCCCGCTGGTGCAGTGCTCCCGCTGTCTCGGATTCGGGCACAGCAAAAAGCACTGCGCCGGGGTGGACGATGTGTGCAGCCATTGTGGGGGTAAACACCACAAGATCGACTGCAGTGCATGGAAGGAGGCAACGAACGCAACATGTATAAACTGCAAGAAGGAAGGCCTCCTCACCACGGACCACAACGCCTTCGACAGGGAGTGCCCGGTAAGAGGTAGATGGGACCGCATAGCGAGGTCGACCATCGCCTACTGCTAAGGGCACCCCTGTGGAACAAGCGGCACCCTACATCTTTGCGCAGGCAAACCTCCAGCGGAAAAGGTTAGCGACCGCCGAGCTGCTAATTGAGGCTTCCAAACGCGGTATTAACGCTGTGTTAATACAGGAACCCTACATCGGCAGTTCGGGGGTGCTAAAGAGTCAGAGGGGAGTGAGAGTATTCCAAGACGCCAGTTCGGGGAACGGGGTGGTGAAGGCGGCCATAGCCGTCTTCAACGACGACCTGGTAGTCACCCAGTACCCTGAACTCACAACCAAAAACATCGTGGTTGTGGGGATCCGAACTGTCGCCTGGAGTATCACGCTCGTCTCGCTCTACTTTGAGCCGGACACCGCAATAGAGCCCTACTTACGGCAAGTAGTGAACATCTGTGCGGCGGCCGGCCCAAAGAGCCTCATAGTTGGAGGAGATGTCAACGCGAAAAACATGTGGTGGGGGAGCCCCGATACCGACCGACGGGGGGAATGTCTCAGCGACACCATCGGTCAACTCGGCTTACACGTCCTCAACAGTGGTGATGTGCCGACCTTCGACGTCATCAGAGGAGGGCGGCGCCTCACCAGTTTTGTGGACGTAACACTGTGCTCGGAGGACCTCCTAGGCCAAATCGAGGACTGGAGAGTTGATGGAAATCTCGTGACATCGGACCACAATGGCATAGTTTTTCAAATCAACCTGCACAAATCAAAAGGACAAATGATAAACAGAACGACACGCCTGTATAACACAAAAAGAGTTAACTGGGATGAATTTCATAGGAAATTCTCCCAGTTACTAAATAGAGAAAATTTAAATATACAAATAGTAAATAATATAAATAACGTTGGAAAAATAGATAACATAATAGAAACATACATAAACATAGTCAAAATAGCTTGTAATAAAAATATTCCAAAAAAGAAAACTAAAGAAAAACTTACCATGCCATGGTGGTCCGAGGAACTCGCCGCGATGAAGAAGACCACTGCCACTTTGAGGAGAAGAATCCGATGTGCAGCACCGATCCGAAGGCCGAGGGTCGTCGAGGTATACCTAAAACAGAAGGAGATGTATGAAAGGGAGGTTGACAAGGCACAGACGGACAGTTGGAGGGACTTTTGTACCAGGCAGGACAAGGAGGGGGTATGGGAAGGCATCTATAGGGTAATTGGAAGAACTACCAAGAGGGAGGAGGATCCGCCAATGGTCAGGGGAGGCATTGTGCTAAGCCTGAAGCAATCGGCTCAACATATAGCTGAATGCTTCTACCCAGAAGATCTGGCCAGCGCCGAAAATGATCACCACAGGCGCATCAGGCTATTGGCGGACCAGCTGGACAAAACGGAAGTAGAAGGAACACCCGACCCCCCCTTTACCATGCTGGAGCTGAGGTCAACAGTAAAATCCTTTAACCCCAAAAAGGCTCCTGGAGGTGACGGCTTCACGGCTGACATTTGCGGCAATGCAATTAACTGTGCACCCGGTCTTTTCCTGGCTATCCTCAACAAATGCCTGGAGTACCGGCACTTTCCCGCAGTCTGGAAAGAGGCAGTGGTGGTGTTGCTGAGGAAGCCAGGGAAGGATCGGTATACGGAGCCCAAATCATATCGCCCTATTGGTCTCTTGCCAATATTCGGCAAGATTTACGAGAAGATGCTGATGGCCCGCCTGAGGTTTCATATACTTCCGAACATGAGCACCCGCCAATACGGATTCATGCCCCAAAAGAGCACCGAGGACTCCCTCTATACCCTAATGGGTTATATAAGAAAACAGTTGAGGTATAAGAAAATAATCACCTTGATCTCATTGGACATAGAGGGAGCCTTCGACAGCGCGTGGTGGCCGCGTATTAAGGTTCGTTTGGCGGAAGAAAAATGCCCGGAGGACCTCCGGAGGACCATCGGCAGCTACTTGAGCAATAGGAGTGTAAGGGTCAGGTACGGCGGTGAAGAATACGCGAAGGCAACAAACAAGGGATGTGTGCAGGGGTCCATAGGGGGGCCCACATTGTGGAACCTCTTATTGGACCCACTGCTAAAACAACTGGAGCAGGAGAATATCTGCGCCCTTGCCTTTGCTGACGACATCGTGCTTGCCGTCAGTGGTGACACCGCTCTTGAAATAGAGCGAGTGGCCAACGTCACGCTGGACCGTGTGCAGGAGTGGGGCTTTGATAACAAACTCAAGTTTGCACCACATAAAACATTAGGGATGGTTGTAACGAAGAGGTTAAAATATGACACCCCACGCCTGTACATGGGTGGCGTGCCGGTGGCCATGCAAAAAGAGATTAAGATTCTCGGTGTCACCATTGACAGCAGCCTGACCTTCAACCAACACATTGCCAACCAATGTAAAAAAGGGATAGCAGTGTACAAGCAGCTTTGCAGGGCCGCACGTGTCAGCTGGGGTCTCAACCCTGAAGTCACAAAAATTATTTATACCAGCGCGATAGAGCCTATTATCCTGTATGCTGCTAGCGTCTGGGCACCAGCGGCCAACAAGCGGGGCATTGTCAAAAAACTCGGCGTACTCCAAAGGGGCATCGCTCAGAAAATGTGCAGGGCATATCGCACCGTCTCCCTGAACTCGGCACTGGTGCTGTCAGGGGTGCTCCCCCTTGACCTCCGGATCAAGGAGGTGGCCTCACTATATGAGGCCAAGAAGGGAGTACCACTGCCAGCGCTGGCGGACAGGGAGGTGGAGCGTATGTGCCCAGCGCTCGAGATGCCACATCCTGCCAAGCGCGTCGACATGGGGATCGGCCTGATAGTGGACCAAGAGCAGCTAAGTGCCAGCCCTTCTCCAGAGGTAAAAATCTTTACCGACGGCAGCAAGATCGAGGGACGCGTTGGGGCAGCACTGTCCTTCTGGGAGGGTGCTGTCGAGACGCGTTCCATCAAACTGGCACTTCCACCTTACTGCACGGTCTACCAGGCCGAGCTCCTGGCGATATGCGAGGCAACGAGGCAAGTATTGCGGCGTAGAGAGGGCTCCTTTGGAGTATACAGTGACTCGATGGCAGCCCTCCTCACGGTGAAAAACCACCATGCCCTCCACCCCCTGGCGGTAGAGTGCAGAGAAAATATCAAGAACTTGTCTCTCCAGAATAAAATTTTAAGCTTATTCTGGATAAAGGCACACGCAGGGCTGGAGGGTAATGAACGGGTGGATCAGCTGGCGAAGGAGGCTGCCACGAACAGTGAGACAAGGAACTGCTACGACTTGTGTCCTGTATCATTCGTCAAGCGACTACTCCGCAAGGACACGCTTGACGAATGGAACAGGAGATACACAGATAGCTCAACAGCATCTGTAACAAAAATGTTCTTTCCGGACGCTGTGGCGGCATACAGGATAGTACGCAAAATAAATCCTACTGGTCTTACGACGCAGTTGATGACGGGGCACGGCGGGTTCTCCGAATACTTGAACAGGTTCAAGTGTAAGGAGAGCCCGTCGTGTGTCTGCGACACATCTGTGCCTGAAACTGTACCCCACCTGCTGCTGGACTGTCCGGTGAGTCTGAGGGAGAGGTTGGAGTGTGAATTGGAACTGGGGGTAAAAATAGTAAGAGAGAACATTGCGGATATAATGGTTAATAAGAATAGATATAAATTCATAAAATATGCAATAAAAATTATAGAAATAGTAATAAAACGGAATAAATAGCATACGACATATATATAATAATTATATTTATGGTAGTATACTATTCCGCACAAATGGCAACACTACACATTAGGATACATAGAACCGGAAAGATATATATAAGTATACATATATATAACTTATATACATATATGTATACAAGCATGAATAGGATAGCAAAGAAAATGTAAATTATAAGTGTTAAATAATATTAAAAACTGTAAAATAGGATAGAAATTATGTATTAGGAATAAGATATAATATAAGAATGGTATGTAATCAAATAGTAATAAGATATTACATAATGTTAATGTTAAGAAGCTAAAATAATAAAACATGTCTTCCCCCACTCATTTCCAACCCCATGGCAGAGGCACACAAAGGAACGAGGAAATAAAAAAAAAAAAATAAATAAGGAATGTAAATAGAAAGGAATGAATAGGCATTATAGAATAGGCATTATAGAATAGAATGGGTCTAGAACCCCCGGAATGAATGAGGATGGATGAAAGAAAGAAATAGTATGTTGAAAGAAAGTACGAGAGGCATGATCGCGAGAACTGGAATGGAAGTGGAACTAAAATAGGCTCTGATTATTATCAGAGGGTAGAGCGATATTTAAAAATAAAAAAAAAAAAAAAAAAAAAAAAAAAAAAAAAAAAAAAAAAAAAACCTAACCTAACCTAACCTAACCTAACCTAACCTAACCTAACCTAACCTAACCTAACCTAACCTAACCTAACCTAACCTAACCTAACCTAACCTAACCTAACCTAACCTAACCTAACCTAACCTAACCTAACCTAACCTAACCTAACCTAACCTAACCTAACCTAACCTAACCTAACCTAACCTAACCTAACCTAACCTAACCTAACCTAACCTAACCTAACCTAACCTAACCTAACCTAACCTAACCTAACCTAACCTAACCTAACCTAACCTAACCTAACCTAACCTAACCTAACCTAACCTAACCTAACCTAACCTAACCTAACCTAACCTAACCTAACCTAACCTAACCTAACCTAACCTAACCTAACCTAACCTAACCTAACCTAACCTAACCTAACCTAACCTAACCTAACCTAACCTAACCTAACCTAACCTAACCTAACCTAACCTAACCTAACCTAACCTAACCTAACCTAACCTAACCTAACCTAACCTAACCTAACCTAACCTAACCTAACCTAACCTAACCTAACCTAACCTAACCTAACCTAACCTAACCTAACCTAACCTAACCTAACCTAACCTAACCTAACCTAACCTAACCTAACCTAACCTAACCTAACCTAACCTAACCTAACCTAACCTAACCTAACCTAACCTAACCTAACCTAACCTAACCTTTTTTTTTTTTTTTTTTTTTTTTTAACGATGGGAAAACCCTACTTACGGGTTCCCGGTCTGAGCTGGAAGGCGACCGGGATATGTGGTGACTCCAGGGCGCACTGATGTTCGTGCACCCTGCCTACCCACTAAAAACCCATCGAACATCTCTTCCTAGTGGGGAGCTGTGGGCCCAATAGATCTCCACTGCCTCCACCACCTGGTTTGGCCTTTGAATCGGCCGCGACCCTACGTGCGCGAACTGCGCATCAGCCCTAACTTGACCCGGGCAGAACGGGTCCCTACTCGGGAGCCGGACAGACTACACGTCCATCCGGTCCCGCGCAGCCACCTGATTGGGCGGCTTGCGTCTCTTAGGGCCGAGACAGCTAATGCGACCACACCTGTGGTTAGCGTCCCGACCCTGGTCCGCGCAGACAGCGCAGCGCACCTTCGCACTGCAGTCGGCGGCTTTGTGCCCTCCTTCCCCGCACCTATAGCATAGGTCCCTCCTGTCCTTGTCGGACGTGCAGCAGGCCCCTAAGTGTCCGGTTTCAAGGCACCGGAAGCACATTCGGGGCCGCTGTCGGAGGACCTCCACCCTTACCGCCGACCAGCCGATCAACAGGCGTTCACGGCCGATCTTTTTCGATCTTTTTGGCGGCCGCAATCGGGCAACGCACCCACACAGTGCCCAGGCCCGATCGGCTCGCTCTCCTAATGGCGCCGCATTTGACGGCCGCCGCATCACACGCGCCGGTGCTTGCGACGGCCGCCACGACCTCCTCCTCTACCACCGATGGGTCCAACCCGTGGAGGCGCAGCTCAGTCGATTTGACAGGCCGCGCCACCCGCAGTATCTCCGGTCCAAACGCCTCCTTAAATTTGGAGGCTAAGTCATCCGCCTTCTCCGCGTCGGGCACCTCGATGACAAGTGCCCCCGTAGCGGCCTCTCTGAACTTCGGCTTCAATAGCTCGAATTCCTCCATCGGGATTAGGGCCCTGGTCTTGCTCAGGACCTTACCATAGTGCAGGTTCTCCTCGGCTGCGCCCGGCAGCAGAGTGAGGACAACCGCCGATGTGCGTGGGGCCCGCAGCCGCGAGGCTGTGGGCTTTCGCTGTGTCGGTGGCTGTCTGCTGACGGGTTTTGCCTGAGGAGGCTGCGACACCTTCTTCTTGGTGGCCCCTTTCCGGACCACCACATTCCATGCCTCCCGGGCAGGGGCCGGGGCAGGGGCGGGGGCGACCTCCGCGCGCTCTGCGTCCGGCGCTCTCTTCGCCGCGAGGCGGCTTTTCTTTCTCTGCCTCCTCCGCTGGGATTTGGAGAGGGCCGGGGCCGGGGCCGCAGGTGTTGTTGCGACCGGGGCGGAACCAGTCTCCGGTTTTGCCGGCTTGGCCCTTTTCTTCGTCCTCGCGGTAGGAGGCTCGTCTCCCTCTGTTTGCACCTCCACGGAGGCGGTGCTCTTAGCCGAGACCACCGGGGTCGGCTGCGTCTCTCCCTCTAAAGGAGGGAACATGAGGGCTTTGAGCTCCGGGGGCACCCTAGGGAGCCCGATCTTGTCTCGGAACTCATCCGCCGTGTTGTGTTCATTGGCGTACTTGCTGCTGAGGCGGATGGCCTTGAGGGCGGCCTCAGCAGCAGGCTCCAACGGTGTCCTTGCCCTGCGCACCTCCGGCACCTCCAGAACTAGAGGCCGGGTAGACGCTCCGGAGGAGCTGGAGGATCTCTCCCTCAGCTGCTCCTTCAACTTCTCTAGCTCACTTTTGACGTCGCCGAGCTCCCTCCGGACGTCACCATACTCTCTTTGGAGATCGGCCATCTGCCGCGCCTGCTTCCGATTTTCGGACCGCAGCCTGGCCGACTCCTCAGTGGCGGACCGTCTTGCAAGGACGTCCGTTGCCCCCTCCAGGAAGGTGGCCGCGTCCTTCAACATCCGGACGTAGCCTCCCTTCAAATTCTTCGAGGTGGTGGCGACCTTGCGCAGGTTGAACACCTCCTCCTTTATCCTCCTGTCGAGATCGTGACCCACCAGCTCGTCCGGGTCGCGATCATAGCGATATGAGGGCTCATCCGAGGGGGACGCAATACGCAGCTCGCGCTGGTCCTCACCCCCGGGAACATCCTCTTTTCTCGCAGTGGCCTTCTTGGCCCTCCCCTCCCTCGGGACCACCTCTATCCTGGCGACCTTTTCTGCGGCCTCGACAGCAGCGTCGTCGTCGACGTCCAGACGACGCTTGCTGCCGGCCCTCCGCAGCGGACCACCTTCAATCTCCGACCCGGACATGTAGTCGTCCGAGTCGACAAACTCCTCCTCCGACATCTCGAGCTCGCGCTCCAGATCCCTCATGCGGCTCAGACAACGCGGTGACACTGGCCTCATGCAATCCTCCAGCACAACTACCGGCTGTTTCGCCGTCTCCTCCCTCGGCCTCAAGGCCGGGTATGGCGAGGACGATCGGGACGAACTGAAACGCCCCTTACCGTCACGCAAGGGGGCAGATGTTTTCGCCACCCTTGTCGCCTTCTCCTTTACTCCGCCGTCAGTACCGGCTACTCCATCTTGTGATTGCGGCACGCTGGCCCTACTTCTCTCCACAGCATCCACCGCCGAAGCAGCAGATGAGACGCAGCTTTTGCCCACCCCGTAGTACGGAGGGCAGACCCCCGCGCTGTTAGGCGCAGGGGTGCAGGATTCCCCAGCCGCCACCGGCGAACTGGGACCTGCCCGGGGACCACATTTTGAGCTTGCGTGTTCCATCATACTGTTAACCCACCAAAACGTCGTGAAAAACGAAGGCGAAAAGAAGTAAATACGATAGAAAAGAACAATTAAAACAAACCAAAAACAAAACCAAGAAGAAAACCAAAAGTAAACAACCAAAAGACAGAATATATATAACAAAATAAACAAAAACAAATGAAAACAAACAATATATACTTTATAAAGTGTAGCGCTGCTCTTAGTCTCACCTCTCCCCGCGGGCCCGCCCGGCATGGGTGACCCTGGCCGGTATGGCCCCGACGGATCCTTGAGGCACTCAAGCCCCCCCACCACGGCAAGGTGGCAGCACAAATCGGGGGGGAACCTAACCTAACCTAACCTAACCTAACCTAACCTAACCTAACCTAACCTAACCTAACCTAACCTAACCTAACCTAACCTAACCTAACCTAACCTAACCTAACCTAACCTAACCTAACCTAACCTTTTTTTTTTTTTTTTTTTTTTTTTTTTTTTTTTAGCGATGGGAAAACCCTACTTACGGGTTCCCGGTCTGAGCTGGAAGGCGACCGGGATATGTGGTGACTCCAGGGCGCACTGATGTTCGTGCACCCTGCCTACCCACTAAAAACCCATCGAACGTCTCTTCCTAGTGGGGAGCTGTGGGCCCAATAGATCTCCACTGCCTCCGCCACCTGGTTTGGCCTTTGAATCGGCCGCGACCCTACGTGCGCGAACTGCGCATCAGCCCTAACTTGACCCGGGCAGAACGGGTCCCTTCTCGGGAGCCGGACAGACTACACGTCCATCCGGTCCCGCGCAGCCACCTGATTGGGCGGCTTGCGTCTCTTAGGGCCGAGACAGCTAATGCGACCACACCTGTGGTTAGCGTCCCGACCCTGGTCCGCGCAGACAGCACAGCGCACCTTCGCACTGCAGTCGGCGGCTTTGTGCCCTCCTTCCCCGCACCTATAGCATAGGTCCCTCCTGTCCTTGTCGGACGTGCAGCAGGCCCCTAAGTGTCCGGTTTCAAGGCACCGGAAGCACATTCGGGGCCGCTGTCGGAGGACCTCCACCCTTACCGCCGACCAGCCGATCAACAGGCGTTCACGGCCGATCTTTTTGGCGGCCGCAATCGGGCAGCGCACCCACACAGTGCCCAGGCCCGACCGGCTCGCTCTCCTGATGGCGCCGCATTTGACGGCCGCCGCATCACACGCGCCGGTGCTTGCGACGGCCGCCACGACCTCCTCCTCTACCACCGATGGGTCCAACCCGTGGAGGCGCAGCTCAGTCGATTTGACAGGCCGCGCCACCCGCAGTATCTCCGGCCCAAACGCCTCCTTAAATTTGGAGGCTAAGTCATCCGCCTTCTCCGCGTCGGGCACCTCAATGACAAGTGCCCCCGTGGCGGCCTCTCTGAACTTCGGCTTTAATAGCTCGAATTCCTCCATCGGGATTAGGGCCCTGGTCTTGCTCAGGACCTTTCCATAGTGCAGATTCTCCTCGGCTGCGCCCGGCAGCAGTGTGAGGACAACCGCCGATGTGCGTGGGGCCCGCAGCCGCGAGACTGTGGGCTTTCGCTGTGTCGGTGGCTGTCTGCTGACGGGTTTTGCCTGAGGAGGCTGCGACACCTTCTTCTTGGTGGCCCCTTTCCGGACCACCACATTCCATGCCTCCCGGGCAGGGGCCGGGGCAGGGGCGGGGGCGACCTCCGCGCGCTCTGCGTCCGGCGCTCTCTTCGCCGCGAGGCGGCTCTTCTTTCTCTGCCTCCTCCGCTGGGATTTGGAGAGGGCCGGGGCCGGGGCCGCAGGTGTTGTTGCGACCGGGGCGGAACCAGTCTTCGGTTTTGCCGGCTTGGCCCTTTTCTCCGTCTTCGCGGTAGGAGGCTCGTCTCCCTCTGTTTGCACCTCCACGGAGGCGGTGCTCTTAGCCGGGACCACCGGGGTCGGCTGCGTCTCTCCCTCTAAAGGAGGGAACATGAGGGCTTTGAGCTCCGGGGGCACCCTAGGGAGCCCGATCTTGTCTCGGAACTCATCCGCCGTGTTGTGTTCATTGGCGTACTTGCTGCTGAGGCGGATGGCCTTGAGGGCGGCCTCAGCAGCAGGCTCCAACGGTGTCCTTGCCCTGCGCACCTCCGGCACCTCCAGAACTAGAGGCCGGGTAGACGCTCCGGAGGAGCTGGAGGATCTCTCCCTAAGCTGCTCCTTTAACTTCTCCAACTCACTCTTGACGTCCCCGAGCTCCCTCCGGACGTCACCATACTCTCTTTGGAGGTCGGCCATCTGCCTCGCCTGCTTCCGATTTTCGGACCGCAGCCTGGCCGACTCCTCAGTGGCGGACCGTCTTGCAAGCACGTCCGTTGCCCCCTCCAGGAAGGTGGCCGCGTCCTTCAGCATCCGGACGTAGCCTCCCTTCAAATTCTTAGAGGTGGTGGCGACCTTCCGCAGGTTGAACACCTCCTCCTTAATCCGCCTGTCGAGATCGTGACCCACCAGCTCGTCCGGGTCGCGATCATACCGATATGAGGGCTCATCCGAGGGGGACGCAGTACGCAGCTCGCGCTGGTCCTCACCCCCGGGAACATCCTCTTTTCTCGCAGTGGCCTTCTTGGCCCTCCCGTCCCTCGGGACCACCTCTATCCTGGCGACCTTTTCTGCGGCCTCGACAGCAGCGTCGTCGTCGACGTCCAGACGACGCTTGCTGCCGGCCCTCCGCAGCGGACCACCTTCAATCTCCGACCCGGACATGTAGTCGTCCGAGTCGACAAACTCCTCCTCCGACATCTCGAGCCCGAGCTCGCGCTCCAGATCCCGCATGCGGCTCACACAGCGCGGTGAAACTGGCCTCATGCAGTCCTCCAGCACAACTACCGGCTGTTTCGCCGTCTCCTCCCTCGGCCTCAAGGCCGGGTATGGCGAGGACGATCGGGACGAACTGAAACGCCCCTTACCGTCACGCAAGGGGGCAGATGTTTTTGCCACCCTTGACGCCTTTTCCTTAACTCCGCCGTCAGTACCGGCTACTCCGTCTTGTGATTGCGGCACGCTGGCCCTACTTCTCTCCACAGCATCCACCGCCGAAGCAGCAGATGAGACGCAGCTTTTGCCCACCCCGTAGTACGGAGGGCAGACCCCCGCGCTGTTAGGCGCAGGGGTGCAGGATTCCCCAGCCGCCACCGGCGAACTGGGACCTGCCCGGGGACCACATTTTGAGCTTGCGTGTTCCATCATACTTTTTTGCTCCACCATAACGTCCGGAAAATAGAAGGCGAAGAAAATAAATAAGACAGGATAGAATAAAACAATAAAACAAAACAAAACGAAGACAACAACCAAAAGAAACAAAACCAAAAGACAGAATATATATCAAAATAAAACAAAACCAAATTAAAACGAACAATAAATACGATATAAAAGGTAGCGCTGCTCTTAGTCTCACCTCTCCCCGCGGGCCCGCCCGGCATGGGTGACCCTGGCCGGTATGGCCCCGACGGATCCTTGAGGCACTCAAGCCCCCCCACCACGGCAAGGTGGCAGCACAAATCGGGGGGGAACCTAACCTAACCTAACCTAACCTAACCTAACCTAACCTAACCTAACCTAACCTAACCTAACCTAACCTAACCTAACCTAACCTAACCTAACCTAACCTAACCTAACCTAACCTAACCTAACCTAACCTAACCTAACCTAACCTAACCTAACCTAACCTAACCTAACCTAACCTAACCTAACCTAACCTAACCTAACCTAACCTAACCTAACCTAACCTAACCTAACCTAACCTAACCTAACCTAACCTAACCTAACCTAACCTAACCTAACCTAACCTAACCTAACCTAACCTAACCTAACCTAACCTAACCTAACCTAACCTAACCTAACCTAACCTAACCTAACCTAACCTAACCTAACCTAACCTAACCTAACCTAACCTAACCTAACCTAACCTAACCTAACCTAACCTAACCTAACCTAACCTAACCTAACCTAACCTAACCTAACCTAACCTAACCTAACCTAACCTAACCTAACCTAACCTAACCTAACCTAACCTAACCTAACCTAACCTAACCTAACCTAACCTAACCTAACCTAACCTAACCTAACCTAACCTAACCTAACCTAACCTAACCTAACCTAACCTAACCTAACCTAACCTAACCTAACCTAACCTAACCTAACCTAACCTAACCTAACCTAACCTAACCTAACCTAACCTAACCTAACCTAACCTAACCTAACCTAACCTAACCTAACCTAACCTAACCTAACCTAACCTAACCTAACCTAACCTAACCTAACCTAACCTAACCTAACCTAACCTAACCTAACCTAACCTAACCTAACCTAACCTAACCTAACCTAACCTAACCTAACCTAACCTAACCTAACCTAACCTAACCTAACCTAACCTAACCTAACCTAACCTAACCTAACCTAACCTAACCTAACCTAACCTAACCTAACCTAACCTAACCTAACCTAACCTAACCTAACCTAACCTAACCTAACCTAACCTAACCTAACCTAACCTAACCTAACCTAACCTAACCTAACCTAACCTAACCTAACCTTTTTTTTTTTTTTTTTTTTTTTTTTTTTTGGTTTCGCTGGGGAAATGCTTTATGCATACCACCGCACCCCGGGGGAAAGGTCGGTGATTATGTGGGACTCCGACAAGGGTCGTCTACCCAAGAGTCGTTTACCCACTAAAACCCCAGCGGCATACCCTCACACGACGCGCTTGGGGCGCCACAAGTTCGCGTAAACGCATTCTACTGTGACGCCCCGGCGTGGTGCCCGCAACGCGGGCAAGCGACTATCAGAGAGGGCGCCCCGGTATACTGGGACGCCCTCAGTCATCGAGGCTTTCGTCGGTAGTGGCTCCCCCGAACCACCACCGGCCTCCTAGGCGAGGGCAGAAGGGGCCCGCATCGTCACGGACCCCCCTCCACCCCCGCCTCCGTCCGCGGCGCGGGTCACCCGGAGCTCCCTCCCTTGCGACCCGCCCCGCTGCCCCCTTCTGCGACATCGGCCCCGCAGAAGGAGGCCCGTCAGCCCTCGGGCCGGCGCCAACCAAAGGACACCGGCGCACCGCAGCCGTCCAGGGCCCGCAGGGAAACCCTTAGGACAGGGTCCACCGTCAACCCAGGTCCCCGGAGCCCCCGTCCAGGGCTCGCAGCGAGACACTGGGGACAGGGTCCCCATCCACCCAAGTCCCCGCAGCCCCAATCTACCGCAGCGCACCAGCGATCCGTCCCGGAGCCCCCTTCTGCGACATACGGCCTCGCAGAGGAGGCCCGTCAGCCCTCGGCCGGCGCCAACCCGAGGACGTTTAGTGAGGACTCGGTTTGACGGCCAACCAAGTTGAGCGCCAACCCGAGGACCTCATGATGCGCCGCAGCGGTTTACGACTCGCAAGGCAGCTCTGAGAACAGAGGAGTCCCTGGAGCCGCAACCCGCCACGACGCTGGGTGCCGCTCTTCGTCTCACCTCTCCCCGTGGGCCCGCCCGGCATGGGAGGCCCTGGCCGGTATGGCCCCACGGATCATTGAGGCACTCAAGCCCCCTCACCACAGCAAGGTGGCAGCACAGTCGAGGGGGAACCTAACCTAACCTAACCTAACCTAACCTAACCTAACCTAACCTAACCTAACCTAACCTAACCTAACCTTTTTTTTTTTTTTTTTTTTTTTTTTTTGTTTTCGCTGGGGAAATGCTTTATGCATACCACCGCACCCCGGGGGAAAGGTCGGTGATTATGTGGGACTCCGACAAGGGTCGTCTACCCAAGAGTCGTTTACCCACTAAAACCCCAGCGGCATACCCTCACACGACGCGCTTGGGGCGCCACAAGTTCGCGTAAACGCATTCTACTGTGACGCCCCGGCGTGGTGCCCGCAACGCGGGCAAGCGACTATCAGAGAGGGCGTCCCGGTATACTGGGACGCCCTCAGTCATCGAGGCTTTCGTCGGTGGTGGCTCCCCCGAACCACCACCGGCCTCCCAGGCGAGGGCAGAAGGGGCCCGCATCGTCACGGAACCCCCTCCACCCCCGCCTCCGTCCGCGGCGCGGGTCACCCGGAGCTCCCTCCCTTGTGACCCGCCCCGCTGCCCCCTTCTGCGACATAACCTAACCTAACCTAACCTAACCCGTACTAAGTGGCTGAATTTTCAAAGTCTAATTACAAGGTTTTAACCTAACCTAACCTATAGATCACTGTGATTTAGTAATTTTCCAAAAATTTTCATCAATTTTCATTGAGTTTTTCACCTGTTTTTCCAAATTCAACCAGAGTACAATTGTACTTAGTATAATTTAATTTTTGCTGTGACAGAGCTCCTGAACGGGTTGTTCGTGGTGCCAATTTACTTGACTCGGCGCTGCGCGTCGATTGACACCCCCCCCGCTTTTCAGGACCCCATATCTGCCGAGATATTAAAACTTTTTTGTGATATTTAGACGATTTTTTGTTAAATTTCAACAGTTTTTCGGGTTTTTCTTCCAAGCGCTTTTCCAAATTTTCCGGTCGTATTTTCCAGTGTGTTCTCCTCGTCGCTCCGCGTCGATTGACACCTCCATCTTTGTCCTGCGAGTTCATCTGGAAGAGATAACATACATTTTTGATTAAATTTAATAGATTCCGTCACCAATCAGTCACCACAAATCGATATACCCAACACCATTTCCATACGATTTGTACTAAGTGGCTGAATTTTCAAAGTCTAATTACAAGGTTTTAACCTAACCTAACCTATAGATCACTGTGATTTAGTAATTTTCCAAAAATTTTCATCAATTTTCATTGAGTTTTTCACCTGTTTTTCCAAATTCAACCAGAGTACAATTGTACTTAGTATAATTTAATTTTTGCTGTGACAGAGCTCCTGAACGGGTTGTTCGTGGTGCCAATTTACTTGACTCGGCGCTGCGCGTCGATTGACACCCCCCCCGCTTTTCAGGACCCCATATCTGCCGAGATATTAAAACTTTTTTGTGATATTTAGACGATTTTTTGTTAAATTTCAACAGTTTTTCGGGTTTTTCTTCCAAGCGCTTTTCCAAATTTTCCGGTCGTATTTTCCAGTGTGTTCTCCTCGTCGCTCCGCGTCGATTGACACCTCCATCTTTGTCCTGCGAGTTCATCTGGAAGAGATAACATACATTTTTGATTAAATTTAATAGATTCCGTCACCAATCAGTCACCACAAATCGATATACCCAACACCATTTCCATACGATTTGTACTAAGTGGCTGAATTTTCAAAGTCTAATTACAAGGTTTTAACCTAACCTAACCTATAGATCACTGTGATTTAGTAATTTTCCAAAAATTTTCATCAATTTTCATTGAGTTTTTCACCTGTTTTTCCAAATTCAACCAGAGTACAATTGTACTTAGTATAATTTAATTTTTGCTGTGACAGAGCTCCTGAACGGGTTGTTCGTGGTGCCAATTTACTTGACTCGGCGCTGCGCGTCGATTGACACCCCCCCCCGCTTTTCAGGACCCCATATCTGCCGAGATATTAAAACTTTTTTGTGATATTTAGACGATTTTTTGTTAAATTTCAACAGTTTTTCGGGTTTTTCTTCCAAGCGCTTTTCCAAATTTTCCGGTCGTATTTTCCAGTGTGTTCTCCTCGTCGCTCCGCGTCGATTGACACCTCCATCTTTGTCCTGCGAGTTCATCTGGAAGAGATAAGCGGACCTCTCGGTCCGCTCCCACCCACCCACCCACCTTCGGCGAAGCCGAAGGCAGTTGCTTAAGCCCCGCCCACTTTTGATGCATACACCTTAAGACGGGTACTATTGACGAAAATCGCGAAAAATAGTACGATATTCAGCTTTTTACGCTGATCATTTATAGATATATTTTTACACATTTTGCTCAAGAAGTTTGGCAGTAAAAAATTTTCTAAATCTTTAAAATAAAATTTTTTGTACTTACCTGAAGACAACAGCAACTGCTTTGAAGGCTCCCGATATAGTAAACTGACGCCACCTAGAATAGAATAAATAATAATTAATATAGAATTAAAAATAGTAATAATTAAGATTTATTTAATTATAATCAGACTATAGGCTTTATTGAGCCATACTATTGTGTACTTGTTGACCATTGACTTGTTTTATATATTTATACAATTGACTTTTACTTACTTTGACGAGGGTTATTTTACCACTTCTACAACTTTACGACCCTCAGTACTTGACTCATCCTACCATCGACATGTTCGGAATTAGGACCCCCATTAAAAAGACCACGACACGACGGGAAACACCTCCCACAACTGACTCGACAAATGTGCGAAAAAGCATAGACAAGTGGGAGACAAATAAGACCGACGACATCGAAAAGACCGTAGCCCCTCCAGTTGACAGGACACCGCCGGCTGGTCCGAGCGGTACGACTCTGAAACTGACTTTTGCCAAACCAACCGCCTCCCGCAGACCATCCACGGAGGGGGCCGGGGCCTCAAAGACCTACTCCTGTAGGTCTGCTGAGGCCACGGCCTGCCTCCTGAGCGCGAGAGCTCATCTCAAGAACTCTAGGAACTTGAAGACAGAAATAAAGGAGGCGGTTGATAAGGCACTACAAAGACTAAGTCAACTGGTGAGGGAAGCAGACGCTGACCAAAAGACTGGGACGACGACTGTGACAAAATGCAGACCGACCACTAAGACGACAGACACACAGACTGAGACTTTAACGACTTCGACTATAGACACTCAGACCAAGACTTTGACGACTTCGACTTCTGACACCCAGACGGAGACCCGACTTACGACTCGAACGACTCAGACTCAGACTGACAAAACAGAGACTATAACGACTCAGGAAAAAGACAGGACGACAATACCAACGCTGCCCCTACTTGGAACAAACAGCTTTGCGCAAGAGCTGAAGGAGCACTCCAGACTGCTTCTGGCAAACCAGAAACAGATGGAAGAGCTCAAGGTGGCTATGGAAAACCACCACAAGATTGTCGCCGAATCCGAGGCTCCCTCGTACGCTCGGGTAGCGGCGACCGGATGCAGCAGTGTGACGCCTGAAAAACGTCACACACTGCACTCGGTCGTTGTAACCTCGAGGGACGAGATGGAGACCTCGGAGGAGGTGCTGGATAGGGTGCGCAAGGCTGTGGACGCCAAGGAGGGGTGGATAAAGGTCGAACGGGTCAGAAAGGCCAAAAACAGGAAGGTGATAATGGGGTTCACTACAACCGAAGACAGAGACCGTGCGACTGAACGACTCACTAGACAGGGCGCTGACCTCAACGTTGAGGCCGTTAGAAACCGCGACCCGCTTCTGATTCTCAGAGATGTCTTGACTAAGAACACTGACGCAGACATTTTGAAAGCTCTGTGGAATCAGAACCGGGAGGTTTTTAGCGGCCTCAGCGAAGAGGACAAAAGACTAGACATTAAATACAGACGACGAGCCAGAAATCCGCACAACGGACACGTCGTGCTGAGCACCTCTCCACAAGTGTGGCAGAGATTTACTGCAAGGGGGCACGCCCATGTGGACCTGCAGCGAGTGAGGGTTGACGATCAATCCCCACTCGTGCAGTGCACGCGCTGCCTGGGCTTTGGGCATGGCAGAAAGCACTGCACCGAAGCCCAGGACGCATGCAGCCACTGTGGCGGGCCCCACCTTCGAACCGACTGTCCGGAGTGGGTTTCTGGCGGACTTGCAAAATGTACCAACTGTAAAAAGACGACCACCCAGACAGACTTCGACCATAATGCCTTCAGCGCCGACTGCCCAATCCGTAAAAAATGGGACAAGATCGCAAGATCCACGGTTGCTTATTCCTAAGGGCACGACTGTTGATAAATTTGGGCCATACTTCGACACAGACTACAACAAAAATACTGACTCTGACTTTGACAACTGCATGTACAGCGGCGGGCTCGGCGCGGGTCGAGCGACCACCGGGGACAGTAGCAGAAAACGAAATTGTATGAGGTTTCGTAGTAAACCCCATCAATTTAAGAAGAAAAGGTGTAAAGTAAAAGTAAGTAAGTCGATGTTACTGCATGCACGGAGGATCTTATCGACTTGGTCGAAAACTGGCACGTTGACGAAAGTCTAGTTAACTCCGACCACAACGGTATAGTATTTCAACTTGGCCTACGCAAGGCTAAAGGGACACGCATAGAGCGCACAACGAGGGTATATAATACAAGAAAAGCGAATTGGAATGATTTTGGAAACTTTTTTAAACAATTACTAAACGATAACAACCTAAACAAAATTGAAATAGAAAGAATAAACGAAATAGAGAAACTAGACGAAACCACTGAAAAATACACAAATATAATTCAGAAAGCTGCAGACAAATATATACCAAAAAAGAAAACAAAAGAAATACTTACCATACCGTGGTGGTCGGAGAAGCTGACTCTACTGAAAAGAGCAACCACGACGAAGAAGAGAAGAATCCGATGTGCCGCTGCCGTCCGAAGATCGCGCGTAGTTCAGGAGTATCTAGAACAGAAAGAAATATATGAGCGGGAGGTAGCACTAGCACAGACTAGCAGTTGGAAGGAGTTCTGTACGAAACAGGATCGTGAAGGTATGTGGGAAGGGATTTACAGAGTCATAAATAGGACAAAGACCCGAGACGAAGACCCGCCGATGACTAAAGACGGAAAAGACCTCGACCCGAAAGGCTCAGTGCGATTGATAACAGAGACTTTTTACCCAAACGACACGACTGATGACGATGACGAAAATCACACTGAGATACGACGACAGGCGGAAAACTTAAACGACGAAGACGACGACGTGGATCCCGACCCACCCTTCACGATGCAAGAGCTCGCATCAGCCAAAGACTCTTTCAACCCAAAAAAGGCACCGGGAGAGGACGGCCTCACAGCCGACGTATGCAGCCAAGCTATCGATGCTGCTCCCGAGGTGTTTCTGTCCCTGGTGAATCAGTGCTACGGGTGCCGGCACTTCCCCACAGTTTGGAAGGTGGCGACAGTTGTGGCGCTGAGGAAACCGGGGAAACCAGATTACACCAACCCGAAAGCCTTTAGGCCAATAGGGCTGCTGCCGATTCTCGGAAAGACCTACGAGAAGATGCTGATGGCTCGCCTCAAGCACCATATACTACCGAGGCTAAGTACTCACCAATATGGTTTTGTGCCACAGAGGAGCACCGAAGACTCCCTCTATACCATGATGCAACAAATAAGGAGCAAACTTAAAATGAAAAAGATAGTTGTCCTCATATCACTGGATATAGAGGGAGCCTTCGATAGCGCCTGGTGGCCGATGATAAAGGTGAGACTAGCTGAGGAACAGTGTCCATTGGGCTTGAGACGGGTCATCGGTAGCTACTTGAGCAACAGGAGGGTTAGAGTTCGGTATGCAGGGGAGCAGTTCGAAAAGCAGAACAACAAAGGCTGCGTACAAGGCTCAATAGGAGGCCCAATCCTGTGGAATGTCCTGATTGACCCCCTACTGGAAACCCTTGGCAAGGAAGCCATCCATGTGCAGGCATTCGCGGACGATGTCGTGCTTGTCATCGATGGGGACACCGCATTGGAGATAGAAACCAGGGCCAACCCAATACTCGGCCGTGTTCAGGCGTGGGGCGCCAAAAACAAGCTAAAGTTTGCACCTCATAAAACCAACGCCCTCACTATAACGAGGAAACTGAAATATGACGTCCCCCGCCTGAACATGGGCGGTATTCCTATAAAAATGGTCAAGGAAACTAAAATCCTGGGTGTCACCATCGATGACAAGTTGACATTCAACACACATGTCGCGAATGTTTGTAAAAAAGCAGCGGCGGTATACAAACAGCTTACAAGGGCAGCCAAGATAAGCTGGGGCCTGAGTCCCGAGGTAGTTAAAACAATATATACCGCCATCATAGAACCCATTGTCCTATACGCTGCCAGTGCGTGGGCACCTGCAGCAAATAAAAAAGGCGTTATAAAAAGCTTTAACAATCTACAAAGAGGCATAGCCCAGAAGACCTGCAAGGCGTATCGCACCGTCTCTCTAAACGCGGCCTTACTGCTGTCCGGGATACTCCCCCTCGATCTCCGTGTCAGGGAAGTTACTTCCCTGTACGAGGCTAGGAGGGGGGTGCCCCTGACAGCACTAGCTGGTAGAGAGATGGAGCGAATGGCCTCCGCTCTAAGTGCCCCGCATCCCGCGACACGTATCGCCTTGGATTTTACCCGCCTGGAAAACCAGGAGCAGCTGAGCGCCAGTGCCAAACCGGAAGTGGAAATCTTCACCGACGGGAGCAAGATTGAGGGGCGAGTAGGCGCAGCGTTATCCTTTTGGAGCGGCGCAAGCGAGACCCGTACCCTCAAACTGACGCTCCCATCGTACTGCACGGTATACCAGGCGGAACTCTTGGCGATATGTGTGGCGACCCGCGAAATCCGGAAATGTAACTCCTTAACGTTCGGTATCTATAGTGACTCAATGGCAGCCCTACAGACAGTGAAAAACCACGCTTCCCTCCACCCCCTTGCAGTGGAAGCCAGGGAAAACATCACATCTCTCTCCCACCAGAACAGGGCAGTAAACCTGTTCTGGATAAAGGCACACGCAGGGCTGGAGGGAAACGAACGCGTGGATCAGCTGGCGAAAGAGGCTGCCATGACAAGTAAGAGGCGGCCGGACTATGACCTGTGCCCAGTTTCATTCGTCAAGCGACACATCCGAATGGAAACGCTTGGCGAATGGGACAGGCGATACCGGGATGGTACGACCGCCTCTACGACAAAATTGTTCTTTCCGGATGCGGTGGCGGCGTATGGGATAATTAGGAAAATAAAACTGGATGGCATCCTAACGCAGTCGTTGACAGGGCATGGCGGATTCTCTGCGTACTTGGCTCGTTTCAAGTGCAAGGAGGATCCATCATGCGCCTGCGATCACACCACGCCCGAAACAATACTGCATCTCATTGTTGATTGCCCTATTCATGCCAGAGATAGACATGACTTCAAAATGAAAACGGGACTGACACTGAATACAACTGACTTAAATCTAGCAATCGAAGGTGGAAGTCGAAATGAATTTTTGAGCTATGCTGCAAAAGTGGTTAAAGCAGCAATAAATAGAAATAAGTTGTAAAGGCGCATGTCTAGTTACATATAATTTTATATATATATATAGTAATAGACATGACAAATAATTGGTAAGATAAAAGATGTAAGTTAGCGCATAATTTTAAAAATTCATAAAAATAGTTATATGTATTGGTAAAAATAAGGTGTAAATTTTATGTATCGTAAAATTACTACCTAGACATAAGAAAACAGTTAATAAAATTAAAATAAGTAAGCTAGATTAAGAAATGTATTTAGAATAAATTAAGAAATAGAATAAGAATGTAACATAAAACTAAAATGTTTAAAAATTATTTTTTAAGAAATAAAATAAAACCCTGTCTACAAATAATTTCCCCAAACAAAACGACAAGCCCTGGAAACAGGAGCATAAATGTAAAAGAACAAAAAGGATGAAAATATACGATTAATAGGCAAAAAAGGCAAATAGGCAGTAGATAGCAGTAGTCAGAAATAAAGGGAATCCCACCCTTTGGAATGAAAGATGATGGAAGAAAGAAAGAAACAGTATGCGGAATGATAGTACGAGAGGCATAAAAGATAGAACTGGAGTGAATGGAAATAGCTAGAAATAGGCTCTGACCCACGCGGCAGAGGCGAGATGTAGAAAAAAAAAAAAAAAAAAAAAAAAAAAAAAAAAAAAAAAAAAAAAAAAAAAAAAAAAAAAAAAAAAAAAAAAAAAAAAAAAAAACCTAACCTAACCTAACCTAACCTAACCTAACCTAACCTAACCTAACCTAACCTAACCTAACCTAACCTAACCTAACCTAACCTAACCTAACCTAACCTAACCTAACCTAACCTAACCTAACCTAACCTAACCTAACCTAACCTAACCTAACCTAACCTAACCTAACCTAACCTAACCTAACCTAACCTAACCTAACCTAACCTAACCTAACCTAACCTAACCTAACCTAACCTAACCTAACCTAACCTAACCTAACCTAACCTAACCTAACCTAACCTAACCTAACCTAACCTAACCTAACCTAACCTAACCTAACCTAACCTAACCTAACCTAACCTAACCTAACCTAACCTAACCTAACCTAACCTAACCTAACCTAACCTAACCTAACCTAACCTAACCTAACCTAACCTAACCTAACCTAACCTAACCTAACCTAACCTAACCTAACCTAACCTAACCTAACCTAACCTAACCTAACCTAACCGTACTAAGTGGCTGAATTTTCAAAGTCTAATTACAAGGTTTTAACCTAACCTAACCTATAGATCACTGTGATTTAGTAATTTTCCAAAAATTTTCATCAATTTTCATTGAGTTTTTCACCAGTTTTTCCAAATTTAACCAAAGTACAATTGTACTTAGTATAATTTAATTTTTGCTGTGACAGAGCTCCTGAACGGGTTGTTCGTGGTGCCAATTTACTTGACTCGGCGCTGCGCGTCGATTGACACCCCCCCCGCTTTTCAGGACCCCATATTTGCCGAGATATTAAAACTTTTTAGTGATATTTAGACGATTTTTTGTTAAATTTCAACAGTTTTTCGGGTTTTTCTTCCAAGCGCTTTTCCAAATTTTCCGGTCGTATTTTCCAGCGTGTTCTCCTCGTCGCTCCGCGTCGATTGACACCTCCATCTTTGTCCTGCGAGTTCATCTGGAAGAGATAACATACATTTTTGATTAAATTTAATAGATTCCGTCACCAATCAGTCACCACAAATCGATATACCCAACACCATTTCCATACGATTTGTACTAAGTGGCTGAATTTTCAAAGTCTAATTACAAGGTTTTAACCTAACCTAACCTATAGATCACTGTGATTTAGTAATTTTCCAAAAATTTTCATCAATTTTCATTGAGTTTTTCACCAGTTTTTCCAAATTTAACCAGAGTACAATTGTACTTAGTATAATTTAATTTTTGCTGTGACAGAGCTCCTGAACGGGTTGTTCGTGGTGCCAATTTACTTGACTCGGCGCTGCGCGTCGATTGACACCCCCCCCCGCTTTTCAGGACCCCATATTTGCCGAGATATTAAAACTTTTTAGTGATATTTAGACGATTTTTTGTTAAATTTCAACAGTTTTTCGGGTTTTTCTTCCAAGCGCTTTTCCAAATTTTCCGGTCGTATTTTCCAGCGTGTTCTCCTCGTCGCTCCGCGTCGATTGACACCTCCATCTTTGTCCTGCGAGTTCATCTGGAAGAGATAACATACATTTTTGATTAAATTTAATAGATTCCGTCACCAATCAGTCACCACAAATCGATATACCCAACACCATTTCCATACGATTTGTACTAAGTGGCTGAATTTTCAAAGTCTAATTACAAGGTTTTAACCTAACCTAACCTATAGATCACTGTGATTTAGTAATTTTCCAAAAATTTTCATCAATTTTCATTGAGTTTTTCACCAGTTTTTCCAAATTTAACCAAAGTACAATTGTACTTAGTATAATTTAATTTTTGCTGTGACAGAGCTCCTGAACGGGTTGTTCGTGGTGCCAATTTACTTGACTCGGCGCTGCGCGTCGATTGACACCCCCCCCCGCTTTTCAGGACCCCATATTTGCCGAGATATTAAAACTTTTTAGTGATATTTAGACGATTTTTTGTTAAATTTCAACAGTTTTTCGGGTTTTTCTTCCAAGCGCTTTTCCAAATTTTCCGGTCGTATTTTCCAGCGTGTTCTCCTCGTCGCTCCGCGTCGATTGACACCTCCATCTTTGTCCTGCGAGTTCATCTGGAAGAGATAACATACATTTTTGATTAAATTTAATAGATTCCGTCACCAATCAGTCACCACAAATCGATATACCCAACACCATTTCCATACGATTTGTACTAAGTGGCTGAATTTTCAAAGTCTAATTACAAGGTTTTAACCTAACCTAACCTATAGATCACTGTGATTTAGTAATTTTCCAAAAATTTTCATCAATTTTCATTGAGTTTTTCACCAGTTTTTCCAAATTTAACCAAAGTACAATTGTACTTAGTATAATTTAATTTTTGCTGTGACAGAGCTCCTGAACGGGTTGTTCGTGGTGCCAATTTACTTGACTCGGCGCTGCGCGTCGATTGACACCCCCCCCGCTTTTCAGGACCCCATATTTGCCGAGATATTAAAACTTTTTAGTGATATTTAGACGATTTTTTGTTAAATTTCAACAGTTTTTCGGGTTTTTCTTCCAAGCGCTTTTCCAAATTTTCCGGTCGTATTTTCCAGCGTGTTCTCCTCGTCGCTCCGCGTCGATTGACACCTCCATCTTTGTCCTGCGAGTTCATCTGGAAGAGATAACATACATTTTTGATTAAATTTAATAGATTCCGTCACCAATCAGTCACCACAAATCGATATACCCAACACCATTTCCATACGATTTGTACTAAGTGGCTGAATTTTCAAAGTCTAATTACAAGGTTTTAACCTAACCTAACCTATAGATCACTGTGATTTAGTAATTTTCCAAAAATTTTCATCAATTTTCATTGAGTTTTTCACCAGTTTTTCCAAATTTAACCAAAGTACAATTGTACTTAGTATAATTTAATTTTTGCTGTGACAGAGCTCCTGAACGGGTTGTTCGTGGTGCCAATTTACTTGACTCGGCGCTGCGCGTCGATTGACACCCCCCCCGCTTTTCAGGACCCCATATTTGCCGAGATATTAAAACTTTTTAGTGATATTTAGACGATTTTTTGTTAAATTTCAACAGTTTTTCGGGTTTTTCTTCCAAGCGCTTTTCCAAATTTTCCGGTCGTATTTTCCAGCGTGTTCTCCTCGTCGCTCCGCGTCGATTGACACCTCCATCTTTGTCCTGCGAGTTCATCTGGAAGAGTTAAGCGGACCTCCAGCCGAAGGCAGTTGCTTAAGCCCCGCCCACTTTTGATCTATACACCTTAAGACGGGTACTACTGACGAAAATAGGGAAAAATAGTGCAATATTCAGCTTTTTATGCTGATCATTTATAGATATATTTTTACACATTTTGGTCAAGAAGTTTGGCAGTAAAAAATTTTCTAAATCTTTAAAATAAAAATTTTTTGTACTTACCTGAAGACAACAGCAACTGCTTTGAAGGCTCCCGATATTGTAAATTGACGCCACCTAGAATAGAATAAATAATAATTAATACAGAATTAAAAATAGTAATAATTAAGATTTATTTAACAATAATTAGACTATAGGCTTTATTGAGCCATACTATTGTATACTTGTTGACCATTGACTTGTTTTATATATTTATACAATTGACTTTTACTTACATTGACGAGGGTTATTTTACCACTTCTACAACTTTACGACCCTCAGTACTTGACTCATCCTACCATCGACATGTTCGGAATTAGGACCCCCATTAAAAAGACCACGACACGACGGGAAACACCTCCCACAACTGACTCGACAAATGTGCGAAAAAGCATAGACAAGTGGGAGACAAATAAGACCGACGACATCGAAAAGACCGTAGCCCCTCCAGTTGACAGGACACCGCCGGCTGGTCCGAGCGGTACGACTCTGAAACTGACTTTTGCCAAACCAACCGCCTCCCGCAGACCATCCACGGAGGGGGCCGGGGCCTCAAAGACCTACTCCTGTAGGTCTGCTGAGGCCACGGCCTGCCTCCTGAGCGCGAGAGCTCATCTCAAGAACTCTCGGAACTTGAAGACAGAAATTAAGGAGGCGGTTGATAAGGCACTACAAAGACTAAGTCAACTGGTGAGGGAAGCAGACGCTGACCAAAAGACTGGGACGACGACTGTGACAAAAAGCAGACCGACCACTAAGACGACAGACACACAGACTGAGACTTTAACGACTTCGACTATAGACACTCAGACCAAGACTTTGACGACTTCGACTTCTGACACCCAGACGGAGACCCGACTTACGACTCGAACGACTCAGACTCAGACTGACAAAACAGAGACTATAACGACTCAGGAAAAAGACAGGACGACAATACCAACGCTGCCCCTACTTGGAACAAACAGCTTTGCGCAAGAGCTGAAGGAGCACTCCAGACTGCTTCTGGCAAACCAGAAGCAGATGGAAGAGCTCAAGGTGGCTATGGAAAACCACCACAAGATTGTCGCCGAATCCGAGGCTCCCTCGTACGCTCGGGTAGCGGCGACCGGATGCAGCAGTGTGACGCCTGAAAAACGTCACACACTGCACTCGGTCGTTGTAACCTCGAGGGACGAGATGGAGACCTCGGAGGAGGTGCTGGATAGGGTGCGCAAGGCTGTGGACGCCAAGGAGGGGTGGATAAAGGTCGAACGGGTCAGAAAGGCCAAAAACAGGAAAGTGATAATGGGGTTCACTACAACCGAAGACAGAGACCGCGCGACTGAACGACTCACTAGACAGGGCGCTGACCTCAACGTTGAGGCCGTTAGAAACCGCGACCCGCTTCTGATTCTCAGAGATGTCTTGACTAAGAACACTGACGCAGACATTTTGAAAGCTCTGTGGAATCAGAACCGGGAGGTTTTTAGCGGCCTCAGCGAAGAGGACAAAAGACTAGACATTAAGTACAGACGACGAGCCAGAAATCCGCACAACGGACACGTCGTGCTGAGCACCTCTCCACAAGTGTGGCAGAGATTTACTGCAAGGGGGCACGCCCATGTGGACCTGCAGCGGGTGAGGGTTGACGATCAATCCCCACTCGTGCAGTGCACGCGCTGCCTGGGCTTTGGGCATGGCAGAAAGCACTGCACCGAAGCCCAGGACGCGTGCAGCCACTGTGGCGGGCCCCACCTTCGAACCGACTGTCCGGAGTGGGTTTCTGGCGGACTTGCAAAATGTATCAACTGTAAAAAGACGACCACCCAGACTGACTTCGACCATAATGCCTTCAGCGCCGACTGCCCAATCCGTAAAAAATGGGACAAGATCGCAAGATCCACGGTTGCTTATTCCTAAGGGCACGACTGTTGACAAATTTGGGCCATACTTCGACACAGACTACAACAAAAATACTGACTCCGACTTTGACAACTGCATGTACAGCGGTGGGCTCGGCGCGGGTCGAGCGACCACCGGGGACAGTAGCAGAAAACGAAATTGTATGAGGTTTCATAGTAAACCCCATCAATTTAAGAAGAAAAGGTGCAAAGTAAAAAATGGAAAAATACTCACCTTGCTGCTGGAACCGAAGATGGACGACTGGATGCGCGACGATCAAACCCGAAGACTGAAGAACCTGGAAAAGAAAGACGACATGAAATTGACAATGGTCCAAATTTATGGTAAGAATGAGTATGACAGACTTACAATGGGGATAGACGACGAAAATGACTATATGACTCGGACCAGATTATTAGGGCATGACACGACAACAAACAGATGCGACTTAAGACTGTATAGGTATTTGAGACAAGTGTATTGGTAAGAAAACTTATGTTAGCAATATATTTTGGTAATATAATTGATAACATAAGAAGAAGTGTAGAACATTTAAGAAGTTGAAAATGTATAAGCATGTGTAGTACAGTAAGAAAGAAAAAGGTGTTAAAAATAGATAATAAAAAATAGATTAGCCCTGTTATGTAAGTAAATAGATAAAATGTAATTCGGTAGTAGACATTAGTGCCCCATTGGCATGACAGATGATGGATGAAAGAATTATATGTATACAGTATGAATGTGTGAGATTAAAAACTGCGAGATAAGGTATGAATGGTGATGTAGCTAAGCAAAGTCTCTGCATAACCTTAGTAGAGGAAGGATGTAAAAAAAAAAAAAAAAAAAAAAAAAAAAAAAAAAAAAAAAAAAAAAAAAAAAAAAAAACCTAACCTAACCTAACCTAACCTAACCTAACCTAACCTAACCTAACCTAACCTAACCTAACCTAACCTAACCTAACCTAACCTAACCTAACCTAACCTAACCTAACCTAACCTAACCTAACCTAACCTAACCTAACCTAACCTAACCTAACCTAACCTAACCTAACCTAACCTAACCTAACCTAACCTAACCTAACCTAACCTAACCTAACCTAACCTAACCTAACCTAACCTAACCTTTTTTTTTTTTTTTTTTATAGACGGTAACCCTTTATGGGTACCCGGCCGGATATGAGGAAACACGGCCGGGTTATGTGGGACTCCGAGGCGCGTGAAGATCGTAAATTGCGCCTCGGTTACCCACTAAACCCCGTCTTTGTCCCGTACCCGCGTTGTTGCCCTGTGGGACCTGAATATCTCCACTGGGACTTTTGAACGCTGGGGGGAGATGCCTCTCAACCCCCTTCTATCTGGCTCCTTTTGGAGCATCCTTTCCTCCGAGCTCTGAGGCTCTATCGGCGCCATGCCCGAGACGTGGCATGACACCGTCCTGCCCGGGGTCTCCTCTCCCATGGGTGAGGGATGTCCCCTAATCCCTCACCCGGAGGCCCCGGTTAGGGTGGCAAGTGGCGCTCGTGCGCCAGACGTCTGCGACCCCCTCTTGCTCGGCGCATCGGGTGCGCTCCGGGAGCCCTCTCGCGCTCCCGCTCATCTTCCTCTTTTGCCCTCATCACAGTTTCCGCAAAGGAGGCGACCGCCTCCCATGACTCCTCGCTTTCGAGCATCTCCGCAACTAGAGTGGGAAGCGACAAGTCAGGACCCACAACTGCGATGAGGGCAGTCCGTTCCGCGTGCCACGCCGGGCACTCCTCCACTGTGTGACGGCTGTCGTCACTCCAGGCGGCACAGTGGTGGCAGTTGGGTGTTGGCTCCCTGCCTGCCACCGTGTGCAGGTACCTCCCGAAGCAGCCGTGCCTCGAGAGGACCTGCGTAAGGTGGTAACTTAGCGTACCGTGCCGCCTGGTTGTCCATCCCTCCAAGTGTGGCCGAATGGCCTCGATGGTGTCAATTCCTGCAGTGGGCTGCTGCAGCGCCTCTGTCCAGTCTCTCAGGAGGGTATGTCGCTCCTGTTCCCGCCAGCTGGAGATGGTGTCCACCATGGGAGCCTCGCCCCCAGCGCGAGCTTCGGCTACTCGGTTGTAAAGGGACGCGAGTGCCCTGGCCTCTAGCTCCCATGGTGGGGTGCCAGCGAGAAGGCACGCCGCCTCGAACGAGACGCTGCAATAGCCCCGCACCAGCCTTATCGCCATTACCCTCTGGGGTTTTTTGAGTAAACTCCGAGTGGTGGCGTTGAGTTTGTCCGCCCAGACGGGCGCTCCGTAGAGGGCCATCGATTTTATTACTGAGGCATATAGTCTCCTGCATGCCACGTTTGGCCCATCTACGTTTTTTAGAAGACTGCTTAGAGCGCCCGCCGTTGCCATCAATTTGGGTGTCAGCCTCCGGAAATGTTCCTCAAATGATAGACGTGGGTCGAGAGTGATGCCAAGATATTTGATGGCCGATCCCACGTCTATCCGCACTCCACTAACTATGATGTAAGAGTTAGTCGGAGCCTTCTTTCGCGGTCCGTGGAAATAGACCGCTTCCGACTTGTGGAGTGCTACTTCCAATCCTAGCCTGCGAATTCGCTGGACCACGTGTGCGACGCCAGCTGTTGCTCTTAAGGCCGCGTCCCTGAAGTCGCTGCCACGTGCGGTGACGAGAGTGTCATCTGCGTAGCACGTGACAGCGACACCGTGCAGCATGCTTCCCCGCAGCACCCAATCGTAACCGATGTTCCACAGGAGTGGGCCCAGCACCGACCCCTGTGGAACACCGCGAGAGATTTCCCTTGAGACCCAACCATCGACAGTTGGGTATCTTACTGTCCTGTCCGAGAGGTAGGCCCTAATGATGTCCCTCAGATGTTTCGGGAATCTGTGATAGTTTAGGGCCTCCATAATGCAGGCCCAGGGGAGGGTATTAAAAGCGTTGGCAATGTCCAATGACACTGCCAGTACCACTTCACCCTGGGCCATTGCGTCTTCTGCCATTTTGGTAACCCGCTTGATGGCGTCCACAGTCGATTTCTCCCGCCTGAAACCGAACTGTATTGGGGACAAGTCGGGACCCACTTCCTCCATATGCCGGACGAGACGGGCAGCTATTATGCGCTCGAAGAGCTTGCCCATCTCGTCCAACAGGACAATTGGTCGGTAGGCGGACGGAGAGTCGGCCGGCCTGTCCGGTTTCCGCAAGAGGACCAATTTCCCTTCTTTCCAGGGCGCAGGGAAGAAGCCCTGCGCCAAGCAGTTACTCAAGATGTCCCGGGTTCTGTCGCCTAAAGAGGACATCGCGACCGCAAGTAAACGACCCGGGACCCCATCCAAGCCAGGAGCCTTGTTTTTGGCCCGTGTGCGCCGAAGAGCCAGCTCAAGCTCTTCCCCGGATACCTCCGGCACGGCCTCGTCCCGTGTGTCCTCGAGAGGAGAGGACATCGCTGGGGGCACGTAGTCGCCGGCCTGCGGGAATAGGGCGTCGACGACACGGTCCACATGCTGTCGATCCAGCGAGAGAGTGAGGGGTGGACTCCAGGGGGCCAGTTTTTGCCGCACAAGCCTGTACGGGCGGCCCCAAGGATCGTCATTGAGGCTCTGGATCCACTCCTCATGGGCAGCGGCCTTGGCACGGACTATTGCCACCGAAAGGGCTTCCGCTCGCTCCCTGTATACGGCGTAGAGCCGTCTCTCCGTCTCTTCGTTTCTGCGCCTGCGGCGCCTGTGACGTTGGTACGAACGACGGGTGGCCATGCATTGGACTCTCAGTTGGTTCACCTCGTCGTTCCACCAATAGACGCTACGACGAGGGGCACCTGGATGTTGTCTCGGCATAGCCGTGTCGCAGATGCGCGTCAGTGCCCCTCGTAGCCACTCGACCTCGTCGCCTATGTTGGGCTGCGGGGTTGGACTGACCCATGTCTCAACCTCCGCAGCGACACCGACCATATCGACCTTCATTTTCTTGAGGCACCACCTCGGTGGTTCCTCTGGACCAGTCCTAGACGGGTTGACTATGTTCAGGAAGGCGGAGATCTCAAACCGAATATACCTATGGTCTGACAATGTCTCAACGCCTTCCTGCACCTTCCATCCCGAAACTCTCGACGCCAGATCGGGGCTCGCAAAAGTGACGTCCACCACGGAGCCCCCGTCTTGTCGGATGCACGTCCACGCACTTCCTCTGTTAAGGGTCACCAGACCCACTGTCACCAACCACTGTTCTAAGAAAACGCCCCTAGCGTTATCCACTGGGGATCCCCACGCTGCAGACTTTGCGTTGAGATCCCCAGCGAAGAGAATGTGTCGGGGCCGTCTGTTCACGAACAGAGTAGCCACTCCCCTTAGGTAGTCCTCGAAGTCGGCGACCGTGCTATTAGGAGAGAAATAGCCGCCGACCACGAGGACACCCTTTATGTCTGCCGCCACCCATCCACTTCCCCTCGCAACATTGTCCATGGGGGGGGCACCACTTGCGGCTCTTGTGACCAAGGCCACATGCCCAGTTGTGTCTGCCGCCCAAAATCCGTTAGTAGGAGCCCTGTATGGCTCCGTGACAATCCCTATATTAATGTCCCATTGCGCCAAGCTTTGCATAAGTAGATTTTGAGCATTGGCGCAATGGTTGAGATTTGCTTGCAGTAGGCGAGTCTGGGTCATAATTAATTTGCCTTAATGGCCTCCCCGGCCCGCCCCTCTGCACCTGAGGGTTGGGAGTTTTCCGGCTGCGTGACATTGGCGCTAGCCGGTTTTGTCTTGTTGGCCACACAGGTTTTGCGGCCGCCGCGATGATCGGCTTTTCTGCCCGCCGCCGCACACACGGTGCAGTGCGGCTTGGCGTGGCAGGTTCTGGCTTGGTGGCCCGTTTCTCCGCATCGATAGCACTGGGCACTGCGGTCTTCTGCTGATGCGCAGCAGGGCCGCACGTGCCCAGCCTCTAGGCATCGGAAACACTGCATCGGTCGCTCGGGAAGTAACTCAACCCGAGCGAGCGCCCAGCCGATCGTGATATCTCGGCTTCTTGATATCTTCCGGGCGACATCTAGCGGACACCGCACCCATACGGTACCAGGTCTGCGGGGATTGTCACGGCGGATTTCGCCACATGTTATAGCGGCTGTTTCACATCCGCCCTCGCGCGCTATCGACTCTGCGACCTCCTCCTTCGTCACCGAGACGTCCAGCCCAGTGAGTCGCAGTTCTGCTGCTTTCGTGGGTCTGGTGACCTTCACTAAGAGAGGGTCAAGGGACTCCTTTAGCCTGGCAGACAGGGCGTCTGCTTTCCCCGAGCTCACCGCTCCCGGCACCTCTATCTTACAGGCCCCTGTGGCAGCCTGTTTTATGACGACACCCTTGATGTCGAGTGCCTTGAGGTCAACATGTTTTTTGGCCTCTACGATCACGTCCTTATAGGACAGGCCCTTCGCGATTCCTCCCTCTTGAAGAGTGAGGATTATTGCCGCTGTCCTGGGCGGCCTCAGCTTTGGCTGCGCCTTCCTCTGTCCCTTTTCCGGAGGAGGCCTCCTGGGGTTTCGATCTTGCGATCGAGGGCGCAGGTTGCGGGCCGCCTTCCGAGAACGCACCCTCGTCCATCCCTCCTCGTCGTTGCAAGGGGCTGCGGCAAGGTCTTCCCGTTCCGCATCCGGCACACGGCGAGCGGCCATATTAGGTTTCTTTTTGCGCCGGCTGCGGGAGCTGCGTGTGGGGTTTTCATTTTCCCCGTTATTGGAGGTGACCCTCACAGCTTGCTCTGCCTGGGGACCGGGACTGGTCCGGGAAGTGGAAGGGACTGGGACTGGTTCGTCCACTATCTCCACAACCTCCATCGACTCTGGTAGTGTACTAACAGTCGCCTCTGGCTGTGTCACTACCTTTTCAGGCCCTGCTATTGTCGGTGCCCTGCTTGTTCCCGGCCTGAACATCGGGATTTTGGATGGCACAGCGGCCTTTGGCGGGGCCCGACTGGCGGTCTTCACTGGCGGCCTCGCTGCCACAACCTTGGCGTAGGTATTGGCCTTAGAGGCCAGAGGGGCAGATGTTCTTGCTCCTGAGGTAGTGGCGACTGGAGCACTACGCTTTACGCCAGGGTTGACAGGAGGGTTGACTACCCGTTTCGTCACGACCTTTGGTTGGACCGTCGGAGCGGTCACCTTGCCCTTGGCGAGGGCCACTTTCCTATCCGCCGCAAGCGGCGGGCGTATGACGGGGTCGGGTAGGAGGCGCCCCTCGGTACGGCCATCCACTAAGAGGGCGCACCTCTTCATTACCTCCCCCATCCACTCTTCCTTTTCCTCAACCCTGGAGGATACTGGCGCTGGAGCTGGGCGATGGGCTGCTGCCTCCTGTAGCATCGCCTTTAGCTCCCTCATTTCCTGGCGCATGGACGCCAGTTCAGCCTCGAGACGGGCATTGTTAGCCGCAAGGCGCTTCGTCTCTTCTTCAAGGCGTCTTCTCTCCTCTTCGAGGCGCCTTGTTTCCTCCGTCACGGTGAGGGACGCAAGTTCTTGTGCGGCGTTCGCAATAGCCGTGGTGGCGACTTTCATGCCACCTACGAGCTCGCCCTTCAAGTTCTTGGACTTGCGTCCCACTTCCCTTATAAACTCCACCCCCTTGTGGACATCTCCCAACAAGTCAGTGGAGGATTTAAACTCCCCGTCTGTCAAACGGCGGAGGTCCGGACTTGATTCCGACCATGGCTGGCTGCGAGTTAGACTCCGGCACATGGTGACTGTGCTAGCAGCCAGCTCCTTCTCCACCTCAATCCAGAGAGCCTCCTTCTCCGCGGCATTCAGCTCCTGCTTCGCGCGGGCCTTGCCGACATACTCCCCGGTTGTCGGGGGTCTTCCTCTGCCTCTTCCCTTTCCTGGGGTGCAGGGAGCCGCACGTGGAACTTTCGTCGCCTCCGCTTCGTCGGAGTCTGACGAGTTACTTTTTCTCCTCCTTTTGCTGGCTGCCCTCTTCCCTACACTGCTTGCCACTGACTGTGTTGACCTTATGGATGTTACGGTCTTAACACTGGCATCAGACATATTGCCGTCTGAGCCAGGCTCGTGGCCAATGTCCATGTTGACGGACTCCTTGCTTCCCGCTCTACATATATCGCTGAGCACAACGACTGGCTCCATAGGCTTCTCAGCCGAGCCTTTAGTGACCACTGGGTCACCCTTTTCCACACTAGGCACGATGTTAGCCTCGTTCAACTTCGAGCCCGATCCAAACTTGAGGACCATTGCTGGCGCTTTGGCGCATTCGATCGCATTCGCACTTGGGTTTGCCCTTTCCCTCACAGACTGCGTTACCGTCTGTGGGGTTGGGGACTTAGCTGCCGAACTTCTCCCACGGCCTTTGGTGTCGGTAAGGAGTGGGATACCACTCCTTGAGGCCTTCTGCACTCCCTCTACTCCCTTCTCCACAACTGCCGAAACAGATTGTGCGCAGGTTTTGCCCCCCCCGTAGTACGAGGGGCAGGACGCCGCACTGTTAGGCGCGACGCCGCGGGATTCCCCAGCCGCCACCGGCTGACTGGGACCCGCCCGGGGACTAATTTTGAACTTGCGACTTTCCATTTTTTATTTTAGCTCCACCAAACGTCAAGGAAAGATAAGGCGAAAGATTGTATATATATGACAGAAAGAGTATTAAGTAAAACAAAACAAAACGAAGATGATAACAGAATAACAAAACAAAACTAAATGACAGAATAGATACGAGTTTAAAAACAGAATCAAAACGGAACATAACAAAACAATATATACTTTATAAAGTGTAGCGCTGCTCTTAGTCTCACCTCTCCCCGCGGGCCCGCCCGGCATGGGTGGCCCTGGCCGGTATGGCCCCGACGGATCACTGAGGCACTCAAGCCCCCCCACCACGGCAAGGTGGCAGCACAAATCGGGGGGGAACCTAACCTAACCTAACCTAACCTAACCTAACCTAACCTAACCTAACCTAACCTAACCTAACCTAACCTAACCTAACCTAACCTAACCTAACCTAACCTAACCTTTTTTTTTTTTTTTTTTTTTTTTTTTGGTTTCTTTTTTTGGTTTCGCTGGGGAAATGCTTTATGCATACCACCGCACCCCGGGGGAAAGGTCGGTGATTATGTGGGACTCCGACAAGGGTCGTCTACCCAAGAGTCGTTTACCCACTAAAACCCCAGCGGCATACCCTCACACGACGCGCTTGGGGCGCCACAAGTTCGCGTAAACGCATTCTACTGTGACGCCCCGGCGTGGTGCCCGCAACGCGGGCAAGCGACTATCAGAGAGGGCGTCCCGGTATACTGGGACGCCCTCAGTCATCGAGGCTTTCGTCGGTGGTGGCTCCCCCGAACCACCACCGGCCTCCTAGGCGAGGGCAGAAGGGGCCCGCATCGTCACGAACCCCCCCCCTCCACCCCCGCCCCCGTCCGCGGCGCGGGTCACCCGGAGCTCCCTCCCTTGTGACCCGCCCCGCTGCCCCCTTCTGCGACATCGGCCCCGCAGAAGGAGGCCCGTCAGCCCTCGGGCCGGCGCCAACCAGAGGACACCGGCGCACCGCAGCCGTCCAGGGCCCGCAGGGAAACCCTTAGGACAGGGTCCACCGTCAACCCAGGTCCCCGGAGCCCCCGTCCAGGGCTCGCAGCGAGACACTGGGGACAGGGTCCCCATCCACCCAAGTCCCCGCAGCCCCAATCTACCGCAGCGCACCGGCGATCCGTCCCGCAGCCCCCTTCTGCGGCATACGGCCCCGCAGAGGAGGTGCGTCAGCCCTCGGCCGGCGCCCACCCGAGGACGTTGAGTGAGGACTCGACCTAACCTAACCTAACCTAACCTAACCTAACCTAACCTAACCTAACCTAACCTAACCTAACCTAACCTTTTTTTTTTTTTTTTTTGGTTTCGCTGGGGAAATGCATTACGCATACCACCGCCCCCCGGGGGTGAGGTCGGTGATTATGTGGGACTCCCGGGACAGAACCCGTATACCCACTAAAACCCCAGCGGTATACCCTCACACGGCACGCTTGGGGCGCCAACGGTTCGCGCGAGCGCAGTCGACGTTGACGCCCCGACGAGGTGCCCGCTACGCGGGCAAGCGACTATCGGAGAGGGCGTCCCGGTACACTGGGACGCCCTCAGTCATCGAGGCTTTCGTCGGTGGCGGGTCCCCCGGCCCACCACCGGCCTCTATGGCGGGGGAAGGAGGTGGGCGTACAGTCGCCTCCTCCTCCCCGGCCTCCGTCTGCGGCGCGGGTCGGCCAGGACGTCCTCCTCCCTGACCCGCTCCGCGGCCTCCTTCTGCGACATGACGTCCTCGCAGAAGGAGGCCATTGCTTCCCACCCCTCCTCGCTGTCGAGCATCCGTCCGATAAGGCTCGACAGCGAGAGGTCTCCACCGACCTGTGCCGCCAGGGCCCGCCTCTCGGTCACCCAGGCGGCACACTCCTCCACTGTGTGGCGCGCCGTGTCGACTGGCGCGCCACACTCGTGGCAGACCGGCGTCGGCTCCCGGCCCTAACCTAACCTAACCTAACCTAACCTAACCTAACCTAACCTAACCTAACCTAACCTAACCTAACCTAACCTAACCTAACCTAACCTAACCTAACCTAACCTAACCTAACCTAACCTAACCTAACCTAACCTAACCTAACCTAACCTAACCTAACCTAACCTAACCTAACCTAACCTAACCTAACCTAACCTAACCTTTTTTTTTTTTTTTTTTTTTTTTTTTTGTTTTCGCTGGGGAAATGCTTTATGCATACCACCGCACCCCGGGGGAAAGGTCGGTGATTATGTGGGACTCCGACAAGGGTCGTCTACCCAAGAGTCGTTTACCCACTAAAACCCCAGCGGCATACCCTCACACGACGCGCTTGGGGCGCCACAAGTTCGCGTAAACGCATTCTACTGTGACGCCCCGGCGTGGTGCCCGCAACGCGGGCAAGCGACTATCAGAGAGGGCGTCCCGGTATACTGGGACGCCCTCAGTCATCGAGGCTTTCGTCGGTGGTGGCTCCCCCGAACCACCACCGGCCTCCCAGGCGAGGGCAGAAGGGGCCCGCATCGTCACGGAACCCCCTCCACCCCCGCCTCCGTCCGCGGCGCGGGTCACCCGGAGCTCCCTCCCTTGTGACCCGCCCCGCTGCCCCCTTCTGCGACATCGGCCCCGCAGAAGGAGGCCCGTCAGCCCTCGGGCCGGCGCCAACCAGAGGACACCGGCGCACCGCAGCCGTCCAGGGCCCGCAGGGAAACCCTTAGGACAGGGTCCACCGTCAACCCAGGTCCCCGGAGCCCCCGTCCAGGGCTCGCAGCGAGACACTGGGGACAGGGTCCCCATCCACCCAAGTCCCCGCAGCCCCAATCTACCGCAGCGCACCGGCGATCCGTCCCGCAGCCCCCTTCTGCGGCATACGGCCCCGCAGAGGAGGTGCGTCAGCCCTCGGCCGGCGCCAACCCGAGGACGTTGAGTGAGGACTCGGTTTGACGGCCAACTAAGTTGAGCGCCAACCCGAGGACCTCATGGTGCGCCGCAGCGGTTTACGACTCCCAAGGCAGCTCTGAGGACAGAGGAGTCCCCGGAGCCGCAACCCGCCACGACGCTGGGTGCCGCTCTTCGTCTCACCTCTCCCCGTGGGCCCGCCCGGCATGGGAGGCCCTGGCCGGTATGGCCCCACGGATCATTGAGGCACTCAAGCCCCCTCACCACAGCAAGGTGGCAGCACAGTCGAGGGGGAACCTAACCTAACCTAACCTAACCTAACCTAACCTAACCTTTTTTTTTTTTTTTTTTTTTTTGTTGCCCGGGTAAAATCCTTTATGGACCCCCCGCCAGCCTGGGGATGGCCGGTGGGGGAGTGTGGGAGTCTCCTCCGCCCTTTGTAAAGAAGAGACGGAGGCATACCCACTAAACATCCCGGGGTGTACCGTCCCGCGCTAGCTGCCCCGTGGGTCCTGACTGTGTCTCCACGGGGACAGTTTGCGCTGGGGGAACAGTCAATGATTGACCGTTCGACCCCATTTCAACTCAAGCTCCTTGGGAGCATCCTTCTCAGGAGCGTCTTTGCTCCTTAGCGCCATGCCCGGTACACGTGGCATGGCGCTGACCGTCCCGGGGTCTCCACTCCAATGGGCGAGGGATTTCCCCTAATCCCTCACCCGGAGACCTCCGTTAGGGCGGCATGTTGCGGACGTGCGCTAAGCGACGTCGGCCCGTGCGTGCCCGGCGGAGCGGGTGTGCATCGGGCGCCCTCTCTCTCTCTCTTTCGGCCATTTCTTTGGCCTTTATGACCGACTCAGAGAAGTCGGCCACGGCCTTCCAAGCGCTCTCGCTCCCGACCATCTTCGCCACCAGAGTCGGGAGCGAGAGGTCCGTCCCTACTGCGGCGATTAGAGTCGCACGCTCGACTGTCCATGCCGCACACACTTGTAGGGTGTGGCGGCTATCGTCTACCGAGGCGGCACAGTGGTGGCAGTTGGGGTTTGGCTCCCTTCCTGCCACCAGGTGCAGGTACCTCCCGAAACACCCATGGTTCGAGAGGACCTGCGTCAGCTGGTACGACAAGACTCCGTGCCGCCTGGTGACCCACTCCTCAAAGATAGGCCTTAGGGCCTCTATCACAGTTTTACCTGCGGATGGCTCCCGCAGCGCCTCACTCCAATCCCGCATGAGCGCTTGCTGTTCGTGCGCCCGCCAGCTCGCGACTGTATCCACCATGGGAGACTCACCCCTCGCGCGGGCCTCGGAGATACGGGCATAAACCGCGGCGAGAACTCGGGCATCCATCTCCCATGGCGGTGTGCCGGCCAGAGCGCACGCCGCCTCGAATGAGACGCTGCGGTAGCCACGCACCAACCTTATGGCCATTACCCTTTGGGGTTGCCTTAATAATGCCCTGGTATGGGCATTTAGTCTGCCAGCCCAGACGGGCGCTCCGTATAGGGCCATCGAGCGTATGACCGTGGCGTACAGACGTCTGCACGCCACGTTCGGCCCCCCAACGTTGTTCAATAGACTGCTCAGAGCGCCCGCCGTCGCCATTAATTTAGGCTTCAGCCTGAGGAAATGCTCCTCGAAAGATAGGCGTGAGTCGAGGACAAGACCTAAGTACTTCATTGTCGACTTCACGCCTATCTCTACTCCACTCACAATTATGCTGGAGTTGGGCGGTGGCCTTCTCCTCGGCCCATGAAAATACATGGCCTCGGATTTGGCGAGTGCGACTTCCAACCCCAGTAGTCTTATACGCCTTACGACGTGGGCCACACCGGCTGTCGCCCGTATTGCTGCATCCCTGAAGTCACTGCCACGTGCTGTGACAAGAGTGTCGTCGGCGTAGCACGTGACAGTGACGCCTCTCACAAGTTGGCCACGGAGGACCCAATCGAACCCGATGTTCCACAAGAGTGGGCCCAGCACCGACCCCTGTGGAACACCGCGTGATATCTCCCTGCTTGTCCAGCCATTTTGGGTCGGATATTTGATCATGCGACCCGATAAATACGCCCTGATGAGGCCCTGGAGATATGATGGAAAACGATGATGTTTCAGGGCCTCCAATATACAGGGCCAGGGAAGAGTGTTAAAGGCGTTGGCGATGTCGAGTGACACCGCCAACACCACCTGGCCCTGTGATGACGCTTCCTCGGCCATCCCCACTACTCGTTGGATAGCGTCAATTGTCGATTTACCTCTCCGAAAGCCAAATTGTACCTCGGAGAGGTCCGGCCCTTGCGACTCCATGTGCTGGACGAGACGAGCAGCTATGATTCGCTCGAAGAGTTTGCCCATCTCGTCCAGCAGCACGATTGGCCTATATCCAGAAGGGGATTCCGCCGGTCTTCCTGGTTTTATCAGGAGGACTAATTTCCCCACTTTCCAGTCTTCGGGGAAGTAGCCCTCCCTTAGACATCTATTCAGCATGGCGCGCGCCCTGTCGCCAAGGGTGTTAAGCGCGACAGCCAGCGCTCGACCATGAACCCCATCCAAGCCGGGGGCCTTGTTGCCCGTTCGGGCCCGTTCCAGGGCCGTCCCAAATTCGCCCTCCGTGATAGGCGGAGCGTCTTCTTCCTCCGAATCATTTTGTGGCGCCATTCTCGGCGGTTCTATGTTTTGCGCCGCCGGGAACAATGCGTCCACAACATCCTCGACCTGCTGAGGCTCCATGGTCGCAGTGAGGGGTGGTGCCCAGGGCGTAAGTTTGTGCCGTACAAACTTGTACGGCCTGCCCCATGGATCTTCATTAAGGGACTCGATCCACCCCTCATGCGCCGCCTCTTTTGCCCGACTGATGCTCGCCGATAAGGCACTTGACAACTCCCGGTATGCGGCGTACGCCGTATCCTCCTCCTCTGGGTTACGGCGTCGCCTACGTCGAATCCTTTGGAACCTGCGTCTGGCCGCGAGGCACCGGGCATTCGCCTGGGCCACCTCGCCGTTCCACCAATACACACTACGACGAGGCGCACCCGGACGCTGCCTCGGCATGGAGGCATCGCAGACTCTAGACAATGCACCCCGCAGCCAGTTCGCCTCCTGTGTCACTTCCGGTGATGGGGTCGGGTGGACCCACGTTTCCAGTTCAGCCTGGATTTCGGCTGCATCTATCCTCAGTTTTTTGAGTGTCCACCGGGGAGGATCCCCGGGGGCAGCTCGTCCGACTTGTATATTGGGCAGGAAGGCGGAGACATCATATCGGATGTAGCGATGATCCGATAGAGTCTCAGCGCCTTCCTCTACCCTCCATCCGGAAACGCGGGACCCAAGGTCAGGAGTCGAGAACGTCACGTCGACGATTGACCCTCCCTCTCGTCTTACGCACGTATGTGCACGACCTCTGTTGAGTACAACCAAACCCTGCAGGGCGACCCACTCCTCCAGGACATCGCCCCGCGGGTTACTGGCTGAGGACCCCCACGCCGCAGACTTGGCGTTTAGGTCCCCAGCGAGCAGAACATGTCGCGCCACCCTGTTAGCGAGTAGTATGCTCAGGCCCCTTAAGTATTCCTCGAAGTCGGCGACAGTGCTATTTGGAGAGAAATAGCCGCCGACAACGAGGACATCCCTTATGTTTGCCGCCACCCAGCCACGACCTTTAGTTATGTTTCGCATGGGTGGGGCACCACTTCCCGGTCTTGTTACGAGTGCCACTTGGCCACTCGTGTCTCCAGCCCAGTTCCCGCTGTTTGGGACTCTATATGGTTCCGCGACCACCCCTATATGCGTGTCCCACTGTGCCATGTTTTGTGAGAGCAGATCTTGAGCTCGGGCACAGTGGTTGATATTGGCTTGTATAAATCGACACTGGTTCATAATTGGGTCGCGGAAACATTAACCATCTCGCCCGCACCTCCTGCACTTGGAGGATTGGGGTGGGCGGGCTGTGACAGATTTTCACCAGCCGGCTCCTTTTGCTTGGAGGCCACACATGTCTTACGACCACCTCGGTGGTCGGCCTTTCTGCCCGCCGCCGCACACACAGTGCAGTGCGGCTTGGCGTGGCAGTTGGAGGCTTTGTGGCCTATTTCGCCGCAGCGATAACACTGGGCACTGCGGTCCTCTGTGGAAGCACAACAGGGCCGCACGTGCCCAGCTTCCAGGCAGCGAAAACATTGAAGTGGCCGCACAGGGAGGAGTTCTACCCTAGCTAGCGACCACCCCACGGTGATCTTTGTGGTTTTGGTCACCTTTTTGGCGGCCTGAATCGGGCACTTGACCCAAACTGTTCCGAGCCTACGTGGAGAGTCCCTCTTTATTTCCCCACAGGTGACTGCGGCTGCGTCACACTCTCCTAATTCCGCCACAGTCTCGATTATTTCTTCCCGCGTTACCGAGTCATCGAGACCGGTTAGCCGCAATTCGGCCGCCTTCGTCGGCCGTGTGACCCTAACTATGTTTGGGTCAAGAGCTTCCCTTAGTTTCGAGGCCAAGGCATCTGCTTTTTCCTGGCTGCCCGACAGCTCCATCTTGCAGGCGCCTGTAGCAGCCGTGCGGAATAGCACGCCCTTGATGCCCAGGGCTTTTATACTTATGTGCTTCTTGGCCTCGGCTATTAAATCCTTGTAGGATATACCCTTCTCGTGCCCCTCCGGCTGGATCGTTAGAATTATCGCAGCATTTCGGGGCGTGCTCAGTTTTTTGGGCTGAGTCCTCTGCCCTGCTCTGGGAGGTGGTCCTCTCTCTTCGCGGCCCTGGGACCGCGGACGCAGCTGTCGAGCCGCCTTGCGAGGTATAACCCTCGTCCACCCCTCCTCATTGTTGTGCGGGATGACTGCCATGTCCGCATGTTCCGCGTCCGGAACCCGGCGCGCGGCCATGTTGCCCCTCTTCTTTTTCTTCTTCTTCCTCTTCTTAGAAGAAGAGGGGCCTACCTCCTCCGTGCCGTCAGCAGACGTGCTGGGCACTGGTTCCACGGGTTTGGATGTTGTAACCCGTGGAGGAGGCGGAGAGGTCTCGACCGCTGCGACCACCACCTCCATGTCCACTGGGGCGTCGACCGCCGCCTCAGCAGCCGGTACGACAGGGCCCTCTCGGACCACCGCCTTATTACTCCCTGCCTTGCGCAGGGGAATCCTCGTCGGCATTGTTACTTTGGCCTGAAGCTTGGCACTTGTTTTTGCCGGTATTGTTGCGGTCGCCGCCGCCTTGGCGTACGTTTTGACCCCAGAGGTCGAGGGGACAGCTGTTTTTGTCCCCAAAGCCTTGTTCGGTACGACAGGCTTGGCGGCGGCCACCACTCGCACTCCCTTCCGATTAATTGTTGCCACCGGGCGAGCTGGTGGAGCAACTGTAGGCGTGGCTGTCTTGGTCTTAGCAGCGGCCTTCTCTCGGGCCCTATCCGCCGCGAGCGGTGGGCGCATGGTTGGTGCAGGCGGTAGGCGGTCGTCGATGCGTGCCGTAATCATATTACCGCAGCACAGCATGGCCTCTCTCAACCACTCCTGCTTCTCATCCACTTTAGGGTTCACCGGCACTGGAGTTTTCAGTGTGGCTGAGGTCTCTTGGATGAGTAACCTCAGCTTCTCTATGTCCTGTCGCAGGCCGATGACCTCAGCTTTCAACTGGGCATTGTCCTCATGGAGGCGAGCGTTAGCCGCTTGAAGGCGGTCATTGTCCGCCTGCAGACGCCTCGACTCCTCTGACGTCGAGAGGGCTGCCAGATCTTGTACAGCCTCTACAATTGTCGTGGTGGCCACCTTCAGGCCCCCTTGCAACTCTCCCTTAAGATTTTTGGACTTTCGCCCCACGTCCCGTATGTATTCCACGCAACCGTCCACCTTTCTCATGATTTGCGCGGCGGGGGGAAAGCCCTCTTCCTCTCCTGCTGTTCGGAGGTCCGGTGTGGACTCTGACTGGCCCTGACGATGGCTCCTAGTGAGTCGGCACAGTTTCACTGTGCTGGCGGCCAGCTCTTTTTCCGCCTCGAGCCACACCAGTGCCTGCTCCGCTTTCCGGAGGTCCTCCTTGGACTTGGCCAGCTCAACGTATTCTCCCGTAGTGGGAGGCCTTCCTCTGCCACGTTTCTGGCTCGTCGAGCTACTGCGTGAAGCAGCCCGCGGCATTTTGACCCCATCTGCCTCATCAGAGTCCGGGTCCGACGAACCACTCTTCCTTCGTCGTTTGCTCCCGGCTCTGGCAGGAGTGGAACGTGTGGAGTTGGTGGAACTGGCGATTGAGACATTATCGTCCTCACGCCCCTCACCCTCACACACGTCCATGTTGAGAGAGTCCACTGAGCCTCGTCCTTCCCTTAACAAAACGTCTTCAATTATGACGACGGGTTGTTTCGCCGTACTGGCGGTTATGCTCCCGGCTTGTGAGCCGATCTGCTCTTTTCCTACATCAGACACACTGTCCGCGTCCTTTGTCTTAGAACCGGACCCAAACGTGAGTATCATCCCTAAGGGCGATTTTGTTCTTGCGTTCTCCTTCTCATTCGAATTGCTTCCCTGCCCCCCAAACTGCGTTACCGTTTGAGAGGTCAGGTCCACTGAGCTCCTCGTACTCCTACTACGACCTTTAGTGACACGAAGGAGCGGTATACCGCTCCCTGAGGCCTTCCGCACATCCGTACTCTTCTCCACTACTGCCGAAACAACAGATTGGGCGCAGAATTTGCCCCCCCCGTAATACGAGGGGCAGACCGCCTCCCCCGAAGGAGCGACGGTGCGGGATTCCCCAGCTGACAGAGTCGAGCTGGGACCCGCCCGGGGATTCATTTTATTCTTGCGACTGTCCATTATTTTATTTTACCATCCACTAATCGTCTGGGAAAAGGAAGAAGAAAATAGTGATATATATGATAGAAAAGAGTATAAAAATAACCAAAACAAAACGAAGATGATAACAAAAGAACAATACAACCCAAACAGAATAAATATGAACAAAAGCAAAACCAAAACGAAACAAAACGAAAACAATAAATACTTTATAAAAGGTAGCGCTGCTCTTCGTCTCACCTCTCCCCGTGGGCCCGCCCGGCATGGGAGGCCCTGGCCGGTATGGCCCCACGGATCATTGAGGCACTCAAGCCCCCCCACCACGGCAAGGTGGCAGCACAAATCGGGGGGGAACCTAACCTAACCTAACCTAACCTAACCTAACCTAACCTAACCTAACCTAACCTAACCTAACCTAACCTAACCTAACCTAACCTAACCTAACCTAACCTTTTTTTTTTTTTTTTTTTTTTTTTTTTTTATAGACGGTAACCCTTTATGGGTACCCGGCCGGATATGAGGAAGCACGGCCGGGTTATGTGGGACTCCGAGGCGCGTGAAGATCGTAAATTGCGCCTCGGTTACCCACTAAACCCCGTCTTTGTCCCGTACCCGCGTTATTGCCCTGTGGGACCTAAATATCTCCACTGGGACTTTTGAACGCTGGGGGGAGATGCCTCTCAACCCCCTTCTATCTGGCTCCTTTTGGAGCATCCTTTCCTCCGAGCTCTGAGGCTCCATCGGCGCCATGCCCGAGACGTGGCATGGCACCGTCCTGCCCGGGGCCTCCTCTCCCATGGGTGAGGGATGTCCCCTAATCCCTCACCCGGAGGCCCCGGTTAGGGTGGCAAGTGGCGCTCGTGCGCCAGACGTCTGCGACCCCCTCTTGCTCGGCGCATCGGGTGCGCTCCGGGAGCCCTCTCGCGCTCCCGCTCATCTTCCTCTTTCGCCCTCATCACAGTTTCCGCAAAGGAGGCGACCGCCTCCCATGACTCCTCGCTTTCGAGCATCTCCGCAACTAGAGTGGGAAGCGACAAGTCAGGACCCACAACTGCGATGAGGGCAGTCCGTTCCGCGTGCCACGCCGGGCACTCCTCCACCGTGTGACGGCTGTCGTCACTCCAGGCGGCACAGTGGTGGCAGTTGGGTGTTGGCTCCCTGCCTGCCACCGTGTGCAGGTACCTCCCGAAGCAGCCGTGCCTCGAGAGGACCTGCGTAAGGTGGTAACTTAGAGTACCGTGCCGCCTGGTTGTCCATCTCTCCAAGTGTGGCCGAATGGCCTCGATTGTGTCAGTTCCTGCGCTGGGCTCCTGCAGCGCCTCTGTCCAGTCTCTCAGGAGGGTCTGTCGCTCCTGTTCCCGCCAGCTGGAGATGGTGTCCACCATAGGAGCCTCGCCCCCAGCGCGAGCTTCGGCTACTCGGTTGTAAAGGGACGCGAGTGCCCTGGCCTCTAACTCCCATGGTGGGGTGCCAGCGAGAACGCACGCCGCCTCGAACGAGACGCTGCAGTAGCCCCGCACCAGCCTTATCGCCATTACCCTCTGGGGTTTTTTGAGTAAACTCCGGGTGGTGGCGTTTAGTTTGTCCGCCCAGACGGGCGCTCCGTAGAGGGCCATTGATTTGATTACTGCGGCATACAGTCTCCTGCATGCCACGTTTGGCCCATCTACGTTTTTCAGAAGACTGCTTAGAGCGCCCGCCGTTGCCATCAATTTGGGTGTCAGCCTCCGGAAATGTTCCTCGAATGATAGACGTGGGTCGAGAGTGATGCCAAGATACTTGATGGCCGATCCCACGTCTATCCGCACTCCACTAACTATGATGTAAGAGTTAGTCGGAGCCTTCTTTCGCGGTCCGTGGAAATAGACCGCTTCCGACTTGTGGAGTGCTACTTCCAATCCTAGCCTGCGAATTCGCTGGACCACGTGTGCGACGCCAGCTGTTGCTCTTAAGGCCGCGTCCCTGAAGTCGCTGCCACGTGCGGTGACGAGAGTGTCGTCTGCGTAGCACGTGACAGCGACGCCGTGCAGCATGCTTCCCCGCAACACCCAATCGTAACCGATGTTCCACAGGAGTGGGCCCAGCACCGATCCCTGTGGAACACCGCGAGAGATTTCCCTTGAGACCCAACCGTCGACAGTTGGGTATCTTATCGTCCTGTCCGAGAGGTAGGCCCTAATGATGTCCCTCAGATGTTTCGGGAATCCGTGATAGTTTAGGGCCTCCATAATGCAGGCCCAGGGGAGGGTATTAAAAGCGTTGGCAATGTCCAATGACACTGCCAGTACCACTTCACCCTGGGCCATTGCGTCTTCTGCCATTTTGGTAACCCGCTTGATAGCGTCCACAGTCGATTTCTCCCGCCTGAAACCGAACTGTATTGGGGACAAGTCGGGACCCATTTCCTCCATGTGCCGGACGAGACGGGCAGCTATTATGCGCTCGAAGAGCTTGCCCATCTCGTCCAACAGAACAATTGGCCGGTAGGCGGACGGAGAGTCGGCCGGCCTGTCCGGTTTCCGCAGGAGCACCAATTTTCCTTCTTTCCAAGGCGCCGGGAAGAAGCCCTGCGCCAAGCAGTTACTCAGGATGTCCCGGGTTCTGTCGCCTAAAGAAGACATCGCGACCGCAAGTAAACGACCCGGGACCCCATCCAAGCCAGGAGCCTTGTTTTTGGCCCGTGTGCGCCGAAGAGCGAGCTCGAGCTCCTCCCCGGATACCTCCGGCACGGCCTCGTCCCGTGTGTCCTCGAGAGGAGAGGACATTGCTGGGGGCACGTAGTCGCCGGCCTGCGGGAATAGGGCGTCAACGACACGGTCCACATGCTGTCGATCCAGCGAGAGAGTGAGGGGTGGACTCCAGGGGGCCAGTTTTTGCCGCACAAGCCTGTACGGGCGGCCCCAAGGATCGTCATTGAGGCTCTGGATCCACTCCTCATGGGCGGCGGCCTTGGCACGGACTATTGCCACCGAAAGGGCTTCCGCTCGCTCTCTGTATACGGCGTAGAGCCGTCTCTCCGTCTCTTCGTTTCTGCGCCTGCGGCGCCTGTGACGTTGGTACGAACGACGGGTGGCCATGCATTGGACTCTCAGTTGGTTCACCTCGTCGTTCCACCAATAGACGCTACGACGAGGGGCACCTGGATGTTGTCTCGGCATTGCCGTGTCGCAGATGCGCGTCAGTGCCCCTCGTAGCCACTCGACCTCGTCGCCTATGTTGGGCTGCGAGGTTGGACTGACCCATGTCTCAACCTCCGCAGCGACACCGACCATATCGACCTTCATTTTCTTGAGGCACCACCTCGGTGGATCCTCTGGACCAGTCCTAGACGGGTTGACTATGTTCAGGAAGGCGGAGATCTCAAACCGAATATATCTATGGTCTGACAATGTCTCAACGCCTTCCTGCACCTTCCATCCCGAAACTCTCGACGCCAGATCGGGGCTTGCAAAAGTGACGTCCACTACGGAACCCCCGTCTCGTCGGATGCACGTCAACGCATTTCCTCTGTTAAGGGTCACCAGACCCGCTGTCACCAACCACTGTTCCAAGAATACGCCCCTAGCGTTATCCACTGGGGATCCCCACGCTGCAGACTTTGCGTTGAGATCCCCAGCGAAGAGAATGTGTCGGGGCCGTCTGTTGGCGAACAGAGTAGCCACTCCCCTTAGGTAGTCCTCGAAGTCGGCGACTGTGCTATTAGGAGAGAAATAGCCGCCGACCACGAGAACACCCTTTATGTCTGCCGCCACCCATCCACTTCCCCTCGCAACATTGTCCAAGGGAGGGGCACCACTTGCGGCTCTCGTGACTAGGGCCACGTGGCCAGTTGTGTCTGCCGCCCAAAATCCGCTGGTAGGAGTCCTGTATGGCTCCGTGACAATCCCTATATTGATGTTCCATTGCGCCAAGCTTTGCATTAGTAGATTTTGAGCATTGGCGCAATGGTTGAGGTTTGCTTGGAGTAGGCGAGTCTGGGTCATAATTAGTTCGCCTTACTGTCCTCCCCAGCCCGCCCCTCTGCACCTGAGGGTTGGGATTTTGCCGGCTGCGTGACATTGACGCTAGCCGGTTTTGCCTTCTTATTGGCCACACAGGTTTTGCGGCCGCCGCGATGATCGGCTTTTCTGCCCGCCGCCGCACACACGGTGCAGTGCGGCTTGGCGTGGCATGTTCTGGCTTGGTGGCCCGTTTCTCCGCATCGATAGCACTGGGCACTGCGGTCCTCTGCTGATGCGCAGCAGGGCCGCACGTGCCCAGCCTCTAGGCATCGGAAACACTGCATCGGTCGCTCGGGAAGTAACTCAACCCGAGCGAGCGCCCAGCCGATCGTGATATCTCGACTTCTTGATATCTTCCGGGCGACATCTAGCGGACATCGCACCCAGACGGTACCGGGTCTGCGGGGATTGTCACGGCGGATTTCGCCACATGTTATAGCGGCTGTGTCACATCCGCCCTCGCGCGCTATCGACTCTGCGACCTCCTCCTTCGTCACCGAGACGTCCAGCCCAGTGAGTCGCAGTTCTGCTGCTTTCGTGGGTCTGGTTACCTTCACTAACAGGGGGTCAAGGGACTCCTTTAGCCTGGCAGACAAGGCGTCTGCTTTCCCCGAGCTCACCCCTCCCGGCACCTCTATCTTGCAGGCCCCTGTGGCAGCCTGTTTTATGACGACGCCCTTGATGTCGAGCGCCTTGAGGTCAACATGTTTTTTGGCCTCTACGATCACATCCTTGTAGGACAGGCCCTTCGCGATTCCTCCCTCTTGAAGAGTGAGGATTATCGCCGCTGTCCTAGGCGGCCTCAGCTTTGGCTGCGCTTTCCTTGGCCCCGTTTCAGGAGGAGGCCTCCTGAGGTTTCGATCTTGCGATCGGGGGCGCATGTTGCGGGCCGCCTTCCGAGAGCGCACCCTCGTCCATCCCTCCTCGTCATTGCAAGGGGCTGCGGCAAGGTCTTCCCGTTCTGCGTCCGGCACACGGCGAGCGGCCATGTTGGGCTTCTTCTTGCGCCGGCTGCGGGAGCTGCGTGTGGGGTTTTCATTTTCCCCGCTATTGGAGGGGACCCTCACAGCTTGCTCTGCCTGGGGACCGGGACTGGTCCGGGAAGTGGAAGGGACTGGGACTGATTCGTCCACTATCTCCACAACCTCCATCGACTCTGGTAGTGCCTCTGGCTGTGTAACTACCTTTTCGGGCCCTGCTCTTGTCGGCGCTCTGCTTGTTCCCGGCCTGAACATCGGGATTTTTGACGGCACAGCGGCCTTTGGCGGGGCCCGACTGGCGGTCTTCACTGGCGGCCTCGCTGCCACAACCTTGGCGTAGGTATTGGCCTTAGGGGCCGGAGGGGCAGATGTTCTTGCCCCTGAGGTAGTGGCGACTGGAGCACTACGCTTTACGCTAGGGTTGACAGGAGGGTTGACAGCCCGTTTTGTCACGACCTTTGGTTGGACCGTCGGAGCGGTCGCCTTGCCCTTGGCGAGGGCCACTTTCCTATCCGCCGCAAGCGGCGGGCGTATGACGGGGTCGGGTAGGAGGCGCCCCTCGGTGCGGCCATCCACTAAGAGGGCGCACCTCTTCATTACCTCCCCCATCCACTCTTCCTTTTCCTCAACCCTGGAGGATACTGGCGCTGGAGCTGGGCGATGGGCTGCTGCCTCCTGTAGCATCGCCTTTAGCTCCCTCATTTCCTGGCGCATGGACGCCAGTTCAGCCTCGAGACGGGCATTGTTCGCCGCAAGGCGCTTCGTCTCATCTTCAAGGCGCCTTCTCTCCTCTTCGAGGCGCCTTGTTTCCTCCGTCACGGTGAGGGACGCAAGTTCTTGTGCGGCGTTCGCAATAGCCGTGGTGGCGACTTTCATGCCACCTACGAGCTCGCCCTTCAAGTTCTTGGACTTGCGTCCCACTTCCCTTATAAACTCCACCCCCTTGTGGACATCTCCCAACAAGTCAGTGGAGGATTTAAACTCCCCGTCTGTTAATCGGCGGAGGTCCGGACTTGATTCCGACCATGGCTGGCTGCGAGTTAGACTCCGGCACATGGTGACTGTGCTAGCAGCCAGCTCCTTCTCCACCTCTATCCAGAGAGCCTCCTTCTCCGCGGCATTCAGCTCCTGCTTCGCGCGGGCCTTGCCGACATACTCCCCGGTTGTCGGGGGTCTTCCTCTACCTCTTCCCTTTCCTGGGGTGCAGGGAGCCGCACGTGGAACTTTCGTCGCCTCCGCTTCGTCGGAGTCTGACGAGTTACTTTTTCTCCTCCTTTTGCTGGCTGCCCTCTTCCCTACACTGCTTGCCACTGACTGTGTTGACCTTATGGATGTTACGGTCTTAACACTGGCATCAGACATATTGCCGTCTGAGCCAGGCTCGTGGCCAATGTCCATGTTGACGGACTCCTTGCTTCCCGCTCTACATATATCGCTGAGCACAACGACTGGCTCCATAGGCTTCTCAGCCGAGCCTTTAGTGACCACTTGGTCACCCTTTACCACACTGGGCACGATGTTAGCCTCGTTCAATTTCGAGCCCGATCCAAACTTGAGGACCATCGCTGGCACTTTGGCGCATTCGATCGCATTCGCACTTGGGTTTGCCCTTTCCCTCACAGACTGCGTTACCGTCTGTGGGGTTGGGGACTTAGCTGCCGAACTTCTCCCGCGGCCTTTGGTGTCGGTAAGGAGTGGGATACCACTCCTTGAGGCCTTCTGCACTCCCTCTACTCCCTTCTCCACAACTGCCGAAACAGATTGTGCGCAGGTTTTGCCCCCCCCGTAGTACGAGGGGCAGGACGCCGCACTGTTAGGCGCGACGCCGCGGGATTCCCCAGCCGCCACCGGCTGACTGGGACCCGCCCGGGGACTAATTTTCAACTTGCGACTATCCATTATTTTCCTTTACTTCACCAAACGTCATAGAAAGATAAGGCGAAAGATTGTATATATATGACAGAAAGAGTATTAAAATTAACCAAAACAAAACGAAGATGACAACAAAATAACAAACAAAACCAAATGACAGTATAGATACGAAATTAAAACAGAAACAAAACGAAACGAAACAAAACAAAACAATATATACTTTATAAAGTGTAGCGCTGCTCTTAGTCTCACCTCTCCCCGTGGGCCCGCCCGGCATGGGAGGCCCTGGCCGGTATGGCCCCACGGATCATTGAGGCACTCAAGCCCCCCCACCACGGCAAGGTGGCAGCACAAATCGGGGGGGAACCTAACCTAACCTAACCTAACCTAACCTAACCTAACCTAACCTAACCTAACCTAACCTAACCTAACCTAACCTAACCTAACCTAACCTAACCTAACCTTTTTTTTTTTTTTTTTTTTTTTTTTGCCCGGGTAAAATCCTTTATGGACCCCCCGCCAGTCGGGGATGGCCGGCGGGGGAGTGTGGGAGTCTCCTCCGCCCTTTGTAAAGAAGAGACGGAGGCATACCCACTAAACATCCCGGGGTGTACCGTCTCGCACTGACTGACCCATGGGCCCAGACTGTTACGCCATGGGGACAGTGTGTGCTTGGGGAATGGTCAGAACCATTCGACCCAATTCATTCATTTGCTCCTTGTGGAGCATCCTCCTCTGGAGCTCTCAGCTCCGTGGTGACAAGTCCGGCACACGTGACATGTCACCATCCACCCCGGGGTCACCTCTCCCGTGGACGAGGGATTTCCCCTAATCCCTCACCCGGAGACCCCGATCAGGGCGGTATGTTGCGGTCATGAGCCAACCTTCTACGCCTTGTGCGTGCTCGACGCATCGGGTGAGCGTCAGGGGCTCTTTCTCGCTCGCGCTCATGCTCTTCTTTGGCGCGCATCACCTTGCTCGCGAATGCGGCCACTGCCTTCCATGCTCTCTCGCTTCCGACCATCTTCGCAACCAGGGTCGGAAGCGAGAGGTCAGGCCCCACTTCTGCGACTAATAAAGCGCGATCGTCGCTCCACGCCGTACACTCCGACATGGTGTGGTGGCTATCATCTTCCAAGGCGGCACAGTGGTGGCAGTTTGGAGTCGGTTCTCTCCCTGCCACCAGGTGCAGGTGCCTCCCGAAGCAACCATGCCTCGAGAGGACCTGCGTAAGATGATAGTCTAAGATGCCGTGCCGCCTGGAGATCCACTCTTCCAATAAGGGTCTAATAGCCCTGATCGTCCTTTCCCCTGCAGAAGGCTCCTGCAGCGTCTCGTTCCATTCCAACATTAGCCCTTCACGCTCTTGTGTTCGCCAACCCTGAATCGTGTCCACCATGGGTGTTTCGCCCCTGGCCCGAGCCTCCGCGACACGGTCATACACCGCTGCGAGCACCCGGGCCTCTAGCTCCCATGGTGGTGTGCCGGCTAACACGCACGCCGCCTCGAACGAGACGCTGCAGTAGCCACGCACTATCCGTAACGCCATGAGCCTTTGTGGGCGCCTTAAAAGCGCCTTAGTCCCCCTCTTAATCCTATTCGCCCAGACGGGCGCCCCGTAGAGGGTCATCGAACGGATTACCGTGGCATACAGGCGTCTGCATGCCACGTTCGGTCCTCCCACGTTCTTGAGTAGGCCACTCAGGGCGCCCGCTGTCGCCATTAGCCTCGGCGTCAGCTGAACGAAATGTTCTTCGAAGGATAGGCGTGAGTCTAGTACGAGGCCAAGATATTTCATTGACGACTTCACGCCTATCGTCTCGCCGCTCACTGTGATGTTGGCGTTGAGCGGCGGTTTCTTCCTCGGCCCATGGAAAAACATGGCCTCCGATTTGGTCAGAGCGACCTCGAGTCCCAGCATGCGTATGCGTCTAACCACATGGGCCACTCCTGCCGTGGCCCGTAGGGCCGCATCCCGGAAGTCGCTGCCACGCGCTGTGACGAGAGTATCATCGGCGTAGCACGTGACAGCGACGCCCCTTATGAGTTGGCCTCGGAGGGCCCAGTCAAACCCGATGTTCCACAAGAGTGGGCCCAACACCGACCCCTGTGGAACACCGCGAGAGATTTCTTTAGTTGCCCAGCCACTTTGAGTCGGGAATTTTATGCGCCGGTTAGAGAGGTAGGCCCTGATAATGTCCCGTAGATATTTAGGGAATTGATGATATTTCAGGGCCTCCAAGATGCAGGGCCAGGGGAGCGTGTTAAAAGCGTTGGCGATGTCTAGTGACACCGCCAGCACCACCTGACCCTGCGCCGACGCCTCCTCTGCCATCCCTACAACCCGCCGAATTGCGTCAATGGTCGATTTTCCTCTCCTAAATCCGAATTGGACTTCGGAGAGGTCCGGTCCCTGCGTCTCCATGTGCTGGACGAGACGGGCGGCGACAATACGCTCGAAGAGCTTGCCCATCTCGTCCAGCAGTACAATTGGCCTGTATGCAGACGGCGAATCTGCGGGTCTGCCCGGCTTTTGAAGGAGGACTAGCTTGCCCGTCTTCCAGTAATCTGGGAAGTAGCCCTCTCTTAGGCACCCATTCAGCATGGCGCGCGCCCTGTCGCCCAGGATGTTAAGTGCGACAGCTAGCGCTCGACCATGAATCCCATCCAGGCCAGGGGCCTTGTTTCCACCCCTGGTTTTGTCAAGTGCCGACTTGAATTCCCCGTCCGATATGTGTGGGATGCTCTCTTCCACTTCTTGTTGGTGTGTCCCCATTGCCGGCGGGTTTATGACCTGTGCCGCCGGGAATAGGGCGTTAACAACATTTTCCACCTGTTGCGGTTCCATTGTGGCAGTGAGGGGTGGAGCCCAGGGTGCGAGTTTATGCCGTACAGTCTTGTAGGGCCTACCCCAAGGATCTTCATTTAGGGACTGAATCCACCCCTCATGCGCCGCTTCCTTGGCCCGGTAGATGGTCGCCGTTAAGGCCGCAGTCTCCTCCCGGTAAGCAGCGTACAGCCGATCCTCCTCCTCCTGATCATGCTGTCGCCGTCGTCTACACCTTTGAAATCGGCGTCTGGCTGCGAGGCACTGGGCACGCACCCGGGTCACCTCGTCATTCCACCAATACACACAACGACGAGGCGCACCCGGGCGCTGTCTCGGCATGGAGGAATCGCACACTCTAGAGAGGGCAGCTCGCAGCCAGTCCGCCTCCTGCGTTACGTCCGGTAGTGGGGTCGGGCTGACCCACGTCTCTATTTCAGCCGCTATCTCGGCTGACTCAATGTTGAGTTTTTTGATGGCCCATCGGGGAGGCTCCCCGGGGCCTGATCTTCCATGTTGTATGTTGGGCAGCAGAGCAGAGACCTCATACCGGATGTACCTATGATCCGATAGGGTCTCCGCATCCTGCACCTTCCAGCCAGAGACGCGAGATGCAAGTTCGGGTGTTGCGAATGTGACATCAACTACCGACCCGCCCTGTCGCCTTATGCACGTGTCTACTGTCCCATTATTAAGGATTACAAGTCCTTCGAGTACCAACCAGTTCTCCAACATTATTCCTCTCGCATTATTGGCTGAGGACCCCCATGCCACGGATTTCGCATTGAGGTCCCCAGCGAACATTATATGTCTTGGCCTCTGATGAGCAATCATGGTTCTCAGATTCTGCAGGTAGTCCTCGAAGTCGGCGATCGGGCTATTAGGAGAGAAATAGCCGCCGACAACGAGGACATTCCTGATTTTTGCAGCCACCCAGCCTTGACCCCTGACTACATTAGTCAGTAGAGGGGCGCCGCTTGCGGGCCTGGTTGTTAAGGCCACAAGGCCAGCCGTGTCCCCTGCCCAGCATCCGTTACTGGGGATTATGTATGGCTCTACGACCACTCCTACATGTATGTTCCACTCCGCCATATATTGAGCGAACAGATCCTGCGCGCGGGCGCAGTGATTCACGTAACCTAACCTAACCTAACCTAACCTAACCTTTTTTTTTTTTTTTTTTTTTTTTTTTTTTTTTTTTTTTTTTTTTTTTTTTTTTTAACGTGGGGGAAACCTTTTATAGGTCCCCAGCCGTTGGGACGGGGCTGGGGTATGTGGGAGTCCCCGGTCGCGTGAGGATGGTGAGTTGCGACCGGTATACCCACTAAAACCTACCACGAAATGTCTCCTCAAGCTTGCTGCCGTACGGGTACTTAATGACTTTCCATTTTGGCAGAGCTTTGGCAGGGGAGCTTGGCTCTACCCTTGGATGTTGTTATGCGCGTTATGGCGCTTTTCGTCTTTGAGACTCCGTTCAGAGGGGGCAAGGGTGTCCCAACCTTGCCCCAGTCTCATTGTGTGTCCTGGAGTTGTTTGGGTCACAGATCTTCGTGGCTCCTAAGAGCTTAGTCCCACATCCTTTATCGGCGCAGAAGCCGATTTGTGCAGAGACCGTTCTTCTCTGGAACTTTATCTCCTATGAGCGGGGGTGTTCCTTATGCCCCGCTCGGAGGCTGCCGTTATGGCGGCAGATTGCGCAGGTGTGCCAGACGTCTACGGCCGACACGGACTCTGCGTTGTTGGTGGGCGTCAGGAGCCCTTTCCCTCGTTCTCTCCGCGTCCTCTTTCTTGGACATTACGCTTTCTGCGAATGTCTCCATTGCAGTCCACGCTCTCTTGCTCCGTGTTATTGCCGCCACCACAGAAGGCAGCGACAGGTCAGTTCCTATTTGGGCAACTAGTGTTGCTCTTTCAGCATCCCAGGCCGGACACTCCCTCAGAGTGTGTTCGGCCGTGTCCTCCACGGCGGCACAGTGGTGGCAGTTCGGCTGGGGCTCTCGCCCCGCCACCTTATGCAGGTACCTCCCGAAGCATCCATGCCCCGAGAGGACCTGCGATAGGTGATAGGAGGGTGTACCGTGCCGCCGTGTGACCCAGTACTCGAGGACTGGTCGGACAGCCGCAATTGTGTTGTGACCAGCGCTCGGCTCCTCTATCGTCTCCACCCAGTCAATGAGGAGCGTGCTCCTCTCCTCCGTACGCCAGCTTTGGACAGTATCCACCATGGGGGGATCGCCGTTGGCGCGGGCCTCAGCAACGCGGATGTATAAGGCGGTGAGGACCCGCACTTCCAGCTCCCATGGTGGAGTGCCGGCGAGGACGCACGCTGCCTCAAAGGAGACGGTGCGGTAGCCTCTGATGATCCTTGTCGCCATTAGTCTTTGTGGACGACGAAGGATCGATCTGTTCTTCGGGCATAGTGCGTCAGCCCAGATGGGCGCCCCGTACAGCGCCATGGACCGTATTACGGTCGCGTACAGTCTCCGGCAGGCGTCGTTTGGACCACCCGCATTCCTTAGGAGGCTACTGAGAGCCCCGGCTGCTCTCATCAATTTAGGCACCAGCCGCGTGAAGTGCTCAGTGAAGGTGAGGCGGGAGTCCAGCGTGATGCCTAGGTACCGCATCGCCGAACCGATTTCAATCCTCGCCCCACCCACAGTCAGATGTGCGTCGGCTGGTGGCCTATTCCGAGACCCGTAGAAACAAATGGCCTCCGTCTTCTCGATTGCCACATTAAGTCCTAGTAATTGTATTCTGTGGACCATGTGGGCCACTGCTGCAGTGGCTCTGATTCTCGCCTCTGTGTAGTCACTGCCACGTGCTGTAATGAGTGTGTCGTCCGCGTAACACGTGACAGTGACTCCCCTTATCATCTCCCCTCGCAGTGCCCAATCAAAGCCGATGTTCCACAGGAGTGGGCCCAGCACCGACCCCTGTGGAACACCGCGCGTGATCTCTCTTGTGATCCACCCGTTCTTGGTGGGGAATCGTATCTTCCTCTCACTTAGATACGAACCAATGAGCTCCCTTAGATAGTGTGGGAACCCATGGTATCGTAGTGCTTCAAGTATGACCGCCCAGGGGAGTGTGTTGAACGCGTTGGCAATGTCCAATGACACTGCCAACATCACTTCACCCTGGGCGATAGCTTCCTCGGCCATGTGTTTTACCCTCCCGATCGCGTCTATCGTTGACCGAGCTCGGCGGAACCCGAATTGCACCTCGCACAGGTTCGGCCCGATCGTCTCCATGTGCTGGACGAGTCGGTTGGCTATGATCCTCTCAAAGAGTTTACCGACCTCGTCCAGCAGAACAATTGGGCGGTAGGCCGATGGAGTCTCGGGCGGCTTGCCTTCCTTGAGCAAGAGGACTAATTTCCCGACCTTCCAATTAGAGGGGAAATGTCCCTGTGCGAGGCACGCATCCATCAACGCCTTAATACGATAGCCCATGATATCGTACAGGGCAACGAGCACTTGACCTGATACGCCGTCGAGGCCTGGGGCTCTACGCTTCTCCCGAGTTTTCTGGAGTGCTACGTTAAACTCTTCGTCCATGAGAGCTGGCACTGGAGTTCTCTCAGAGCTTTCCGTAGGCGCCATTGATGGAAAGATCCTCTCCTCCGCTGGAGGAAACAGTCCGGCAATTATAGAGTCCAGTTGGGCGGGCTCTAGGGTCGTGGTCAACGGGAGTGTCCACGGCCTCAAATTCTGCCGGACCTGTTTGTATGGCTGCCCCCACGGATCCCTGTTCAGGGTATCTAGCCATTCTTCGAAGGCCCTGGCTTTGGACCTAGTTATAGCCGCAGAGAACTCCTCGATGGTCTGCCTATAGACGGCGTATAGGCGCGCCTCCTCAACCTCATCTCTACGCCAGCGGCGACGTTGGCGCAGGTACGCCCTACGTTCTGCGACGCACTGGCGGCGGAGTTGGGCGACCTCATCGCACCACCAGTACGCCCAGCGCCGTGGCTTCCCATTTCGCAGCCTCGGCATTGCGGCGTCGCAGATGCGTTTAAATGCAGTCTGGAGCCACTCCGCCTCGGCTGCGGCACTCTCTATGGGTGCGTCGTCCGTTGGCCAAGTTGTTACCAAGGCCGCCTCACGCAGGCGGTCCACCCTGAGGTTTTTCTGTGACCAGCGCGGGGGATCGCCCCGAGCAGGTCTTGGAAGCTCATTGGGGGTCAGATAGGCGGAGATCTCGTATCGGACGTATCTATGGTCCGATAGAGTCTCCGTGTCCTCTAGTACCCTCCAATTTTGCACACGATCAGCCAGTGCGGAGCTGGCAAACGTCACGTCGACTATCGATCCCCCATCGCGCCGGACACAGGTGTGGACAGAACCACGGTTTAATGTCACCAGTCCTACAGAGGTCAACCAATCCTCCAGATCTTCCCCTCGCGCGTCAGTTGCGGGGCACCCCCACGCAGTGGACTTTGCGTTGAGGTCCCCCGCAACTATTATGTGCTGCGGTCGTCGCCTGGCAATGAGTGTGCCCAACTCCCGAAGATGTGCGCTGAAGTCAACCAGGGGCCGATTCGGGGAGAAATAGCTACCGATGACGAGGACATCCCGAACATCGGCAGCAACCCAACCTTGGCCTTTTGCCACGTTACGTAGTGGCGGGGCCCCTAGTGAGAGACGATTATGCAGCGCCACATCGCCGCGCAGATCTACCGCCCAACAGTTGTTGTTAGGAGGAACCCTGTAGGGTTCCGTGATCACCGCAATATGAATTTCCAGCTGTGCCAAGCTCTGCATGAGCAGGTTTTGTGCATTGGCACAGTGGTTTAGATTGCACTGCAGTATTCGGTTGTACCCCATTACCGAATCTGCATGGGTTCCTCCTCGTCCAGACCCCTTGCACCGGAGGGTCCGGGAATGGCGGGCTGCTGCACTGCGACGCTAGCCTGCTCTTTCGCTCTTGCCTTTTTAGGGGCGACGCAAGTTTTGCGTCCTGGGACGTGGTCGGCCTTTCTGCCCGCCGCCGCACACACGGTGCAGTGCGGCCTGGCGTGGCAGGTATTGGCTTTGTGTCCCGTTTGACCGCAACGGTAGCACTCTTCGCTGCGGTCGGCATCGGTGTGGCAACACGCCCGAGCGTGTCCACTCTCCAGGCACTTGAAGCACCGGAGAGGGCGCTCGGGAAGGACCTCTACTCGTGCAGTAGACCACCCGATCATAAACCTCTTCGCAGCTGCAACCTTTTTGGCTACGATCATGGGACAGCGCACCCACGCAGTCCCCGGTCTTCTAGGTACGTCTCTGCGTACTTGTCCGCATGTGACCGCAGAGACGTCACACTCCCCTACCTCGGCTATGGCAGAGGCCACCTCCTCAGAGGTGACCGAGGCCTCTAGGCCTGTGACCCGGAGTTCAGCTGTGCGCACTGGTCTCGTCACTTTTATTAGAGAAGGATCCACGATGCCCCTCAACTTCTCGGCAAATGTGTCTGCTTTTTGGGCGCTGTCCGCCCCTGGGAACACCATTATTGGTGCGCCAGTAGCGCCATATCGGAACCTCACATCTGCAATACCCAGTTCTTTAACACTGAGGTGCTTTTTCGCCTCTGTTAGCACCTCTTCGTATGTGGTGCCTCTTTCTGCGGCCTCAGGCTGCAGTGTGAGCACCACTGCCTCGGTTTTCGGGACTCGTAGCTTTTGAGGCCTGGGCTTTTGGGGTTTGTTGTCCCTCTTTGCCCCCCGTCCACTTGATTGGGCCCTGCTCTTCTTCGCTGCCTTCCTGGATCTAACGCGTATCCAGCCTTCCGGGTCATTGGCGGGGGCGGAGGACACGATGTCGTGTTCCGCATCCGGGACTCGTCTGGCAGCCATGTTTTGCCTTTTCGGCTTCTTCCTCTTCCCCTTCTTTTGGCTCGCAGGAAGTTGCTGCTGAGCCACAACTGGGTACGCAACGCTCGGCGTCACGGTCTCTCTCGAGGGTGCCATTTCCACCACTGAGGGAATGGGCACCGTGTTCTGTTTTATCGGTGCGACAGTTTTGACATTGGCCGCTGTCGCACGGGCATACGTCACCGGCTTATTGGCACTTGGTGGTGCCGCTGCCGTCCTGGGCACGGGTACTTCGGTGGAAGTAGCCTGCCTTAGCTCTTCTTGAGCGCGCCGCCGATCTGCTGCAAGCGGGGGGCGCATGATTGGCTCTGGGAGGAGCCTTCCCGCCACTCGGGCGTCTACGAGGGTGCCTACCTTTATTAGTATGGACCTTTCGAGAGCCTCCATGTCCAGCTGTTGAGGGGCAGGGGCTGTACAGGGGGGCGACGCCTGTACCTCCTTTAGAGCGTTCCTCAACTGCTCGATGTCACACCGCATGGACATTATTTCCGTTTGCTGGCGGGCGTTTTCGGCCTGCAAGGCCTTCGTCTCGTCCGATGTGTTGTGGGACGCCAGTGCAGAGACTGCGTCCACTATGGTTTTGGTGGCAAGTTTTATGCCACCTTGGATCTCCCCTTTTATGTTTTTGGACTTGCCAACCATTTCCCTAATGTACTGGACGCTCTTTACAATCTTCTGCGTCATGTGGGCAACGGTTGGGTCCTCTTCACGGTCCTCGACTGATTGGGGGGCAACCTTGGCAGCGCCGGAGCCCCGGAGGATATCTTTGCAGAAACGAGACGTGTTGTTCATCAGGTCTTTTTCAACCTGTCGCTTCTGCGCTTTCCACTCTTCCTCTTTCTTTTTGCGCTTGGCAAAGTGGATCCCAACGTACTTTCCCGTAGTTGGGGGCCTGCCGCGTCCGCGCCTTATTCCCGGGAAGGAGGGGCCGGGTTTCTTGGTGCGCTTGCCTTCGCCATCAGAGACAAGCGTTTCGTCACTTCCTGACCCGCTTTCGCGGCGTCGTTTGATACCCTGGGACGCCATTGAGCACGTTGATGTTACCGTCTCCATACTGGCGTCCGAGGCGTCACTCTCCTCGGAGTGTGTGTCGAGGCTGATCGTAGCCACTGAGTTTGCGCTTGCATTGCGCGTCACTCTACTCGCTTTCTTAGCTTTTCCACTCACATTCTCTTTGTTAAGAACAATGACCAGCTCTTTAGCTGTTCCGGCAACAACTTTGCCACCCTGCCGCGGAAACTGCGTTACCGTTTGCAGGACAGGGGGCTTAGTTACGGAGCAATCTTCACTTCCCATTTGCTTAGCAACACTCTCGTTCACTTGTACAACCGACTTCTTTCCTCCTCCCTTCTTCTTTCCCTTAGGGAAATCACAGTTTGTGCCCCCCCCGTAGTACGAGGGGCAGACTGCCTCCCCCGAAGGGTCGACAGTGCGGGATTCCCCAGCTGAGCTGGGACCCGCCCGGGGACTATTTTTCAAATTGTGACTGTCCATAGTGGTTTTCTACTCGTCTAACGTCTTGGAAGAATGAAGAAGAAAGATTATAGATATGACAGGACAGTATATGATAAATAACAACAAAACAGAACGAAGAAGACAACAAAACACAAAAACAAAACCAAATGACAGAATACATACGACTATAAACAACCAAACCAAACAAAACCAAAATAAAACAATATATAACTTATAAAAGGTAGCGCTGCTCTTCGTCTCACCTCTCCCCGTGGGCCCGCCCGGCATGGGAGGCCCTGGCCGGTATGGCCCCACGGATCATTGAGGCACTCAAGCCCCCCCACCACGGCAAGGTGGCAGCACAAATCGGGGGGGAACCTAACCTAACCTTTTTTTTTTTTTTTTTTTTTTTTTTTTTTATCGTGGGGGAAACCTTTTATAGGTCCCCAGCCAGGGTTGGGGCTGGGGTATGTGGGAGTCCCGGCCGCGAGAAGATGGTGAGTTGCGGCCGGTGTACCCACTAAAACCTAACCACGTTTACTGCACGTGCCTGTGCGACTTGCGGGGACAAATCCTTCCACTTGCCGCTGAAGGCGGGTCCGACGACCTCGTTCGCTGATGTGCGCCCTTGAAAGGCGCTTACTAACACGGCTAGAGGCCATGGCGTGCTGCTGCCGCCGCCATCCTAACTACACAGGGGAACGGGCCTCCCAAAGCCCGCGTCTGAGCCCCACCGGATGGACACGGAGTGCTATGTGTCCATCCGGTCTACTGCCGTGCTCCTCTGCACGGGGGCATCCATGCCAGGGGCCCGCCGCAGAGTGCGACGAGCTTTGCAGCGACCCCGGCCATGGATGTGGTTCGCCGGTCGCTTTGCCGCCGCACACACGAAACAGTGTGGCTTGGCTCGGCAGTCGGCGGCTATGTGCCCTGCTACTCCGCAACGGTAACAGCCATCGCTGCGGTCTTGGTCCGAGGGGCAGAGGGCCTTGGTGTGCCCCACCTCGTGGCAGCGGAAGCACTGCAGTGCCCTGCCCCCCAGAATCTCCACCTTGGCGGAAGCGCCCCCGATGATCAGCCGTTTGCTCCTGTTTAGGAGCTTGGCCGCGGTCACCGGGCACTTCGCCCACGCCGTACCCATCCCTCTAGGCCTTCGGCGGATATCTCCGCACCTCACGTGCACCGGGTCGCACTTGCCGGACTCGGCAATGGCGGCCACGAGCTCCTCCCTGGAGACGGAGTCGTCCAGGTTGGTCACGCGCAGCTCAGTGGACCTCACTGGCTGGCTGACCATTACTCCTCCCGGGTCCAGTACCTCCTTGAGCCTTTGGGCAAGGATACCCGCCTTAGGGCCGCTCTCCTTGCCCGGGAGCAAGATTTTGCGACCACCAGATGCCGTGGGCCTGATGTCCACCCACGGCAATTCAATTCCCGGCCAGCTCAGCTGCGTTTTGGCCTTGGCGAGCACCTCCTCGAAAGTTACGCCATTCTCCTCTGCAGAGGGGTGCAACGTCAGCACCACTGCTGCGCAGCGAGGTGCCTGCAGTCGAGGCCCCTTCCGCTTCCGCTTCTTCTTTTTCGCCTTCTTGGGCGCTGGCGTGGGCTTGGGGGCCTTGCGACGCCCAACCACCTGCCATTCCTCTCTTCTTGCGGGGGCAGGGTCAGAACCTGCCCTTGCGCTTGCGGGGGCAGAGCCAAAATCTGCCCTCTCCGCGTCCTCTACTCGCCTTGCGGCCAGGCTTGTCTTGGGCCTTTTGGGGCCCTTCTTGGCCTTCTCTCTTCCCTGAGCCGTTGATGGAGCCGCATGGGATGTTGGGGCGGCGACCGGTGCCGTTGCTGTTGTGTCGGCCAGGGTCTCTACGTCAACGGCTTCGTTCTCCTCCTCTCTCTGGGCCGCTAGGGACCTCAGGAGGGCAGCTCTCTGCTCTGGTGGAACACGCGGTAGGCCTTGACTGTCCCGCCACTCATCCGACGTGTTCCACGCGTTAGCATACTTGGTCAGCCTGAATGTTGCTGCAGGCTGAGCAGGCGCCGTCTCCTTCCGCTTATCCGCCGCTAGGGGCGGGCGCACCCTCTCCTCAGGCAGCAACCGGGTCTGTATCCCCGCGAATAAGGCACTGATCCTCGCCATTATTCGGGACTCCATTTGTTGGAGGTCCGTTGCGCCCGAGGGGGCTCTCTCCACTTGTGCGGCGGGCTGCCGCTGACTTTCCAAGGCTGTGAGGCGGTCCTTGAGCGCCCTGATCTCGCCTTTGAGGTCATTATTCTCGCGGCGGGTATCGGCGTACTCGCGCTCGACGTCCCGCTGCTGATGCTCCAGCCTGTTGTTCTTGGCCCGGAGCATGGCCACCTCCTCCGATTCGGACCGCCTCGTGAGCACGTCCGTGGCTTCCTCTAAGAAGCTTGCCGCATCCTTGAGGGTCTTGATGCACCCTCCTTTCAGATTTTTGGAGGTGGCCGCAATCCTCCTGATGTTGGCCACCTCTTCTGCCACTCTCCTGTCGAGCTGGACCCCAGCAAGGTCCACCGCATTCCGGTGTACTCTGAGTGCGGGCTCGTTGTAGCCGGCGGCCTCGGCCTCACGCTCCCTGCGTTCGGCCTCGTCCTCCGCCCACCTCTGCTCCGGGGTAAGGGCCGCCCGTCTGGCAGCCTCCTTTGCCTCCTTCTTGGCCTGCCACTTACCGACATGTTTGCCGGTAGTGGGGGGCCGTCCTCGGCCTCTTGGGGCCTCTTCCACTCGCGGGACCTTTTCTACGGCCTCGGCAGCGGCGTCGTCGTCGGCGTCCAGACGACGCTTACTGCCGGCTCTCCGTATAGGCCCTACGCTATACTCTGACCCCGACATATAGTCGTCGGAGTCCAGATCGGACACTTCTCCGCCCAACATCTCCTCAATCTCCTCGATGTTATCGAGGGTCTTTCGCGCACACGGGCGCCGAAAGTCCTCGAGGACCACAACTGGGGCTCTCTCCTTCCCTGTCTTTGACCCTGTGCTCTTGTTCGAGCACTCCGAACCGGGTCGGGGCGAACAGAATCGACCCTTATCATCCCTAAGGGGGGGTGCAGGTGTTTGGCTCCCCTCCTTCGTCCTTACTCCGCCGTCAGTACCGGCCACACATCCCTGTGATTTCGCCATGTTGGCCCTATCTCCTTCCACTCTACCCTTTCCGGTAGTTTCGCGGCTTGTGCCCCCCCCGTAGTACGAGGGGCAGACCGCCACCCCCGAAGGAGCAACGGTGCGGGATTCCCCAGCTGACACAGTCGAGCTGGGACCCGCCCGGGGACTAATTTTCAATTCGCGACTTTCCATACTTGTTTTGAACTCCCACCAAAAACGTCAGGAAAAATGAAGACGAAAGTAGATATATAGGACAGGATAGAATAAAACAATAAAACCAAACAAACGAAGAAGATAACGAAAACAAAACGAAACTAAAAGACAGAATATATACAACGATAAAACCAAAACAAACAAAACCAAAATAAAACAATATATAAGTTATAAAAGGTAGCGCTGCTCTTCGTCTCACCTCTCCCCGTGGGCCCGCCCGGCATGGGAGGCCCTGGCCGGTATGGCCCCACGGATCATTGAGGCACTCAAGCCCCCCCACCACGGCAAGGTGGCAGCACAAATCGGGGGGGAACCTAACCTAACCTAACCTAACCTAACCTAACCTTTTTTTTTTTTTTTTTTTTTTTTTTTTTTTTTTTTTTTTTTTTTTTTTTTTTTTTATCGTGGGGGAAACCTTTTATAGGTCCCCAGCCGTGGGATGGGGCTGGGGTATGTGGGAGTCCCGGCCGCGAGAAGATGGTAAGTTGCGGCCGGTGTACCCACTAAAACCTAACCACGTTTACTACACGTGCCCAGAGCGAGTTGTGGTACCTTTCTTGTCCACGCAACGCTGGTGGGCTGGTCCGACGACCTCGTTCGCCTGTGAGCGCTCGTGTATGGCGCTCTCGTTCACGGCCGGAGCCGATGGCGTGCCACTGCCACCGCCATCTTCAATACAAGGGGGCGAGCCTCCCATAGCTCGCAACAAAGCCCCTCCGGATGGACACGAGGTGCTATGTGTCCATCCGGTCTACTGCCGTGCTTCTTTGCACGGGTGCATCCAACCCGGGGGCCCGCCGCAGAGTGCGACGAGCCTTGCAGCGATCCCGGCCGTGGATGTGATTCGCCGGTCGCTTCGCCGCCGCACAGATGAAGCAGTGCGGCTTGGCTCTGCAGTTGGCGGCTATGTGTCCTGCTCTACCGCAGCGGTAGCAATCGTCGCTGCGGTCTTTGTCCGAGGGGCATAGGGCCTTTGTGTGCCCCACCTCATGACAGCGGAAGCACTGTAAAGCCCTGCCGCCCAGAATGTCTACACTGGCAGACGCCCCTCCGATGACCAGCCGCTTGCTCCTCCTCAGGAACTTGGCGGCAGCCACCGGGCATTTCGCCCAAGCCGTGCCGAGCCCTCCGGCCCTACGGCGTATCTCCCCGCATCTGACATGCACCGGATCGCATTTGCCGGACTCGGCAATCGCGGCAACTAGCTGCTCCCTGGAGACGGAGTCATCCAAGTTGGTCACCCGCAGCTCGGTAGACTTTACCGGCTGGGCGACCGTTACTCCTCCTGGGTCGAGAACCTCCTTCAGCCTTTGGGCCAAGATGTCCGCCTTAGGGCCGCTCTCCTTGCCCGGGAGCAGGATTTTGCGGCCTCCTGCCGCCGTAGGCCTGATATCTACCCACGGCAGCTCAATCCCCGGCCAGCTTAGCTGTTGCTTGGCCTTTGTAAGGACCTCCTCGTAAGTGAGGCCATTTTCCTCAGCAGAGGGCTGCAAGGTCAGCACCACTGCGGCACAGCGGGGCTCCTGTAGCCTTGGGCGTTTCCGCTTTTTCTTTTTCTTCTTGCCCTTTTTGGGCGCTGGCGTGGGCTTAGGGGTCTTGCGACGCCTAACCACCTGCCATTCTTCATTCCTGGCGGGGGCAGGGTCAGAACCTGCCCTTGCGGGGACGGAGGCAAAATCCGCCCTCTCCACGTCTTCACGCCTTGCGGCTGGGCTCTTCTTGGGCCTTTTGGGGCCCTTTTTGGCCTTGTCTCTTCCTTGAGCCGTTGTCGGGGTCGCATTGGATGTTGAGGCGACGACCGGTGCCGTTTCAGTTGTTGCGGCCGGGGTCTCCTCGACAACGGCTTCCCCTCTTTGGGCCGCGAGGTGCCTCCGGAGGGCAGCCCTCTGCTCCTGTGGAACACGCGGTAGGCCCTGACTATCGCGCCACTCATCCGACGTGTTCCACTCATTGGCGTATTTGCTGAACCTGTATGTGGGTTCAGGCTGAGCAGGCGCCGTTGGTCTTTCCTTGTCCGCCGCTAAGGGCGGACGCACTCTCTCCTCGGGCAGCAGGCGGGGTCTTATCCCCGCGAATAAGGCGTTGATTCTCGCCATTATTCGACACTCCATTTGTTGGAGGTCCGTACTGCCCGAGGGGGTGGTAGCTGCCTGTGCACTGGATCGCCCCCGATTCTCAAGGGCAGTCATGCGATCTTTTAATGCCCTGATCTCGGCCTTCAGATCACTATTCTCTCGGCGACAGTCGGCATACTCCCGCTCGACGTCCCGCTGCTGGTGCTCCAGCCTGATGTTCCTGGCCCGGAGCATGGCCAGCTCTTCCGACTCGGACCGCCTCGTGAGCACGTCCGCAGCCTCCTCTAGGAAGCCCGCTGCGTCCTTCAACGTCTTTATGGACGTCCCTTTCAGGTTTTTGGAGGTGGCCGCAATCCTCCTGATGTTTGCCACCTCTTCTGCCACTCTTCGATCAAAATGTAGCCCAGCAAGGTCGGCCGCATGTAGGTCGAACCTGTGCGTGGGCTCTTTCGAGGTGGAAGCCTCAGCCTCGCGCTCTCGGCGCTCCGCCTCATCCTCCGCCTTTCTCTCCTCCGGTGTCAGGGCCGCCCGTCTGGCAGCCTCTTTGGCGTCCTTTTTGGCCTGCCACTTGCCGACATGTTGGCCGGTGGTGGGAGGCCGTCCTCGGCCTTTTGGGGCCTGTTCTACCCTCGGAACCTTGTCTACGGCCTCGGCAGCAGCGTCGTCATCGGAATCCAGACGACGCTTGCTGCCGGCTCTCCGTACAGGCCCGCCACTGTAGTCAGACTCCGACATGAAGTCGTCGGAGTCGATGTCCGTCGTGTCCGCCATCAGTTCATCGATTTCCCGCTGGTTGGCCAAGCCTCTCGGCACAGCCGGCCGTCGGAAATCTTCCAGAACCACAACTGGGGCTCTTCCCTTCTGTTTCGACTTAGCCGAACGGGGCGCTGGCGACTGGGGGGCAATAAATCTCCCGTTGTCGTCTCGCAGGGGACCAGATGTTCGGCCCTCTTTTGCCACCTTTACTCCTCCGCCGTCAGTACCGGCTACCACTTCCTGAGATTTCGGCACATTGGCCCTTCTACTCTCCACAACATCCACCGCTGAAACGGTAGATGAGACGCTGCTTTTGCCCACCCCGTAGTACGGAGGGCAGACCCCCGCGCTGTTAGGCGCAGGGGTGCAGGATTCTCCAGCCGCCACCGGCGAACTGGGACCTGCCCGGGGACCACATTTTAAGCTAGCGTGTTCCATCATGTCGTTTTTACACCACCAAAACGTCGGGAAAAAGAAGACGAGAATACAATATATAGGACAGGAAAGATATATGAAAACGAACAAAACAAAACCAAGAATACAACCAAAAAACAAAACAAAACCAAAAGACAGAATATATACAACGAAAAACCAAAACAAACGAAAACAAAACAAACAATATATACTTTATAAAGTGTAGCGCTGCTCTTAGTCTCACCTCTCCCCGCGGGCCCGCCCGGCATGGGTGACCCTGGCCGGTATGGCCCCGACGGATCCTTGAGGCACTCAAGCCCCCCCACCACGGCAAGGTGGCAGCACAAATCGGGGGGGAACCTAACCTAACCTTTTTTTTTTTTTTTTTTTTTTTTTTTTTTTTTTATCGTGGGGGAAACCTTTTATAGGTCCCCAGCCAGGGAGGGGGCTGGGGTATGTGGGAGTCCCGGCCGCGAGAAGATGGTGAGTTGCGGCCGGTGTACCCACTAAAACCTAACCACGTTTACTGCACGTGCCTGTGCGACTTGCGGGGACAAATCCTTCCACTTGCCGCTGAAGGCGGGTCCGACGACCTCGTTCGCTGATGTGCGCCCTTGAAAGGCGCTTACTAACACGGCCAGAGCCGATGGCGTGCTGCTGCTGCCGCCATCCTAACTACACGGGGGAACGGGCCTCCCAAAGCCCGCGTCTGAGCCCCACCGGATGGACACGGAGTGCTATGTGTCCATCCGGTCTACTGCCGTGCTCCTCTGCACGGGGGCATCCATGCCAGGGGCCCGCCGCAGAGTGCGACGAGCTTTGCAGCGACCCCGGCCATGGATGTGGTTCGCCGGTCGCTTTGCCGCCGCACACACGAAACAGTGTGGCTTGGCTCGGCAGTCGGCGGCTATGTGCCCTGCTACTCCGCAACGGTAACAGCCATCGCTGCGGTCTTGGTCCGAGGGGCAGAGGGCCTTTGTGTGCCCCACCTCGTGGCAGCGGAAGCACTGCAGTGCCCTGCCCCCCAGAATCTCCACCTTGGCGGAAGCGCCCCCGATGATCAGCCGTTTGCTCCTGTTAAGGAGCTTGGCCGCAGTCACCGGGCACTTCGCCCACGCCGTACCCATCCCTCTGGGCCTTCGGCGGATATCTCCGCACCTCACGTGCACCGGGTCGCACTTGCCGGACTCGGCAATGGCGGCCACGAGCTCCTCCCTGGAGACGGAGTCGTCCAGGTTGGTCACGCGCAGCTCAGTGGACCTCACTGGCTGGCTGACCATTACTCCTCCCGGGTCCAGTACCTCCTTGAGCCTTTGGGCAAGGATACCCGCCTTAGGGCCGCTCTCCTTGCCCGGGAGCAAGATTTTGCGACCACCAGATGCCGTGGGCCTGATGTCCACCCACGGCAATTCAATTCCCGGCCAGCTCAGCTGCGTTTTGGCCTTTGCGAGCACCTCCTCGAAAGTGACGCCATTCTCCTCTGCAGAGGGGTGCAACGTCAGCACCACTGCTGCGCAGCGAGGTGCCTGCAGTCGAGGCCCCTTCCGCTTCCGCTTCTTCTTTTTCGCCTTCTTGGGCGCTGGCGTGGGCTTAGGGGCCTTGCGACGCCCAACCACCTGCCATTCCTCTCTTCTTGCGGGGGCAGGGTCAGAACCTGCCCTTGCGCTTGCGGGGGCAGAGCCAAAATCTGCCCTCTCCGCGTCCTCTGCTCGCCTTGCGGCCAGGCTTTTCTTGGGCCTTTTGGGGCCCTTCTTGGCCTTCTCTCTTCCCTGAACCGTTGACGGAGCCGCATGGGATGTTGGGGCGGCGACCGGTGCCGTTGCTGCTGTGTCGGCCAGGGTCTCTACGTCAACGGTTTCGTTCTCCTCCTCTCTCTGAGCCGCTAGGGACCTGAGGAGGGCAGCCCTCTGCTCCGGTGGAACACGCGGTAGGCCTTGACTGTCCCGCCACTCATCCGACGTGTTCCACGCATTGGCATATTTGGTCAGCCTGAACGTGTGTGCAGGCTGAGCAGGCACCGTCTCCTTTCGTTTATCCGCCGCTAGGGGCGGGCGCACCCTCTCCTCGGGCAGCAACCGGGTCTGTATCCCCGCGAATAAGGCACTGATTCTCGCCATTATTCGGGACTCCATTTGCTGGAGGTCCGTTGCGCCCGAGGGGGCTTTCTCTACTGGTGCGGCAGGCTGCCGCTGCCTCTCCAGCGCCGTCAGGCGGTCCTTGAGGCCCCTAATCTCTGCCTTGAGGTCATTATTTTCACGGCGGGTGTCGGCGTACTCGCGCTCGACGTCCCGCTGCTGATGCTCCAGCCTATTGTTCTTGGCCCGGAGCATGGCCACCTCCTCCGATTCGGACCGCCTCGTGAGCACGTCCGTGGCTTCCTCCAGGAAGTTTGCCGCATCCTTGAGGGTCTTTATGCACCCTCCTTTCAGATTTTTGGAGGTGGCCGCAATCCTCCTGATGTTGGCCACCTCTTCTGCCACTCTTCTATCGAGCTGGACCCCAGCAAGGTCAACCGCATTCCGGTGTAGCCTGAGCGCGGGCTCGTTGTAGCCGGCGGCCTCGGCCTCACGCTCCCTGCGTTCGGCCTCGTCCTCCGCCCACCTCTGCTCCGGGGTAAGGGCCGCCCGTCTGGCAGCCTCCTTTGCTTCCTTCTTGGCCTGCCACTTACCGACATGTTTGCCGGTAGTGGGGGGCCGTCCTCGGCCTCTTGGGGCCTCTTCCACTCGCGGGACCTTTTCAACGGCCTCGGCAGCAGCGTCGTCGTCGGCGTCCAGACGACGCTTACTGCCGGCTCTCCGTATAGGCCCTACGCTATACTCTGACCCCGACATATAGTCGTCGGAGTCCAGATCGGACACTTCTCCGCCCAACATCTCCTCAATCTCCTCGATGTTATCGAGGGTCTTTCGCGCACTCGGGCGCCGAAAGTCCTCGAGGACAACAACCGGGGCTCTCTCCTTCCCTTTTACAGACCCTGTGCTCTTGTTCGAGCACTCCGAACCGGGTCGGGGCGAACTGAATCGACCCTTATCATCCCTAAGGGGGGGTGCAGGTGTTCGGCTCCCCTCCTTGTTCCTTACTCCGCCGTCAGTACCGGCCACACATCCCTGTAGTTTCGCCGTTTCGGCTCTAACTCCGTCCACTCTACCCTTTGCGGTAGTTTCGCGATTTGTGCCCCCCCCGTAGTACGAGGGGCAGACTGCCACCCCCGAAGGAGCGACAGTACGGGATTCCCCAGCAGAGCTGGGACCCGCCCGGGGACTATTTTCAAATGCGCGACTTGCCATATTTGTTGCTCCCATCCAAAACGTCGTGAAAACAAAGGCGAAAAGAATTATATACGATAGAAAAGAATAAGACAATAAAACCAAAACAAACGAAGAAAAACAACCAAAACAAAACAAAACCAAAAGACAGAGATATATACGAAACCAAAACAAAACAAACAAAACCAAAATAAAACAATATATAACTTATAAAAGGTAGCGCTGCTCTTCGTCTCACCTCTCCCCGTGGGCCCGCCCGGCATAGGAGGCCCTGGCCGGTATGGCCCCACGGATCATTGAGGCACTCAAGCCCCCCCACCACGGCAAGGTGGCAGCACAAATCGGGGGGGAACCTAACCTAACCTAACCTAACCTAACCTAACCTTTTTTTTTTTTTTTTTTTTTTTTTTTTTTTTTTTGGTTTCGCTGGGGAAATGCTTTATGCATACCACCGCACCCCGGGGGAAAGGTCGGTGATTATGTGGGACTCCGACAAGGGTCGTCTACCCAAGAGTCGTTTACCCACTAAAACCCCAGCGGCATACCCTCACACGACGCGCTTGGGGCGCCACAAGTTCGCGTAAACGCATTCTACTGTGACGCCCCGGCGTGGTGCCCGCAACGCGGGCAAGCGACTATCAGAGAGGGCGCCCCGGTATACTGGGACGCCCCCAGTCATCGAGGCTTTCGTCGGTAGTGGCTCCCCCGAACCACCACCGGCCTCCTAGGCGAGGGCAGAAGGGGCCCGCATCGTCACGGACCCCCCTCCACCCCCGCCTCCGTCCGCGGCGCGGGTCACCCGGAGCTCCCTCCCTTGCGACCCGCCCCGCTGCCCCCTTCTGCGACATCGGCCCCGCAGAAGGAGGCCCGTCAGCCCTCGGGCCGGCGCCAACCAGAGGACACCGGCGCACCGCAGCCGTCCAGGGCCCGCAGGGAAACCCTTAGGACAGGGTCCACCGTCAACCCAGGTCCCCGGAGCCCCCGTCCAGGGCTCGCAGCGAGACACTGGGGACAGGGTCCCCATCCACCCAAGTCCCCGCAGCCCCAATCTACCGCAGCGCACCGGCGATCCGTCCCGCAGCCCCCTTCTGCGGCATACGGCCCCGCAGAGGAGGTGCGTCAGCCCTCGGCCGGCGCCCACCCGAGGACGTTGAGTGAGGACTCGGTTTGACGGCCAACTAAGTTGAGCGCCAACCCGAGGACCTCATGGTGCGCCGCAGCGGTTTACGACTCCCAAGGCAGCTCTGAGGACAGAGGAGTCCCCGGAGCCGCAACCCGCCACGACGCTGGGTGCCGCTCTTCGTCTCACCTCTCCCCGTGGGCCCGCCCGGCATGGGAGGCCCTGGCCGGTATGGCCCCACGGATCATTGAGGCACTCAAGCCCCCTCACCACAGCAAGGTGGCAGCACAGTCGAGGGGGAACCTAACCTAACCTAACCTAACCTATTTTTTTTTTTTTTTTTTTTTTTTTTTTTTTTTTTTTTTTTTTTTATACCCTGGCGCATCCACTCGCGGAGAAAGTGTCAACGCGAGTGGACGCGACAGGGTTATGTGGGACTCGAGATCGCCATAGATCTAGGCGTCCCCATACCCACTAAACCTACCTCTGTATCCTCCCTTCCTGGTGGGGAGCGGTTCGGGACCAATATCTCCGTGTGCTCCACCCACCGTGTGTGATCAAACGACCTCGACCCTATCTCTGCGCACCTCTGCGCACCACCACCATCATACCTGGACCCGGACAGAACCGGCCAGTCTTCCCGGGCCGAATGAATCGGCTCTTATGTCGGCGGGTGGACTATGTGTCCATCCGTTCCTGCTCAGCCCTCTTGTCGGGCGGCTTCCGCTTCTTCGGGCCGAGACAACTCGCCCGACCACATCTGTGGTTGGCGTCTCGGCCGTAATCGGCGCACACGACGCAGCGCGGCTTGGCGCTGCAGCTGGCGGCCATGTGACCACCCTCCCCGCACTGGTAGCAGACGCCACCCCGATCCTTCTCAGATTTGCAGCACGCCCCGATGTGCCCGGTCTCTAGACACCGGTAGCACATTCGGGGGCGCTGACGAAGGAGCTCCACTCGGGCCGACGTCCACCCTATGGTCAGCTGACCCCGGGCGATCGTCTTGGCCGCCAAGACCGGGCACCGCACCCACACTGTGCCTATGCCCGATCGGCGCACTCTCGATATCGTGCCGCACTTGACAGCCGCCGCGTCGCACGCACCGGTGCTCGCAACAGCCGCCACGACTTCCTCTTCTGTGACCGAAGGGTCAAGTCCGTGTAGGCGCAGCTCAGCCGATTTGACCGGCCGCGCCACCCGAAGAACATCGGGCTCAAATTCCTCTCTAAATTTCGCGGCAAGCGCGTCCGCTTTTTCCGCGTCCAGGACCTCAACTACGAGCGCTCCTGTCGCTGCCTCTCTGAATTTGGGGCCCTGAAGGCCTAGATCCGCCAGGGCAACCCGGCTTTTCATCCTCCGGATCACCTCCGCGTATGTGATCCTTTCGTCAACCGACTTTGGCAGCAGTGTGACGACAACCGCCTCCTTGCGCGGGGCCCGCAGCCGCGAGGCTTTGGGCTTGCGTTTCGGTGGCGGCGGTCTACTGTCCACTTGCGGCTGGGCTGTCTTCTTAGTGGCCCCTTTACGGACCACCGTACTCCAGTCAGCCTGTGACACGGCGGGTGCGACATCCGCGCTCTCCGCATCCGGTACTCTCCGTGCAGCGAGGCTCTGCCTCGGCTTCCTCTTTTGTTTGGAGGAGGCTTGAGCCGCAGATGACGTGGCGGCTTGGGCAGGGACGGTTGGTGCCGTCGGCCCGACCTCTCTCCTCACAGGCGCAGCCGCTTTGGCGGCTCCCTTCTTCTTTTTCTTCTTTTTCGCCGGCCTGTCGACGTCGGTCCTGACCACCTCAGCCACTGGGGCCAATGCAGCGTCCGACGCGAGAGGCGGGCGTACACTCTTCGCCGGGGGAAGACGGCGTTCTATTTCCGCCAGGCGGGGATTGAGTACATTCCCCATCTGGGTTAAAATCGTCTTGCTCAGGACCTGTATATCCAGACCCTCCACTGACGAGGAGGGGAGCACAGTCTTCTCTATTCGGGCTGCCTCGGCCTTAGTAAGCCGAGCATGCAGCCCGTCAATGGTGCGCCGCTGTTCAGCGCACTGTATCTCCATTCCCCTCACCTGATCAGTGAGGGTTTTCACCTGCGCCCGCAGCAGGGCCACTTCCGAGGACTCTGTGCGGCGCGAAAACACCTCCGTTGCGTCTAGGATCACTGCCAGGCCGTCCTTTACGTCCCGGATACACGTCCCTTTTAAGTTTTTAGAGTGCGTGATCACCTCTCTAATCTTAGCTACTCCATTGCCGATCGTACGGGCCAGCTCAATGCCGTTCATGTCCTCGACGTCGGCTTCCCTAACAGCTTGATATAGCCTGCTGGGCGTCACTCCCTGTTGCGCAGCGCGCTCATCCGCCTCTCGGATCTCCTTTTCCAGGCGATCTTGCTGCTCTTTGGCAGCACGTTCGAGAGCCAGTCGCTCTTGACTGGGAGCAGGAGGCCAGCTCGTTCCCCATCGAGCCACGAACTCCTCCCTATCCCTCTCTTCCTGTGCGGCCATTTCGGCAGCCTCCTTCTCTTTCTTCTTCCGCCACTGACCGACGTGCTTGCCGGTGGTGGGCGGTCTTCCGCGCCCTCGTGGGGCGTCCTCAACCCGCGGGACCTTCTCCGCGGCCTCAGCAGCAGCGTCGTCCTCGACGTCCAGACGACGCTTGCTGCTGGTTCTCCGCAGAGAACAGTCCGAGTCGGAAAGGAATTCGACGTCCTCATCGCCGGACGTCGACATATCCAGGCCGAGTTCCCTCTCTCGTCTCAGTCTTTCAACGCTCCGAGGCGTCCCTGGCCTGAGGCAGTCCTCAAGGACCACCACCGGATTGTTGTCCTCTATGCTGGGCCGAGAAGACGATCTAAATCGCCCCTTCCCGTCCCTCAGGGGGCCTGTTGGGCTGCACCCCTCACTCCTCTCTACTTCGCCGTCAGTACCGGCTTCCTCCTCTTCCAGTAATTTCGCCATCGTGGCCTTCTTTCCTCCCGTCCTACCCTTGTTGGCAGTTTCGCGGTATGTGCCCCCCCCGTAGTACGAGGGGCAGACCGCCTCCCCCGAGGGAGAAGCGGTGCGGGATTCCCCAGCTGACACAGTCGAGCTGGGACCCGCCCGGGGACTTATTTTCATCTCGCGTCTTTCCATTATTGTTTTTCCCTCCAAAACGTCGTCCTAAGCACACCCCCCCTGCGAACCCCCAGGAAACCCCGAGGGCCGCAAACCCGAAGAAACGAATAGCAAAGAAATAAACAAAAAGATAGAAAAGTTAGGGAAAGAAACAAAACCAAAACAAACAAAACAAAACAAAACAAAACAAAACAAAACCAAAACAAACAAACAAAACGAACAAAACAAAACAAAACAAACCAAAACAAACAAACAAAACGAAGTATAACAACAACAAAACAACAAAAGAATAGTGTTAAAATAAATTAAGTGAGGACTCGGTTTGACGGCCAACTGAGTTGAGCGCCAACCCGAGGACCTCATGGTGTGCCACGGCGGTTCGACGTCCCAAGGCAACTCTGAAAACAGAGAAGTCCCCGGAGCCGAACAACCGCGACACTGAAACAGGGAAATGGGAGAGAAAGGAAACGGGAAACGGGAAAGGAGGGAAGGGGATAATTAAGACGGGAAGGCGCATGGCTGTTTCGGCTACGTCTGTCCAGAAGGGCCAGACCAAAAGCAGGCGGCAACCACGAGCAGGATAACAACCACACTTGCCTTGGGTTTCGACGCAACAGTAGTGCTCCACCCAAGACCAACACCCCTCACATTGCCGGGAAAGACAATGGAGTACGGTGAAAGACGAAGTCACCAGGTCTTACCAGTAGCCTCTGTGACTTCCCCTTCCACCCGCCCAACCTAACCTAACCTAACCTAACCTTTTTTTTTTTTTTTTTTTTTTTTTTTTTTTTTTTTTTTTTTTTTTTTTTTTTTATCGTGGGGGAAACCTTTTATAGGTCCCCAGCCATGGGATGGGGCTGGGGTATGTGGGAGTCCCGGCCGCGAGAAGATGGTAAGTTGCGGCCGGTGTACCCACTAAAACCTAACCACGTTTACTACACGTGCCCAGAGCGAGTTGTGGTACCTTTCTTGTCCACGCAACGCTGGTGGGCTGGTCCGACGACCTCGTTCGCCTGTGAGCGCAAGTGTATGGCGCTCTCGTTCACGGCCGGAGCCGATGGCGTGCCACTGCCACCGCCATCTTCAATACAAGGGGGCGAGCCTCCCATAGCTCGCAACAAAGCCCCTCCGGATGGACACTAGGTGCTATGTGTCCATCCGGTCTACTGCCGTGCTTCTTTGCACGGGTGCATCCAACCCGGGGGCCCGCCGCAGAGTGCGACGAGCCTTGCAGCGATCCCGGCCGTGGATGTGATTCGCCGGTCGCTTCGCCGCCGCACAGATGAAGCAGTGCGGCTTGGCTCTGCAGTTGGCGGCTATGTGTCCTGCTCTACCGCAGCGGTAGCAATCGTCGCTGCGGTCTTTGTCCGAGGGGCATAGGGCCTTTGTGTGCCCCACCTCATGACAGCGGAAGCACTGTAAAGCCCTGCCGCCCAGAATGTCTACACTGGCAGACGCCCCTCCGATGACCAGCCGCTTGCTCCTCCTCAGGAACTTGGCGGCAGCCACCGGGCATTTCGCCCAAGCCGTGCCGAGCCCTCCGGCCCTACGGCGTATCTCCCCGCATCTGACATGCGCCGGATCGCATTTGCCGGACTCGGCAATCGCGGCAACTAGCTGCTCCCTGGATACGGAGTCATCCAACTTGGTCACCCGCAGCTCGGTAGACTTTACCGGCTGGGCGACCGTTACCCCCCCTGGGTCGAGAACCTCCTTCAGCCTTTGGGCCAAGATGTCCGCCTTAGGGCCGCTCTCCTTGCCCGGGAGCAGGATTTTGCGGCCTCCTGCCGCCGTAGGCCTGATATCCACCCACGGCAGCTCAATCCCCGGCCAGCTTAGCTGTTGCTTGGCCTTTGTAAGGACCTCCTCGTAAGTGAGGCCATTTTCCTCAGCAGAGGGCTGCAAGGTCAGCACCACTGCTGCACAGCGGGGCTCCTGTAGTCTTGGGCGTTTCCGCTTTTTCTTTTTCTTCTTGCCCTTTTTGGGCGCTGGCGTGGGCTTAGGGGTCTTGCGACGCCTAACCACCTGCCATTCTTCATTCCTGGCGGGGGCAGGGTCAGAACCTGCCCTTGCGGGGGCGGAGGCAAAATCCGCCCTCTCAACGTCTTCACGCCTTGCGGCTGGGCTCTTCTTGGGCCTTTTGGGGCCCTTTTTGGCCTTGTCTCTTCCTTGAGCCGTTGTCGGGGTCGCATTGGATGTTGAGGCGACGACCGGTGCCGTTTCAGTTGTTGCGGCCGGGGTCTCTTCGACAACGGCTTCCCCTCTTTGGGCCGCGAGGTGCCTCCGGAGGGCAGCCCTCTGCTCCTGTGGAACACGCGGTAGGCCCTGACTATCGCGCCACTCATCCGACGTGTTCCACTCATTGGCGTATTTGCTGAACCTGTATGTGGGTTCAGGCTGAGCAGGCGCCGTTGGTCTTTCCTTGTCCGCCGCTAAGGGTGGACGCACTCTCTCCTCGGGCAGCAGGCGGGGTCTTATCCCCGCGAATAAGGCGTTGATTCTCGCCATTATTCGACACTCCATTTGTTGGAGGTCCGTACTGCCCGAGGGGGTGGTAGCTGCCTGTGCACTGGATCGCCCCTGATTCTCAAGGGCAGTCATGCGATCTTTTAATGCCCTGATCTCGGCCTTCAGATCACTATTCTCGCGGCGACAGTCGGCATACTCCCGCTCGACGTCCCGCTGCTGGTGCTCCAGCCTGATGTTCCTGGCCCGGAGCATGGCCAGCTCTTCCGACTCGGACCGCCTCGTGAGCACGTCCGCAGCCTCCTCTAGGAAGCCCGCTGCGTCCTTTAACGTCTTGATGGACGTCCCCTTCAGGTTTTTGGAGGTGGCCGCAATCCTTCTGATGTTTGCCACCTCTTCTGCTACTCTTCTATCAAAGTGGAGCCCAGCAAGGTCGGCCGCATGTAGGTCGAACCTGTGCGTGGGCTCTTTCGAGGTGGAAGCCTCAGCCTCGCGCTCTCGGCGCTCCGCCTCATCCTCCGCCTTTCTCTCCTCCGGTGTCAGGGCCGCCCGTCTGGCAGCCTCTTTGGCGTCCTTTTTGGCCTGCCACTTGCCGACATGTTGGCCGGTGGTGGGAGGCCGTCCTCGGCCTTTTGGTGCCTGTTCTACCCTCGGAACCTTGTCTACGGCCTCGGCAGCAGCGTCGTCATCGGAATCCAGACGACGCTTGCTGCCGGCTCTCCGTACAGGCCCGCCACTGTAGTCAGACTCCGACATGAAGTCGTCGGAGTCGATGTCCGTCGTGTCCGCCATCAGTTCATCGATTTCCCGCTGGTTGGCCAAGCCTCTCGGCACAGCCGGCCGTCGGAAATCTTCCAGAACCACAACTGGGGCTCTTCCCTTCTCTTTCGACTTAGCCGAACGGGGCGCTGGCGACTGGGGGGCGATAAATCTCCCGTTGTCGTCTCGCAGGGGACCAGATGTTCGGCCCTCTTTTGCCACCTTTACTACTCCGCCGTCAGTACCGGCTACCACTTCCTGAGATTTCGGCACATTGGCCCTTCTACTCTCCACAACATCCACCGCTGAAACGGTAGATGAGACGCTGCTTTTGCCCACCCCGTAGTACGGAGGGCAGACCCCCGCGCTGTTAGGCGCAGGGGTGCAGGATTCTCCAGCCGCCACCGGCGAACTGGGACCTGCCCGGGGACCACATTTTAAGCTAGCGTGTTCCATCATGTCGTTTTTACACCACCAAAACGTCGGGAAAAAGAAGACGAGAATACAATATATATGACAGGAAAGATATACGAAAACGAACAAAACAAAAACAAAACAAAACCAAGAAAACAACCAAAAAAGAAAACAAAACCAAAAGACAGAATATATACAACGAAAAACCAAAACAAACGAAAACAAAACAAACAATATATACTTTATAAAGTGTAGCGCTGCTCTTAGTCTCGCCTCTCCCCGCGGGCCCGCCCGGCATGGGTGACCCTGGCCGGTATGGCCCCGACGGATCCTTGAGGCACTCAAGCCCCCCCACCACGGCAAGGTGGCAGCACAAATCGGGGGGGAACCTAACCTAACCTAACCTAACCTAACCTAACCTTTTTTTTTTTTTTTTTTTTTTTTGTTGCGGGGTGTAAAATCCATTACGGACTATCCCCGTCGGTCCCGGGGAGGACCGACGAGGGGAGTGTGGGACTCTCCCCCAGAATGGGGGCATACCCACTAAACATCACCCCGGTGTACCTTCTCGCGCAGACTCTGCTCCGTGGGCCCCGACAGTTACACCACAGTGCAGACGCGCGGGGGGGAGCGAAGATGTTAAAGCTCTCCCCCATCCAGTCCGTGACTCCCTTATGGAGCACCCAACCTTGGAGCATTGGTCGCTCCGTGGTGCCCTGCCCGGTACAACATGACAGGGCACCCATCCTGATCCCATAGTGGGGAGGGCTTCCCCGCGCCCTCCCCGGGATCAGTTGGCCAGATGGTCGGCCTACATCCCGGCGGTGGCGGCTCGGTCAATCGAGCTCGCGCCAACCGCCCGCCCAGTTTGCGGGGCATCGGTCTCCGTGGGCGCCACCGCAACAGCAGCAGCACCCTGGACCACCCCGCGACGTCTGGGAGGCTTAACAAGGCCCCCCTTCGCCTGGGCGCATCTTTGCGGCCTGATGCTCGGCCGTCATCCCGGCGGTGGCGGCTCGGCTAGTCGAGCTCGCGCCACCCGCCCGCCCAGTTTGCGGGGCATCGGTCTCCATGGGCGCCACCGCAACAGCAGCAGCACCCTGGACCACCCCGCGGCGTCTGGGAGGCTTAACAAGGCCCCCCTTCGCCTGGGCGCAAGGTCCGCTGCCCAGCCGGTGCTCGTGGGGTAAACCCAGATCCGCACACAGCGGGCAGCGCCTGTCCCGGGCCTGGCACTCTCTTGCCCGATGGCCCGGCTCGCCACATTTGTAGCAGCGAGCCCCTCTTCCTTTGTCCTCATTAGGACACTGAGCTCCTACATGGCCGCACTCGAGGCAACGGAAACAAAATTCCGTCTTTGCCCCGAGTGCCTCGACCCTCGCCCTACACCAGCCTAGTACTAAATGACCAGTTGACAACAACCGCTGAGCAGCAGTCACGGGACAGCGCACCCAGACCACACCTAGGTAACCCGGTGCGCGGCGGATGTTCCCGACCCTGATGGTCTCCGCCGCGCAGCCCCCAGCTGAGGCGACTGCCCTTGTTATATCGTCCTTTGTAGTATCATCGTCAATATCCTTGATGCTTATCTCCCTTGATCTTATAGGCCGTAAGACGCGGACGCCGAGAGCAACTAGCGCCGCGCTCAGGCGTTCAGCGAGTCTGTCGGCCTTCTCTCCACAGCCGGGGCCGGACAGCTCATACAATAGTCCCCCCGTTCTCGTCCTTCTAGGCCGCATGTCTCCAGGGGCGACCCCTATTTCGTCCAGGTTCACTGCCGTCTTGGCAGTTTTGATCACGTCCGAGTAGGAGTGCTGTGACGCCTCGGGTAATGTAAGGGTCACAGCCTCCGTCAGAGTCTGGTCCGTGTTTCGCCGGTACTTCGTCCTCTTCCCCGACTTCGCCTTACGTGGCGGCGGGGAGGGACGGCTCGTCGGCTTCGTCGTCCTATTAGTTTTTCTGGCGGCTACCTCCGCCCAGGTGTTCGTGCCCCTGGCTATCGCCACTCTTTGCACAGGCGCAGGGACAGCGGGGAGCTCTGCAACCGGTGGCACAGCCGCGACCCTTTTCCGCTTCGACTTCCTCCTTCGGTTTTTGGGTGGTTCTTGTGTCTCTACCCTTTTCGCCATGGGTTTAGGCGCCAGATGGGGGCTCGCGGCCCTGTCTGCCGCCAGAGGCGGACGGAACCGCCTCTCTGGCAGCAGCCGGTCCGCGATGCCCGCGATCTTCGCGTCCATCATGGCGCCGACTTCCCGCATTGTTAGCGGTGACACACCCTCTTCCTGCGTCGTCACTGTCTGCGAGGCTTGTGTCTTCAAGACTTGAGGGGATCGGGGCTGTGGCCGACCGGTCACCACTCCTTTCAGCTCGTCAATTTCCGCCCTCATACACTGGACTTGTTTCTCCAGCCTTTCCACGTCCTTGGCTTTCTCGTAAAGCTTCTTTGTCGCCGCCAGAAGCGAGGGCAGCGCAAGGTTCAAGGCCTTTAAAAAGACGCCCTTTGGTTTTCCTGACCTTTTGATGACCTCCAGGAGGATGGCCATATCGTCTTGAATTATACTGCCAAGTGATTCAGCACTCGGCTCTCCTGGAGGTATCTTCTCCCTGTTTTGGGTCACCTTCGTGACGACATCCACTAACTTCGCTTTCGCGTTAAGCGTTCGCGCCAAGTTTTTAAAGCGAATGTCCTCTGGGATTTCCGCTGCGTCCTCCTTATTCTCTGCGATTTCATCACGCAGCTTCACATATCGCCTGTACATGTGGCGGGAGTACTCGTGGTAGAAGCCACTGTTTAGCACCCCGTCCTTCTCCAGATCTTCCGGGCCGTCAGTCTCTTCCTCCTCCCACTCACTGGTGGGCGGTGTCTGTGAGCGACAAGCTGTTCCCTCCCTTGCGCGTTTAAAGTAACGCCTCGTCTTGTCTAGGGGGGCCATGAACTCCGAGTCACATGACTCCGACCCCGCTTCCTTTCTTCCTCTCGAACTGTCCCTACTCTCCGCTTCGCTGACGTCACTTGGGACCTGCAGCTTCCTATAGCTTGGGAGCGGACTGCTCACCCTCTTTACTTCTCTCGCCCCTTCCACCGTGGCAGACACCTCCGCTACGCGCTTGCGCGCCACTCTCGTCTCTCCTACCTCGTCCGTCGTTCCAACGGACGGAACGCCCAAATTGCCCCCCCCGTATACATGGGGCAGACCGCCCCCCCCAGAAGAAGGAGCGGTGCGGGATTCCCCAGCAGCCACCGGCTTGCTGGGACCCGCCCGGGGAGTATTTTTATTTGAACGCTTATCCATTTTTGAACTCTCCCTTAGCGTCGCCCTAATCACACCCCCCCTTGCAGACCCCCGGGAAAAAACCCGAGAGCCGCAACCCAAAGAAACTACAAAACAGAAAACGAAACGAAACAAAAAGACAGTATAGAAGACAGACAAACAAAGAACAACAAAACCAAAACAACAAACAAAACCAAGTAGAACAACAACAAAATAAACAAAAGGATAGAGTGAATTAAATGAAGTGAGGACTCGGTTTGACGGCCAACTGAGTTGAGCGCCAACCCGAGGACCTCATGGTGTGCCACGGCGGTGCGACGTCCCAAGGCAACTCTGAAAACAGAGAAGTCCCCGGAGCCGAACAACCGCGACACTGAAACAGGAAATGGGAGAGAAGGGAGAAGGGGAAAGGGAAAGGAGGAAAGGGGAGAATTAAGACGGGAAGGCGCATGGCTGTTTCGGCTACGTCTGTCCAGAAGGGCCAGACCAAAAGCAGGCGGCAACCACGAGCAGGATAACAACCACACTTGCCTTGGGTTTCGACGCAACAGTAGTGCTCCACCCAAGACCAACACCCCTCACATTGCCGGGAAAGACAATGGAGTACGGTGAAAGACGAAGTCACCAGGTCTTACCAGTAGCCTCTGTGACTTCCCCTTCCACCCTTTTTTTTTTTTTTTTTTTTTTTTTTTTTTGGTCGCCCGGGGTCAAATCCTTTATGGACTATCCCGTCGGCCACGGGGATGGCCGAGGGGGGTGTGTGGGACTCTCCCCCAGAGTGGGGGCATACCCACTAAACATCCCCGGGGTGCTCCAACTCGCGTCTTGCTGCGGCATTGTGGGATCTGTTCTCAGAACCACGCCGCCGCAGACGAAGAGGCCCTCCTCTCTCCTCAGGCTCTTGTGAGCTCTCGACGTCCCGCCGCAAGCACAGACGGCGGGACATCGCTTCCCCTCAGATCCCTCGTGGGGCAAGGCATCCCCGTGCCCTGCCCCGGGATCCCCGCGTCGCCTCGGGACCTAATCTCCCGTGGGTGGGGGGCGATCCACTGTGCCCCCACCCGGAGGCTCCGGTTAAGGGGGTAGATGGCGCTCGTGCGCCAATCTGCGGCGGCCCGTACGAGCCCGCCGCATCGGATGCGCTTCGGGCGCCCTCTCCCGATCACGCTCCGCATCCTCTTTACTACCCATCACTGTCTCTGCAAACGTCCGAACCGCGGCCCAGGCCGCCTCACATGCGGCCATTTTGCGCAGGACCGTTTGCAGAGACAGGTCGACTCCGATTGTGGCGACGAGAGTCGCGCGCTCCTCTTGCCACGCCGGGCAGGCCGTCAAGGTGTGCTCCGCACTGTCCACCGAGGCGGCACAGTGGTGACAATTTGTGTTGGGCTCTCGCCCCGCCCTCTCACACAGATACCTCCCGAAACATCCGTGCCCCGAGAGGATCTGTGTGAGGTGATAAGATAACTCACCGTGCCGCCTCGTTACCCAGCTGTCGAGCATGGGCCCTAGGGCTCCCACCAGCCGATGCCCGGCTCTGGGTTCCCGCAGTATCTCCATCCAATCTATGAGCAGTGTGCTCCTCTCCTCAATCCTCCAGCTCTGAACAACGTCCGCCGTGGGGCGGTCGCCGTTGGCCCGGGCCTCGGTGACTCTGACGTGCAAGGCGGTGAGGACCCGGACTTCAAGCTCCCACGGCGGAGTGCCGGCAAGAGCACACGCCGCCTCGAAGGAGACACTGCGGTAACCCCTTATTATGCGGATCGCCTTCCCCTTCCACCCGCCCAACCTAACCTAACCTAACCTAACCTTTTTTTTTTTTTTTTTTTTTTTTTTTTTTTTTTTTTTTTTTTTTTTTTTTTTTTTTTTTTTTTTTTTTTTTTTTTTTTTTTTTTTTTATCGTGGGGGAAACCTTTTATAGGTCCCCAGCCGTGGGATGGGGCTGGGGTATGTGGGAGTCCCGGCCGCGAGAAGATGGTGAGTTGCGGCCGGTGTACCCACTAAAACCTAACCACGTTTACTACACGTGCCCAAAGCGGATTGTGGTACCTTACTTGTCCACGCAACGCTGGTGGGCTGGTCCGACGACCTCGTTCGCCTGTGAGCGCTCGTGTATGGCGCTCTCGTTCACGGCCGGAGCCGATGGCGTGCCACTGCCACCGCCATCTTCAATACAAGGGGGCGAGCCTCCCATAGCTCGCAACAAAGCCCCTCCGGATGGACACTAGGTGCTATGTGTCCATCCGGTCTACTGCCGTGCTTCTTTGCACGGGTGCATCCAACCCGGGGGCCCGCCGCAGAGTGCGACGAGCCTTGCAGCGATCCCGGCCGTGGATGTGATTCGCCGGTCGCTTCGCCGCCGCACAGATGAAGCAGTGCGGCTTAGCTCTGCAGTTGGCGGCTATGTGTCCTGCTCTACCGCAGCGGTAGCAATCGTCGCTGCGGTCTTTGTCCGAGGGGCATAGAGCCTTTGTGTGCCCCACCTCATGACAGCGGAAGCACTGTAAAGCCCTGCCGCCCAGAATGTCTACACTGGCAGACGCCCCTCCGATGACCAGCCGCTTGCTCCTCCTCAGGAACTTGGCGGCAGCCACCGGGCATTTCGCCCAAGCCGTGCCGAGCCCTCCGGCCCTACGGCGTATCTCCCCGCATCTGACATGCGCCGGATCGCATTTGCCGGACTCGGCAATCGCGGCAACTAGCTGCTCCCTGGAGACGGAGTCATCCAAGTTGGTCACCCGCAGCTCGGTAGACTTTACCGGCTGGGCGACCGTTACCCCCCCTGGGTCGAGAACCTCCTTCAGCCTTTGGGCCAAGATGTCCGCCTTAGGGCCGCTCTCCTTGCCCGGGAGCAGGATTTTGCGGCCTCCTGCCGCCGTAGGCCTGATATCCACCCACGGCAGCTCAATCCCCGGCCAGCTTAGCTGTTGCTTGGCCTTTGTAAGGACCTCCTCGTAAGTGAGGCCATTTTCCTCAGCAGAGGGCTGCAAGGTCAGCACCACTGCTGCACAGCGGGGCTCCTGTAGTCTTGGGCGTTTCCGCTTTTTCTTTTTCTTCTTGCCCTTTTTGGGCGCTGGCGTGGGCTTAGGGGTCTTGCGACGCCTAACCACCTGCCATTCTTCATTCCTGGCGGGGGCAGGGTCAGAACCTGCCCTTGCGGGGGCGGAGGCAAAATCCGCCCTCTCAACGTCTTCACGCCTTGCGGCTGGGCTCTTCTTGGGCCTTTTGGGGCCCTTTTTGGCCTTGTCTCTTCCTTGAGCCGTTGTCGGGGTCGCATTGGATGTTGAGGCGACGACCGGTGCCGTTTCAGTTGTTGCGGCCGGGGTCTCTTCGACAACGGCTTCCCCTCTTTGGGCCGCGAGGTGCCTCCGGAGGGCAGCCCTCTGCTCCTGTGGAACACGCGGTAGGCCCTGACTATCGCGCCACTCATCCGACGTGTTCCACTCATTGGCGTATTTGCTGAACCTGTATGTGGGTTCAGGCTGAGCAGGCGCCGTTGGTCTTTCCTTGTCCGCCGCTAAGGGCGGACGCACTCTCTCCTCGGGCAGCAGGCGGGGTCTTATCCCCGCGAATAAGGCGTTGATTCTCGCCATTATTCGACACTCCATTTGTTGGAGGTCCGTACTGCCCGAGGGGGTGGTAGCTGCCTGTGCACTGGATCGCCTCTGATTCTCAAGGGCAGTCATGCGATCTTTTAATGCCCTGATCTCGGCCTTCAGATCACTATTCTCGCGGCGACAGTCGGCATACTCCCGCTCGACGTCCCGCTGCTGGTGCTCCAGCCTGATGTTCCTGGCCCGGAGCATGGCCAGCTCTTCCGACTCGGACCGCCTCGTGAGCACATCCGCAGCCTCCTCTAGGAAGCCCGCTGCGTCCTTTAACGTCTTGATGGACGTCCCCTTCAGGTTTTTGGAGGTGGCCGCAATCCTTCTGATGTTTGCCACCTCTTCTGCTACTCTTCTATCAAAGTGGAGCCCAGCAAGGTCGGCCGCATGTAGGTCGAACCTGTGCGTGGGCTCTTTCGAGGTGGAAGCCTCAGCCTCGCGCTCCCTGCGCTCGGCCTCATCCTCCGCCTTTCTCTCCTCCGGTGTCAGGGCCGCCCGTCTGGCAGCCTCTTTGGCGTCCTTTTTGGCCTGCCACTTGCCGACATGTTGGCCGGTGGTGGGAGGCCGTCCTCGGCCTTTTGGGGCCTGTTCTACCCTCGGAACCTTGTCTACGGCCTCGGCAGCAGCGTCGTCATCGGAATCCAGACGACGCTTGCTGCCGGCTCTCCGTACAGGCCCGCCACTGTAGTCAGACTCCGACATGAAGTCGTCGGAGTCGATGTCCGTCGTGTTCGCCATCAGTTCGTCGATTTCCTGTTGGTTGTCCAAGCCTCTCGGCACAGCCGGCCGTCGGAAATCTTCCAGAACCACAACTGGGGCTCTTCCCTTCTCTCTCGACTTAGCCGAACGGGGCGCTGGCGACTGGGGGGCGATAAACCTCCCGTTATCGTCTCGCAGGGGGCGAGATGTTCGGCCCTCTTTTGCCACCTTTACTACTCCGCCGTCAGTACCGGCTACCACTTCCTGAGATTTCGGCACATTGGCCCTACTACTCTCCACAACATCCACCGCTGAAACGGTAGATGAGACGCTGCTTTTGCCCACCCCGTAGTACGGAGGGCAGACCCCCGCGCTGTTAGGCGCAGGGGTGCAGGATTCTCCAGCCGCCACCGGCGAACTGGGACCTGCCCGGGGACCACATTTTAAGCTAGCGTGTTCCATCATGTCGTTTTTACACCACCAAAACGTCGGGAAAAAAGAAGACGAGAATACAATATATAAGACAGGAAAGATATAAGAAAACAAACAAAACAAAACTAAGAATACAACCAAAAACAAAACAAAACCAAAAGACAGAATATATACAACGAAAAACCAAAACAAACGAAACAAAACAAACAATATATACTTTATAAAGTGTAGCGCTGCTCTTAGTCTCGCCTCTCCCCGCGGGCCCGCCCGGCATGGGTGACCCTGGCCGGTATGGCCCCGACGGATCCTTGAGGCACTCAAGCCCCCCCACCACGGCAAGGTGGCAGCACAAATCGGGGGGGAACCTAACCTAACCTAACCTAACCTAACCTAACCTAACCTTTTTTTTTTTTTTTTTTTTTTAACGAGGGGAACCCATCATGGGTACCCGGCCGCGTGGGATACAGCCGGGTTATGTGAGACTCTTACTCACTAAACCCCTCGATTCCGGCCCGGCCTGCTGGGGAGTTGACGTGGGGCCAAGATATCTCCACTCTCAACCCAGCAGGCACTGGTCCCTCGCGGGACCTCTTCCCACTTGGAGCGGCGCGTGATAGCCGCTCTCTGCCGGAATTTGTGGCGCGCCAGTCAGAATGGCGCTGCCACGTCTGCCCTAGGGCTTTTACAGGCAGCGGGAAAACCCACGCCCGCCGCCTTACCCATGGCTTAAGATGGACACACTACGTCGTGTCCATCTTCCTCCCGGCCCTCTTCTTGGAGGGCTGAGGACGGGGGGGGCCGCGGCTTGGCTGCGCTGGCCCCTGTAGCCTCTCGCGCCCCACGGCGCTTAGCCGCAAGGCACTGGCTCCTGCCCCCGCGGTGATCTGCCGGTTTGCCGGCCGCCGCACATGCTACACAGTGCGGCGTCTCGCTGCATGCCGCAGCGATATGACCGGCTTGACCGCAGCGATAGCAAAGACCGCCGCGGTCTCCTCCCTCCTGGCATATAGCCATGGTGTGCCCGTACCTCAGGCACTTAAAACACTGTAGGGGCCTTGCCCCCAGCAGCTCCACCCGGGCCGACGACCAGCCAATAGCCAGGCGATCGCGCGCAACCACCTTGGCCGCCGACACCGGGCACCGCACCCACACTTTGCCCATGTTCTGCGGGCCCTTTTTGATCTCGCCGCACTTGACTTGTGCGGCGTCACACCTGCCCTTTTCGGCTATAGCTTCGGCGATCATCTCCCTGGTGACAGAGTCATCCAGGAGAGAGATGCCGAGCTCCGCCGTCTTCACCGGTCGAGAGACCTTCAGCTCCTCCGCGCTGAAGATCTCCCGCAACTTGGAGGCCAGTAAGTCGGCCTTCGCCTCGCTGCCCTCCCCAGGTGGGATGAGCAGCTTGCGCCCGTCTGCAGCCGTCGGCTTGCATAGGGGGCGTGGAAGCCCCAGTTCTGCCCACTGTATCTGCGCCGCAGCCGTATTGATCACCTTGGCGTAGTGGAGGCCCTTTTCCACTCCGCCAGGCTGCAACGTAATGACAATTGCCGACGTCCGCGGGACCCGGAGCTGTTGAGCACGGATCTTCGGCTTGGCCGGCGTCGCCTTACGCGCCTCTTCCCGTGGCTTTGGCAGAGCCGCAGCCTTTTTCTTGGGACCCTTGCGTGGGCCCACCGTCTGCCAATCTCCCCGCGCCGGGATGGACTCCATGTCCAGTCGTTCGGCGTCAGGGACGCGCTGAGCCGCGAGGCTCTTCTTCTTCCCTTTTTTCTTCTTGGCAGGGCCCTCCACCGCCGGTGATGTGGCGGCTGGGGCACTGCCAGCAGTCTTCGTCCGTGAAGGTGCCAAGGGCGCAGAAGCCTCTTGGCGCGCAGTGGTCTCAGAGGACCTCGTGGGCGCCGGGGCGCACTCGGGCGCCGAGGGCGCCGGGGGCTCCGGACCTCCAAAGAGAGCCTCCTGAAGCTCCGGGGGCACGCGGGGTAGGTGCCGCATGTCCCGGAAATCGTCCGAGACGTTATATGCGGTGGCGTACTTAGGGATGACCCCGAGGGCCTTCAGGGCCGCCTCCACCTCAGTCGACACCGGATTGGGTCTTCTCTCCACTATCATTGGGAGGTCTGCGAATGTTTGCGCGCCGGAGGACGCGCAGGTACAGCCCGATTTTTTCCCTCGTCCTGGTCGTTTTTTCAACTTTTGGACCTCCGCCTCGAGGTCGTCCATCCTTTTGGTGAGCTCCGCGTTACAGCGGCGGTACTCCCGGTTTTCTTCCCGCAGCCTCCTGTTCTGGGAGCGGAGCATGACTACTTCCTCATCGGCAGACCGCCGGATGAGGACTTCCGTCGCCCCCTCCATGAAGGTTGCGGCTTCTTTCAACCTTTTAATGCAGGTTCCTTTAAGGTTGCCGGATGTTCTGGCAACCTCTCGAATGTTCCTGACTTCTTCTACCATTCGCCTTTCCAGGTCAGACCCGACTAGACCATGCGGGTCCTGGTCGGGCCGGTATACAGGTTTAGCCTTGGGGGGCTTTGCCGCAGGAGGCTCTGCGGGGGGCCTCTCCCTCAGCTCCCGTGTCTCGTCCGGTTCCAGGGCTTTTTTGGCAGCCAACTGCTCCTTCTTGGCCTGCCACTTGCCCACGTGCTGCCCGTTGGTGGGCGGCCGACCCCGACCTCTCGGAGACTCGTCCACCCTGGGGACCTTCTCTGCGGCCTCGGCAGCAAAGTCGTCATCGGAGTCCAGACGCCTCTTACTGCCGGACCTCCGCAGCGGGCCCCCGTATTCCACATCCGAGTCGACGGACTCACCGTCCGTTGACATGTCTAAACCGAGCTCGCGCGAAATGCGCTCCACCTCCAAGTTCCGTGGCGTCATGGGCCTGAGGATGTCCTCGAGGACCACCACCGGAGTCTTGCTCATCCCTTTCGGCTTTGAAGCCGAGCCTGGAGAGGCCGACCGGGACGAGACAAAGCGACCTTTGTCGTTCCTTTGGGGGCCAGGTGTTCGGCGCACCCCTTCGTCAAACCTCTCCTTCTCCTGTACGACGATAACTTCATCATCCTCCGATATCGCGTCCGGCACTCGGTCGCCAGGGAAGCGATATATCACGCCGTCCCTTCCGGCAACTTCTACAAATTTTGCTCCGCCGTCAGTTCCGGCTACCTCTACTTGTGATTGCGGCACGGTGGCCTCTCCCTTGCTACCCTTAGTGGTAGGTTCACGTCTTGTGCCCCCCCCGTAGTACGAGGGGCAGACTGCCTCCCCCGAAGGGTCGACAGTGCGGGATTCCCCAGCTGACATAGTCGAGCTGGGACCCGCCCGGGGACTATTTTGCAATCCGTGACTTTCCATATTTGCTGAACTCCTCCAAACGTCGGGAAAAAGAAGACGAAAGTACAATATATAAGAAAGGAAAGATATACGAAAACAAACAAACAAAACAAAACCAAGAAGACAACCAAAAACAAAAACAAAACAAAACAAAACCAAAAGACAGAATATATATTACAAAACAAACAAACAAACAAACAAACAAACAAAACCAAAACAAAAAAACAAACAATATATACTTTATAAAAGGTAGCGCTGCTCTTAGTCTCACCTCTCCCCGCGGGCCCGCCCGGCATGGGTGACCCTGACCGGTATGGCCCCGACGGATCCTTGAGGCACTCAAGCCCCCCCACCACGGCAAGGTGGCAGCACAAATCGAACCTAACCTAACCTAACCTAACCTAACCTAACCTAACCTAACCTAACCTTTTTTTTTTTTTTTTTTTTTTTTTTTTGTTGCCCGGGTAAAATCCTTTATGGACCCCCCGCCAGCCTGGGGATGGCCGGTGGGGGAGTGTGGGAGTCTCCTCCGCCCTTTGTAAAGAAGAGACGGAGGCATACCCACTAAACATCCCGGGGTGTACCGTCCCGCGCTAGCTGCCCCATGGGTCCCAACAGTGTCTCCACGGGGGCAGTGTGCGCTGAGGGGGGAACAGACAGAACCGTTCCACCCCTTTCCAACTTGGCTCTACACAGAGCATCCTTCCTAGGAGCAAATGTTGCTCCTTGGTGCCATGCCCGGTACACCTGGCATGACACCGACCGGCCCGGGGTCTCCTCTCCAATGGGCGAGCGATTTCCCCAAATCACTCGCCCGGAGACTCCCGTTATGGCGGTATGTTCCGCGTGTGGGCTAAGCGCCTGCGTCCTGTGCGCGCCCGTCTCATCGGGTGCGCTTCAGGGGCCCTTTCGCGCTCCCTTTCGCTGTCTTCCTTGGCACGCATTACGTTGAAGGCGAATGCGGCCACGGCTTCCCATGCGCTTTTGCTGCTGACCATCTTCGCCACCAGAGTTGGCAGCGAGAGGTCAGTCCCTACACTCGCGACCAAAGCCGCGCGCTCGTTTGTCCAACCCGAACAGTCCTCTAATGTGTGGCGACTATCGTCCACCGAGGCGGCACAGTGGTGGCAGTTAGGAGCTGGCTCCCTACCTGCCACCAAGTGCAGGTACCTCCCGAAACATCCCTTGTTCGAGAGGACCTGCGTTAGTTGGTAAGTCAGAACTCCGTGCCGCCTCGTGACCCACTCTTTCAACACGGGCCTGATGGCCTCAATTATGGCTCTGCCAGCCGATGGCTCGCGCAGCGCCTCACTCCATTCCAGCAGGAGTTGTTCTTGTTCCTGCGTCCGCCAGGCCATGATTGTGTCCGCCATGGGACGCTCGCCCCTCGCGCGGGCCTCCGACACACGGGCATAAACCGTCGCGAGGACTTGGGCGTCTAGCTCCCATGGCGGGGTGCCGGCAAGGACGCACGCCGCCTCGAGTGAGACGCTGCGATAGCCGCGCACCAGGCGAATTGCCATCACCCTCTGAGGAGCCCTCAGCAGTGCTCTCGTCCGATTTTTAAGTCTCCCAGCCCATATAGGAGCGCCATAGAGAGCCATGGACCGGATGACGGTGGCGTACAGTCGCCTGCACGCCACATTAGGCCCTCCAACGTTGCTGAGGAGACCGCTGAGGGCGCCAGCCGTTGCCAAGAGTTTTGGCGTTAGTCCGAGGAAATGCTCCTCGAAGGACAGGCGGGGGTCGAGTGTTAGACCCAGATATTTTAAGTGTCTCCCCACGTCTATTTGAACTCCACCCACAACAATGTGCGAGTGGGGGGGTGTCCGCCTTGGTCCGTGGAAGAACATTGCCTCAGACTTTGACAACTCCACGTTTAAGCCTAGAGCCCTGATGCGACTGACCACATGTGCCACGCCCGCTGTGGCTCTTAAGGCTGCGTCCCTGAAGTCGCTGCCACGCGCTGTGACGAGAGTGTCATCGGCGTAGCACGTGACAGCGACGCCTCTTATCAGACTCCCACGCAAGACCCAATCAAACCCGATGTTCCACAGGAGTGGGCCCAGAACCGACCCCTGTGGAACACCGCGAGAAATAGACTTTGAGACCCACCCTTCCTGGGTTGGGTACTTTATTTTCCGTCCCGACAGGTAATTGCCCACCAGATTTCTGAGGTACCTCGGGAATCGGTGATATTTGAGAGCCTCCAAGATGCAGGGCCAGGGAAGCGTGTTGAAGGCGTTGGCGATGTCAAGAGACACCGCCAGCACCACCTGACCCTGCGCCGACGCCTCATCAGCCATCTTTGTGACCCTTTGGATGGCGTCAATGGTGGATCGTTCCCTCCTGAACCCGTACTGGACCTCTGAAAGGTCCGGCCCTACTGACTCCATGTGATCGACGAGACGGGCAGCAACAACCCGTTCAAACAACTTGCCCATCTCGTCGAGCAGAACAATGGGCCTATAGGCCGACGGAGAGTCGGCCGGCCGACCCGGCTTCTGGAGCAGGACTAACTTCCCGACTTTCCAGTGGTCGGGGAAGTAGCCCACTCTGAGACATCTGTCCAGAACAGCGCGGGTCCTGTCACCAAGGATGTTCATGATGACAGATAGGGCACGGCCGTGCACTCCGTCTAGGCCCGGGGCCTTATTGCCAGTCCTAGCCTTGTCCAGGGCCGATTTAAATTCCTCGTCCGTAATGGTCGGGACGGCTTCCTCTGACTCCTCCTGCAACAGTGCCATTGTAGGCGGACGTATGTCTTCCGCCGCAGGGAACAACACCTCCACTACCCTCTCAATGTCCGGAGGGTCCATTGCCGTGGTGAGGGGTGGAGCCCAGGGCGTCAGTTTGTGCCGTACCGCCTTGTACGGTCTGCCCCAAGGATCGTTATTTAAGGACTCCACCCACTCCTCATGCGCGGCCTCTTTGGCCCGGCTGATTGCCGCTGAGAGGTCCGCTTTCTTCCCCCGATAGATGTCGTAGAGACGGTCTACATCCTCGACGTCGCGGCGCCGCCGGCGTCTCATGCGCTGGTGTCGGCGTCTGGCCGCGAGGCACTCGGCTCGCATCCGGGTCACCTCGTCATTCCACCAATATACACTCCTTCGAGGTGCGCCAGGACGCTGCCTTGGCATTGACGCATCACAGACCCGTGTGAGCGCACCCCGCAGCCAGTTCACCTCTTCCGTCAAATCCGGTCGTGGGGTCGAGTTGACCCAAGTCTCAACCTCGGCTGCTGCTTCGGCCGTATCCACGTTTAGTTTTTTCAGGGACCACCTCGGGGGCTCCCCAGGACCAGGTCTTATTGGTCGCGGATTTGGCAGGAAGGCGGAGATACCGAATCGGACATATCGGTGATCCGATAAGGTCTCAACGTCTTCCTGCACCGCCCAGTCAGAGATTCGTGCTGCGAGCTCGGGGTTGGCGAAGGTGACGTCTACAACTGATCCCCCTTCTCGCCTTACGCACGTATGAGAGTGGCCCCTGTTTATTACGACTAGTCCCTGTGTCACCAGCCATCCTTCCAGCTCCGCACCCCGCGCGTTTCTCTCTGAGGACCCCCACGCCTGTGACTTGGCGTTGAGGTCCCCAGCGAGTAGCACGTGACGCGGACTTCTTTGCGTGATTATTGCGCCGACCCTACTGAGGTAGTCCTCGAAGTCTACCAAGGGGCTATTCGGAGAAAAATAGCCCGCGACAACAAGGACCCCCTTTATGCAGACCGCCACCCATCCGCGCCCTCTTGACACGTCATTAATGGGTGGCGCGCCACTAGCTGGTCTCGTGACGATAGCAACCTTCTCGTCCAAGTCTGCAGCCCAGTTTCCGCCCGCCGGAACCCTATACGGTTCCGCAATCAACCCAATATGTATGTCCCACTGCGCCATACTCTGCAACCTAACCTAACCTAACCTTTTTTTTTTTTTTTTTTTTTTTTTTTTTTTTTTTTTTTTTTTTTTTTTTTTTTTTTTTTTTTTTTTTTTTTTTGCCCGGGTAAAATCCTTTATGGACCCCCCGCCAGCCTGGGGATGGCCGGTGGGGGAGTGTGGGAGTCTCCTCCGCCCTTTGTAAAGAAGAGACGGAGACATACCCACTAAACATCCCGGGGTGTACCGTCCCGCGCTAGCTGCCCCATGGGTCCCAACAGTGTCTCCACGGGGGCAGTGTGCGCTGAGGGGGGAACAGACAGAACCGTTCCACCCCTTTCCAACTGGGCTCCATACGGAGCATCCTTCCTAGGAGCATTGTTGCTCCTTGGTGCCATGCCCGGTACACCTGGCATGACACCGACCAGCCCGGGGTCTCCTCTCCAATGGGCGAGCGATTTCCCCAAATCACTCGCCCGGAGACTCCCGTTATGGCGGTATGTTCCGCGTGTGGGCTAAGCGCCTGCGCCCTGTGCGCGCCCGTCTCATCGGGTGCGCTTCAGGGGCCCTCTCGCGCTCCCTTTCGCTGTCCTCCTTGGCGCGCATTACATTAAAGGCGAATGTGGCCACGGCTTCCCATGCGCTCTTGCTGCTGACCATTTTTGCCACCAGAGTTGGCAGCGAGAGGTCATTCCCTACACTCGCGACCAAAGCCGCGCGCTCGTTTGTCCAAGCCGAACAATCCTCTATAGTGTGGCGACTATCGTCCACCGAGGCGGCACAGTGGTGGCAGTTAGGAGCTGGCTCCCTACCTGCCACCAAATGCAGGTACCTCCCGAAACATCCCTTGTTCGAGAGGACCTGCGTCAGTTGGTAAGTCAAAACTCCGTGCCGCCTCGTGACCCACTCTTTCAACACGGGCCTGATGGCCTCAATTATTGCTCTGCCAGCCGACGGCTCGCGCAGCGCCTCGCTCCATTCCAGCAGGAGTAGTTCTTGTTCCTGCGTCCGCCAGGCCATGATTGTGTCCGCCATGGGACGCTCACCCCTCGCGCGGGCTTCCGACACACGGGCATAAACCGTCGCGAGGACTTTGGCATCTAGCTCCCATGGCGGGGTGCCAGCAAGGACGCACGCCGCCTCGAGCGAGACGCTGCGATAGCCGCGCACCAGGCGAATTGCCATTACCCTCTGAGGGGCCCTCAGCAGTGCCCTAGTCCGATTTCTCAATCTTCCAGCCCATATGGGCGCGCCGTATAAGGCCATTGACCTAATGACAGTGGCGTATAGCCGCCGGCACGCCACATTTGGTCCCCCAACGTTACTGAGGAGACTGCTGAGGGCGCCAGCCGTCGCCATGAGTTTTGGCGTCAGCCTGAGGAAATGCTCCTCGAAGGACAGGCGGGGGTCGAGTGTAAGACCCAGATATTTCAAGTGTTTCCCCACGTTTATTTGAACTCCACCCACTACAATGTGTGAGTGGGGGGGTGTCCGCCTTGGTCCATGGAGGAACATTGCCTCAGACTTTGACAACTCCACATTTAAGCCTAGAGCCCTGATGCGGCTGACTACGTGGGCCACGCCCGCTGTAGCTCTTACGGCTGCATCCCTGAAGTCGCTGCCACGCGCTGTTACGAGAGTGTCGTCGGCGTAGCACGTGACAGCGACGCCTCTTATCAAGCTCCCACGCAGGACCCAATCAAATCCGATGTTCCACAGGAGTGGGCCTAGAACCGACCCCTGTGGAACACCGCGCGAAATATCCCTCATTACCCATCCTTCTTGGGTCGGGTACTTGATTTTTCTCCCCGACAAGTAGTGTCCAACCAGGTTTCTGAGATACAGTGGAAAGTTGTGGTACCTCAGAGCTTCCAATATGCAGGGCCAGGGGAGCGTGTTAAAAGCGTTGGCGATGTCAAGAGACACCGCCAACACCACCTGACCCTGCTCTGTAGCCTCCTCTGCCATTGTAACCACTCTTTGGATAGCGTCAATGGTTGACCGCTCCCTTCTAAACCCGTACTGGACCTCTGAAAGGTCTGGCCCTACCGACTCCATGTGATCGACGAGACGGGCAGCAACAACTCGTTCAAACAACTTGCCCATCTCGTCGAGCAGGACAATGGGCCTGTAGGCCGACGGACAGTCGGCCGGCCGACCCGGCTTCTGGAGCAGGACTAACTTCCCGACCTTCCAGTAGTCAGGGAAGTAGCCCTCTCTGAGACATCTGTCCAGAACAGCGCGGGTCCTGTCACCAAGGATGTTCATGGTGACAGATAGGGCACGGCCGTGCACTCCGTCTAGGCCCGGGGCCTTATTGCCAATCCTGGCCTTGTCTAGGGCCGATTTGAATTCTTCGTCCGTGATGGTCGGGACGATTTCTTCCAACTCCTCCTGCGGCGGTGCCATTACAGGTGGACGTATGTCATCCGCCACAGGGAACAACACATCTACTACCCTCTCGATGTCCGGAGGGTCCATTGCCATGGTGAGGGGTGGAGCCCAGGGCGCCAGTTTGTGTCTTACCGCCTTGTAAGGCCTGCCCCACGGATCTTGGTTCAGGGACTCCACCCACTCTTCGTGCGCGGCCTCCTTGGCCCGGCTTATTGCCGCTGAGAGGTCCGATTTCTTCCCCCGATATATGTCGTAAAGACGGTCTTCCTCCTCGACATTGCGGCGCCGCCGGCGTCGCATGCGCTGGTGTTGGCGTCTAGCCGCGAGGCACTCGGCACGCATCCGGGTCACCTCATCGTTCCACCAATATACGCTCCTACGAGGCGCGCCCGGACGCTGCCTTGGCATTGACGCGTCACAGACTCGTGTGAGCGCACCCCGCAACCAGTCCACCTCTTCTGTCAAATCCGATTGTGGGGTCGGGTTGACCCAAGTCTCGACCTCGGCCGCTGCTTCGGCCGCGTCTATATTTAGTTTCTTCAGGGACCACCTCGGAGGATCCCCCAGACCAGGTCTTGTTGGTCGCGGGTTGGGCAGGAGGGCAGAGATATCGAATCGGACATATCGGTGGTCCGACAAAGTCTCAACGCCCTCCTGCACCGCCCAGTTGGAGATTCTTGCTGCAAGCTCGGGATTGGCGAAAGTTACATCTACAACTGAGCCCCCTTCTCGTCTTATGCACGTGTGAGAGTGGCCCCTGTTTACTACCACTAGTCCCTGTGTCACCAGCCATGCTTCAAGCTCCGCGCCACGCGCGTTTCTCTCTGAGGACCCCCACGCCTGTGACTTGGCGTTGAGGTCCCCAGCCAGCAGCACGTGACGCGGGCTTCTTTGGGAAATTATTGCACCAACCCTACTCAGGTAGTCCTCGAAGTCGATCAGGGGGCTATTCGGAGAAAAATAGCCCGCGACAACGAGGACCTCCTTTATGCAGACCGCCACCCATCCGCGCCCTTTTGACACGTCATTAACGGGTGGCGCGCCACTTGCTGGTCTAGTGACGATGGCAACCTTCTCGTCTAGGTCTGCAGCCCAGTTTCCGCCCGCCGGAACCCTGTACGGTTCCGCAATCAACCCAACATGTATGTTCCACTGCGCCAGACTCTGCATGAGAAGATTCTGGGCGTTGGCGCAGTGGTTAAGATTACTTTGCAAAAATCGGGTGTGATACATTATTGGGTTGATTGCATTTCCATCACGGCCTGGCCCTCTGTACCTGAGGGCCTGGTTTTTGCGGGCTGGGAGGCGTTCTCCGGAGCCGGCGTCTTCTTCTTAGGGGGCGCGCATGTCTTGCGCCCACCACGGTGGTCCGCCTGTCTGCCCGCCGCCGCACACACGGTACAGTGCGGCTTGGCGTGGCAAGAACGGGCCACGTGGCCAGGTTCGCCGCAGCGATAGCACTGCGCGCTCCTGTCTTCGTCCGACTGACAACAGGGTCGGACGTGTCCACTCTCCAAGCATCGATAGCATTGGAGAGGTCTCTCGGGGAGGAGATGTACCCGCGCCAGTGACCAGCCGATTGTGATTTCGTTGTTTCTGGTCACTGTCTTGGCTGCCATAATTGGGCAGCGGACCCATGCTGTACCGGGTCTGCGCGGGTTCTCCCGTTGGATCTCCCCACATGTTATCGCGGCCTCCTCGCAACCTCCATATTCGGCAATTGCACCGACAACCTCTTCCTTGGTCACGGACGCGTCAAGCCCGGTAATCCGCAGCTCGACGGTCTTTGCCGGTCTGGTCACTCTTATAAGTGCCGGATCCAGTGCCTCCTTTAACTTCGCTGCCAGGGCGTCCGCCTTCTCCTGGCTCACCCCTGGCAGCTCCATTTTGCACGCTCCCGTCGCGGCAGTCCTGAATACGACCCCTTTTATCTCGAGCGATTTGAGGTCCACGTGCCTCTTGGCCTCGACGATCACCTCCCTTTGTGTGAGGCCCTTTTGCACCCCGTCTGGTTGAACCGTTAATATCACCACTGGTGTACGTGGTTCTCGCAGCTTCCGAGGCTGCGGTTTGCGGTCTTGCCTTCGGGGTGGGCCTCTCTCATCCCGTCCCTGCGATCTGCTACGCAGTGGCCTTCCTGCCTTCCTGTAGGTGACCCTGGTCCACCCTCCCTCATCTATGAGGGGAGCAGCAGCAGAAACATCTGCCTGCTCGGCATCCGGGACACGCCTAGCCGCCATATTGGCCTTTTTCTTTTTCTTCTTCTTTTTCTTCCTCTTCTCAGAGGAAGAGGAAGGGATTACCGTCTCTGTGCTGTTAGCAGAGGTGCTGGGCACAGGTTCCACCAACTGAGCTGTTGTTGCTTGTGGGGGTGAGGGAGGACGTTCCTCCGCCTCCACGACTTCCATACGCTCTCCAAGAGCAACTTTCCTTTCCGCCAAGAGCGGACTTTGGCGACTGGTCAACCTGCTGACGCTAGACTTAGGAGCAGGGATTCTGCTCACTACCGCGACTTTCGCAGCTGGCACAGGTGCCTTGCGCGGCGCAGCAGTCTTGGTTGGCACTGGGGCCTTACTTGGCACTGGGGCCTTAGTTGGTACAAAGACCTTAGTCACTACTGGACCCCTAGCAGACACAGAGGCCTTTGGTTGGATTTTCCCACCAGTCCCTCCAGGTGCAGGTTTCGCCGCTACCCGGGCATACGTGGCAGCCTTGCTGACCGCCGAGGCACGGGCCATGCTTGAAGCAGTAGCGCGTGCATTTGGTGCCTCAGCTGAGGTCTTCTCCAACAATGCCTTCCTCGCCCTGTCCGCTGCGAGTGGCGGACGTATGATTGGCGCAGGTGGGAGGCGGTCATCTAGTCGGGCACTGACCATAGCACCGCACTGCAACATCGCCTCCCTGAGCCACTGCTGTTTCTCATCCTCCGTTGGGGCCACAGGGGCCTGGGGAGGTGGATGATGTACCAAGGACTCCTGCAGCATTGCTTTCATTTTTTCCATCTCTTGGCGCATCTTCTCCATCTCAGACTGGAGGCGGGCATTTATCTCCTCAAGTCGAGAGTTTACCTCCTGTAATCGTCTATTCTCGTCCGACGCAGTAAGGGACGCAAGTCCCTGCGCGGCTTCCACGATTGTCGTGGCGGCAATTTTCATACCGCCTACGAGTTCGCCTTTGATGTTTTTGGACTTGCGTCCTACGTCCCTTATATATTCTGCACATTTGTTAACTCTTTCCAGCAGTTGTGCTGGAGAGATTATGTCCTCGTCCTGAGTTTGGCTGAGGTCCAGAGAGGACCCTGAGCGACTGTGCTGGCTGCGCGTTATAGACCGGCACAGGCTGACAGTGCTGGCCGCCAGCTCCTTCTCGGCTTGAAGCCAGACCAGTTCCTTCTCCGCCTCAACCAGTCTTTCCTTTGACTTGGCCAGCCCTACGTATTTGCCAGTTGTCGGCGGTCGACCGCGACTACGTGGCCGGCCTACTTCCGAGACATCACAGCTTGAAGCTGGACGTGGCATTTTCTTTGCCTCCGCCTCATCCGAATCCGGATCAGAGGAGCGACTCTTCCGGCGACGCTTGTTCGTCGACTTCTTTCTGATCCCTTTTTCCGTCAGTGATTGGGTGGACATGAAAGAAGTATCAGAGGCATGCCCGCCATCTGAACCCGTGTCCGCACCCAAATCTACTTTGAGGGACTCCGATGAGCCCTTACCCTTCGCAATTAGCACATCGTCTAGAATGACGATGGGCTGTTTTGCTTTCGCCTTGTCGGCGTCCATTTTCCCGGCTTGTGAGCCTGTCACCTCCTTCTCTACCACAGATACACTACCCGAATCCTTGGCCCCTGGGGCCGACCCAAACTTCAGGACCATCTTCGCAGGTCCCTGCGTAGTCAAAACTTCCTCTTTCGCATTATTCGCATTCGCATTATTCGCATTATTCGCATTCTTTGCCTCGCCCACAGACTGCGTTACCGTCTGTGGGTTCGGGATTATCTCAGATGAGCTCCTACCTTGGCCTTTGGTGACACGAAGGAGCGGTATACCGCTCCTTGAGGCCTTCTGCACGATTTTCGCCTTCTCCTCTACAACTGCCGAAACAGGTGCGCAGAATTTGCCCCCCCCGTAATACGAGGGGCAGACCGCCTCCCCCGAAGGAGCGACGGTGCGGGATTCCCCAGCTGACAAAGTCGAGCTGGGACCCGCCCGGGGATTCATTTTATTCTTGCGACTATCCATTTTGGTTTTATAACTCCCACAATCGTCAGGAAAAAGAAGGCGTGATTTAGATATATATGATAGAAAAGCAATATGAAAATAACCAAAACAAAACAAGAAGAGAACCAAATACGAAGAAACCAAAAGACAGAATGTATATCAAATAAACAAAAGCAAAACGAAACAAAACAAAACAATATATACTTTATAAAGTGTAGCGCTGCTCTTAGTCTCACCTCTCCCCGCGGGCCCGCCCGGCATGGGTGGCCCTGGCCGGTATGGCCCCGACGGATCACTGAGGCACTCAAGCCCCCCCACCACGGCAAGGTGGCAGCACAAATCGGGGGGGAACCTAACCTAACCTAACCTAACCTTTTTTTTTTTTTTTTTTTTTTTTTTTTTTTTGGGCGGAGGAGAAACCCTTTTTACGGGTCCCCGGTCTGAAGATGGAAGGCGACCGGGGTATGTGGGGCTCCAGGGCGCACAGATGTTCGCGCACCCCGCCTACCCACTAAAACTCCTCCGTTCTCGCGTCCCAGTGGAGAGGCGTTTGGGACCAATTTCTCCAGCTGCCCCTACCACCTGGCTTGGCCAATTCAGGCCTCGACCCTGCGTGCGCGTATGCGCACCTCGGAGAGTGGGCCCGGACAGAACGGGCCCCCACTCAGGTCGCGGACGGACTAAGTGTCCATCCGGACCGCAGCAGCCACCTTCCTGGGCGGCTTGCTTTTCTTTGGGCCGAGACAGCTGACACGACCACAACGGTGGTCGGCGTCTCGGCCCTGTTCCGCGCAGACCACGCAGCGCGCCTTCGCTGCACAGTCAGCGGCCCTATGGCCACCCTCGCCGCATTGGTAGCAAAGGCTACTGCGGTCCTTATCCGAGGTGCAGCAGGCCCCGACGTGACCGGTCTCAAGACACCGGTAACACATCCGGGGCCGCAGCCGCAGGATCTCCACCCTGGCGGAAGACCACCCGATTGACAGACGGCCTCGGGCGATCTTCTTCGCGACCGCCGTCGGGCACCGCACCCACACTGTGCCCAGACCCGAACGGCTTGACCTCCTTATTAGGCCGCACTTGACGGCCGCCGCATCACACCCACCGGCGCTTGCGACGGCCGAGGCGACCTCTTCCTCCACAATGGAGGGATCTAATCCGTGGAGGCGCAGCTCGGTCGACTTGACCGGCCGCGCCACCCGGAGAACCTCCGGCCCGAACGCCTCTTTGAAACGAGAGGCGAGGGCGTCCGCCTTTTCAGCGTCGGGCAGCTCAATGATGAGCGCCCCTGTCACTGCCTCCCTGAACGTGGGCTTGAGCAGCCCGAACTCCTCCAACGGCATCTGAGTCCGAGCTGTACGCAGGACCCCGCCGTAGTTGATATTCTCCTCAGCCGCACCCGGCAGCAGCGTGAGGACCACCGCCGACGTGCGTGGGACCCGCAGCCGCGAGGCTTTGGGCTTTTGCTGCGCCGGAGGCTGTCTGCCGACGAGTTGCGGCCGAGGAGGCTCAACTAGCCTCTTTTTCTTGGCGGCCCCTCTGCGGACCACCACATTCCACCCTTCTCGAGCCGGTGCAGGGGCCGGGGCGGGGGCAGGGGCGATTTCTGCGCGCTCCGCGTCCGGCGCTCGCTGGCCTGCGAGGTTCTTTTTCCGCTCCCTCCTCCGCTTGGACTTGGAGGGGGCCGGGGCCGGGGCCGCAGATGTTGTTGCGGCCGGGGCGGGACCAGTCTTCGGTTTTACCGGCTTGGCCCCCTTCTTCGTCCTCGCGGCAGGAGGCTCGTCCTCTTCGGTCTGCACTGCCGCGCAGGCAGTGCTCTTAGCCGGCGCTACTGGCGCTGGCTGCGACTCTACCTCTGGCGGGAACATCGCCGCCTTGAGGTGCGCGGGAATGCGCGGGAGTCCGCGCAAATCGCGGAACTCATCTGATGTGTTGCCCTCCGTCGCGAACCTGGTGCTGATACGGAGGGCCTTGAGTTCGGCCTCCACAGCAACGGGCAACGGAGTCTTGCACCGTCTGCCATCCGGCCCTAGGTCGGCCGATGCTTTAGAGGAGCTGGAGGATCGCGCCTTCAGCAACTCCTCTTCCAACTTCGCGAGCTTGCCCTTCATATCCCCCAGCTCCCTGCGAACCTCGCAGTACTCCTGTTGGAGTTCGTCCATCTGCCGCTTCTGCCTCCGATTCTCGGCGCGCAGCATGGCCGACTCCTCCGTGGCGGACCGCCTTTGTAGGACGTCCGTTGCCCCCTCCAAGAAGGTGGCCGCGTCCTTGAGCTTGCGGACGAAGCCTCCCTTGAGGTTTTTCGAGCTGGAGGCGACCTTCCGCAGATTATTCACCTCCTCTCTGATCCTCCTCTGTAGATCGTGACCCACCAGCTCTTCCGGGTCGCGATCGTATCGGAAGGAGGGCTCATCCGAGGGGGACTCGTCGCGCGGTTTGCGCTGGTCGCCCTCGGGCACATCCTCCTTCCTCTCCATGGTGGCCTTCCTGGCCTTCCCCTCTTTGGGACGCGCCTCAATCCTGGGGACCTTTTCCGCGGCCTCGACAGCAGCGTCGTCGTCGATGTCCAGACGACGCTTGCTGCCGGCTCTCCGCAGCGGGCCCCCGCCATCCTCCGACCCGGACATGACGTCGTCCGAGTCGAGATACTCCTCGTCGGAGAGACCAAGGTCAACGCCAAAGTCTGTCTCAATTGCCTTGAGGAAGTCAACGCGTGGTGACGCTGGCCGCAGACAATCCTCCAACACAACTACCGGCTGTTTCGCCGTCTCCTCCCTCGGCCTCAAGGCCGGGTATGGCGAGGACGATCGGGACGAGCTGAAACGCCCCTTACCGTCACGCAAGGGGGCAGATGTTTTCGCCACCCTTGACGCCTTTTCCTTAACTCCGCCGTCAGTACCGGCTACTCCGTCTTGTGATTGCGGCACACTGGCCCTACTTCTCTCCACAGCATCCACCGCCGAAGCAGCAGATGAGACGCAGCTTTTGCCCACCCCGTAGTACGGAGGGCAGACCCCCGCGCTGTTAGGCGCAGGGGTGCAGGATTCCCCAGCCGCCACCGGCGAACTGGGACCTGCCCGGGGACCACATTTTGAGCTTGCGTGTTCCATCATACTTTTTTGCTCCACCATAACGTCCAGAAAAAAGAAGGCGAAGAAAATAAATAAGACAGCATAGAATAAAACAATAAAACAAAACAAAACGAAGAAAACAACCAAAAGAAACAAACCAAAAGACAGAATATATATCAAAATAAACAAAACAAAACCAAATTAAAATAGACAATATTATACTTTATAAAAGGTAGCGCTGCTCTTAGTCTCACCTCTCCCCGCGGGCCCGCCCGGCATGGGTGACCCTGGCCGGTATGGCCCCGACGGATCCTTGAGGCACTCAAGCCCCCCCACCACGGCAAGGTGGCAGCACAAATCGGGGGGGAACCTAACCTAACCTAACCTAACCTAACCTAACCTAACCTAACCTAACCTAACCTAACCTAACCTAACCTAACCTAACCTAACCTTTTTTTTTTTTTTTTTTTTTTTTTGTTTTCGCTGGGGAAATGCTTTATGCATACCACCGCACCCCGGGGGAAAGGTCGGTGATTATGTGGGACTCCGACAAGGGTCGTCTACCCAAGCGTCGTTTACCCACTAAAACCCCAGCGGCATACCCTCACACGACGCGCTTGGGGCGCCACAAGTTCGCGTAAACGCATTCTACTGTGACGCCCCGGCGTGATGCCCGCAACGCGGGCAAGCGACTATCAGAGAGGGCGTCCCGGTATACTGGGACGCCCTCAGTCATCGAGGCTTTCGTCGGTGGTGGCTCCCCCGAACCACCACCGGCCTCCTAGGCGAGGGCAGAAGGGGCCCGCATCGTCACGAACCCCCCTCCACCCCCGCCTCCGTCCGCGGCGCGGGTCACCCGGAGCTCCCTCCCTTGCGACCCGCCCCGCTGCCCCCTTCTGCGACATCGGCCCCGCAGAAGGAGGCCCGTCAGCCCTCGGGCCGGCGCCAACCAGAGGACACCGGCGCACCGCAGCCGTCCAGGGCCCGCAGGGAAACCCTTAGGACAGGGTCCACCATCTACCCAGGTCCCCGGAGCCCCCGTCCAGGGCTCGCAGCGAGACACTGGGGACAGGGCCCCATCCACCCAAGTCCCCGCAGCCCCAATCTACCGCAGCGCACCAGCGATCCGTCCCGCAGCCCCCTTCTGCGACATACGGCCTCGCAGAGGAGGCCCGTCAGCCCTCGGCCGGCGCCAACCCGAGGACGTTGAGTGAGGACTCGGTTTGACGGCCAACTAAGTTGAGCGCCAACCCGAGGACCTCATGGTGCGCCGCAGCGGTTTACGACTCCCAAGGCAGCTCTGAGGACAGAGGAGTCCCCGGAGCCGCAACCCGCCACGACGCTGGGTGCCGCTCTTCGTCTCACCTCTCCCCGTGGGCCCGCCCGGCATGGGAGGCCCTGGCCGGTATGGCCCCACGGATCATTGAGGCACTCAAGCCCCCTCACCACAGCAAGGTGGCAGCACAGTCGAGGGGGAACCTTTTTTTTTTTTTTTTTTTTTTTTTTTTTTTTTTTTGTTTTCGCTGGGGAAATGCTTTATGCATACCACCGCACCCCGGGGGAAAGGTCGGTGGTTATGTGGGACTCCGACAAGGGTCGTCTACCCGAGAGTCGTTTACCCACTAAAACCCCAGCGGCATACCCTCACACGACGCGCTTGGGGCGCCACAAGTTCGCGTAAACGCATTCTACTGTGACGCCCCGGCGTGGTGCCCGCAACGCGGGCAAGCGACTATCAGAGAGGGCGTCCCGGTATACTGGGACGCCCTCAGTCATCGAGGCTTTCGTCGGTGGTGGCTCCCCCGAACCACCACCGGCCTCCCAGGCGAGGGCAGAAGGGGCCCGCACCGCCACGAACCCCCCTCCACCCCCGCCTCCGTCCGCGGCGCGGGCCACCCGGAGCCCCCTCCCCTGCGACCCGCCCCGCTGCCCCCTTCTGCGACATCGGCCCCGCAGAAGGAGGCCCGTCAGCCCTCGGGCCGGCGCCAACCAGAGGACACCGGCGCACCGCAGCCGTCCAGGGCCCGCAGGGAAACCCTTAGGACAGGGTCCACCGTCTACCCAGGTCCCCGGAGCCCCCGTCCAGGGCTCGCAGCGAGACACTGGGGACAGGGTCCCCATCCACCCAAGTCCCCGCAGCCCCAATCTACCGCAGCGCACCGGCGATCCGTCCCGCAGCCCCCTTCTGCGACATACGGCCTCGCAGAGGAGGCGCGTCAGCCCTCGGCCGGCGCCAACCCGAGGACGTTGAGTGAGGACTCGGTTTGACGGCCAACTAAGTTGAGCGCCAACCCGAGGACCTCATGGTGCGCCGCAGCGGTTTACGACTCCCAAGGCAGCTCTGAGGACAGAGGAGTCCCCGGAGCCGCAACCCGCCACGACGCTGGGTGCCGCTCTTCGTCTCACCTCTCCCCGTGGGCCCGCCCGGCATGGGAGGCCCTGGCCGGTATGGCCCCACGGATCATTGAGGCACTCAAGCCCCCTCACCACAGCAAGGTGGCAGCACAGTCGAGGGGGAGTCGAGGGGGAACCTAACCTAACCTAACCTAACCTAACCTAACCTTTTTTTTTTTTTTTTGGGCGGAGGAGAAACCCTTTTTACGGGTACCCTGCCACTTCCACTCACGGAGCAACGCCTCCACGTGAGTGGAAGCGACAAGGTTATGTGGAGACTCGAAGGCGCTCTATAGGAATGAGAGCGCCCCCCTACCCACTAAAACTCCTCCGGTCTCGCGTCCCAGTGGAGGGGCGTTTGGGACCTAATTGCACCAGTTGCCCCTGTGCCCACCTGGCTTGGCCATTGAAGGCCACGACCCTACGTGCGCCTGCGCGCACCTCAGCGAGTTGGCCCGGACAGAACGGGCCCCACTCGAGTCTCGGACGGACTATGTGTCCATCCGGACCTGCGTAGCCGCCTCCCTTGGCGGCCTACGCTTTTTGGGCCCGAGACAGCTAATCCGGCCGCACCGATGATTAGCGTCTCGGCCCTCTCCCTCGCAGACCACGCAGCGCGCAGGCGCATTGCAGTCGACGGCCTTGTGGCCGCTTACCCCGCACTGATAGCAGAGACTGCTTCTGTCCTGCTCCGATTTGCAGCAGGCCCCGACGTGACCGGTCTCGAGACACCGGTAACACATCCGGGGCCGCTGCCGCAGGATCTCTACTCTGGCCGCCGACCACCCGATCGCAAGACGCCCTCGAGCGATCGTTTTTGCGGCCGCCGTCGGGCAACGCACCCACACCGTGCCTAGGCCCGACCGGCTCGACCGTCTTATGGGGCCGCACCTGACGGCCGCCGCATCGCACCCACCGGCGCTCGCGACGGCCGAAACGACCTCCTCCTCCACCACAGAGGGATCCAACGCGTGTAGGCGCAGCTCGGTCGACTTGACCGGCCGCGCCACACGAAGCACCTCTGGCCCAAACGCCTCTCTAAACTTAGAGGCGAGGGCGTCCGCCTTTTGGGCATCGGGGAGCTCTATGATGAGCGCTCCCGTAGCCGCCTCCCTAAACGTGGGCTTCAGCGCCACAAACTCCTCTTCAGGCATCTGGGTCCTGACCTTACGCAGGACCCCGCCAAAGTTAAGGTTCTCCTCAGCGGCTCCCGGCAGCAGCGTGAGAGTAACCGCCGACGTGCGTGGTGCCCGCAGCCGCGAGGCTTTGGGCTTCCGCTGTGCCGGCGGCTGCCTGCTGGCGGGTTGCGGCTGAGGAGGCCGAACTGCCTTCTTGGTGGCCCCTCTCCGGACCACCACATTCCAGCCCTCCCGGACTGGGGCGGGCACGACGTCCGCATGCGTCACAGCAGGCGCGACGTCCGCGTGTTCCGCGTCAGGCGCTCTCTGCGCCGCGAGGCTCTTCCTCTTTAGCCTCCTCTTCTGACCTTTGGAGAGGGTCGGAGCCGCAGATGTTGTGGCGGCTTGGGCAGGGACGGTTGGTGCCGTCGGCCCGACCTCTCTCCTCACCGGGGCAGCCAGTATGGCTCCCTTCTTCTTTTTCTTCGCCGGCCTCTCGATTCCGGCCGCCTCAGCCACTGGGGCCCGGGCAGCGTCCGACGCGAGAGGCGGGCGCATACTCGGCGCCGGGGGAAGTCGGCGCTCGATCTCCTCCAGGCGGGCGTTTAGCATGCCACCCACCTGGGTCATGATCGTCCTACTGACGAGCTGGACGTCTAGCCCCTCTGTTGAAGTAGAGGGGCGCATCGACTTCTCGATACGAGCTGCCTCGGCCTTAGTGAGCCGAGTGCGCAACTCGTCTATCGTGCGCCTCTGTTCGGCGCACTGCAGCTCCATGTCCCGCATTTGGTCTTGCATATTTGTGACTTGCGCCCGCAACAGAGCCACTTCCCCTGACTCCGTGCGGCGCATCAGCACCTCCGTCGCGTCCAAGATTGCACCCAGGCCGTCTTTCACCTCCCGGATCACCGTCCCTTTCAGATTTTTGGAGCTTTTAACTCCCTCTCTAATTTTGATGACGCTGTTGTGGACGGTTCGGGCCAGCTCGACCCCGTTCATGTCATCCACATCAGCGTCGCGCACCGGCTGGTAGAGCCTGCTGGGAGCGACTCCCTGCTCCGCAGCGCGCTCGTCCGCCTCCCGGACCTCGCGGTCCTCGCGCTCCTGCTGCTCCAGCCTCTCGGCACTGGGAGTTGGGGGCTGGAGTGGGCCCCAGCGGGCCTCGAACTCCTGCCTCTCCCTTTCCTCCTCGAGGGCCGCCTCCCTCTCCTTTTTCTTACGCCACAGGCCGACGTGTTGGCCCGTGGTGGGCGGTCTTCCACGCCCTCTTGGGGCGTCTTCTGAGGGATCATCCGAGGTATTACCCTCGGGAACCTCCTCTAGCCTGGCGCTGGCCTTCTTTGCCTTACCCCTTTTGGGGACCTTCTCTATCCGAGGCACCTTCTCCGCGGCCTCAGCAGCAGCGTCGTCCTCGGCGTCCAGACGACGCTTGCTGCTGGCTCTCCGCAGAGAACAGTCCGAATCGGACAGGAACTCGACGTCCTCGTCGCCGGACGTCAACATGTCGAGACCTAGCTCCCGTTCTCGCCTCAGTCGTTCGACGCTCCGGGGCGTTCCAGGCCTGAGGCAGTCCTGGAGGACCACCACCGGAGCCTTTCCTCCTTCCTTCGGCTTAGAAGCCGAGCATGGGGAGGCAGACCGGGACGACAGAAAACGACCCTTGTCGTCCCTTCGGGGGCCAGATGTTCGGCGCACCCCTTCGTCCACCCTCTCCCTCTCCTCCACGACGACCACCTCGTCATCCGTGGATATCGCATCCGGCACGCGGTCTCCCGGGAAGCGATATATTACGCCGTCTCGTCCGGCTACTTCTATATATGGTAATTTCGGCACAGTGGCCCCCCTCCTCTCAACGTCTGTTGCAACAGACGGAGTCACACGGTTACTGCCCCCCCCGTATAACGTGGGGCAGACCCCCGCACTGTTAGGCGCAGGGGTGCGGGATTCCCCAGCCGTCACCGACGAACTGGGACCCGCCCGGGGAGTTGTTTGGTAATCGTGCTTATCCATAGTTTTTACTCCCAACCAAAAACGTCGCCCTAAGCACACCCACCCCTGCGAACCCCCGAGGAACCCCGGGAGCCGCAAACCCGAAGAGACGAAAAGAAAAGAAACAAACAAAAAGACAGAAAAGTTAGGGAAACAAACATAACAAAACAAAACAACAAAACCAAAACAAACAAACCAAACAAACAACAAACAAACAAAACGAACAACAAAACCAAAACAAACAAACAAAACCAAAACAAACAAACAAAACGAAGTATAACAAAATAAACAAACCAAAAAGATAGAATTAAATTAAATGAAGTGAGGACTCGGTTTGACGGCCAACTGAGTTGAGCGCCAACCCGAGGACCTCATAGTGTGCCACGGCGGTTCGACGTCCCAAGGCAACTCTGAAAACAGAGAAGTCCCCGGAGCCGAACAACCGCGACACTGAAACAGGAAATGGGAGAGAAAGGAAAAGGGGAAAGGGAAAGGAGGGAAGTGGAGAATTAAGACGGGAAGGCGCATGGCTGTTTCGGCTACGTCTGTCCAGAAGGGCCAGACCAAAAGCAGGCGGCAACCACGAGCAGGATAACAACCACACTTGCCTTGGGTTTCGACGCAACAGTAGTGCTCCACCCAAGACCAACACCCCTCACATTGCCGGGAAAGACAATGGAGTACGGTGAAAGACGAAGTCACCAGGTCTTACCAGTAGCCTCTGTGACTTCCCCTTCCACCCGCCCAACCTAACCTAACCTAACCTAACCTTTTTTTTTTTTTTTTTTTTTTTTTTTTTTTTTTTTTTTTTTTTTTTTTTTTTTTTTATCGTGGGGGAAACCTTTTATAGGTCCCCAGCCGTTGGGACGGGGCTGGGGTATGTGGGAGTCCCCGGCCGCGTGAAGATGGTGAGTTGCGACCGGTATACCCACTAAAACCTACCACGAAATGTCTCCTCAAGCTTGCTGCCGTACGGGTACTTAATGCTTTCCATTTTGGCAGAGCTTTGGCAGGGGAGCTTGGCTCTACCCTTAGATGTTGTTATGCGCGATATGGCGCTTTTCCTCTTTGAGACTTCGTTCAGAGGGGGCAAGGGTGTCCCAACCTTGCCCCAGTCTCGTTGTATGCCCTGGAGTGTTTTGGGTCACAGATCTTCTTGGCTCCTATGAGCTTGATCCCACATCCTGTTTCGGTGCAGAAACCGATTGGTGCGGAGACCGTTATTCTCTGGAACGTTTTCTCCTATGAGCGGGGGTGTTCCTTATGCCCCGCTCGGAGGCTGCCGTTATGGAGGCAGATTGCGCAGGTGTGCCAACCGTCTGCGGCCGACACGGACTCTGCGTTGTTGATGGGCGTCAGGAGCCCTTTCCCTTATCCTCTCCGCGTCCTCTTTCTTGGACATTACGCTTTCTGCGAATGTCTCCATTGCAGTCCACGCTCTCTTGCTCCGTGTTATTGCCGCCACCACAGAAGGCAGCGACAGGTCAGTCCCTATTTGGGCAACTAGTGTTGCTCTTTCAGCATCCCAGGCCGGACACTCCCTCAGAGTGTGTTCGGCCGTGTCCTCCACGGCGGCACAGTGGTGGCAGTTCGGCTGGGGCTCTCGCCCCGCCACCTTATGCAGGTACCTCCCGAAGCATCCATGCCCCGAGAGGACCTGCGTTAGGTGATAGGAGGGTGTACCATGCCGCCGTGTGACCCAGTACTCGAGGACTGGTCGAACAGCCGCAATTGTGTTGTGACCAGCGCTCGGCTCCTCTATCGTCTCCACCCAGTCAATGAGGAGCGTGCTCCTCTCCTCCGTACGCCAGCTTTGGACAGTATCCACCATGGGGGAATCGCCGTTGGCGCGGGCCTCAGCTACGCGGATGTATAAGGCGGTGAGGACCCGCACTTCCAGCTCCCATGGTGGAGTGCCGGCGAGGACGCACGCTGCCTCAAAGGAGACGGTGCGGTAGCCTCTGATGATCCTTGTCGCCATTAGTCTTTGTGGACGACGAAGGATCGATCTGTTCTTCGGGCATAGTGCGTCAGCCCAGATGGGCGCCCCGTACAGCGCCATGGACCGTATTACGGTCGCGTACAGTCTCCGGCAGGCGTCGTTTGGACCACCTGCATTCCTTAGGAGGCTACTGAGAGCCCCGGCTGCTCTCATCAATTTAGGCACCAGCCGCGTGAAGTGCTCAGTGAAGGTGAGGCGGGAGTCCAGCGTGATGCCTAGGTACCGCATCGCCGAACCGATTTCAATCCTCGCCCCACCCACAGTTAAATGTGCGTCGGCTGGTGGCCTATTCCGAGACCCATGAAAGCAAAGGGCCTCCGTCTTCTCAAGGGCCACTTTCAACCCCAACATTTGTATTCTGTGGACCATGTGGGCCACCGCTGCAGTGGCCTTGATTTTCGCCGCGGTGAAGTCACTGCCACGCGCTGTAATGAGTGTGTCGTCCGCATAACACGTGACAGTGACCCCCCTTATCATTTCTCCTCTCAATGCCCAATCAAATCCGATGTTCCACAGGAGTGGGCCCAGCACCGACCCCTGTGGAACACCGCGCGTGATGTCCTTTGTGATCCACCCGTCCTTGGTGGGGAATCGTATCTTTCTCTCACTTAAGTACGAACCAATGAGCTCCCTTAGATAGTGTGGGAACCCATGGTATCGTAGTGCTTCAAGTATGACCGCCCAGGGGAGTGTGTTGAACGCGTTGGCAATGTCCAGTGACACTGCCAACATCACTTCACCCTGGGCGATAGCTTCCTCGGCCATGTGTTTCACCCTCCCGATCGCATCTATCGTTGACCGAGCTCGGCGGAACCCGAATTGCACCTCGCACAGGTTCGGCCCGATCGTCTCCATGTGCTGGACGAGTCGGTTGGCCAGAATCCTCTCAAAGAGTTTACCGACCTCGTCCAGCAGAACAATTGGGCGGTAGGCCGATGGAGACTCGGGCGGTTTGCCTTCCTTGAGTAAGAGAACTAATTTCCCGATCTTCCAATTAGCGGGGAAATGTCCCTGTGCGAGGCACGCATTCATCAACGCCCTAATACGATAGCCCATGATATCGTATAGGGCAACGAGCACTTGACCTGATACGCCGTCGAGGCCAGGGGCTCTACGCTTGTCTCGGGTTTTCTGGAGTGCCACATTAAACTCTTCGTCCGTGAGAGCTGGCACTGGAGTTCTCTCCGAGATTTCCGTGGGCGCCATTAATGGAAAGATCCTCTGCTCCGCTGGAGGAAACAGTCCGGCAATTATAGAGTCCAGTTGGGCGGGCTCTAGGGTCGTGGTCAACGGCAGTGTCCACGGCCTCAAATTCTGCCGGACCTGTTTGTATGGCTGCCCCCACGGATCCCTGTTCAGGGTATCTAGCCATTCTTCAAAGGCCCTGGCTTTGGACCTAGTTATAGCCGCAGAGAACTCCTCGATGGTCTGCCTATAGACGGCGTATAGGCGCGCCTCCTCAACCTCATCTCTACGCCAGCGGCGACGTTGGCGCAAGTAAGCCCTACGTTCTGCGACGCACTGGCGGCGGAGTTGGGCGACCTCATCGCACCACCAGTACGCCCAGCGTCGTGGCTTTCCATTTCGCAGCCTCGGCATTGCGGCGTCGCAGATGCGTTTGAATGCAGTCTGGAGCCACTCCGCCTCGGCTGCGGCACTCTCTACTGGTGCGTCGTCTGTTGGCCAGGTTACTACCAGGGCCGCCTCACGCAGACGGTCCACTCTGAGGTTCTTCTGTGACCAGCGCGGGGGATCGCCCCGAGCAGGTCTTGGGAGCTCGTTGGGGGTCAGATAGGCGGAGATCTCGTATCGGACGTATCTATGGTCCGATAGAGTCTCCGTGTCCTCTAGTACCCTCCAATTTTGCACACGGTCGGCCAGTGCGGAGCTGGCAAACGTCACATCGACTATCGATCCCCCATCGCGCCGGACACAGGTGTGGACAGAACCACGGTTTAGTACTACCAGTCCTACGGAGGTCAACCAATCCTCCAGATCTTCCCCTCGCGCGTCAGTTGCGGGGCACCCCCACGCAGTGGACTTTGCGTTGAGGTCCCCCGCAACTATTATGTGCTGCGGTCGTCGCCTGGCAATGAGTGTGCCCAACTCCCGGAGATGTGCGCTGAAGTCAACCAGGGGCCGATTCGGGGAGAAATAGCTACCGATGACGAGGACATCCCGAACATCGGCAGCAACCCAACCTTGGCCTTTTGCCACGTTACGTAGTGGCGGAGCCCCTAACGAGAGACGATTATGCAGCGCCACATCGCCGCGCAGGTCTACCGCCCAACAGTTGTTGTTAGGAGGAACCCTGTAGGGTTCCGTGATCACCGCAATATGAATTTCCAGCTGTGCCAAGCTCTGCATGAGCAGGTTTTGTGCATTGGCACAGTGGTTTAGATTGCACTGCAGTATTCGGTTGTACCCCATTACCGAATCTGCATGGGTTCCTCCTCGTCCAGACCCCTTGCACCGGAGGGTCCGGGAATGGCGGGCTGCTGCACTGCGACGCTAGCCTGCTCTTTCGCTCTTGCCTTTTTAGGGGCGACGCAAGTTTTGCGTCCTGGGACGTGGTCGGCCTTTCTGCCCGCCGCCGCACACACGGTGCAATGCGGCCTGGCGTGGCAGGTATTGGCTTTGTGTCCCGTTTGACCGCAGCGGTAGCACTCTTCGCTGCGGTCGATCTCGGTGTGGCAACACGCCCGAGCGTGTCCACTCTCCAGGCACTTGAAGCACCGGAGAGGGCGCTCGGGGAGGACCTCTACTCGTGCAGTAGACCACCCGATCATAAACCTTTTCGTGGCCGCGACCTTTTTAGCTACGATCAGGGGGCAGCGCACCCACGCAGTCCCCGGTCTTCTAGGTACGTCTCTGCGTACTTGTCCGCATGTGACCGCAGAGACGTCACACTCCCCTACCTCGGCTATGGCAGAGGCCACCTCCTCGGAGGTGACCGAGGCCTCTAGACCTGTGACCCGGAGCTCGGCTGTGCGCACTGGTCTCGTCACTTTTATTAGTGAGGGATCCACAATGCCCCTCAACTTCTCGGCAAATGTGTCCGCTTTTTGGGCGCTGTCCGCCCCTGGGAACACCATTATTGGTGCGCCAGTAGCGCCATATCGGAACCTCACATCTGCAATCCCCAGTTCTTTAACACTGAGGTGCTTTTTCGCCTCTGTTAGCACCTCTTCGTATGTGGTACCTTTTTCTGCGGCCTCAGGCTGCAGTGTGAGCACCACTGCCTCGGTTTTCGGTACTCGTAGTTTTTGAGGCCTAGGCTTTTGGGATTTTTGAGGTTTGTTGTCCCTCTTTGTCCCCCGTCCACTTGATTGGGCCCTGCTCGTCTTCGCTGCCTTCCTGGATCTAACGCGTATCCAGCCTTCCGGGTCATTGGCGGGGGCGGAGGACACGATGTCGTGTTCCGCATCCGGGACTCGTCTGGCAGCCATGTTTTGCCTTTTAGGCTTCTTTCTCTTTCCCTTCTTTTGGCTCGCAGGAACTTGCTGAGCCACAACTGGGGACGCAACGCTCGGCGTCACGGTCTCTCTCGAGGGTGCCATTTCCACCACTGAGGGAATGGGCACCGTGTTCTGCTTTATCGGTGCGACAGTTTTGGCATTGGCCGCTGTCGCACGGGCATACGTCGTCGGCTTATTGGCACTTGGTGGTGCCGCTGCCGTCCTGGGCACGGGTACTTCGGTGGAAGTAGCCTGCCTCAGCTCTTCTTGAGCGCGCCGCCGATCTGCTGCAAGCGGGGGGCGCATGATTGGCTCTGGGAGGAGCCTTCCCGCCACTCGGGCGTCTACGAGGGTGCCTACCTTTATTAGGATGGACCTTTCGAGAGCCTCCATGTCCAGCTGTTGAGGGGCAGGGGCTGTACAGGGGGGCGACGCCTGTACCTCCTTAAGAGCGTTCCTCAACTGCTCGATGTCACCCCGCATGGACATTATTTCCGTTTGCTGGCGGGCGTTTTCGGCCTGCAAGGCCTTCGTCTCGTCCGATGTGTTGTGGGACGCCAGTGCAGAGACTGCGTCCACTATGGTTTTGGTGGCAAGTTTGATGCCACCTTGGATCTCCCCTTTTATGTTTTTGGACTTGCCAACCATTTCCCTAATGTACTGGACGCTCTTTACAATCTTCTGCGTCATGTGGGCAACGGTTGGGTCCTCTTCACGGTCCTCGACTGATTGGGGGGCAACCTTGGCAGCGCCGGAGCCCCGGAGGATATCTTTGCAGAAACGAGACGTGTTGTTCATCAGGTCTTTTTCAACCTGTCGCTTCTGCGCTTTCCACTCTTCCTCTTTCTTTTTGCGCTTGGCAAAGTGGATCCCAACGTACTTTCCCGTAGTTGGGGGCCTGCCGCGTCCGCGCCTTATTCCCGGGAAGGAGGGGCCGGGTTTCTTGGTGCGCTTGCCTTCGCCATCAGAGACAAGCGTTTCGTCGCTTCCTGACCCGCTTTCGCGGCGTCGTTTGATGCCCTGGGACGCCATTGAGCACGTTGATGTTACCGTCTCCATACTGGCGTCCGAGGCGTCACTCTCCTCGGAGTGCGTGTCCAGGCTGATCGTAGCCACTGAGTTTGCGCTTGCATTGCGCGTCACTCTACTCGCTTTTTTAACTTTTCCACTCACATTCTCTTTGTTGAGAACAATGACCAGCTCTTTAGCTGTTCCGGCAACAACTTTGCCACCCTGCCGCGGAAACTGCGTTACCGTTTGCAGGACAGGGGGCTTAGTTACGGAGCATTCTTCACTTCCGATATGCTTATCAACACTCTCGTTCACATCTACTGCCGACTTCTTTCCTCCTCCCTTCCTCTTTCCCTTAGGGAAATCACAGTTTGTGCCCCCCCCGTAGTACGAGGGGCAGACTGCCTCCCCCGAAGGGTCGACAGTGCGGGATTCCCCAGCTGAGCTGGGACCCGCCCGGGGACTATTTTTCAAATTGTGACTGTCCATAGTGGTTTTCTACTCGTCTAACGTCTTGGAAGAATGAAGAAGAAATATTATAGATATGACAGGACAGTATATGATAAATAACAACAAAACAGAACGAAGAAGACAACAAAACACAAAACCAAATGACAGAATACATACGAACTTAAAACAAAACCAAAACGAAACAAAACAAAACAATATATACTTTATAAAGTGTAGCGCTGCTCTTAGTCTCACCTCTCCCCGCGGGCCCGCCCGGCATGGGTGGCCCTGGCCGGTATGGCCCCGACGGATCACTGAGGCACTCAAGCCCCCCCACCACGGCAAGGTGGCAGCACAAATCGGGGGGGAACCTAACCTAACCTTTTTTTTTTTTTTTTTTTTTGTTTTTTTTTTGTTGCCCGGGTAAAATCCTTTATGGACCCCCCGCCAGCCTGGGGATGGCCGGTGGGGGAGTGTGGGAGTCTCCTCCGCCCTTTGTAAAGAAGAGACGGAGGCATACCCACTAAACATCCCGGGGTGTACCGTCCCGCGCTAGCTGCCCCATGGGTCCCAACAGTGTCTCCACGGGGGCAGTGTGCGCTGAGGGGGGAACAGACAGAACCGTTCCACCCCTTTCCAACTGGGCTCCATACGGAGCATCCTTCCTAGGAGCATTGTTGCTCCTTGGTGCCATGCCCGGTACACCTGGCATGACACCGACCAGCCCGGGGTCTCCTCTCCAATGGGCGAGCGATTTCCCCAAATCACTCGCCCGGAGACTCCCGTTATGGCGGTATGTTCCGCGTGTGGGCTAAGCGCCTGCGCCCTGTGCGCGCCCGTCTCATCGGGTGCGCTTCAGGGGCCCTCTCGCGCTCCCTTTCGCTGTCCTCCTTGGCGCGCATTACATTAAAGGCGAATGTGGCCACGGCTTCCCATGCGCTCTTGCTGCTGACCATTTTTGCCACCAGAGTTGGCAGCGAGAGGTCTGTTCCTATCCTCGCGACAAGCGCCGCGCGCTCATTTGTCCAAGCCGAACAATCCTCTATAGTGTGGCGACTATCGTCCACCGAGGCGGCACAGTGGTGGCAGTTAGGAGCTGGCTCCCTACCTGCCACCAAATGCAGGTACCTCCCGAAACATCCCTTGTTCGAGAGGACCTGCGTCAGTTGGTAAGTCAAAACTCCGTGCCGCCTCGTGACCCACTCTTTCAACACGGGCCTGATGGCCTCAATTATTGCTCTGCCAGCCGACGGCTCGCGCAGCGCTTCGCTCCATTCCAGCAGGAGTAGTTCTTGTTCCTGCGTCCGCCAGGCCATGATTGTGTCCGCCATGGGACGCTCACCCCTCGCGCGGGCTTCCGACACACGGGCATAAACCGTCGCGAGGACTTTGGCATCTAGCTCCCATGGCGGGGTGCCAGCAAGGACGCACGCCGCCTCGAGCGAGACGCTGCGATAGCCGCGCACCAGGCGAATTGCCATTACCCTCTGAGGAGCCCTCAGCAGTGCCCTCGTCCGATTTCTCAATCTTCCAGCCCATATGGGCGCGCCGTATAAGGCCATTGACCTAATGACAGTGGCGTATAGCCGCCGGCACGCCACATTTGGTCCCCCAACGTTACTGAGGAGACTGCTGAGGGCGCCAGCCGTCGCCATGAGTTTTGGCGTCAGCCTGAGGAAATGCTCCTCGAAGGACAGGCGGGGGTCGAGTGTAAGACCCAGATATTTCAAGTGTTTCCCCACGTTTATTTGAACTCCACCCACTACAATGTGTGAGTGGGGGGGTGTCCGCCTTGGTCCATGGAGGAACATTGCCTCAGACTTTGACAACTCCACATTTAAGCCTAGAGCCCTGATGCGGCTGACTACGTGGGCCACGCCCGCTGTAGCTCTTACGGCTGCATCCCTGAAGTCGCTGCCACGTGCTGTTACGAGAGTGTCGTCGGCGTAGCACGTGACAGCGACGCCTCTTATCAAGCTCCCTCGCAGGACCCAATCAAATCCGATGTTCCACAGGAGTGGGCCTAGAACCGACCCCTGTGGAACACCGCGCGAAATATCCCTCATTACCCATCCTTCTTGGGTCGGGTACTTGATTTTTCTCCCCGACAAGTAGTGTCCAACCAGGTTTCTGAGATACAGTGGAAAGTTGTGGTACCTCAGAGCTTCCAATATGCAGGGCCAGGGGAGCGTGTTAAAAGCGTTGGCGATGTCAAGAGACACCGCCAACACCACCTGACCCTGCTCTGTAGCCTCCTCTGCCATTGTAACCACTCTTTGGATAGCGTCAATGGTTGACCGCTCCCTTCTAAACCCGTACTGGACCTCTGAAAGGTCTGGCCCTACCGACTCCATGTGATCGACGAGACGGGCAGCAACAACTCGTTCAAACAACTTGCCCATCTCGTCGAGCAGGACAATGGGCCTGTAGGCCGACGGACAGTCGGCCGGCCGACCCGGCTTCTGGAGCAGGACTAACTTCCCGACCTTCCAGTAGTCAGGGAAGTAGCCCTCTCTGAGACATCTGTCCAGAACAGCGCGGGTCCTGTCACCAAGGATGTTCATGGTGACAGATAGGGCACGGCCGTGCACTCCGTCTAGGCCCGGGGCCTTATTGCCAATCCTGGCCTTGTCTAGGGCCGATTTGAATTCTTCGTCCGTGATGGTCGGGACGATTTCTTCCAACTCCTCCTGCGGCGGTGCCATTACAGGTGGACGTATGTCATCCGCCACAGGGAACAACACATCTACTACCCTCTCGATGTCCGGAGAGTCCATTGCCATGGTGAGGGGTGGAGCCCAGGGCGCCAGTTTGTGTCTTACCGCCTTGTAAGGCCTGCCCCACGGATCTTGGTTCAGGGACTCCACCCACTCTTCGTGCGCGGCCTCCTTGGCCCGGCTTATTGCCGCTGAGAGGTCCGATTTCTTCCCCCGATATATGTCGTAAAGACGGTCTTCCTCCTCGACATTGCGGCGCCGCCGGCGTCGCATGCGCTGGTGTTGGCGTCTAGCCGCGAGGCACTCGGCACGCATCCGGGTCACCTCATCGTTCCACCAATATACGCTCCTACGAGGTGCGCCCGGACGCTGCCTTGGCATTGACGCGTCACAGACTCGTGTGAGCGCACCCCGCAGCCAGTCCACCTCTTCTGTCAAATCCGATTGTGGGGTCGGGTTGACCCAAGTCTCGACCTCGGCCGCTGCTTCGGCCGCGTCTATATTTAGTTTCTTCAGGGACCACCTCGGAGGATCCCCCTGACCAGGTCTTGTTGGTCGCGGGTTGGGCAGGAGGGCAGAGACATCGAATCGGACATATCGGTGGTCCGACAAAGTCTCAACGCCCTCCTGCACCGCCCAGTTGGAGATTCTTGCTGCAAGCTCGGGATTGGCGAAAGTTACATCTACAACTGAGCCCCCTTCTCGTCTTATGCACGTGTGAGAGTGGCCCCTGTTTACTACCACTAGTCCCTGTGTCACCAGCCATGCTTCAAGCTCCGCGCCCCGCGCGTTTCTCTCTGAGGACCCCCACGCCTGTGACTTGGCGTTGAGGTCCCCAGCGAGTAGCACGTGACGCGGACTTCTTTGCGTGATTATTGCGCCGACCCTACTGAGGTAGTCCTCGAAATCGACCAAGGGGCTATTCGGAGAAAAATAGCCCGCGACAACGAGGACCTCCTTTATGCAGACCGCCACCCATCCGCGCCCTTTTGACACGTCATTAACGGGTGGCGCGCCACTTGCTGGTCTAGTGACGATGGCAACCTTCTCGTCTAGGTCTGCAGCCCAGTTTCCGCCCGCCGGAACCCTGTACGGTTCCGCAATCAACCCAACATGTATATTCCACTGCGCCAAACTCTGCATGAGAAGATTCTGGGCGTTGGCGCAGTGGTTGAGATTTGTTTGCAAGAATCGGGTGTGATACATTATTGGGTTGATTGCGTTTCCATCACGGCCTGGCCCTCTGTACCTGAGGGCCTGGTTCTTGCGGGCTGGGAGACGTTCTCCGGAGCCGGCATCTTCCTCTTAGGGGGCGCGCATGTCTTGCGCCCACCACGGTGGTCCGCCTGTCTGCCCGCCGCCGCACACACGGTACAGTGCGGCTTGGCGTGGCAAGAACGGGCCACGTGGCCAGGTTCGCCGCAACGATAACATTGCGCGCTCCTGTCTTCGTCCGACTGACAGCAGGGTCGGACGTGTCCACTCTCCAGGCATCGGTAGCATTGGAGAGGTCTCTCAGGGAGGAGATGTACCCGCGCCAGTGACCAGCCGATTGTGATTTCGTTGTTTCTGGTCACTGTCTTGACTGCCATAATTGGGCAGCGGACCCATGCTGTACCGGGTCTGCGCGGGTTCTCCCGTTGTATCTCCCCACATGTTACCGCGGCCTCCTCGCAACCTCCATATTCGGCAATTGCACCGACAACCTCCTCCTTGGTCACGGACGCGTCAAGCCCGGTAATCCGCAGCTCGACGGTCTTTGCCGGTCTGGTCACTCTTATGAGTGTCGGATCCAGTGCCTCCTTTAACTTTGCTGCCAGGGTGTCCGCCTTCTCCTGACTCACCCCTGGCAGCTCCATTTTACACGCTCCCGTCGCGGCAGTCCTGAAGACGACCCCCTTAATTTCAAGCGATTTGAGGTCCACATGCTTTTTGGCCTCGACTATGACCTCCCTTTGTGTGAGGCCCTTTTGCACCCCGTCTGGTTGAACCGTCAATATCACCACTGGTGTACGTGGCTCGCGCAGCTTCCGAGGCTGCGGTTTGCGGTCTTGCCTTCGGGGTGGGCCTCTCTCATCCCGTCCCTGCGATCTGCTACGCAGTGGTCTTCCTGCCTTCCTGTAGGTGACCCTGGTCCATCCTCCCTCATCTATGAGGGGAGCAGCAGCAGAAACAACTGCCTGCTCGGCATCCGGGACACGCCTAGCCGCCATATTGGCCTTCCTCTTTTTCTTCTTCTTTTTCTTCCTCTTCTCAGAAGAAGAGGAAGGGATCACCACCTCTGTGCTGTTAGCAGAGGTGCTGGGCACAGGTTCCACCAGCTCAGCTGTTGCTGCTTGTGGAGGTGAGGGAGGACGTTCCTCCGCCTCCATGACATCCATGTGCTCTTCAGGAGCAACATCCTTCTCCGCCGCAGGCCGAATTTGGCGACCGGTTAACCTGCTGGGGCCTGCTTTAGGGCCAGGGATTCTGCTCGCTGCCACAGCTTTCGCAACTGGCACAGAGGCCTTGCGCAGTGCAGTCGCCCTAGTTGGCACCGGGGCCTTACTTGGCACTGGGGCCTTAGATGGTACGTAGACCTTAGTCACCACTGGACCCCTAGCAGACACAGAGGCCTTTGGTTGGATTTTCCCACCAGTCCCTCCAGGTGCAGGTTTCGCCGCTACCCGGGCATACGTGGCAGCCTTGCTGACCGCCGAGGCACGGGCCATGCTTGAAGCAGTAGCGCGTGCATTTGGTGCCTCAGCTGAGGTCTTCTCCAACAGTGCCTTCCTCGCCCTGTCCGCTGCGAGTGGCGGACGTATGATTGGCGCAGGTGGGAGGCGGTCATCTAGGCGGGCACTGACCATAGCACCGCACTGCAACATCGCCTCCCTGAGCCACTGCTGTTTCTCATCCTCCGTTGGGGCCACAGGGGCCTGGGGAGGTGGATGATGTACCAAGGACTCCTGCAGCATTGCTTTCATTTTTTCCATCTCTTGGCGCATCTTCTCCATCTCAGACTGGAGGCGGGCATTTATCTCCTCAAGTCGAGAGTTTACCTCCTGTAGTCGTCTATTCTCGTCCGACGCAGTAAGGGACGCAAGTCCTTGCGCGGCTTCCACGATTGTCGTGGCGGCAATTTTCATACCGCCTACGAGTTCGCCTTTGATGTTTTTGGACTTGCGTCCTACGTCCCTTATATATTCTGCACATTTGTTAACTCGTTCCAGCAGTTGTGCTGGAGAGATTATGTCCTCGTCCTGAGTTTGGCTGAGGTCCAGAGAGGACCCTGAGCGACTGTGCTGGCTGCGCGTTATAGACCGGCACAGGCTGACAGTGCTGGCCGCCAGCTCCTTCTCGGCTTGAAGCCAGACCAGTTCCTTCTCCGCCTCAACCAGTCTTTCCTTTGACTTGGCCAGCCCTACGTATTTGCCAGTTGTCGGCGGTCGACCGCGACTACGTGGCCGGCCTACTTCCGAGACGTCACAGCTTGAAGCTGGACGTGGCATTTTCTTTGCCTCCGCCTCATCCGAATCCGGATCGGAGGAGCGACTCTTCCGGCGACGCTTGTTCGTCGACTTCTTTCTGATCCCTTTTTCCGTCAGTGATTGGGTGGACATGAAAGAAGTATCAGAGGCATGCCCGCCATCTGAACCCGTGTCCGCACCCAAATCTACTTTGAGGGACTCCGATGAGCCCTTACCCTTCGCAATTAGCACATCGTCTAGAATGACGATGGGCTGTTTTGCCTTCGCCTTGTCGGCGTCCATTTTCCCGGCTTGTGAGCCTGTCACCTCCTTCTCTACCACAGACACACTACCCGAATCCTTGGCCCCTGGGGCCGACCCGAACTTCAGGACCATCTTCGCAGGTCCCTGCGTAGTCAAAACTTCCTCTTTCGCATTCGCATTATTCGCATTCTTTGCCTCGCCCACAGACTGCGTTACCGTCTGTGGGTTCGGGATTATCTCAGATGAGCTCCTACCTTGGCCTTTGGTGACACGAAGGAGCGGTATACCGCTCCTTGAGGCCTTCTGCACGCTTTTCGCCTTCTCCTCTACAACTGCCGAAACAGGTGCGCAGAATTTGCCCCCCCCGTAATACGAGGGGCAGACCGCCTCCCCCGAAGGAGCGACGGTGCGGGATTCCCCAGCTGACAAAGTCGAGCTGGGACCCGCCCGGGGATTCATTTTATTCTTGCGACTATCCATTTTGGTTTTATTACTCCCACAATCGTCAGGAAAAATAAGGCGAATTTAGATATATATGATAGAAAAGCAATATGAAAATAAACAAAACAAAACAAGAAGAGAACCAAATACGAAGAAACCAAAAGACAGAATGTATATCAAATAAACAAAAGCAAAACGAAACAAAACAAACCAATATAATACTTTATAAAGTGTAGCGCTGCTCTTAGTCTCACCTCTCCCCGCGGGCCCGCCCGGCATGGGTGGCCCTGGCCGGTATGGCCCCGACGGATCACTGAGGCACTCAAGCCCCCCCACCACGGCAAGGTGGCAGCACAAATCGGGGGGGAACCTAACCTAACCTAACCTTTTTTTTTTTTTTTTTTTTTGGGCGGAGGAGAAACCCTTTTTACGGGTCCCCGGTCTGAAGATGGAAGGCGACCGGGGTATGTGGGGCTCCAGGGCGCACAGATGTTCGTGCACCCCGCCTACCCACTAAAACTCCTCCGTTCTCGCGTCCCAGTGGAGGGGCGTTTGGGACCAATTTCTCCAGCTGCCCCTACCACCTGGCTTGGCCAATTCAGGCCTCGACCCTGCGTGCGCGTGTGCGCACCTCGGAGAGTGGGCCCGGACAGAACGGGCCCCCACTCAGGTCGCGGACGGACTAAGTGTCCATCCGGACCGCAGCAGCCACCTTCCTGGGCGCCTTGCTTTTCTTTGGACCGAGACAGCTGACACGACCACAACGGTGGTCGGCGTCTCGGCCCTGCTCCGCGCAGACCACGCAGCGCGCCTTCGCTGCACAGTCAGCGGCCCTGTGGCCACCCTCCCCGCATTGGTAGCAAAGGCTACTGCGATCCTTATCCGAGGTGCAGCAGGCCCCGACGTGACCGGTCTCAAGACACCGGTAACACATCCGGGGCCGCAGCCGCAGGATCTCCACCCTGGCCGAAGACCACCCGATTGACAGACGGCCTCGGGCGATCTTCTTCGCGACCGCCGTCGGGCACCGCACCCACACTGTGCCCAGACCCGAACGGCTTGACCTCCTTATTAGGCCGCACTTGACGGCCGCCGCATCACACCCACCGGCGCTTGCGACGGCCGAGGCGACCTCTTCCTCCACAATGGAGGGATCTAATCCGTGGAGGCGCAGCTCGGTCGACTTGACCGGCCGCGCCACCCGGAGAACCTCCGGCCCGAACGCCTCTTTGAAGCGAGAGGCGAGGGCGTCCGCCTTTTCAGCGTCGGGCAGCTCAATGATGAGCGCCCCTGTCACTGCCTCCCTGAAGGTGGGCTTGAGCAGCCCGAACTCCTCCAACGGCATCTGAGTCCGGGCTGTACGCAGGACCCCGCCGTAGTTGATGTTCTCCTCAGCCGCACCCGGCAGCAGCGTGAGGACCACCGCCGACGTGCGTGGGACCCGCAGCCGCGAGGCTTTGGGCTTCCGCTGCGCCGGAGGCTGTCTGCCGACGAGTTGCGGCCGAGGAGGCTCAACTGACCTCTTTTTCTTGGGGGCCCCTCTGCGGACCACCATATTCCATCCCTCTCGAGCCGGGGCAGGGGCCGAGGCGGGGGCAGGTGCGACATCTGCGCGCTCCGCGTCCGGCGCTCGCTGGGCTGCGAGGTTCTTCTTTCGCTCTCTCCTCCGCTTGGACTTGGAGAGGGCCGGGGCCGGGGCCGCAGATGTTGTTGCGGCCGGGGCAGGACCAGTCTTCGGTTTTACCAGCTTGGCCCCCTTCTTCGTCCTCGCGGCAGGAGGCTCGTCCTCTCCGGTCTGCACTGCCGCGCAGGCAGTGCTCTTAGCCGGCGCTACTGGCGCTGGCTGCGTCTCTACCTCTGGCGGGAACATCGCCGCCTTGAGGTGCGCGGGAATGCGCGGGAGTCCGCGCAAGTCGCGGAACTCGTCGGACGTGTTGCCCTCCGTTGCGAACCTGGTGCTGATACGGAGGGCCTTAAGTTCGGCCTCCACAGCAACGGGCAACGGAGTCTTGCACCGTCTGCCATCCGGCCCTAGGTCGGCCGGTGCTTTTGAGGAGCTGGAGGATCGCGCCTTCAGCAACTCCTCTTCCAACTTCGCGAGCTTGCCCTTCATATCCCCCAGCTCCCTGCGAACCTCGCAGTACTCCTGTTGGAGTTCGTCCATCTGCCGCTTCTGCCTCCGATTCTCGGCGCGCAGCATGGCCGACTCCTCCGTGGCGGACCGCCTTTGTAGGACGTCCGTTGCCCCCTCCAAGAAGGTGGCCGCGTCCTTGAGCTTGCGGACGAAGCCTCCCTTGAGGTTTTTCGAGCTGGAGGCGACCTTCCGCAGATTGTTCACCTCCTCTCTGATCCTCCTCTGTAGATCATGACCCACCAGCTCTTCCGGGTCACGGTCGTATCGGAAGGAGGGCTCATCCGAGGGGGACTCATCGCGCGGTTTGCGCTGGTCGCCTTCGGGCACATCCTCCTTCCTCTCCATGGTGGCCTTCCTGGCCTTCCCCTCTTTGGGACGCGCCTCAATCCTGGGGACCTTTTCCGCGGCCTCGACAGCAGCGTCGTCGTCGACGTCCAGACGACGCTTGCTGCCGGCCCTCCGCAGCGGGCCCCCGCCATCCTCAGACCCGGACATGACGTCGTCCGAGTCGAGATACTCCTCGTCGGAGAGACCAAGGTCGACACCAAAGTCTGTCTCTATTGTTTTGAGGAAGTCAACGCGTGGTGACGCTGGCCGCAGACAATCCTCCAACACAACTACCGGCTGTTTCGCCGTCTCCTCCCTCGGCCTCAAGGCCGGGTATGGCGAGGACGATCGGGACGAGCTGAAACGCCCCTTACCGTCACGCAGGGGGGCAGATGTTTTCGCCACCCCTGTCGCCTTTTCCTTAACTCCGCCGTCAGTTCCGGCTACTCCGTCTTGTGATTTCGGCACACTGGCCCGTCTACTCCCAACAACATCCATCGCCGAAGCAACAGATGAGACGCTCTGATTGCCCCCCCCGTAGTACGAGGGGCAGGACGCCGCACTGTTAGGCGCGACGCCGCGGGATTCCCCAGCCGCCACCGGCGAACTGGGACCCGCCCGGGGACCAAATTTTTTATCAGGGCGTATCTCCATTTTGTTCCTTCTCCCACTAAACGTCATGAAAAACGAAGAAGAAAGATGATAGATAAGACAGTATAGAGTATAATAAAACCAACAAAATAAAACGAAGAAAACAACCAAAACAAAACAACTAAAAGACAGGATATATACGACAAAACAAACAAAAGACAACCAAATTAAAATAGACAATATATACGATATAAAAGGTAGCGCTGCTCTTCGTCTCACCTCTCCCCGTGGGCCCGCCCGGCATGGGAGGCCCTGGCCGGTATGGCCCCACGGATCATTGAGGCACTCAAGCCCCCCCACCACGGCAAGGTGGCAGCACAAATCGGGGGGGAACCTAACCTAACCTTTTTTTTTTTTTTTTTTTTTACGCCTACGTGGCTGCTGGCTGTGCCCACCTGGGACCGAATTGCACCGACGGAGGCACAAACAAGGCCAGCACCACAGTCCTACCTAATGGTAAGCCACCACCCGGCTGGGCCTAGGACCGGACGGACCAGATCCTAGGCCCAGCTACTCGCCCCGCCCCTTCTAGAGGCTGCAGGACGGGAGAGCGGCAGTGGGACGGGTTCGCCACTCTCCTTCTTCTTACTGGTGCAGCCTTTACGGCCGCACCGGTGGTCTGCCTTTCGGCCCGCCTCCGCGCACACCACGCAGCGCGGTTTGTTCCTGCAGCCGGCCGATTTGTGGCCGGCTTCACCGCAGCGGTAACAGAGACCGCTGCGGTCCACCCCAGCAGGACATACTGCCCCGACGTGACCGGTGCCAAGGCACCGGAAGCACATCAGGGGGCGTTCGGGCAGGATCTCGACGCGGGCCGAAGACCAGCCCACGTCAAGCCGCCCCCTTAGTCGCCTTGCCGCCGCGGCCGGGCACCGGAGCAGAACCGTGCCCAGCCGGAATCTCGGCCCCCGGTAGATGTCCGCGCAGCTGATGTCCGCTGCGCTACATCCACCGGTCCTCGCCACCGCCTCCGTCACCTCCTCCTTCCTCACGGAGTCGTCCAGGTTCGTGAGTCTCACCATCACCTTCTTGATGGGACGGGAGACTCGCACCTGCTCTGGCCCCAAGCATTCCCCGAGTTTCGAGGCCAGGGTGTCCGCCTTTTTATCACTTTCTGCGCCAGTGAACTCCAGCATGAGAGCACCGGTCGCAGTCTCCTTGAATACGGGACATGGCAGCCCGTCCTCCTTGAGGCGGATGGAGGTCTTAGCCCGTCGTATGATCTGGGCATACGTGACCCCATCCGCAAGCGCCTCCGACGTCAGCGTCAGGGTGACCGCCGCCGTCCGCGGGACTCTCGGCATTACACCAGACGGTTTCCGCGTCTGCGGGGGCCGCTCCGGCGCTGTGTTTCGTGGGGGTGGCCGCTTGGGAACCTTGCGACGATTGACCACCCTCCACCCCTCCTCCGGTGGCGCAGAGACCACCTCTTGGGCCTTAGCCTCGCACGCCCTTTGCGCGGCGAGGGACTTTCTCTTCGCCCTCCTCTTGCGGGCCTGGACTGGGGCCGCGGATACAGCTGCGGTTGGGACGGATGACTCTGCGCCCCCCGGATTTGCGGCTCCACCACTGGTCGGTCCTGCGGTCACGGGCCCGGTGCCCTTCTTCTTACGTGCCGCCCTGGCAACAGGTGCCGGAGCAGCAACAGGGCAACTCGGATCTTGCCTAGCCATCGCAGTCCCGCCTTCCTCTACACAAGGAGGACGCCCCCTATCTTCATCGAGCATGGTCCGGACGACCACTCGGACAATTCGCTCGATTTCGAAGGCATCAAGGGGCGTCGATGGGACACTGAGGGGAGCTGTGGGGAGTGGCACAGGCACCGGCGCAGCACTCTGGACAGGGGTGCGCTCCTGTAGCTTGCGCAGCTCATTTCTCACATCCCCAAGCTCCCTCCTTACATCTCCATACTCCCGCTCGGAGTTCCGCAGGGCTTCATGCAACTTGCGGTTCTCCGATCGGAGCATCTCCTTCTCCTCGTCATCGGTCCTCCTCAAGAGAACCTCCACCGCTTCCTCAAGGAAGGACACTCCATCCTTCAGATCCCTGATGGAGGTCCCCTTGAGGTTCTTCGAGGTTTTGGCGACCTTTTTGATCTTTTCGACCGCCTCCCTCGCCCGACTCTCGAGCTGGTGTCCAGCCAACTCGCTCGGCCCACTGTCCCGCCTGTAAATGCGGACGAAAGGCCTGAACTCCTCTTGGGGAGTTTTGGCCGCTTCACGAGACGCCTCTCGAGCCGCTTCGCGGGCTAATGAGTCTCTCGTCTCTTCGGCCTCAAACTCCCTGATGGCAGCAGCCAACTCCTTTTTGGCCCTCCACAGCCCGACGTGCTCACCGGTCGTGGAGGCCCTCCCTCGCCCTCTCCTGGGTTCCGCGAACTGCGGACTGGGTCGAAGACTCCTTCGCGGACTCGGCAGCGAGCTCGGCCCAGGAGCCTCGACTTCGTCGTCGTCTATGATGCTGAGACGACGTACGACTTCGGCCCTCTCCTGGGCCGAGTCACTGGCCTCCGTCTCCGACTGACAGTCGTCGAAGTTGTCCTCCACATCAGTGAGGACCATATCGAGGTCCTCCTGAATGCCCGTCAGAGGCTGCAGCAGCTGCTTCCGCAACTCTGCGGGCGATTTCTCCTGCGGCGGCTCCGAGCACACCTTGGGACGAGAGGAGATAAATCTCCCCCTATCGTCCCTACGGGGGACAGGCATACGGCGCACCCCCGTCGGCTTCTCCTTCCGCCAACCTTTTTTTTTTTTTTTTTTTTTTTTTTTTTTTTTTTTTTTTTTTTTTGTGCCCGGGGTAAAAATCCTTTATGGACTATCCCCGTCGGTCCCGGGGAGGACCGACGAGGGGTGTGTGGGAATCTCCCCCAGAATGGGGGCATACCCACTAAAACATCCCCGGGGTGTACAATCCCGCGCAGGATCCGCCTCGTGGGCCCAGAATCTGCACCACGAGGCAGACGCGCAGGGGGGGGAGCGAAGATGTTAAAGCTCAACCCCCCGATGCCAGTCCGATGCGGAGTGAGAACTCCGTGGTGCCCTGCCAGTACACATGGCAGGGCACCCATCCTGATCCCGTCGAGGGGCGGGGCCTCCCCGAGCCCCGCCCTGGGATCAGTCGGCCAGATGGTCGGCCTCTTTCCCGGCGGTGGAGGCTCGGTTAGTCGAGCTCCCGTCCGCCCGTCCAGTTTGCGGGGCCTCGGTCTCCATGGGCGCCGCCGCGACCGCAGCAGCACCCTGGACCACCCCGTTGCGTCGGGAAGGCCTGACGCGGCCCCCCTTCGCCTGGACACAACCTTTGCTGCCCAGCCGGTGCGTATGGGGTAAACCCATATCGGCACACAGCGGGCAGCGCCTGTCCCGGGCCTGGCATTCCTTTGCCCGATGGCCCAGCTCGCTGCATTTATAGCAGCGAGCTCCTCTCCCTGCGTGCTCCCTGTTGGGGCACTGGACCCCTACGTGGCCGCACTCGAGGCAGCGGAAACAAAATTCCGCTCTGGCCTCGAGTGCCTCCACTCTCGCCCTGGCCCAGCCCACAACCAGGCGGCCGGATGACAGAAGCCGCTGCGCAGCGGCCAGTGGGCAGCGCACGTTGGCCACGCCCAGGTAACCGGGCGCACGACGGATACTGCCAACCCTGACAGCCTCCGCCGCGCACCCCCCGGCTGAGGCAACTGCCTTGGCCACGTCAGCGACCTCTGTCGCATCGTCAAGGTCGAGGACCTTCAGCTCCCTGGTCCTCGTAGGGCGCATGACCCGGACGCCCAGAGCACCGAGGGACGCTCCGAGGCTCTCCGCGAGCCTGTCCGCCTTCACGCCGCATTCGGGGCCGGACAGCTCGTAGAGCATCCCCCCCGTCCTCGTCCTTCGGGGTCGCATCTCCTCAGGGGCGATCCCTAACTCCTCCAGTTTCACCGCCCCCTTGACGGTGGCCAACGCCTCGGCGTAAGTGGCCTGCGACCCCTCCGGAATCGTAAGGGTTACGGCCTCTGTCTTCGTCCGGGTCCTCCTCCGCCGGCACTTCGCCCCTCGGCCCTTCTTCGCCTTGCGTGGCGAAGGGGGGGAGGGACGGCTCCTCGGCACTTCCTTCTTTTTAGGCGGGGCCTTCCTGGCCGCCACCGTCGCCCATGTTTCCGTCCTGGGCTCCCTCGCTGGAGCCACACTGGGCGTCACAGACGGGGGAACCGCAGGGAGGTCCGCGACTGGTGGCACAGCCGCCGCCCTCTTCCGCCTATTCCTTTTCTTCGGTTTCCGGGGGGGCTGGGGAGGCCCATCTCTCTCAGCCCGCCTCTCCCTCACCCTCTGCGCCATGAGGACCCCGCGGGCAGCAGACTTGTCTGCCTCCAGAGGCGGTCGGAGCCGCTTCTCCGGCAGCAGACGGTCCGCGATGCCCGCGAGTTTCGCGTCCATCATGGCGCCTATTGCCCTCATAGTCAGTGGGGGCTCCTCCTGAGGGGTGGGCGAGACGTGAGGGGGCCGGCTCGCCATGTCAGCGCGCAGCTGATCTAACTCCGCCCTCATCGTCTCAACCTTCTCCACTAGCCCCTCTGCTTCCGACGCCATCCTAGTCAGCTTACCCAGCGCCCCAAGGAGCGACGCAGAGGCCGTTCGGATGGCGTTAAGGAAGAGACCCTTGGGCTTCCCATTTCGTTTTGTTACCTCCAGGAGGATGGCCAGATCATCCTGGATGATTGCGCGAAGATCATCAGCACATGGCTCTCCTGGAGGTACTTGCGCCCTGCTTGCCGTCACCCTATTGACGACGTCCATCAGTCTGGCCTTGGCGTTTAGCGTGCGCGCTACGCCCTTGACGCGGACGTCCTCTGGGATCTGCTCCACGTTCTCCACACCAGCCTCCTCCATCTTCTCCTTGAGCCTCAGGTATTCCTTGTAGGCGCCACGCGCGCTCTCGTGGTAGAATCCACTGAGCTCTTCCCCGTCCTGCGTCAAGTCCTCCGGTCCAGTGGACTCTCCTTCCTCCCACCCACTGGTGGGCGGGGTCCGCGACCGGCGGGCTTTCCCACACTTTGCGCGCTTGCGATAGTACGCCGACCTGTGTTGGGGTGCAATGAGGTTCGAGTCGCAAGATCCCGATCCCTCGCCCCTTCTCCCTGTTGAGCTGTCCCGGCTCAACGAGACGTCGCTTTCGCCAGACTGCTCTTTGTGGCCGGGGAGCGGACTGCTTAGCCGCTTCCCAGCCGTCGCCCCTTCCTCCATGGCGGACTCCTCCGGCTTGCGCTTGCGCGCCATCGCCCTCCAGATCTCCTTCGTCTCCTCCAGAGACCCCATCTCCTTCCTCGTCACGATGGACGAAACGACCAAATTGCCCCCCCCGTATACATGGGGCAGACCGCCACCCCCAGAGGGAGAAGCGGTGCGGGATTCCCCAGCTTGGCTGGGACCCGCCCGGGGAGTTTTTTCGTTTAGGCGTTTTTCCATGTTTGTATCTCCCTATCACGTCACCCTAAACACTTTCCCCCCCGCAGACCCCCGGGAAAACCCGAGAGCCGCACCCCAGAAGCTACAAAAGAAAAAGAAGAAAACAAAAAGACCGAAAAGAACGACAGAAACCAAGCAAAACAAGAACAAAAGAAACCAAAATCAAAAGAAGTAGAACGACCAAAACCAAACAAAACGACAGACTAATTTAAATTAAATTAAATAGATAAAATTGAATTAAATGGAGACTCGGTTTGGCGGCCAACCAGTGTTGAGCGCCAACCCGAGTGCCCCATGGTGCGCCGCAGCGGTTTGCGACTCACAAGGCAACTCTGAGAACAGAGAAGTCCCCGGAGCCGCAACCCGGCACGACGCTGTAAAGGGATTGGGAAAGATAGGAAACAGGGTAAGGGAAAAAGGCGGGAAGGGGAATGATTAGAGACGGGAAAGCGCATGACGTTTCGGCTACGTCTGTCCAGAAGGGCCAGACCAACAGCAGGCAGCAACCACGGGCAGGATCACCGTCACACTTGCCTTGGGGATCGACGCAACAGTAGTGCTCCACCCAAGACCAACGCCCCTCCCATTGCCGGGAAAGACAAGGGAGTACGGTGAAAGACGAAGTCACCAGGTCTTACCAGTAGCCTCTGTGACTTCCCCTTCCACCCGCCCTCCTTCCGCCAACCTAACCTAACCTAACCTAACCTTTTTTTTTTTTTTTTTTTTTTTTTTTTTTTTTTTTAACGAGGGGAACCCATCATGGGTACCCAGCCGTGTGGGAGACGGCTGGGTTATGTGAGACTCCTACTCACTAAACCCCTCGATTCCGGCCCGGCCTGCTGGGGAGTTGACGTGGGGCCTAAAGTTCACCACTCTCAACCCAGCAGGCGCTGGTCCCTCGCGGGACCTCTCCCACTTGGAGCGGCATGTGATAGCCGCTCTCTGCCGGAATGTGTGGGGCGCCAGTCAGAATGGCGCCACCACTCTGCCCTAGGGCTTTTACAGGCGGCGGGATCTCCCACGCCCGCCGCCATACCCATGGCTTAGGACGGACTATGACGTGTCCATCCTCCTCCCTCCCCCTTGCTTGGGGGGTCGGGGACAGGCAGGCCGCGGCTTGGGTGCGCTGGCCTTGGTAATCCCTCGTGCCCCGCGACGATTGGCCGCAGGGCACATATACCTGCCTCCTCGATGGTCTGCCTCTTTGCCTGCCGCCGCGCAAGCTACGCAGTGCGGCTGCGCGCGGCACGTAGCCGCAATGTGGCCGGCTTGACCGCAACGATAACAGAGATCGCTGCGGTCCTCTCCTCCCTGGCATAATGCCGCTGTGTGTCCGTATTGCAGACACTTAAAGCACTGCAGGGGCCTCGCCCCCAGCAGCTCCACCCGGGCCGACGACCAACCCACCGCTAAGCGGTCACGACAGACCACTTTGGCCGCCGCCACCGGGCACTGCACCCACACCTTCCCCATGTTCTGGGGACCTTTGCGTATCTCGCCGCACTTGATTTGTGCGGCGTCGCATCTTCCCTTATTGGCAATCGCTGCGGCGATCATCTCCCTGGTGACGGAGTCATCCAGGAGAGTGATGCCCAGCTCTGCCGTCTTCACAGGACGGGAGATCTTCAGGTCCTCCGCGCTGAATACCTCCCGCAGTTTAGCCGCCAGGATATCGGCCTTCTTTGCATTTTCTTCCCCTGGGGGGAGGGTTAGTACGCGCCCGTCTGTAGCCGTGGGCTTACAGAGTGGGCGCGGGAGCCCCAGTTCCTCCCATTTAATTTGCGCAGCTGCCATATTAATTACCTTGGCGTAGTGGAGCCCTTTCTCCACTGCGCCGGGCTGCAATGTAATGACCACCGCCGGCGTGCGCGGTACCCTCAGCCGAGAGGCCTTGGGCTTCCGCTTGGGTGCCGGCGGGGTCTTCCGCGCCTCCTCCCTTGGTTTTATGCCACTTGCTTGTGTCTTGGGGCGTTTGCGTCGCCCCACAACTTGCCATTCTTCTTGTGGCGCCGGGACCGGTCCGAGGTCTGCCCTCTCGGCATCCGGCGCACGTTGAGCCGCGAGGCTCTTCTTCTTGGCCTTTTTGGCCTTCTTTTTCTTGGCAGGGCCCTCTGCCGCCGGTGATGTGGCGGCTGGGGCACTGCCAGCTGTCATCGTCCTGGTTGGCGCCCGAGGCACTGAAGCCACTGGGGGCGCGACCGGCTCAGAGGAGGGTGCCGGGGGCTCCGGACCTCCAAAGAGGGCTTCCTGTAGTTCCTGGGGCACGCGGGGTAGGTGCCGCATGTCCCGGAATTCATCTGACACATTGTACTCGGTGGCGTACTTGGCGACAATCCCTAGGGCCTTCAGGGCCGCCTCCACCTCAGCCGTCACCGGGTTCGGTCTTCTCACAATTATCATTGGCTCTTCGGTGATCCTTTGTACGCCGGAGGACGCACAGGAACAGCCCGAACTGCCTTTCCCCTTCCCTGGCCTCTTCTTGAGCCTCTCCACTTGCTCTTCTAAGGCGTCTACCCTTTTCACGAGCTCCGCATTCGCTCGGCGGTACTCCTTCCTGTCCTCTTGGAGTCTCCGATTCTGAGATCGAAGCATGGCGACCTCCTCATCAGCGGACCGCCGAATGAGGACTTCTGCCGCTCCCTCAATGAAGGTGGCTGCTTCCTTAAGGCGCTTTATAAAGGTGCCTTTTAAGTTGGCGGAGGCCTTCGCAACGTCGCGGATGTTAGCGACCTCCTCGGCCATTCGTCGCTCCAGGTCAGACCCGACTAGACCATGTGGGTCCTGATCGGGCCTGTAAACGGGTTTCGCCTTGGGGGCCTTCACCGCAGGAGGCTCTGCGGGGGGCCTCTCCCTTAGCTCCCGTTTATCCTCTTCCTCAAAGGCTCGTTTGGCAGCCAACATCTCCTTCTTGGCCTGCCATTTGCCCACGTGCTGCCCGGTGGTGGGCGGCCGACCCCGCCCTCGCGGGGACTCGTCCACCCTGGGGACCTTCTCTGCGGCCTCAGCAGCAGGGGGGTCGTCGTCGGAGTCGAGACGCCTCTTACTGCCGGCTCTCCGCAGCGGGCCCCCGTATTCAGAGTCCGAGTCGTAGACGGACTCTCCGTCTGTCGACATCTCTAATCCCAATTCTCGCGCAGTGCGCTCCATGTCCAAGGTCCGTGGCGATGTGGGCCTGAGGATGTCCTCAAGGACCACCACCGGAGTCTTCATCTTTCCCTTCGGCTGTGATGCCGGTAATGGGGAGGCAGACCGGGACGACGCAAAGCGTCCCTTGGTGTCCCTTTGGGGGCCAGGTGTACGGCGCACCCTTTCGTCAAACCTCTCCTTCTCCTGTAAAACGATCACCTCGTCATCCTCCGAGATCGCATCCGGCACTCGATCGCCCGGGAAACGATATATAATGCCGTCTCGTCCGGCTACTTCTACAAATGGCAATTTGCCCTTTGCTCCGCCGTCAGTTCCGGCTACCTCTACTTGTGATTGCGGCACGGTGGCCTCTCCCTTGCTACCCTTAGTGGTAGGTTCACGTCTTGTGCCCCCCCCGTAGTACGAGGGGCAGACTGCCTCCCCCGAAGGGTCGACAGTGCGGGATTCCCCAGCTGACATAGTCGAGCTGGGACCCGCCCGGGGACTATTTTGCAATCCGTGACTTTCCATAGTGTATTTTGCTCCCTTCCAAACGTCTTAGAAAGATGAAGGCGAAAGTATATAAATATGACAGGAAAGAAAACAATAGAACAAAACAAAGAACGAAGAAGTAAACCAAAAATTAAACAAACCAAAAGACAGAATACATACAACGATAAAACCAAAACAAACAAACAATATATACTTTATAAAGTGTAGCGCCGCTCTTAGTCTCGCCTCTCCCCGCGGGCCCGCCCGGCATGGGTGACCCTGGCCGGTATGGCCCCGACGGATCCTTGAGGCACTCAAGCCCCCCCACCACGGCAAGGTGGCAGCACAAATCGGGGGGGAACCTAACCTAACCTAACCTAACCTAACCTAACCTTTTTTTTTTTTTTTAGAGAGGGGGAATCCTTTTTACGGATACCCTGGCGCATCCACTCGCGGAGAAAGCCTCCACGCGAGTGGATGCGACAGGGTTATGTGGGACTCGAGAGCGCCCTAGAAATGGACGTCCCCATACCCACTAAACCTACCTCTATATCTTCCCTTCCTGGTGGGGAGCGGTTCGGGACCGATATCACCGTGTGCTCCACCCACCGTGTGTGATCATAAGACCTCGACCCTATATTGCGCACCTCTGCGCACCACCACCTTCGTACCTGGCCCCGGACAGAACCGGCCAGCCTTCCCGGGCCGAATGAATCGGCACTTATGTCGGCGGATGGACTACGTGTCCATCCGTTCCTGCTCGGCCCCCTTGTCGGGCGGCTTGCGCTTCTTCGGGCCGAGACAACTCGCCCGACCACATCTGTGGTTGGCGTCCCGGCCGTAGTCGGCGCACACGATGCAGCGCGGCTTGGCGCTGCAGCTGGCGGCCTTGTGACCGCCCTCCCCGCACTGGTAGCAGACGCCACCCCGGTCCTTGTCTGACTTGCAACACGCCCCGATGTGCCCGGTCTCGAGACACCGGTAACACATTCGGGGGCGCTGACGAAGGACCTCCACTCGGGCCGACGTCCACCCTATGGTCAGCTGACCTCGGGCGATCGTCTTGGCCGCCAGGACCGGGCACCGCACCCACACTGTGCCTATGCCCGATCTGCGCACTCTCGTTATTTTGCCGCACTTGACGGCTGCTGCGTCGCACACGCCGGTGCTCGCTACAGCCGCCACGACTTCCTCTTCCGTGACCGAAGGGTCGAGTCCGTGTAGGCGCAGCTCGGCCGATTTGACCGGCCGCGCCACCCGAAGTATTTCGGGCCTAAAAACTTCTCTTATTTTCGCGGCTAACGCGTCCGCTTTCTCCACATCCGGGACTTCCACAACCAGCGCACCCGTCGCTGCCTCCCGGAATGTGGGTTTGTGGAGACCAAGGTCAGCCAACGTGATGTGGCTTTTGGCCCTCCGTATGACTTCGGCATATGTGATTTGTTCCTCAGTCGCCTCTGGCAGCAGTGTGAGGACTACTGCCGCCTTGCGCGGGGCCCGCAGCCGCGAGGCTTTGGGCTTCCGCTTTGGCGGCGGCGGTCTGCTGTCAGCTTGCGGCTGGACAGTCTTCTTGGTGGCCCCTCTACGGACCACCGTACTCCATTCTGCTCGTGACACAGCGGGCGCGACATCCGCGCTCTCCGCATCCGGCGCTCGCTGCGCTGCGAGGCTCTTTCCGGTCTTCCTCTTACTCCGTTTCGAGGAGGCTGGAGCCGCAGGTGTTGTGGCGTCTTGGGCAGGGACGGCCGGTGCCGTCGGCCCAACCTCTCTCCTCACAGGTACAGCCGCTTCGGCGGCTTTCTTCCTCGCCTTCTTTTTTGAAGCCGGCCTTGTCGCTTCGGTCCTAGCCGCCTCAGCCACTGGGGCCTGAACAGCGTCCGATGCGAGAGGCGGGCGTACTCTCTTTGCCGGGGGAAGCCGGCTCTCAATTTCCTCCAGGCGGGCGTTCAGCATCCCACCCACCTGGGTCATTATATTCCTACTCAGAAGCTGTGTGTCTAGCCCCTCCGTTGTAGTAGGGGGGCGCATGGCCTTCTCTATACGAGCTGCCTCGGCCTTGGTGAGCCGAGTGCGCAGCTCGTCTATCGTACGCCGTTGTTCGGCGCACTTCAGCTCCATGTCCCGCATTTGGTCATTTAAGGTGTTGAACTGCGCCCGCAACAGAGCCACTTCCCCGGACTCCGTGCGGCGCGTCAACACCTCCGTCGCGTCCATGATCGCGGCCAGGCCGTCTTTCACGTCCCGGATGAACGTCCCTTTTATGTTCTTGGAGTTCTTTATGACTTCCCTTATTTTTGTGACGCCGTTGTGGACGGTACGGGCCAGCTCGATCCCATTCATGTCGTCCACATCAGCGGCCCGCACCGGCTGGTACAGCCTGCTTGGAGCTACTCCCTGCTCCGCAGCGCGTGCGTCCGCCTCTCGGGTTTCCCGCTCCTGGCGCTCTTGCTGCGCCTTCGCGTTCCTTTCCCATTCCTGCCTCTCAGCAGTTCTTTCAGCAGTTGGGGGCTGGAATGGGCCATACCGGGCCTCAAACTCCGCCAACTCCCTTTGTTCCTCGAGGGCTGCCTCTCTCTCCTTTTTCTTCCGCCACAGGCCGACATGCTGGCCCGTTGTTGGCGGTCTTCCCCTGCCCCTTGGGGCGTCCTCGACCCGTGGGACCTTTTCCGCGGCCTCGTCAGCAGCGTCGTCATCACTGTCAAGTCGCCGCTTGCTGCCGGACCTCCGCAGAGGGCCCCCGTAGTCCGAATCGGACAAGAACTCGACGTCCTCCTCGCCGGACGTCGACATATCCAGTCCGATCTCCGCCTCTCGTCTTAGTCGCTCAACGCTCCGGGGCGTCCCAGGCCTGAGGCAGTCCTGGAGGACCACCACCGGATTGCTGTCCATCTCTACACTGGGCCGGGATGGCGATTTGAATCGCCCCTTCCCGTCCCTCAGGGGGCCTGTTGTGCTGCACCCCTTGCTCCTCTCTACTTCGCCGTCAGTACCGGCCTCTTCTTCTTCCAGTAGTTGCGCCATTGCGGCCGTCTTTACTCCCATCCTACCCTTTCTGGTAGTTTCGTGCTTTGTGCCCCCCCCGTAGTACGAGGGGCAGACTGCCTCCCCCGAAGGGTCGACAGTGCGGGATTCCCCAGCAGAGCTGGGACCCGCCCGGGGACTTATTTTCAATTCACGACTTGCCATAGTTTTTAACTCCTTCCCAAACATCGCCCTAAGCACATTTCCCCCCCTGCGAGCCCCCGGAAAGCCCCGAGAGCCGCACCCCGAAGAGACGAAAAGACAAGGAAACAAACAAAAAGACAGAAAAGTTAGTGAAACAAACAAAACAAAACCAAAGCAAACAAACAAACAAACGAACAAAACAAAACAAAACAAAACAAAACAAACAAAACAAAACCAAAACAAACAAACAAAACGAAGTATAACAAAATAAATAAACCAAAAAGATAGAATTAAATTAAATGAAGTGAGGACTCGGTTTGACGGCCAACTGAGTTGAGCGCCAACCCGAGGACCTCATGGTGTGCCACGGCGGTTCGACGTCCCAAGGCAACTCTGAAAACAGAGAAGTCCCCGGAGCCGAACAGCCGCGACACTGAAACAGGGAAATGGGAGAGAAAGGAAAAGGGGAAAGGGAAAGGAGGGAAGGGGAGAATTAAGACGGGAGGGCGCATGGCTGTTTCGGCTACGTCTGTCCAGAAGGGCCAGACCAAAAGCAGGCGGCAACCACGAGCAGGATAACAACCACACTTGCCTTGGGTTTCGACGCAACAGTAGTGCTCCACCCAAGACCAACACCCCTCACATTGCCGGGAAAGACAATGGAGTACGGTGAAAGACGAAGTCACCAGGTCTTACCAGTAGCCTCTGTGACTTCCCCTTCCACCCGCCCAACCTAACCTAATTTCGCTGGGGAAATGCTTTATGCATACCACCGCACCCCGGGGGAAAGGTCGGTGATTATGTGGGACTCCGACAAGGGTCGTCTACCCAAGCGTCGTTTACCCACTAAAACCCCAGCGGCATACCCTCACACGACGCGCTTGGGGCGCCACAAGTTCGCGTAAACGCATTCTACTGTGACGCCCCGGCGTGGTGCCCGCAACGCGGGCAAGCGACTATCAGAGAGGGCGTCCCGGTACACTGGGACGCCCTCAGTCATCGAGGCTTTCGTCGGTGGTGGCTCCCCCGAACCACCACCGGCCTCCTAGGCGAGGGCAGAAGGGGCCCGCACCGTCACGAACCCCCCTCCACACCCGCCTCCGTCCGCGGCGCGGGTCAGCCGGAGCTCCCTCCCTTGCGACCCGCCCCGCTGCCCCCTTCTGCGACATCGGCCCCGCAGAAGGAGGCCCGTCAGCCCTCGGGCCGGCGCCAACCAGAGGACACCGGCGCACCGCAGCCGTCCAGGGCCCGCAGGGAAACCCTGGGGACAGGGTCCACCGTCTACCCAGGTCCCCGGAGCCCCCGTCCAGGGCTCGCAGCAAGACACTGGGGACAGGGTCCCCATCTACCCAAGTCCCCGCAGCCCCAATCCACCGCAGTGCACCAGCGATCCGCCCCGCAGCCCCCCTCCGCGACATACGGCCTCGCAGAGGAGGCCCGTCAGCCCTCGGCCGGCGCCAACCCGAGGACGTTGAGTGAGGACTCGGTTTGACGGCCAACTAAGTTGAGCGCCAACCCGAGGACCTCATGGTGCGCCGCAGCGGTTTACGACTCCCAAGGCAGCTCTGAGGACAGAGGAGTCCCCGGAGCCGCAACCCGCCACGACGCTGGGTGCCGCTCTTCGTCTCACCTCTCCCCGTGGGCCCGCCCGGCATGGGAGGCCCTGGCCGGTATGGCCCCACGGATCATTGAGGCACTCAAGCCCCCTCACCACAGCAAGGTGGCAGCACAGTCGAGGGGGGGGGGGAACCTAACCTAACCTAACCTAACCTAACCTAACCTAACTTTTTTGGAGTTAGGTCAGAATCGATTAGGTTTCCAACCGTTTCCCCCCATTTTTCCGGTGTTTTGAATCCATAGCCGACCTCCATCTTCGTTTATCTATCAGATGACACCCTTTTCACATCATTTTTGGCAAAAAACAATATCTAACCTAACCTAACTTTTTTGGAGTTAGGTCAGAATCGATTAGGTTTCCAACCGTTTCCCCCCATTTTTCCGGTGTTTTGAATCCATAGCCGACCTCCATCTTCGTTTATCTATCAGATGACACCCTTTTCACATCATTTTTGGCAAAAAACAATATCTAACCTAACCTAACTTTTTTGGAGTTAGGTCAGAATCGATTAGGTTTCCAACCGTTTCCCCCCATTTTTCCGGTGTTTTGAATCCATAGCCGACCTCCATCTTCGTTTATCTATCAGATGACACCCTTTTCACATCATTTTTGGCAAAAAACAATATCTAACCTAACCTAACTTTTTTGGAGTTAGGTCAGAATCGATTAGGTTTCCAACCGTTTCCCCCCATTTTTCCGGTGTTTTGAATCCATAGCCGACCTCCATCTTCGTTTATCTATCAGATGACACCCTTTTCACATCATTTTTGGCAAAAAACAATATCTAACCTAACCTAACTTTTTTGGAGTTAGGTCAGAATCGATTAGGTTTCCAACCGTTTCCCCCCATTTTTCCGGTGTTTTGAATCCATAGCCGACCTCCATCTTCGTTTATCTATCAGATGACACCCTTTTCACATCATTTTTGGCAAAAAACAATATCTAACCTAACCTAACTTTTTTGGAGTTAGGTCAGAATCGATTAGGTTTCCAACCGTTTCCCCCCATTTTTCCGGTGTTTTGAATCCATAGCCGACCTCCATCTTCGTTTATCTATCAGATGACACCCTTTTCACATCATTTTTGGCAAAAAACAATATCTAACCTAACCTAACTTTTTTGGAGTTAGGTCAGAATCGATTAGGTTTCCAACCGTTTCCCCCCATTTTTCCGGTGTTTTGAATCCATAGCCGACCTCCATCTTCGTTTATCTATCAGATGACACCCTTTTCACATCATTTTTGGCAAAAAACAATATCTAACCTAACCTAACTTTTTTGGAGTTAGGTCAGAATCGATTAGGTTTCCAACCGTTTCCCCCCATTTTTCCGGTGTTTTGAATCCATAGCCGACCTCCATCTTCGTTTATCTATCAGATGACACCCTTTTCACATCATTTTTGGCAAAAAACAATATCTAACCTAACCTAACTTTTTTGGAGTTAGGTCAGAATCGATTAGGTTTCCAACCGTTTCCCCCCATTTTTCCGGTGTTTTGAATCCATAGCCGACCTCCATCTTCGTTTATCTATCAGATGACACCCTTTTCACATCATTTTTGGCAAAAAACAATATCTAACCTAACCTAACTTTTTTGGAGTTAGGTCAGAATCGATTAGGTTTCCAACCGTTTCCCCCCATTTTTCCGGTGTTTTGAATCCATAGCCGACCTCCATCTTCGTTTATCTATCAGATGACACCCTTTTCACATCATTTTTGGCAAAAAACAATATCTAACCTAACCTAACTTTTTTGGAGTTAGGTCAGAATCGATTAGGTTTCCAACCGTTTCCCCCCATTTTTCCGGTGTTTTGAATCCATAGCCGACCTCCATCTTCGTTTATCTATCAGATGACACCCTTTTCACATCATTTTTGGCAAAAAACAATATCTAACCTAACCTAACTTTTTTGGAGTTAGGTCAGAATCGATTAGGTTTCCAACCGTTTCCCCCCATTTTTCCGGTGTTTTGAATCCATAGCCGACCTCCATCTTCGTTTATCTATCAGATGACACCCTTTTCACATCATTTTTGGCAAAAAACAATATCTAACCTAACCTAACTTTTTTGGAGTTAGGTCAGAATCGATTAGGTTTCCAACCGTTTCCCCCCATTTTTCCGGTGTTTTGAATCCATAGCCGACCTCCATCTTCGTTTATCTATCAGATGACACCCTTTTCACATCATTTTTGGCAAAAAACAATATCTAACCTAACCTAACTTTTTTGGAGTTAGGTCAGAATCGATTAGGTTTCCAACCGTTTCCCCCCATTTTTCCGGTGTTTTGAATCCATAGCCGACCTCCATCTTCGTTTATCTATCAGATGACACCCTTTTCACATCATTTTTGGCAAAAAACAATATCTAACCTAACCTAACTTTTTTGGAGTTAGGTCAGAATCGATTAGGTTTCCAACCGTTTCCCCCCATTTTTCCGGTGTTTTGAATCCATAGCCGACCTCCATCTTCGTTTATCTATCAGATGACACCCTTTTCACATCATTTTTGGCAAAAAACAATATCTAACCTAACCTAACTTTTTTGGAGTTAGGTCAGAATCGATTAGGTTTCCAACCGTTTCCCCCCATTTTTCCGGTGTTTTGAATCCATAGCCGACCTCCATCTTCGTTTATCTATCAGATGACACCCTTTTCACATCATTTTTGGCAAAAAACAATATCTAACCTAACCTAACTTTTTTGGAGTTAGGTCAGAATCGATTAGGTTTCCAACCGTTTCCCCCCATTTTTCCGGTGTTTTGAATCCATAGCCGACCTCCATCTTCGTTTATCTATCAGATGACACCCTTTTCACATCATTTTTGGCAAAAAACAATATCTAACCTAACCTAACTTTTTTGGAGTTAGGTCAGAATCGATTAGGTTTCCAACCGTTTCCCCCCATTTTTCCGGTGTTTTGAATCCATAGCCGACCTCCATCTTCGTTTATCTATCAGATGACACCCTTTTCACATCATTTTTGGCAAAAAACAATATCTAACCTAACCTAACTTTTTTGGAGTTAGGTCAGAATCGATTAGGTTTCCAACCGTTTCCCCCCATTTTTCCGGTGTTTTGAATCCATAGCCGACCTCCATCTTCGTTTATCTATCAGATGACACCCTTTTCACATCATTTTTGGCAAAAAACAATATCTAACCTAACCTAACTTTTTTGGAGTTAGGTCAGAATCGATTAGGTTTCCAACCGTTTCCCCCCATTTTTCCGGTGTTTTGAATCCATAGCCGACCTCCATCTTCGTTTATCTATCAGATGACACCCTTTTCACATCATTTTTGGCAAAAAACAATATCTAACCTAACCTAACTTTTTTGGAGTTAGGTCAGAATCGATTAGGTTTCCAACCGTTTCCCCCCATTTTTCCGGTGTTTTGAATCCATAGCCGACCTCCATCTTCGTTTATCTATCAGATGACACCCTTTTCACATCATTTTTGGCAAAAAACAATATCTAACCTAACCTAACTTTTTTGGAGTTAGGTCAGAATCGATTAGGTTTCCAACCGTTTCCCCCCATTTTTCCGGTGTTTTGAATCCATAGCCGACCTCCATCTTCGTTTATCTATCAGATGACACCCTTTTCACATCATTTTTGGCAAAAAACAATATCTAACCTAACCTAACTTTTTTGGAGTTAGGTCAGAATCGATTAGGTTTCCAACCGTTTCCCCCCATTTTTCCGGTGTTTTGAATCCATAGCCGACCTCCATCTTCGTTTATCTATCAGATGACACCCTTTTCACATCATTTTTGGCAAAAAACAATATCTAACCTAACCTAACTTTTTTGGAGTTAGGTCAGAATCGATTAGGTTTCCAACCGTTTCCCCCCATTTTTCCGGTGTTTTGAATCCATAGCCGACCTCCATCTTCGTTTATCTATCAGATGACACCCTTTTCACATCATTTTTGGCAAAAAACAATATCTAACCTAACCTAACTTTTTTGGAGTTAGGTCAGAATCGATTAGGTTTCCAACCGTTTCCCCCCATTTTTCCGGTGTTTTGAATCCATAGCCGACCTCCATCTTCGTTTATCTATCAGATGACACCCTTTTCACATCATTTTTGGCAAAAAACAATATCTAACCTAACCTAACTTTTTTGGAGTTAGGTCAGAATCGATTAGGTTTCCAACCGTTTCCCCCCATTTTTCCGGTGTTTTGAATCCATAGCCGACCTCCATCTTCGTTTATCTATCAGATGACACCCTTTTCACATCATTTTTGGCAAAAAACAATATCTAACCTAACCTAACTTTTTTGGAGTTAGGTCAGAATCGATTAGGTTTCCAACCGTTTCCCCCCATTTTTCCGGTGTTTTGAATCCATAGCCGACCTCCATCTTCGTTTATCTATCAGATGACACCCTTTTCACATCATTTTTGGCAAAAAACAATATCTAACCTAACCTAACTTTTTTGGAGTTAGGTCAGAATCGATTAGGTTTCCAACCGTTTCCCCCCATTTTTCCGGTGTTTTGAATCCATAGCCGACCTCCATCTTCGTTTATCTATCAGATGACACCCTTTTCACATCATTTTTGGCAAAAAACAATATCTAACCTAACCTAACTTTTTTGGAGTTAGGTCAGAATCGATTAGGTTTCCAACCGTTTCCCCCCATTTTTCCGGTGTTTTGAATCCATAGCCGACCTCCATCTTCGTTTATCTATCAGATGACACCCTTTTCACATCATTTTTGGCAAAAAACAATATCTAACCTAACCTAACTTTTTTGGAGTTAGGTCAGAATCGATTAGGTTTCCAACCGTTTCCCCCCATTTTTCCGGTGTTTTGAATCCATAGCCGACCTCCATCTTCGTTTATCTATCAGATGACACCCTTTTCACATCATTTTTGGCAAAAAACAATATCTAACCTAACCTAACTTTTTTGGAGTTAGGTCAGAATCGATTAGGTTTCCAACCGTTTCCCCCCATTTTTCCGGTGTTTTGAATCCATAGCCGACCTCCATCTTCGTTTATCTATCAGATGACACCCTTTTCACATCATTTTTGGCAAAAAACAATATCTAACCTAACCTAACTTTTTTGGAGTTAGGTCAGAATCGATTAGGTTTCCAACCGTTTCCCCCCATTTTTCCGGTGTTTTGAATCCATAGCCGACCTCCATCTTCGTTTATCTATCAGATGACACCCTTTTCACATCATTTTTGGCAAAAAACAATATCTAACCTAACCTAACTTTTTTGGAGTTAGGTCAGAATCGATTAGGTTTCCAACCGTTTCCCCCCATTTTTCCGGTGTTTTGAATCCATAGCCGACCTCCATCTTCGTTTATCTATCAGATGACACCCTTTTCACATCATTTTTGGCAAAAAACAATATCTAACCTAACCTAACTTTTTTGGAGTTAGGTCAGAATCGATTAGGTTTCCAACCGTTTCCCCCCATTTTTCCGGTGTTTTGAATCCATAGCCGACCTCCATCTTCGTTTATCTATCAGATGACACCTTTTTTCACATCATTTTTGGCAAAAAATCGATTTTTGCCCCGCCGCACCCACCCATTGTCGATGACCGGGGTCATCAACTCTGTGCCCAAAACATATGGAAAAATATTTTTGAGGCATGTTGATTTTCTTTATTTTTTATTCTATTAAGTATCCTTTCTTGTGCATTTCCTTAAAAATTGAATGCTGGTTTCTGGTCTCAATCACTGGCAAATGGGATAATTATAAATTAAAGTAACATCAATAACTAGATGTCGCTACTGGCGTTTTCAGAAGTCGATGTTAAGATTTTTACTTGATTAGTCAATTGCTTTTGCACAAGTACGTACTTTTGTGTAGTGTAGTGTATGTATGGTACTTTCTGTAGTGTAATGTATGTATTGTATGGTATTATAAAATTTATAAATAAATAAATAAATAAATAAATTCAGTCGGTATTTCGTACCCTGTAGATATGGGCGTTTTCTGTTTTTGCCACAAACGGTTTTGTATCCGATATACAGTTTGTTGCATATCGATATCAAAAACGGTTTTCTGAAATCGATATCAGTACAGTAGTACAGTTTTCAAACGTTAAACATTGCTAGCGTCCAATCCATATTGTAACAACTCAAATTCAACCTTATAACTTCGACATTTAGTTCAATTTTGTAGAGTAAGTGTCTCACTAATATCGAGTAGCCGTAGCCGCCAGAAACGTTATCATAACTGTAACTATACAATGGAAACTAAACCTTATTGCTAGTACAGTAAGATATATTAACCACGCAAACATGGCTAAAGTTATTTCATATTGTCTTCATCTCTTTTACACTAGCAAAAGAATATATACTTAGAACGAGAGGTAGCGAATGTGGTTCATATCGTTTGTGAAGTTTGCGTTTTGTTCGCACATCGTCGTTTTAGTTTTGACTTGAACAGTTTTTGTGATATCGGCTTCATTGTTATAGATATCGATATGGTATGATATCAAACACATATCCGATATAAGTTACGTTTTGATATATCGAACTCATCCTTAGTACCCTGGCTTGAGCAAGACAAGATGCATGCATTGATTGATGTTAGTTAGTTGTGGGTCGTCGACGATTTTACAGTTGACGCAACGAGACCGTTTATCGTATCGTCGATGATAAACTATGTAGTTGAAAAAACAGTTGCTTAGACAGGACGATATGTTTAGTTTACACTGTTGATCGTTCATTGGTATGGACGACGTAAACTTCAACGAATTTTATTAGACAACAATAATTACGAGCTTGTTGAAATGAACTCCCCTTCATACTTTTTCCAGGCTTATGACTGGCAGGTTTATTATTTGAATGAGGAAAATGATGATGAATAAGAAATAATAGGATTAAATTATTTATGTTAAATATTATGAAACTGTCGTAACAATACGAGTTCGCGATAGCCTTTTTTGCAGCCACCTTTGACCTGCGCTGCGCGTAACGCATTTAAATGACTCTAAAAAAATAATTTAAACAAAAAAAAATTTAATTTGTAATCCAAATTCAAATACTTTATTTTTATTAAATGCAACACAAGGTATATTTACACTAATCAAAATAGAGTCTATTTTGATCTAGCAATAAGCTCGGTGCAAATATTAAAACTAAAAATGTTTCATTGTACAATGTACATTGACGCTTCAATATGTAATGATACTCCTATCACATGACAGCAGAGTTTAATGAATTGCAACTCAATCTATCTATGATTTCGGCTCGACTCGCGCTCACGGGCGGTGAGGACTCGTCGAAGTCGTCGTCGCGTTCGTGTGAACTATTAGACTAGTTTATAATGTCGTTGCCGATAAACATGTTTATGAATGAACGGATTCGCGAAACGGTCGTCGCGTCAACGAATGGATGTAACTAGTTTATCTGACAACTATAAACCAGTCTAATAGTTCACGGCAAAAAAACAGTCGAAAAAAACTGTTCGGTCATTCAACGACCACCACTAATGTTAGTTATTCGATATATCGATTTGAAACATCGATGAATTTCGATGACTCGAATGCACCAAAAAAAATTTTTTTTTTAAATAAATGAAGTGTATTCTAATTAGTGTCAAAACAAAGGGCAGAATAGAATTTCTATTAGGCATCACATCCCTTCATGAAAAAGAATCGATTTAATCGATGTTTCAAAAATCGATTTTAGTAAAATATAATAGGTTAAAAAAAAACATGCTTTTCATATTCCAATAATAAACTAATAACCATAATTAAAAATCAAAGGCAATGGTCCTTTAAAATGTCAAGGTAGCAATTAGGAAACCAACTAGTATTATTGATACAATTTTAATAAAAGCCGAAAATGTCTAGTCCTAAGTTACATTTTAGGTTGTTTTTTTACGGTTACAAGACATTTTTATTGTTTATTAATAACGGCAACAATGTTATTTCACTCACCACTACACTGAAACTACTTTAAACGCATACATAAAAGCCTGTGGATGGCGGCGTTTTTATTTAATCAAGTTATACGTATGAAATTAATTCAAGATTTTTCATCCGTCGCATAGATGCGACTTGTTTCTGAAAATCGATTAAAACCCAAAATTATATAATCGATTTTCAATAAATCGATTAATCACTACATATTATAAAACAAAGTCGCTGTGGTCTGTCCGTCCCTATGTATGCTTAAATCTTCAAAACTACGCATCACTACATATTATAAAACAAAGTCGCTGTCGTCTGTCCGTCCCTATGTATGCTTAAATCTTCAAACTACGCAACGGATTTTGAATCGGTTTGTTTTAATAGATAGAGTGATTCAAGAGGAAGGTTTTTAAGTATAATCCCCCCCCCCCCCCGCTTTTACGGGCGAAGCCGGGGCGGGCCACTAGTATGTATTACTATAAAAATCAATAATAAAAACCGATTATAAGAAAAAAAAAAAAAATATTTTTCACATATAATACCTTACTATTATACCTTATTTCTATATTAATATAGCATCATTTATCAAGTACGTTTATTTAGTAAGTATTTTAATGAATTCACACGTGTATTGAAAAAAGGATTTTTTTCTCATTTCAGTATCAATATTCACTAGTTATCCACCATCAAATAACTTTATTTAGTTGGTTTAGTTAGGGTTTTCTTGTATGTTATATGTGCGTTAATGTCTTTACTATCTACTAAAATAAAAAAAATAAAATTATTTTCACCTCATTATTACTGAAAATTTTAAAAATAAACTTTGACATAAACCTTTTTTTTTAAATGTTATTCGATATATCGATTGAAATACTAACTATAACTATACCTGGTGCATCGAAATGATATGATATATCGAAAGGTAAACATCGATGTTTTAGATGCATCGATGTATGTCGAGCATTATAAGCATAAGTCTATGCCCTTAACGAGTCAAAAAAGTGATCTCGGTGGACTCCAACTTGGTAGTGCAAGTTTCGCTCAAACACGCTCGCAGGACCGACGCCCGATGGGGCAGAAAAGTCCTCGAGTGACGACCGCGTTCCGGAAGGCGCAGTGCTGGTTAAGGTCGCCGGAAACAAATGGATGCGGGCGGCCCAGGACCGGCCTTTGTGGAGATCCTTGGGGGAGGCCTATGTCCAGCAGTGGAGGTCTTTTGGCTGAAATGGTGATGATGAAATAGTGTCATTCACCGATTTCACGTTTTATATCAGACTCTGAACGGATTTTGATAACATTGCTGACAATGCAATACTGACCGAGACTCGTCCTTTAGTTGGTTAAAATAGCTAATCGTAACGACTACTGCTAATCGTGACGCAGTGTGATAATTGCTCGCAGATTTGGTGAGTTCAAGTCAGTGTCGGAGTCAAGGGTTATCGCAGTCTGTCGTGGTTTTCCCCACAGTGCGGGGAGGCGCCGTGCGTGCGCCGCATGTTTTCAGTTTTACTTGTCGTTTTTATCACTTTTGAACTCGGTACTAGTTGAATAAAAGTCCAATGACATGTTAGGAGTGCGCGTGGGATCGCTCCGTGTTTGTAAGACGATGTGGTCGGGTTCGTGGGCGTGCCTGGCCGCGCTGGTCGCGTGTGCGGCCGCGACCCCAGGTAACTGATATTTCATTCAGGTATTTATAGGACAACAAGACAACTTAATTATTTATTTATTTATTGGACACTATATCAGGTAACGACTAGCAACTAAACAAGTTATTCTAATAAACGGATCTATCCTAGGTTGGAACCCTTCATTATGTTGGTTGACACATCATGTCAAATAGTTTGGTAATTTCTTGCCATGGGATTATAATAAGATTTACGACGTTACTGGTGACGTCACCGTAGCTCTTGAATGAATTTTGTTGAATGAACATTGACATATGCTTTCGTAGTTCAGAAACCTCTGTTCCAGTGGCTTCTATTTGGGCATGCAACTAAAGCGCTTTGGTGGATGCAGACAACTACTACGTGACGGTGATCGCGGCCAACGGCAGCACCGCGGTGGGCGTGGTGGCCAACAGCAGCTTCGGGGACCACGCCTTCAGCATCCAGCCGGGAGGCGCGGGCCCGCCGGCGCATGGCTCCGCAGGTCTGCGTCACGAGTCACACCTCCCACTGGCATGCGATCCGTTCTCAAGAGAGACCATTTGGGTCTCGGCTAGGTGATCTTCATCCGCTTCGAAAGCCTTCATTCGGTCTGTTCAGTTCACGACTGAAAAGACATGAACGTATTATTAATTACTATTTTAATGTACGCGAGCGGCGAGACGGCGCGCGTCGCCATCTCGCTCTAATTTGTTGGTATAAGACTTACAAAAACATTGTGTACCTAATGAACGGATTGAAATGAATATTAAACCACTGCAACTCTTATTTTAAAAGTGTTGAAAGTATGACGTCTGCGCAAAAGTCAATAGCAATGCTGGTCTGCTGTGCACGCTTGTCACTAAGCAGTTGTAGACTCTCTCTGGTTCAGTTAGTTGTGAACTGTCATTCGTCATCATCATCATTTCAACCAAAAGACGTCCACTGCTGGACATAGGCCTCCCCCTAGGATCTCCACAATTCAAACTGTTATTGTAATTGTGGAGATCCTGGGGTCATGGCCTTATCTACTTTTACTAAATAAATATTTCCATAGTTCAAATTATCTCTGCTTACCATTTCACAAGATCACTCCAGGTGCGAACTGCGCTCGTGTGTCCAGGGCCGGAGTGCGAGTGGGACGGGTTCAAGGGCTCCTGCGTGCCGGAGCACCGGTGCCTCACCTCGCTGGACCACGAGAGCCCCAAGCACCAGGTACGTCGCACCACCCGCAAATCTTCCGGTATTCGATATCTCCCGTTCCTCGTAATCCTGTTTGGAAGGAGCTTATCATTATACAACTGGTGTGACGTTCGGAACTCCTCGAAGTTATTAAAACCGAGGATGGCGGAAGTGACAGATTGTCTTTTGGCAGATGTGCGCGTCCAGCGGCAGCGACGCCGAGCTACGGATCTGCTGCACCGACTGCGAGCTGGTCAACGACACCAGGTACGGGTGGGCCATAATTGGGGGAGCGTGGACTCCTTCATCCGCCTTCCGGCCTACACACTCTGGTTTCTGAACCGGCCTTTTTTTTTTGTTTTCGCTGGGGAAATGCTTTATGCATACCACCGCCCCCCGGGGGAGAGGTCGGTGATTATGTGGGACTCCGACAAGGGTCGTCTACCCAAGAGTCGTTTACCCACTAAAACCCCAGCGGCATACCCTCACACGACGCGCTTGGGGCGCCACAAGTTCGCGTAAACGCATTCTACTGTGACGCCCCGGCGTGGCTTTCGTCGGTGGCGGCTCCCCCGAACCACCACCGGCCTCCTAGGCGAGGGCAGAAGGGGCCCGCACCGTCACGAACCCCCTCTCACCCCTGCCTCCGTCCGCGGCGCGGGTCAGCCGGAACTCCCTCCCTTGCGACCCGCCCCGCTGCCCCCTTCTGCGACATCGGCCCCGCAGAAGGAGGCCCGTCAGCCCTCGGGCCGGCGCCAACCAGAGGACACCGGCGCACCGCAGCCGTCCAGGGCCCGCAGGGAAACCCTTAGGACAGGGTCCACCGTCTACCCAGGTCCCCGGAGCCCACCAGGGCTCGCAGCGAGACACTGGGGACAGGGTCCCCATCCACCCAAGTCCCCGCAGCCCCAATCTACCGCAGCGCACCGGCGATCCGTCCCGCAGCCCCCTTCTGCGACATACGGCCTCGCAGAGGAGACCCGTCAGCCCTCGGCCGGCGCCAACCCGAGGACGTTGGTGCCGCTCTTCGTCTCACCTCTCCCCGTGGGCCCGCCCGACATGGGAGGCCCTGGCCGGTATGGCCCCACGGATCATTGAGGCACTCAAGCCCCCTCACCACGGCAAGGTGGTAGCACAGTCAAGGGGGTTCTGAACCGGCCTGGTATGTTGTAGATTAACTATTCCCTTTTTGCTTTCACTTTGCAGCAATGCGGTGTTCAAGCCGGACTCCGGGCTGGGGCTCTTCTGGAAGACGGGCCAGAAAGCGTGGGACCGTGAGTTGAGTCGTTCAAAGTAACGGAAATCTCTTTACATAAATAACTTTAAAGTACTTGCTTCTGTGTGCACGCAATCCTGTAACGTATTCGGGCATTGGCAGAGTGCCTGCGGAACCTGGTGACGTTGCCCACCAAATGCCACCCGCACCAGCGGGGGAAGCTGCGTCGCTGGCGGGACGAGGCGCGCCACTGTCACCACTACCGGGTCACCAGCGAGGGACGCCTTTCTCCAGACCCTGGCGGCCATGGCTACGCGCACGCGGTAACTGCTATCTTGTCTGTCCGTGGTGAATTGATTCTGAGACAGTTTTTTATCTCTGGCTTGATTGCTTTTGACCCTAGGCTTGCGTGATGGAAAGCAACGCCAGGGCCTAAGACGGGGCAGGCAATTCAAGGAAATGCCCTGTCGGGCACCGGCTCTCGCATGCACACGACGGAACACAGTAAAACTGCTTAGATGTGAGGGTGGTAGCTAGCCGGGCGGACCATTCGCGTTTGGGGGAAGGCGTATATTCTGCCATACCCCCTTGGAAGGCGCCTAACAGAGGTGGGCGCTTGGCGGCAGGTGGTGCTGGGCTACGGCAGCAGCTACGTGTTCTCGATGGCGTGGTTCTGCTTCGGCACCCTCATCTCCGAACGCTTCGTGCTCTCCGCCGCGCAGTGCTACCGCTCCGAGGAGACCCGCCAGTGAGTCCGGCCTCCCCCACGGAAACGGGGCCACTCAACCAAAGCGTGCCCGCTTCAATAAGCTACATCTCATTGTTGCTGTTGTGTCCAGAGGGTCCGCTATGTACGCGGTGTTGGGCGCATTCCGAAGATCGTCGGACGCGGCGGCGCAAGAGCGCCTGCAGCATAAGGTGATCTCCAAGTACCACCCGCACCCCGACTTCATCGCCCCGTACGGCTCCAACGACATCGCGCTCTACGAGACCGATTCGCCGTGAGTCCCCTTCCATTCTCTCATCTTGCGAACTCGCTCTCACTGTGTCGGTTAGTGCTTTTTGCAACTACAGAGTTTCTTGCCGGATCTTTTCCGAACCGGTGGTAGTTTCAGCATGGATGTGGGCGAAAAGCAAAAGAGATGGATGGATTTTAAGAATGAGCAATTGTGCATGTAAGGTGTGACTGTAGATATGACGACCGATGGTGTGTATGGAGACTGGCACCTATCGTGGGGCATGAGCCGTTAGATGACAGTGGTACTTGTAAACATGACGATTTACAGGAGTTCGTTTTGAGTGTGAGTACCTTAAGCCTATTGTGTTTTTACATTACAACAACTACAACAAGCGAGTTCTGTCTGCTTCGGCTGAACGTAATGACGAACATTTCATACAATGATTGGTTTCGCAGGATCTCGTTCAACAAGTTCGTGTCGCCGGCGTGCCTGTGGTCCGGCCCCGGCGGCGGCGCGGGCTCCGAGCCGAGGGTCCTGCACCTGGCCACGTGGCGGGACCTGACGAACGGGACGCCCGCGGATCACCTGTCGCTGGTGAGCCTCCTCCATAGTGCGGTGGGGGGACCGCCAAACGGAGCCCAGCCGTAACGGGAGCATTGTCGGCAGGCGGTGGTGCACCGCTACGACGCGGCCGAGTGCGAGGCGCAGTACCCGGCGCACTGGGACTCCAAGGGGGAGTGGTTCGGCTTCGACGACCAGCTGCACCTCTGCTACGGCGACAAGACCATGGGGCAGACTTGTATGGTACGTTGTTTGCACGGGAGACGGGAATCGTACTCTCCAACGAGACAGCTCTAGGTGACTGCGGAGAGAGTGTTCAAGTGCCATATCAAAATAACCACTTTTTACTAATGTGTAAGTATGTATACACAGTACATAGGCAAAATATCATTTTTTTTATTTTTGTCTGTCTGTCTGTTCCGGCTAATCTCCGGCACTCTCGGCAGTGGGTCTACTGTGGCACGCCGGTCCGATGGGTTGGCAGTTAGTATCAAGTTTTCCTTCCATTTCCCATTGTCGACTCTTATGGGGTGGCGACACAATGTATTCTAACTCCGTCAGCTGTCCTTAGATCCACGGCGGCGAGGGGCTGGTGGCGCGGCAGGTGTCCAGCTGCCTGCACTCCGTGGTGGGCGTGCGCACCTACGACCGCAACTGCCGCGACAGCAACGGCGTCGAGATGTACACGAGGGTGGCGCCGCACGTGCAGTGGATCGAGGGCGTCGTGTGGCCCGACTGAGCACAGCCTAATAAACCTCGGTTTCCTAACCAATTTGTTGTTTGCATTACAATTTTATTTTTATAATACGAAGCTCCTTCTAGGTATACCTGTATCGCGGGGCAGTTTACAAACAAGTGCCTCTGGTTTACACAAAGCCACTTGCCCGACCCCGGCATCGACCCCGGGACCCGTTGATCCAAAGGCCTCCACTGCTGGTCCTCTTCTATTGAGTGGAAGTCGCTCGCTGTGAAACGCTATAGCCTCGCCCAGTTGTAGACTCCATCAAAACTCGGAAATATCAGATCCGTGCATTTGATGGATCCGGAGATTAGAGTTGCCAACCATACTTTATAATGAAGTATCCTACCTATTTGGGAATTTTACTTTACTTGCGACCCGCCCCCGTTTTGCACGAGTGCAATGCTGATAGTAATACCTACCTAATATAATATAATAATCTTCGGAAATATTCATTTATATATCATGCTGTAAAGGGCCATATTGATCTATATTAAGTGGACAATGTATTTAAAGTACTTCATTGGATAAGGATTAATGATCTATTGCTTAAAATTATTTCGTAAACAAGTAATTTTTCCCGTAAAATGTAAAGGATAAAAACGGTTATTGTGGATGATCCATCAATAACGAAGTAGACCAATTAACCATCGCAACGGACGCCAATAGTGACGTCGAAAAAGGATCCGACGCCGATAGTGCAGTCGTTAAAGGATCCGACACCTAGACCGACGCCAATAGAGACGTCGAAAATAGAAGCGACGCTGAGACCGACGCCTACAGTGATGTTGAAAAAGGAATCGACGCGAATAGAGACGTCGAAAATAGAAGCGACGCTGAGACCGACGCCTACAGTGATGTTGAAAAAGGAATCGACGCCGAGACCGACGCGAATAGAGACGTCGAAAATAGAAGCGACGCTGAGACCGACGCCTACAGTGATGTTGAAAAAGGAATCGACGCGAATAGAGACGTCGAAAATAGAAGCGACGCTGAGACCGACGCCTACAGTGATGTTGAAAAAGGAATCGACGCCGAGACCGACGCGAATAGAGACGTCGAAAATAGAAGCGACGCTGAGACCGACGCCTACAGTGATGTTGAAAAAGGAATCGACGCCGAGACCGACGCGAATAGAGACGTCGAAAATAGAAGCGACGCTGAGACCGATGCCTACAGTGATGTTGAAAAAGGAATCGACGCGAATAGAGACGTCGAAAATAGAAGCGACGCTGAGACCGACGCCTACAGTGATGTTGAAAAAGGAATCGACGCCGAGACCGACGCGAATAGAGACGTCGAAAATAGAAGCGACGCTGAGACCGACGCCTACAGTGATGTTGAAAAAGGAATCGACGCGAATAGAGACGTCGAAAATAGAAGCGACGCTGAGACCGACGCCTACAGTGATGTTGAAAAAGGAATCGACGCCGAGACCGACGCGAATAGAGACGTCGAAAATAGAAGCGACGCTGAGACCGACGCCTACAGTGATGTTGAAAAAGGAATCGACGCGAATAGAGACGTCGAAAATAGAAGCGACGCTGAGACCGACGCCTACAGTGATGTTGAAAAAGGAATCGACGCCGAGACCGACGCGAATAGAGACGTCGAAAATAGAAGCGACGCTGAGACCGACGCCTACAGTGATGTTGAAAAAGGAATCGACGCGAATAGAGACGTCGAAAATAGAAGCGACGCTGAGACCGACGCCTACAGTGATGTTGAAAAAGGAATCGACGCGAATAGAGACGTCGAAAATAGAAGCGACGCTGAGACCGACGCCTACAGTGATGTTGAAAAAGGAATCGACGCCGAGACCGACGCGAATAGAGACGTCGAAAATAGAAGCGACGCTGAGACCGACGCCTACAGTGATGTTGAAAAAGGAATCGACGCGAATAGAGACGTCGAAAATAGAAGCGACGCTGAGACCGACGCCTACAGTGATGTTGAAAAAGGAATCGACGCCGAGACCGACGCGAATAGAGACGTCGAAAATAGAAGCGACGCCGAGACCGACGCGAATAGAGACGTCGAAAATAGAAGCGACGCTGAGACCGACGCCTACAGTGATGTTGAAAAAGGAATCGACGCGAATAGAGACGTCGAAAATAGAAGCGACGCTGAGACCGACGCCTACAGTGATGTTGAAAAAGGAATCGACGCGAATAGTGACGTCGAAAATAGAAGCGACGCTGAGACCGACGCCTACAGTGATGTTGAAAAAGGAATCGACGCCGAGACCGACGCGAATAGAGACGTCGAAAATAGAAGCGACGCTGAGACCGACGCCTACAGTGATGTTGAAAAAGGAATCGACGCGAATAGAGACGTCGAAAATAGAAGCGACGCTGAGACCGACGCCTACAGTGATGTTGAAAAAGGAATCGACGCCGAGACCGACGCGAATAGAGACGTCGAAAATAGAAGCGACGCCGAGACCGACGCGAATAGAGACGTCGAAAATAGAAGCGACGCTGAGACCGACGCCTACAGTGATGTTGAAAAAGGAATCGACGCGAATAGAGACGTCGAAAATAGAAGCGACGCTGAGACCGACGCCTACAGTGATGTTGAAAAAGGAATCGACGCGAATAGAGACGTCGAAAATAGAAGCGACGCTGAGACCGACGCCTACAGTGATGTTGAAAAAGGAATCGACGCCGAGACCGACGCGAATAGAGACGTCGAAAATAGAAGCGACGCTGAGACCGACGCCTACAGTGATGTTGAAAAAGGAATCGACGCGAATAGAGACGTCGAAAATAGAAGCGACGCTGAGACCGACGCCTACAGTGATGTTGAAAAAGGAATCGACGCGAATAGAGACGTCGAAAATAGAAGCGACGCTGAGACCGACGCCTACAGTGATGTTGAAAAAGGAATCGACGCCGAGACCGACGCGAATAGAGACGTCGAAAATAGAAGCGACGCTGAGACCGACGCCTACAGTGATGTTGAAAAAGGAATCGACGCGAATAGAGACGTCGAAAATAGAAGCGACGCTGAGACCGACGCCTACAGTGATGTTGAAAAAGGAATCGACGCCGAGACCGACGCGAATAGAGACGTCGAAAATAGAAGCGACGCTGAGACCGACGCCTACAGTGATGTTGAAAAAGGAATCGACGCGAATAGAGACGTCGAAAATAGAAGCGACGCTGAGACCGACGCCTACAGTGATGTTGAAAAAGGAATCGACGCCGAGACCGACGCGAATAGAGACGTCGAAAATAGAAGCGACGCTGAGACCGACGCCTACAGTGATGTTGAAAAAGGAATCGACGCGAATAGAGACGTCGAAAATAGAAGCGACGCTAAGACCGACGCCTACAGTGATGTTGAAAAAGGAATCGACGCCGAGACCGACGCGAATAGAGACGTCGAAAATAGAAGCGACGCTGAGACCGACGCCTACAGTGATGTTGAAAAAGGAATCGACGCGAATAGAGACGTCGAAAATAGAAGCGACGCTGAGACCGACGCCTACAGTGATGTTGAAAAAGGAATCGACGCGAATAGAGACGTCGAAAATAGAAGCGACGCTGAGACCGACGCCTACAGTGATGTTGAAAAAGGAATCGACGCCGAGACCGACGCGAATAGAGACGTCGAAAATAGAAGCGACGCTGAGACCGACGCCTACAGTGATGTTGAAAAAGGAATCGACGCGAATAGAGACGTCGAAAATAGAAGCGACGCTGAGACCGACGCCTACAGTGATGTTGAAAAAGGAATCGACGCCGAGACCGACGCGAATAGAGACGTCGAAAATAGAAGCGACGCTGAGACCGACGCCTACAGTGATGTTGAAAAAGGAATCGACGCGAATAGAGACGTCGAAAATAGAAGCGACGCTGAGACCGACGCCTACAGTGATGTTGAAAAAGGAATCGACGCCGAGACCGACGCGAATAGAGACGTCGAAAATAGAAGCGACGCTGAGACCGACGCCTACAGTGGTGTTGAAAAAGGAATCGACGCGAATAGAGACGTCGAAAATAGAAGCGACGCTGAGACCGACGCCTACAGTGATGTTGAAAAAGGAATCGACGCCGAGACCGACGCGAATAGAGACGTCGAAAATAGAAGCGACGCTGAGACCGATGCCTACAGTGATGTTGAAAAAGGAATCGACGCGAATAGAGACGTCGAAAATAGAAGCGACGCTGAGACCGACGCCTACAGTGATGTTGAAAAAGGAATCGACGCCGAGACCGACGCTAATAGAGACGTCGAAAATAGAAGCGACGCTGAGACCGACGCCTACAGTGATGTTGAAAAAGGAATCGACGCCGAGACCGACGCGAATAGAGACGTCGAAAATAGAAGCGACGCTGAGACCGACGCCTACAGTGATGTTGAAAAAGGAATCGACGCGAATAGAGACGTCGAAAATAGAAGCGACGCTGAGACCGACGCCTACAGTGATGTTGAAAAAGGAATCGACGCCGAGACCGACGCGAATAGAGACGTCGAAAATAGAAGCGACGCTGAGACCGACGCCTACAGTGATGTTGAAAAAGGAATCGACGCGAATAGAGACGTCGAAAATAGAAGCGACGCTGAGACCGACGCCTACAGTGATGTTGAAAAAGGAATCGACGCCGAGACCGACGCGAATAGAGACGTCGAAAATAGAAGCGACGCTGAGACCGACGCCTACAGTGATGTTGAAAAAGGAATCGACGCGAATAGAGACGTCGAAAATAGAAGCGACGCTGAGACCGACGCCTACAGTGATGTTGAAAAAGGAATCGACGCGAATAGAGACGTCGAAAATAGAAGCGACGCTGAGACCGACGCCTACAGTGATGTTGAAAAAGGAATCGACGCCGCGACCGACGCGAATAGAGACGTCGAAAATCGAAGCGACGCTGAGACCGACGCCTACAGTGATGTTGAAAAAGGAATCGACGCCGAGACCGACGCGAATAGAGACGTCGAAAATAGAAGCGACGCTGAGACCGACGCCTACAGTGATGTTGAAAAAGGAATCGACGCGAATAGAGACGTCGAAAATAGAAGCGACGCTGAGACCGACGCCTACAGTGATGTTGAAAAAGGAATCGACGCCGAGACCGACGCGAATAGAGACGTCGAAAATAGAAGCGACGCTGAGACCGACGCCTACAGTGATGTTGAAAAAGGAATCGACGCGAATAGAGACGTCGAAAATAGAAGCGACGCTGAGACCGACGCCTACAGTGATGTTGAAAAAGGAATCGACGCCGAGACCGACGCGAATAGAGACGTCGAAAATAGAAGCGACGCTGAGACCGACGCCTACAGTGATGTTGAAAAAGGAATCGACGCGAATAGAGACGTCGAAAATAGAAGCGACGCTGAGACCGACGCCTACAGTGATGTTGAAAAAGGAATCGACGCGAATAGAGACGTCGAAAATAGAAGCGACGCTGAGACCGACGCCTACAGTGATGTTGAAAAAGGAATCGACGCGAATAGAGACGTCGAAAATAGAAGCGACGCTGAGACCGACGCCTACAGTGATGTTGAAAAAGGAATCGACGCTGAGACCGACGCCTACAGTGATGTTGAAAAAGGAATCGACGCGAATAGAGACGTCGAAAATAGAAGCGACGCTGAGACCGACGCCTACAGTGATGTTGAAGAAGGAATCGACGCGAATAGAGACGTCGAAAATAGAAGCGACGCTGAGACCGACGCCTACAGTGATGTTGAAAAAGGAATCGACGCGAATAGAGACGTCGAAAATAGAAGCGACGCTGAGACCGACGCCTACAGTGATGTTGAAAAAGGAATCGACGCCGAGACCGACGCGAATAGAGACGTCGAAAATAGAAGCGACGCTGAGACCGACGCCTACAGTGATGTTGAAAAAGGAATCGACGCGAATAGAGACGTCGAAAATAGAAGCGACGCTGAGACCGACGCCTACAGTGATGTTGAAAAAGGAATCGACGCGAATAGAGACGTCGAAAATAGAAGCGACGCTGAGACCGACGCCTACAGTGATGTTGAAAAAGGAATCGACGCCGAGACCGACGCGAATAGAGACGTCGAAAATAGAAGCGACGCCGAGACCGACGCGAATAGAGACGTCGAAAATAGAAGCGACGCTGAGACCGACGCCTACAGTGATGTTGAAAAAGGAATCGACGCGAATAGAGACGTCGAAAATAGAAGCGACGCTGAGACCGACGCCTACAGTGATGTTGAAAAAGGAATCGACGCCGAGACCGACGCGAATAGAGACGTCGACTAAGGAACCGAAGCCAGAATCGAGGAGAAGAGTGAAAAAGAGAAGAGACGACTTGAGGAACAAGAAAACTGCCAAGAGAGAAGCCAAGAGAGAAGAAAATCTTGGTATGAACCCAGTATTCACGCTAGGCTAATTCCCCCCACAAATTGCAGGAGGCCTGTAGTTTATCTATGAGGAGAAATGAAACTACTGTCCATATTACAGCATAATTATATTGATTTATTGCTTTATGTACATATAACAATAGAATTATGTATATGTTTATGGTGGGAAAATCCCGCTCTCTTTTAATATAGTAGATTCATGGCTAGACCTACATTCATTACATTTATAAAACATGTTTTTAAAAGTGCGATTTCATAAAGATATAGAAAATGTAATACAATACACTTTGTATACTACCTAAGGCACCATACTATGAGTCGTTTATTTGTGTGATTTTCGGGTTCACTGTACATCTTTTCAGGATCATGTTATTTTATTATTCCAATAGAGACATTAATTGCAGGTAATGATTTCTTGACAGTTCTGATAGTGTACACGGATGCCGCAGCGTCTGGAATATTGTGATTTAAATAAAAGAACCGTCAAGAAATAATTCATTATAAATAGATCTCACATAGGTCCATGATTTGTTAAGCATGTTGTGTAGTTAAAGATATATTGCTTTCCCTTTCATTACAATTAGCAGCTACTATGTCTAGCTCTTACTTAAACTAAGCTCTTTGAGAGATAGAGATAGATGACATTCCCTTCCCACAATAAATGGTGGCTATTCGACTAGGCCCAATTTCTACATCGAAAGATACAACAGGCGGGTAGCGTTTATTCCATTGATAGCTTCAAATTGAATTATTCAAAATTGAATTGAATAGTAAATTGGTTTATTAACGCAATCAGTGGTGACCAGATAGAAATCCCTCATGCCGTAGAATTAATTTCACAGACTTATAACTTTATACATTGTAATAGAATATTTTAATTCATGTCAAGCAAAAATATTGTAACGAAGAGTTAAGATTAAAATACCATTTAATTGTCAAATATTATCCTGCTCTCACATTATACATATATGCAATCAATATATTTGTTTCATCTCGCGGAAGTGAGTGACAATAGGATGTTAGTTTGGCCAGATTTCAACATGCAATGGAATATAATATTGATATAATAACCTCATAAGTTTAATCCTTGTGCAGTTATCAGCTTGTTTATCGGACAATTGAAAAATTGGACCTTAAAATGCAACCCATTTGCACTGTAAACAATATGCTCTAGAACTAATACTTAACCTAATATGGCTCAAGTTATAATCAAACGGCTTAGAGTAACAACTAAGTGACGCTTTCATTTTCTTTGTAGGTGACGCTGGACACACCCACAGATAAATAGCGTTCACAGTAAATAGTTTCAATGACAACTCAGACTCCAATGACTGAGCATGGTTCTGCCTCCACTTTAAATAGGAATTCTATTACAGCACATCTCCGAACAATGATTCATTTTATTTTGAACCTTGTTTGTATGGCTGGAAAGTGGATTTTGTGATGTCACGAATAGCTAAGTGAACTGCTTTCAATACATTAGGCCAAATACTAGAAGGAGAGAATTTGGAAGAGGCTTTTAAGCTTATTACGTCCACGCACACACACATGTCCTTAAACTAGTATGAGATTCTCTAAGTAAAACATTATTGCTTGAATACCCCGCACCATAGATACACACACACAAACACTTTAAATGTATATCATACAGATGAACACACTAGCAACAATTTCGGGTCCCCCCCTAAATTGGAGAGGTGGCTTCAATGCTTCTCGGCGTCGTTGACCAGTTGCCCGCTGCTGTTGAGTCTGACGCGCAGCGGTCCACATTGCGCCGCCTCGCCCCCATTCCTCCCCCACAGTTTGGTCACCACCTTGAAGTCCTTCGACCGGTCGGGAAGGGCCTTGCGCAGCCTCTCCCAGAATCGCACGTCGCTGTACAGCAGGTAGGTGTTGGTGGATATGTAGGCCTTTAGCTCGGCGCCCAGGCTGGGGTCCTGGAGGACGCTCTCGTCCAGGACCACCAGCAGCACCCTGGCCCGCCCCTCCTTCAGCGCCAGGTTGTGCGCGGCCCTGAACTCCAGCGACGCCCACATGGAAGACAGGTACGGCTTGGAGAGCACGATGAGGGTCCTTCGCGACTGTTCCACAGAGCGCAGGATCTGGACGGGGATCATGTCTCCCACCACCCAGTCCCTGCTGTGCACGCACACCTTCTGACCGAGCGCCCCCTCCAGCCGGGGCACCAGGCGCCCCAGGACGAACTGGTCGTCCTTGTGGGAGAACGACACGAAGACGTCGTACTCCTTGTCGGAGTCCAGGAGTTGGGCGGAGACCAGCCACTTGCACCAGCCTCGGGAGACTGTGAGTACCAGGAGCTCATAGCTGTAAAGATATGCGAGCGCGCCTACGATGATGGCCACGAGCAGTAGTAAGCACACGGTGAGACTTGCCGCGGTCACTGCGCGCCTGGTATCGCAGAGGGTTTCGGCGTATATATCCGATATGTTCGTCCCGCTCGCACACGTGACGTTCCAATAGTCCGTCACTGTCGCCCACTTGTTCTGCGCGGCCTTCAGTACTTTTATGTGCTCCGCGTAGTCGCAATCGCAAATGAGGGGATTTCCGGATAACTTCAAACTGAGGTTTTGGTGCAGAAACCGGTCCGGGACGACTTGGATGCGGTTGCCGGTCAGATCCAAATGTTTGAGGCTGGCGTTGAAATGGAAGTTCAGGTCTCGGAGACCTGTGTTGGATAAGTCCAGGGAGGTGACAAACGGTGGGACGGTGGAGAGGCTGGCGTTGCGGAGTCTCAGGTTCAGATGCATCCAGGTGCTTCGCAGACTGTCCGGCCAGTGACGAGGCAGGGTGGGGCAGTTCAGTGCAATCACCTGAAATTTAAAAATAGTATATTTCATTACATGTGCGGAAAGGCTGTCATTGCAAAGAGTTCCGACAAATTTAATGTTAATGGTTGACAGTCGGAACAAGTTGCAATGACGGTTCCGCACGTGTACTGAACGACTATTTTTAATACAGTTGCGAAAAAAGGAAACAATTTAATAAAATATTATAAACACAATAAACTTAACTATATAACTAATCATTTATGACTTTTAAACAAAAATGGCGCCAACCGTAGAATATAAGTAGAGATTTTTTTTTCTTCACCCATTCTAGTAGGCAACTATGCTCATACAGACAAGTCTTCAGTAGATTTTTTGTATTGATATGAAATGAAAATGAAATTGAATGAGATGAAATGAAATGAAACCTAACTTAACTCATTCAATCAAATCATTAAATCTGATATTGAAACAAATGAGTAAGTAGTTTCTTTTTAGAAATATACGTATTTGCATGAATCATAAAAACTTCTATGTTTTTTTTTAGTAAAAACTTCATGGTTGGTTTTTCCTTATAATAGACATTATTTTGACAGTTGGGAAAGAGAACGCACTAGTGCGGGAATGGTAAAAAAAACCCCAAGTGTGTAATAGCCCACTTCCCGAACGCTATACGTCCCTGCAATACGCCACTTTTTGAGCAACTGTATTAAAAATAACCATTGCAGTCGTCTCCCAATTCCGTCTAGAGGGTGTCGTAACAGCCGACACCTAACCTAACCTAGCCAAAAGAGAAGGAAAAGTTGATACGAAACCCTGTGCCAACGTGTCACAGTAAACGAATGTCCCGCATCAGCAGTGGGTCACCCAATCTATCTCAGGATAAGGAACGATGTTAAACTTGACAAGCAAACCAGCGTGGCACAGTAGGCCACGGAGGAGAGGTATCTCCTATGCTCTCTCCCTCCGCGTAATGAGAGGAGGCCCGCATCGGCAGTGGGCCCTGTACCTGATCGTAAGATTTCTCGATGCACCCGCACCCTGCGGGACAGTCTCCGGCGTCGAGTGGGCACTGCAGCTCATGCGGCGACACGCGGCTGACGAGGCGGCCTTTCAAGGGGGGAGGCCCGGCGCAGGTGGCCTCTCCCAGCCGGAACTCTGGAGGGGGGGGTGGTCAGGCCTCTCCACCCATTTTGCAGGTACTTTAAGGGAGTTAGGCGGCAGTCGCAGATTAACGGGTTGTCGTCGAGTAGGAACACGTTGGTCCCGTTGCCGGCCGGGGGCCTCCCCTCCCTCTGCGGGGGGATCACCAACACGTTGACTACGGAGAGGTTGTTGTGGCGTAGGTCGACCGTTAGCCCCGCGCTCAGGAACTGAGTTTCCGAGTCCTGAAAGCAATACATAGCGTCACCATCTAATTCCATCCCGAGGGTTTCGCAAGAGCCGACAATACGAAAGCAAGAGGAGGACAACTTGGAACGAATCCCGCCTGGCCAGCGTGGCGCAGTAGGCTGATCACCCTCCCCGTAATGGGAGGAGGTCCGACTCAGCAGTGGGCCATTTATGGGCCCAGCAGTAGTGGTACGGCGGCTCTACGCCAAGAAACTCTTCGACCGGTCCACTCACCAGCAACATCTGGTAGTTGTTGTAGGACAGATCCAAGTGATTCAGGTTGAGCAGCACGTTCCGCCAGTCCTGGAAGACTACGGTGAGGTTGTTGTGAGCGAGCCTCAGGTCCCGCAGCTCGGTGAGCCAGTGCAGGGGGGACTGCTCGAAGCCCTCGTAGCCGCCGGAGGGGGGCAGCAGGCGGAGGCGGTTGTGCGCCGCGGACAGCAGCCGCAGCGGGGCGCCGGCCAGGGCCCGCGGCGCGATGCCTTGCAGGCGGTTGTGGTCCACGGAGAAGGACCGCAGCGAGGTCAGGCCGGCGAACAGCTCGCTGCGACAGAGCATTCACTGATGTGATACTAGACTGCCACGAACCCATTCCATTTAGAGGGTGTCGTAAGGAAATGACGTAAGGCTGAACGGGAAGGAAATCTTGATACGAAGCCCTGTGCTAATTCATCTGGCCAGCGTGGCACAGGAGGCTAATACCCTCCATGAATTTGGAGGAGGCCCGACTGGCAGTGGGTTATTTATGAGCGAATTAGTAGTACAATTTATTATTGTATTGATGGTTCACTGTTTTGGCGATAATGGCTTACACATAAAAGAAAGACATTATGCTGTCAGGGGCTTGTGGACTGTTCTAGATAACATTTCCATTATTCATTTGAAACGTGTACGTTTGTCCAACGGCGTCCCTTCCTATAAAATATCCTAAAGCAGTAGCTTATTAAACACTTTTTTATTAATTATATGTACCGATTCGTATTCAATATTCTTAGTTCGTATATCCGGAATCGAACCCAAAACCCGTCGATTCACTCCCTATACCAAAAAGATATTATTCCCGTTGTCAGCACTTACTCTGGCAACACCTGTATCCTGTTCAGTTCCAGCCGCAGGGTGTGCAACGCCCTCAAGCCCCTGAACACATCTGGGGGCAGCTCCTCAATCAAGTTCCCGCTCAAATCCAACTGCTCCAACTTGGTCAAGCCAGAGAACAGTCTGCTACTCAAACGTGCTATAGCATTCCGGGAGAGATCCAGCAGTGCTACTGAGCTGTTGGCTATGAAGCCGGGCGCTAGGTGGGCGATGCGGCTTCGCGACATCTCCAGCGCGTTCAGCGAGGGCAGGTCGGAGAACGCGCCGCTGAGGATCGACAATGGGGCACCGTTGTCCGATATCGAGATCTAGAACATGAGAAGAAATACAGGATGTGTCAGAAGGCCAATGGCCATGGGGCCAAAGGTCAAGAAGGAAAACTTGATACGAAACCCTGTGCCAATCCGTCTGGCCATTCTGGAGAGGCGAGTACAGGTATGAAGAAGTCAGAAAACCTAACCACAAGAGGAAGTAAACTGGCTAACCACCCTCCATGTAATTGGAGGAGGCTACGCTCAGCAGTGGGCTGAAACTGAATCGTGATACAAGGTCTAGTGCCAGACTAGCAAATATGTTGAACCCTACCTTCTCGAGGTGGGGCAAGTTGGCAACTGCCCCCGTCGGCAGCACCTTCAGGCGGTTCCTGTTAAGCAGCAACTGCCTCAGCTGCCCCAGGGGACGCAGCATCCCCACTTTTACCTCCTCCAGTCCATTCTCGTCCAGGCACAATTCTACAAGACTCCCCAGGCCTGAAACATAAATGTTTATAACGTCAGTAACATGTTCCATTTTGAGGGTGTCGTAAGAACAGACAAGGCAGACAATTCTATATCGCGATAGTGAATTTTACAGAGTGATTCGCACGGTAGCAAATCCCCGAAACAGTACACTCCGCGGCCCCCGCCGGGTGTACCACCTCGCCTGGCTGGATTATAACTTTTTGCCAGCTGCGGCTGACTTTAATTGATTTGTCAACTACGCTCATAGATCACCCACTGCTGAGTCGAACCACCTCCAAGTTCATAGAGTGAAATGGGCTTACTGAACCACGCTAGCACAGCACTAGGTTAGCACAGGGATCTTACGACACCCTCAGGATGGTATGGGGTGGCGACACTGGGTATTATAAATCTTTCGCCACTCCCCCATAACCTTCGCAGTTACCCGGGTAGTATGGAGCTCCGGGGCGCCAAAGATCCACGGGGAGCGCTTCCTAGTGGGGGATCATGTTAGAATACAAAAATGCTACAATTCACAATCGTCAAATTATACATCAATTGTTTATCACTACTACCAGGTCGGCACGCGGCACCAACCGAGAAGACCTGGCGAAAGAAACTTGGCGGGATTGTCTTATTGAGGTAAAAACATATTTTGGCGCACCGCACACAGATTTTCCCGTAGGTAGTAAGTTGGGCTGATCCGTCACGCTCCGAGGTGAAAGGCTCGAGAAAGATACAGTCGGCTTCTTTCGCTGTTGTGTCGCTGTGTTTAGTATATTCAATTCATAAGTAAAAAAAATATTTAATATTTTAATAGTTATTTACGGGACGCAATAAAAAACATTTTGACAATTATTTGGTTGCGTTTGTACTTAGCGGTTTATCGTGCCAAAATTACATATTTTTTTGTAGTTGATGCCTTTTTAGTTTTCACTTCTGCGGGCATTCCCGGACTGCAGCCCGTTGTTGTTCTTAAGCGTCCCATCAATGACCGTGTACATATTTGTGTATTCCAGTTTCGTCTGGTCAATGGTTCTCACCGTCGAAAGCCTCGTCCCCCACGGACGCTATGGCGTTCTTGTAGACGAGCAGCTTGGTGAGGCGGGGCAGCCCCGCGAAGGCGCGGTCGGGCAGGGCGGCCACGTGCGCCTCGGACAGCAGCAGGAAGGTGAGCGGCAGCGGGGGGAGGAACAGCCCCGGCCGCAGCCGCAGCTGGGCGCCGTTCACGCGCAGCTTGAGCACCTCGGGCAGGGCGCGGAGGGCCGCCACTGGCACGTCGCGGACCCTGTCTGGACGGGCACACATCTTTTTTATCAGTGATAGAGTCGAATGCCTGCGTGCCCTGCCGGGCACCGGTTCTCGCATACACGCGACGGAACACAGTAAAACTATCAAGATTGCCTTAGATGATCTGCCATCTGCGTTTAATCGCCTCTTACAACACCCTCAGGATAGAATAGGTTGGTGAATTTCGTTTTTTTTATCATTATCACGCAGATAGACTTAATTAATTAAGTCTATCTGCGCAGTTTTAAATTATATTTTCTCGATAACTGCGCACCAAAGGTACCAGGGCTGCAGATGTGTGAAGAGCATATGGCCGTGACGTCACTGCGGTGCATTGCAAAACCACGCTTAACACCGGGGAACACGAGCCATTTTCCAATGGATCAGCACCTCTATGTATAGTAATAATAAGAGCTATGTCATCATTACCAACCAGCTTCAAACAATGAGAGTACATCCACCCCTTGCAGCCCAGCCACGTGGTCGGGCAGCAGTTCGTCAGCAGGCCGTGCCATCCAGAGGGTGTCGGCTCCGCTGGCGTTGACCGCGGCGAAGGCGCACTGCGTCAGCGCGGAGGGGCACCTGGTGAAGCTCACGCTGTCCAGGATCCCCCCATCGCCGAGGTTCAGGTGGGGGAGGTGCTCGCAAGTGGCGTTTGGGCTCTGGATACACAACAACAATAAAATTGTTTTCAACAATTACTTTTCTTTCAGTTTCACTATCAAACCCGTATGGCTAACTATAGTAGCTGAAAAATATCTTGAACCAAATGCGCCGTGCGCTGTGGAGGGGAGAAAGTTCGCGCATGTCATCAGCCAATAGCAAACAAGTTTTTTTTTACAAATCTATAAAACGCTATAACCATTAAGAATTTTCTATGGCAACAAAACATTTCTATTAAGTTTAGAACTTTTTAATACAGTTGCTCAAAAAGTGGCGTATTGCAGGGATGTATAGCGTTCGGGAAGTGGGCTATTACACACGCGTGCTTTTTCTTGCCATTCCTGCACTAGTGCGTTCTCTTTCCCAACTGTCAAAATAATGTCTATTATATGGAAAAACCAACCATGAAGATTTTACTAAAAAAAATCATAGAAGTTTTTATGATTCATGCAAATTAGTAAGTAGTTTCTTTTTAGAAATATACGTTAATTCTAAAAAGAAACTACTTACTAATTTGTTTCAATATCAGATTTAATGATTTGATTGAATGAGTTTCATTTCAATTTCAATCGAAGCCGGGACATGTTGATCCAAAGGCGGCACATGTAACCTTGGTAACCCCCTTGGTTTTGAAAGTTCTGATTTTTCAGGTCAATAGTGTAAAGTATATCACAGCAGACACACCAGGTGTAAAAATCGTCCGCAGGCAACGGCATGCGCTTACCATGAGGCCTAGAGACATTATAAATAATTAAATTTAAAAAAGATATACCGAGATGCACTTACCTTACATGTGAACTTGACATACTGGTTCCTCTTGGCCTGGATGAGGATCAGCGGCACCCCATCCTGGGACCCGCACTCGTAAATCACCTCTTCCTCGAACACGGTGCGGCACTGAACCCCTTTATCCCCGCCATTGACCCCACTATCACTTATCTCCCCAATATCCCGCACATCCTTCACCCAACTATCACTTAGAACAGTATTGTCACCATCATTTTTGATGTCGATTACTACACTGTTATCCTTCTCAGTCACATTTTTATTATCACGTACATCTTTGAGTCTACTATCACTTGTCACCTCAATATCACTCGCATGTTTTACCTCACTATCACCTATATCTCCAATATCACCTCCTTCAACCCCAACTCCCCCACTAGCACTTGTAACGCCATCTCCGCCATCGTCTCCCGCCCTGTTACCACCGACACTCCGATGTGTGGAAGGGCCCCAATCGGCCCCAGTAGCAGTGCTGATGACAAGCACTATTAATAGCAGGCCCGCTCTTTGGGCCATTGTCAAGTCAGCTAAACGCCATCGCTGAAACAATAAAAAAAACCATGACTAACGATAGCACACGGCTTTGCACGCATGTATTGGAAGCTCATATTTAAGACAATTGTTAACTGGAAAGGGTGATATAAATTTAACATGTCATGAACGGTGTGTTCATTCAGCCAGGCGAGGTGGTTTGCCTGGTGCTCGCCGTGGTATCTATCCCCTAAGTTACTACTACTATATTCAGCCCATCAACGACCCACTGCTAAGTCGGTCCTCTTCCCATCGCAGGGAGGGTAATAATCCTACTGTGCCATGCTGGCCAAACGGGTAAGCACAGGGTTTCGTATCAACTTTTCCTTCTTTTGAGGCTAGGATTTCAGCCTTGTCATTTTCTCTTGTCGGCTCTTAGGATGGAATGGGGTGGTGACACAATGTACTCGAAATCCGTCACCACACGGAACGAATAATACGGCTAGTTCAATCATAACAAACAAACAATGTTGTTATTGAGACACAAACAGACACAAAGCCGAAAAATTGTAAAAGGCTTTGAACACTTGACGAAGAGGTTGGGTAACCGAACGGATGATGTCGCAATACCACGCCATCTATGTTAAATGTAAACCACTAATTTAGAGCCAACATTTGCCCATAGATGCCGCGATTCGCAAAGCACGGTGCTGTTGTCGCTATGTTGCTTGCGATATTCGAAATCGATTTCAAGGATTACTCGGAACTAGTGTTGAACGAATGGTTAGGCCAATGTCTGAGAAAATAATCATTATATTTGAGATTGGTTTTGCGCGTAAAAGATTTTAATGTAACAGTTTTAGCCTTGGAAACAAGGGAGTGTGAGAAGGCTCAGGCTGTCTGTCTGTCTAAGGCATTATATCTCATGAAGAACTAATTCGTTCTAACAGCCATTTCAATTAAATTAAGGGGGCGTTATGCGGATGGCGATCTGCAGATTAAGCACCCCCTAGCTCTGCTGGGTTTTGAAAGGGAGGCCATCACCTGTAACATCGTGCCTCGGAGGGGACTTGAAGTCGTAGGGCCCGGCTTTGCAGCACTAAACCAAAGAGCCCCACACACACACACACACAAACGCGATTAGAGAATACACAGGTCATTTACTCCCCCTTCTTTCTATCGTGTACTTCGTAACGCAACGGTTGCCATATTTATATTACGACGGATTCATAATACATAGTGTCACCACCCCATTCCATCCTGAGGGTGTCGTACGAGCCGACAAAAGAAAATCACCAGGCCGATAACCTAGCGACCACCATGCTACATTCTTTACACAAGAAGTGAATAAATCCCCGACTGCAGTTATCGGGGGATAGAGACATAGCACGTCGTCTGGCTGGACGATCATCATTCAATAGGAAACGAATGCTCATTCATCATCACGCAGGCAAATGTGAATCCAGTCAGCTTGGAACACATAACCGGATGGCTATGAAGGTAACCTGTTTATCTGTGGTTTCAGCTACATTTTCGTTGTAAATTAGATAAAAAAGGCCATCTGATTTGGATTGATTATAACAAATACAACTATATTTTTTTATTTAAACCATCATCTTACATTCTCATGTAGGTACTAAGGTAATAATGATGTTTTAAAAATATCCTATATAATTAGCTCATCTATATACTTAAACACTTTTTGAAAAGTTAGGTAACATCATTGTACGTAAGTTCGATTGAGATTACGAACGTGTTTTAGTAAACTATGTTTAGGTAACCAAGTAGTTAATTTGTTCCCCCTCGACAGTGCTGCCACCTTGTTGTGGTGAGGGGGCTTGCGTGCCTTTAGGATCCGTTGGGGCCATACCGGCTCAGGGTCACCGACGCCGGGCGGTCCCACGGGGAGAGGCCAGACGAAGAGCGGCACAAGGGGACTCGTGGTGGGTTTTGGCTCTGGGGACTCTTCTGTCCTCAGAGTTGCTACCACCACTAGCAGCGGAGGGTTGCTGCCGCAACCGCCTGGCCACATCAGGGTCACGGAGCATGCTCCCCCATCGGGTGGAATGAAACCCGTGGCCCTGTTTCGGGCAGATGAGGGACAGCGTTGGTTTTAGTGGGTAGGTTGGGGAGCAACTACTATCTTTCCGCGCCCCGGAGTCCCACATAACCCGGCTGGCGTAAAGCGGTCGGGTATTCATGAGGATTAGATTAAAAAAAAAAATTTTTTTGCATTCTTTTATCTCATACTAGTGGCCCGCCCCGGCTTCGCCCGTGCAAAGCGGGGGTGGGTTATACATAAAGACCTTCCCCTTGAATCACTATATCTATTAAAAAAAACCGCTTCAAAATCCGTTGCGTAGTTTTAAAGATTTATGCATACATAGGGACGGACAGAAGAATGCGACTTTGTTTTATACTATGTAGTGATGCAGTAGTTAATTACTCGGGAGATTTAGTTTCCATAAATATAAATATAAATATCCTTGGACATTTCACACAATGCCATCTCGTCCCAAGTTAAGCAACTTAATGCTTGTGTTATGGTAACGAGATGGATGATAAACTACTTATATACATTTTTTTTTTTTTGTAAATACATACATATTATAGATATAAATGACACCCAGACTCCGAGCCAGTGCCTCTGGTTTAGACAAAGACACTGGCCCGACCCCGGTATCGAACCCCGGACCCGTTGATCCAAAGGCGGCACATCTGACCACTAGACCAACGAGGCAGTCAATAGAGGTGCAATTAAAAATTTCCCGTTTTCAAATTACAAACAACGCATCATAATCGGCTCTTTAGTTTAGGAGCTCTACGAAGCAGAGACACACACAAACACGTCAAAGTTACAACAGCCCTCTTTGTATGCATGCATTCGGATGGATAAAGGAGTTTTGTTAAAGCTTGTACACAAACCAGATTTGGCCGCGTCATGGTTGTTTAACCGATCGAACAAAAAGTGATTTTCTTAGAAATATCTAATCGTTGTTTTGCTTGTCCGATCTTTTAAATTTTCCTCTTTGGCAATTAGCAATCTCTCGCCTTGTGATCGACTATTTAAAATCGATTTGTATTTTTTGCCATTATCAGAATCGTGTCAAAACTCGTGTGTATTATTTAATTAGACATATCAATAACATACATGCGAATTACCATTCCATCCAGAGCGCGTCGTAAGAGACACTGACAAGGCCGATACCCTAGGAGAGGGAAAATTTGATACAAAACCAACCCGAGGCACAGTAGGCTAATTGCCCTATTACGAGACCCGAAACAAAAGTGGGTCACATAGTGTCACCACCCCATTCCATCCTGAGGGTGTCGTAAGAGCACACAAAAGAACAAGTAACATTTTATTTGAAACCATGTGCCAACCCGTATGGCCTGCGTGTAGGCTAATTACCCCCCTCCATTTAATTGGAGGAGGCCCGAAGCAGCAGTGGGTCATCTGTGGGTTGAGTAGTATAGTAGTAAACATGTTACGCGGGTTTGCCTGTCTCAGAAGTACGGGCTGAGCAATGATGATGATCAAGTATCCATACTTCATACATCCATCAACATTTGAAAATCACGAAACGTGTGCACTCCTTGCTTTTTTATCATTTTATAATGACTCGGATTAATTACTACGGACTCATTGGAAAATGTATCTTATTCCGTGGTGATAAGCGTCGATTTGCAGTGCACCGCAGTGACGTCACGGCCATATGCTCTTCACACATCTGCAGCCCTGGTACCTATCGTGCGCAGTTATCGAGAAAATATCATAAAAACTGGTTTTAAAAGTAAACTGTCTGGAAAATCCGTGTTTAGTTTATGTGTGATGCATAACTAACTAATAACCAAGTCAACAACCTATTCTACCTTGAGGGTGTCTGAAGTGAACTTGCTCGTACTACATAATACACTGAGAAAATAAAACAAACCACAGTTTCTTGCGGGCTCATCTCTGTATGACGATTTATAAGAGTTTTGTGATGAAACCTACGTAAATAAAGTTCCTTTTGAGTTTGAGTTTGTAGAGCTGTCTAGAGAATGATGATGATGTGACCCATTCCATCCGGAGCGTGTCGTTGTTAGTTCTATTAGGATTGTGTTTGTTATATACCTACATAGAGCAAGAGCCCGTGAACCCCAGACCTACGGTATTTTATAAAAGCTGATAGTTTGTCAGCGCATGCTCCCAACACAGGTAAGAACGATGGACCATTTATGAAGTTTGGGTTACAGTGGCTTTGGCAGATACATCTCACTAAAGGTGTGTAAAATACCGATCTAATTACGTGAAATAATAAAGGGCGATTTTTTGGTATTACCTTTAGATTATTATAAAAAATCATGTTATTCATTGACAGACACTTAACGTCGTGGAAACCCTTTGCCAGACACCCTTAATGTTCATGGCAGTATGCATATGGGTGGGTGCGCGTGAGATAGCGAGTTAAGTCTACCGCGGTCCCTCACTGCGCAGTTGTTATTTCTACTGACAAAATCAAAATCAAAACTCATTTAATCAAATTGGCTCATTAGAGCTCTTTTGACAGGTCAAAACAAAATGATAAAAGTTAAAATTTACCATTTAAAATTAATTATTTACCATCTACCACCGGTTTGGAATGCACCTCTACAGAGAAGAGCCGGCAAGAAACTCTGTAATTGTTCTTTTTAGATCGCCATTTGGGTACAAGACTGGTTATAAGACAGATTTGTGAGAGCAAACTCGCGCAATAGTTCCAAAGGGCCAAACATCAGCCAGATCTAGTCGACAATAGTAACCTTGTAATGCCCAAGCCAACTTTATACTTTATATTTATTCTGAGGCTCTATTCGCTACTATAACTATCTGCAGACGTAATCGGGCGCCTAAAGACTTGCCTTTAGAATACTTTAAGTGTCAAATTAAAAGTCGGCTAATCTTTAGGGGGTACTATAAAGTTAACGACTATATCTATATCTAAAAATGCTTAGGAATAACTGATCGGTGTTGTTGCTAGTCCGATGCTCTTATTTAAATACTTTTAGAATAATGACAAAGTAATAAGAAATAGTGTTCTTCTAATGTGATATGTATACACAGTATCTGAGAGCATCCTAACGCGTTATTAGTATAACTTTTGAAATGTTCAATTCCTTGGTGCTTGAGTTATCATGCTCACTTTAAGACTCATGGCAGTGGTGGCGTCGTGCGGCGGGTCGTTCTCTTCCCTGCAATATGGTTGAGGAGGGCGATGGCTGCCGCATGCGTCATGCTTGTGAACAGGTGCCGTTGCTGGGGGTCGGTTGGCTTGGGCATTACAAGGTTACTATTGTCGACTAGATCTGGCTAATGTTTGGCCCTTTGGAACTATTGCGCGAGTTTGCTCTCACAAATCTGTCTTATAACCAGTCTTGTACCCAAATGGCGATCTAAAAAGAACAATTACAGAGTTTCTTGCCGGCTCTTCTCTGTAGAGGTGCATTCCAAACCGGTGGTAGATGGTAAATAATTAATTTTAAATGGTAAATTTTAACTTTTATCATTTTGTTTTGACCTGTCAAAAGAGCTCTAATGAGCCAATTTGATTAAATGAGTTTTGATTTTGATTTTGTCAGTAGAAATAACAACTGCGCAGTGAGGGACCGCGGTAGACTTAACTCGCTATCTCACGCGCACCCACCCATATGCATACTGCCATGAACATTAAGGGTGTCTGGCAAAGGGTTTCCACGACGTTAAGTGTCTGTCAATGAATAACATGATTTTTTATAATAATCTAAAGGTAATACCAAAAAATCGCACTTTATTATTTGACGTAATTAGATCGGTATTTTACACACCTTTAGTGAGGTGTACCTGCCAAAGCCACTGTAACCCAAACTTCATAAATGGTCCATCGTTCTTACCTGTGTTGGGAGCATGCGCTGACAAACTTTTAGCTGTTATAAAATACCGTAAGTCTGGGGTTCACGGGCTCTTAGTCTAACATGTAAGTGTCTGTAGTTTTTTGGATTGCGCCGTGTTCTTTGCACAATAAAGAATGTATATCTCTCTCTCTCTCTCTCAGAATAAAAAGTTGAATTATGAAATACTGTGCAAACGCGACCGGCCCGCCTGGCGCAGTACATACTTTCCCTCCATGAAATTGGAGGAGGCTATAACCAACCGGGCGTTATATTAACTGGTGGAAAATGATCTATTCTAGACTTGGAGACAAATTTCATCCTAATGCGTTCAGCCATGCAAGAAACGAACCCGGAGAAGCTCTTAGGCTTCTGGTATTCAATTTTGCAATGTACTAGGAGGCCATGCATTGCAAGGAGATAGGAAATAGTGTCAGTATGGGCTGCACACGTCACTTATCATCAGGCGGTAGCTATTTTTGTAGCAAAAAAAACACTGGCCTGGTTCTTCTTCGTCTCAGCCCATAAATGACCCACTGCTGAGTCGGGCCTCCTCCAACTACATGGAGTGTTTCCTTCTCTTGCGGCTAGGTTTTCGGCCTTGTCACTTCCCACTGTCGGCTCTTACGACACCCTTAGGCTGGAATAGAATGGTGACGCAATGTATTCTAAATCCGTCACCACACGGCCTGGTTGATACTTGGTATTTGATTTCCCAATGTACTAGGATGACATAATTCGTAAAGAGATCGGAAATAGCGCCGCGGAGTCGCTTGTGCAATTCGTTGCGTAATTCCATCTCCTCGTAACTTATGTTGCTCCAATTCATAAATTGCACATTAAACCGAGCCATTCCATCCGGAGAGTGTCGAAGGATAACTTAGCTCTTCTTCAACCCGCCAGCGTGTCAGAGGTCACAGCAGATAATTCCCCTCCATATAATTGGAGGAGGCCCTGCTCAGCTGCGAGGCTTTTGTGCAGGTTGCAAGGCACGTTGTGCTCAAGTTATTTGGCGCACACTGTACAGGGCGGGAGTTTTAATCAGGTGGTTATAACTAGCGACATTATACTAAACCGGTTTTCCAGGCAATTCCGCGTGCAACCGGGTTGGGCTTAACAAAGGACAGTGAATGTCCCGGGGAAAGCGCACACCGCTTCCGACCTTCTTACGCCTCGTGCGAGCTGGTGACGTCAACAAATATTTGCAGTACATAAAACACTCCAAGGATTTTGTTAAGAACTGATATAGGATTACTTGATTTTGACCCAGCAGACTTTGATTTTCCCAATCAAAAATTGCATACGACTTGTGCTCCGCTCCGACCTATCAAGCACACATTGTTCCATAAATAATTTCATAAAATTCATAAATAGCGGTCATTTCGTTTCCGAGGAGTCAGATAACAAACGACGCACCAGATATTTTAGAAAAAAATACATTATGGTATGTGTTACCGTTTCTGATAACAAACGAAATAAAAATACCGAAAATGAAACTCGTAAAATCACCCCACGCAATACAAGTCTAAACCAGAGGCACTGGCTCGGAGTCTGGGTGTCATTTGTGCTCGTGAATTACATGTTTGGCATGGCGACCCGTGAACCTAAGGCGGCACATCCAACCCCCAGACCAACAAGGCAGTCAATTAAAAACAGCAGTATTAGAAACAGCCGGCCATTCTTGAATGCGGGTTATTGTGGATGAATTGATGGATTTTCTCTGACAACAAAAGAAGGCCTTCAAACTCAGGACAGCTCTACAAGGGTGATGTAAGGTTGGGCCTTCCACAGTGGGGCAGGGGCGGGTGCTAATCCGGCGTACTTGTCTTAAACTGCTACTCGGCGCAATGCTGATCTTGTCTCAGTAGAGAAGTTTCCGGCTCCATGGATAGCAGTCGGGAAAACCGACCATTACTGGTAATCCAGCTGAATAATCACTGGGAGCCGCCCCATTAAAATTGGGTAAAAGACAACAAACAGGCTATTTTAGGAGTGATGACGGATTCAGAAGGCACAGTGACAAAGGAAATGACAAGGCATAACCTAGCCGTTAGAGAAGGAACGCTTGGAACGAAACCCTGTGCCAACCCGTCTTGCCAGCGTGGCTCAGTACGCTACTTTCCCTCCATTAATTCGGAGGAGGCCCGACTCAGTAGTGGCTAACCGAAAGTAAATGTTGTTTACGCAAAATCCATTGGCTAATTTTGGACTACTATTTTTAGATGCACAGTCGATAACAACGAGAGGCGTGGAGCCGCCTTCATCGCATTTACTTTTTGATCCACTTCAAAATTGAGGAGGATACAGTGTCAGAGGTGAGTACAGGAGTGAAGGAGAAAGCGTACACATTAGGCTAATTTCCCTCTAATTGATTGGGGGAGGCCCGACTCAGCGTGTACTGAAATGTTCTGCTGCCCTGGTACCGTTTGGGCAGGAGTGTGGCACATTAGGCTAATGTGAGGGGGAGCAAGGGTTGTGGGAGAGCAAAAGAGACGGATGGATTGTAAGAATGAGGAAATGTTTATGACATGTAGATATGACGACTGATATGTGTGTATGGAGACTACCACCTTGCGTGGGACAGTACGTAAATAAAGACCCTTTTGAGTTAAATCTCCCTCCACGGAATTGGAAGGGGCCCGGCTCAGCAGTGGTTCCTATAAGGGCTTAACAACAACCTAGATGTATTCTAACGGATTGCAAATATTGCATGACGTTTGAATTATTCATACACCCATATTGCCACGTCATACATACACGCCCAGTTTCCAGCTGGTTCATCGCCATCATCATCATCTCCATCGCCAGGCGGATATTATGACGGTGATTAACCCCCATCCAACACGTTTTGCACTTACTATAAGAGTTATCTAAATATAGAGCTCAGATGAATTTTAAGGAATGTATACGTAAGGAGCTGTCCATTAATCACGTGATGTTTTTTTATTGGTGATACGTGGTGAGGTTTAAGACTGCCCTCACACCCCCCATTAAAAATCACGTGCATTTTTAGTACCTACAAAGAATCTCACACTCAAAGGTTACACGCCGCTTTACAGTTTAGAAATCACGCGTTTGACGAAAAAATTAATACACGTGATATCTTACTACACCCCCCCGTCTTGTGATATTTCGTGATTTTTACCAAACACCCCCCCCCCCCCCATCGCACGCATGTGCATTTATTCAATGAATGCATGGAGGACTTCCACTCACAGTTACTAATCCTCACTTATTGTAATGTGAAATAAGAAATTATTCTACGAAGATTGGATAGTGTGTGCAGATCCTGAACTTTAACACGCAGGCATCAGAAGCAACTACAGTCTCTTGCAGGCTCTTCTCTGTAGGGTAGCATTCCGAACCAGTGGTAGTTTCAGTGTGAATGTGGTCGTAACGGTCATGGGTAAAGGATGGGTGGATGGACTGTGCGAATGGGGACTTGTATGAAAGGTATGAATCTTTTAGTCTGTCATCTATGTATGAAGGATCAATGACAATTTGTAAAAACGGTATGTAATCAGTGACCAAAATATGTTATTAATCCAATAAAACAATTAGTATATTATTATTTTATATATTAATTTCAAAACCTTAAAAAGCCAGGACTTGGTAAGCTCAATGTGTCGTTTCAGCCCATAAATGACCCACTACTGAGTCGGGCCTCCTCCAAAATCATGGAGGGAAATTAGCCTACTATGTATTAAGGTCAATGTGGCGGGTCATCACTACATAGTATAAAACACAGTCGCTGTAGTTTGTAACTACGCAACGGATTTTGAAGCGTTTTTTTTGTTAGATAGAGTGATTCAAGAGGAATCACTCTATCTAACAAAAAAAATTATGATTATGGATTTAATATATGTATATTAAATCCATAATATTGTAGAGAAACGCTGATAAATTTAGAGGTTCATCATTGCAACCGTGCGAAGCCGAGGCGGGTCGCTAGTTAATAATAAGCGAGAGCGGGGTATTGAGCGTCTGGTCGTCGGCGCCCCGGCTTAAACTCGTCCGCCCGTAAACGAGGAGCTCGCGCGTGGACTGTAATTATTTTGTGCCACTACCTAAATCAAAACTCATTTAATCAAGTTGGCTCATTATAGCTCTTCTCACAAGCCAAACAATAAAATAAATTTTACCATTTAAAATTGAAAATTGTTTATTTACCTTCTACCATCGGTTCGGAATGCAGCTCTACAGAGAAGAGCCGGCAAGAAAGTCTGTAGTTGCTCTTTTTAGATCGCCATTTTTAGATATGTACAAGGCCGGGATCAGACAGATTTGTGAGAGCAAGTTTTGTAGTGATTGACTACCAAAGATCCCAAGGATACTTGCTACTTGTTATATTTGTACACAAAAACAGATACGACCAAACTGAGAACCTCCCTTTCTGAAGTCGGTTGAGAAATGACTAAACCCAAATAACACAACGCGCAATTCTAAATCAGTACACAAACCGAGCGAGGCGATTACAATCAAGCATCCGTTTTCGAAGAATGTCGGATGACAGCGTATTAAAATATTTAACACCCACCTTCCAATTTCACTCGCACACCACTAAATAACACTTATTTATTCCAAAAGTTAACCCTTAACACACTACATAGTTGTTTCACAACTTTTTTCGCACTCGAAGTGTTATTTATTTACTTTTTCTTCGCTATGACTCAATGACGCGGTCACTAACGCGACGACGAAATATACACTGCTGCTGTGGTTCTGTGACTGTGATCGGTGTTGCCAGGTTATAGGATATGAATTACCGACAATATTCATTGCTACCATTTTATTGATAGGTACAGTAATTATTAAAATTAATGAAATCGTGTGGAACGTGTGGGTCTACTGAATGTTGGATGAGCGTTCATCATGTATAACATCTGGCTTCCACACCATAACTTGGCAATCTCGGCTGCTATCCAACCATTAATGGTAATCAATACATAAATGCCGTGGTGTGAAATTGACAGCTAGTCTAAAATGATGATGATGCATTCAGAGAACTGGTACCAATCGTCCGCGTCAATACTGGTAGCCAAAATAGCTTAGATTGGAGCCGACCCCAACCAAATTGGTTAAAAGCGAGGAAGAATAAGTTCAGTAAATGACGACGGTAATCCAACTCTGAACCCATAAATTAAATAATCCACACACAATTGAATAAAAATATAATATTAAAAACGATGTATAAAAGTAATAAACTGTAAATGTTAAATACTTAAAATAAAAAGAGTCTAAACACAAAATGTTTTTTTATTTTAACTTGCTATGCCGCCAGCTTTCTGGGAACTTTTACAACCCCTACAGTGCGAAAGTTGCTGTGCCTATTTTAATTTAGATTATTTTGTGTTTTGTCTCTTCTTTTCTTTTCTTTTATGTATATATGTTTTTATGTATATATTTAAACGTTGGTTTTACTTCGTTTTTAATATTGTATTTTAGTCGTTACTTGTGTGGAATGAAATGTAAGGAAAATTCACGGATAATGTAGACATTTCTTAGTGTACAAAAATAATATTGTTTTCATCAATGATATGCTTTTTTTCAAATCAATGGGTTTCTTTACAAAAAGCACAAAAAAGCATAGTGAGAGCAAGTTCGCCAGATGAGAGAAACACACAACACATTAACGCAATGAATGACAACTAGGCCTTGGGTCAGGGCCAATCAATTACAAGTCCGCGAATAAATAGCTATCCATTGCGTCGTTGCTCACACATACAGTGTACAATATATGACATTGTCTTAATGCTACGTACAAGTGAGATATATTATTCAAGAGGCTAAATGAACAGAGCACAGGCTCAAAATGTCAGTTACTTCCAGGCATCAATGTCGCACAGATAGTCATAGACGCGGTAGTACCCTTTATTAATTAGATTTAACACAATTTTTAAACTTTATGAAAGGTAGACTGACTGAATAATTAATTACCTGGCAACACTGATTCATTCCTTCGAAACAAACACGGATATGCCAATAACTAATATGGCGTTTTATTATTATCACCTTTATCAGTAAGTTAATAAAGTCTAATATGGCTAATTAGGACGCCCATTCGGAATGGTATTTTTACTTTAGATGATTTACCGCTCCTATGCAGTTGTGTTAAGTTTGAAATTTCAATGGCAGGGTTGCACAAGATTGAGACCTCGTGTTGCGAATATGGTATTGGACTGCTTTTGTGTCCGCAGACAATTCAATTGATGGAGAGGGCTCAGTGCTCATGCTGTTTTGTTAGCTGTACATACATACATCTTTGCTCTCATTAACGTATTTCCCACTATTCTATACAAATATAAATATCGCAAAGGATTCTATTGAGAAGTTCACAGAGCAACCTGCACGGATAAGAAAATCCCGACAACGGTCATTAGGGATAAGCGCCGGGGGCCCAAAGGCCACCTCGCCTTAAAAGTGCTACATGCGACACCCGCAGTATAGAATGGGTAGATGTCATTGTGTATTACAACCAAATCTCCGTATTTTAAGTACATTAATTATATTTCCAAATCTCTTTATTAACCACATTAAATTAAATTAAATTTACTCGGTGATACACATTAAAAACATATAACCGAATCAACCATTTCCTCCTTTTTGGAGTCGGTTGATAAAACCCACAGAAATTGGTGACTCAGGCAACAGAGTCATTGTTCAAAATAAATACCTAACTCTAATCAAAATCATATTAAATACTGCTTGCAACATATTTGTAATTAGTCGATACACCTATTTTAAAGAGATAAGCTCTACTGGCATCAGCGAATTCCCATTATCCTGCTACTATTCATAAACTAATATAATGCAGAGGAAAGATTTGAATGTTTGTAACGAATATACGCTAAAACCACTGGACCGATACCCAAAACTCTCACCATTAGTGTGCTACATTAGCACTGAGAAACATAGGATATATGCGAAGCCGAGATGGGGAGACCACGGGTGGCACCACTGGCACCGAGAGTGATGATTACCGGTTATCCCACAAGATGGGTTACCGAGGGCAGGCGGCAAATTAAGGGGTTTCAATGCAAACATCGTTTAATTCCGACCACTTGGCAAACTCTTCTACTCAGCCCATAAATGACCCACTGCTGAGTCGGGCCTCCTCCCATCACCGGGAGGGGGATTAGCCTACTGTGCCACGCTGGCCAGACAAGTTGGCACAGGGTTTCGTATCAAGTCTTCCTTTTCTTGCGGCTAGGTTTTCAGCCGTAATTTTCTTTTGTCAGCTCTTGCGACACCCTGTGAATGGAATGGGGTGGTGACACTATGTATTCTAAATCCGTCACTACACAGATTGGTAAACTCTATTTTATCCTTAATTAACAATTTTAATTAAGATATATGTATAGTACCTATACCCGGGCCCAGGTCTCGTTTCAGCCCATTCATGTCCAACTAATGAGTAGGGCCTCTTCCAGACTCGTGGAGGGAATTTAGCCTCCTGTACCACGCTAGTAAGACGGGTGCTTTTCCTTCTCTTGCGGCCGAATGGTCTGCCTCTTTAGTTCCATTCTTCGGCTCTTACGACACCCTCAAAATCGTGTGCGTTGGTGACATTGTGTATTCCAAATCCGTCACAACATGAACAATCTCTGGTCTGCATAATTATAATCATACATTTTCCGTAACTAAACAGTTATCGCAAAGCTATTTCAAGTGCACATCTCCTAAATAAGTCGATGTTTATGTTTAAATTTGTAATTAAAATTAGCTCTGCCCGATATCCGTATTAAACTAACATTCACATTAACTTGATCACTACATTGTTCAGTAAACGGTTTTACAATAGTTATAAGTATAATATTGTAATGATATATGCGATAGGCTAGTGGAGAGTACTGTCTGCTAAGTTAGGTTAAGTAACGTCTACCCTTCGACTACCTATAACACTCGTTGCACGTGCTTAGGCAAATACATTCTATACATCTAATAACATCAAGGAATCGCCTACAAATGCGAGAATCACAAAAACGTCCTACCCCGCGATAGCGAAGTTTATAGAGCAATTCGCACGGTTAAGACATCCCAGAGTACAGTTACCAGGGGATAGGCGCCGCGGCCCCTGCCAGACATACCACCTCGTCCGGCTGATGATCATCCCTTTGTGGTTCCCGTAGGTGAGCGTGGAGGGCAGGTGGCGATCACTTCGCGTAAATACCGGTAGTTAGCCAAATTAGGTTAGACTAGCCCCCCTTCTCCGTGTGGTGACGGATTTAGAATATCATCATCATGTCATGTAGGCTATTAGCATCCATGTAGTTGGAGGAGGCCCGACTCAGCAGTGGGTTATGTATAGGCTGTGAAGTAAGTATTTTTGGTTTACATCTTCGCTCTGTCTCTCCGTAGTTAAATAGCTAAGTATAAGCTGCTTTTGCTTGTAGGATGCTGTTGTTGCTGGTGCGCAAGCGCTGCAGCAAGGAGGCTATGAAGAGTTGCGTACAAGGCATTGTGTGATTCTCCGCAAACATCCTTCAGCAACATCCTAAAGATGTTATTAAAATATAAAATAATATTTTTAAGTTAATTATAACTATAATACATTAAGATATTGCATAATCTCATATGAATGTATCGATCACAATTGTTTCAATCAATCAATGAAATGCATTTTGTGGACCCTCCACACAAATGTGTCTCTGTGACCACTATTTGCAATCTTTAGATGTAGTGTAGGTATTTTGACTTGGATACGAAACACGTAAATCCGACCGAGTGTTCTATACTAAATAGCTAAGATATTTTTTGTATACATATTGTTGTACATTATTTGCCCGTGTGGGGACTAGAATACATAGTGTCATCCTCATCACCCCATTCCATTCTGAGGGTATCGTAAGAGCCGACAAAAGGAAATGACAAGGTCAAAAACCTAGAATACTTGAAACGAGTCCCTGTGCCAAGCCGTTTGGCCAGCGTGGCACAGTAGGCTAATTTCCCTCATTTCGATGGGAGGAGGTCTGACTCAGTAGTGGGGCATTTATAGGCTGACTAGTAGTAGTATTTACATACTTGTCAACACAGATTTACATCTTTCTCGGGATCATAAATGAGCAAAAAATTAAAAGAATGAATAAAAGGTAAACTTGATTAAAACCCATTGCTAATGGCCGCCATTTGCCAGCTCTTCTCTGTATAACTGAATTGGTGGACGGGTTACCGTCAGAGACACCAATCGCCACCTCGCTGCTAAATCGCAGGACTGCTATGCCCTCTCTCCGGATAAATATAGGGTTTTGGTTATTTATTACACAGGACAATGTTACTTCCAAAACTAAAGTTTATCGACCTTAATCCGAATTCAGAATTAAAAAAAAAAAGGGTTTTGGCAGTTTAAAAAAAAGTACTCGTAACCCAATTCACGTTGCGCCTCGTCCTTGTCACACTACACTCTTAAATGTATGTTCATCTCGCTCACACCACTTATCTATCTGTTTCAATCGCACTCGTGGAGTTTATGAATCGTTGATTCACTCAGCGTAGTAACGTAAACCTAGAGAAAATCAACGCGGGACGGAAAAACATAATTTTTAAATTTGGACCTTATGTGTACCGATTAGAGTCTAAATTTCTAAACGACTTTTATTGAACGCAGTTGCCTTAATGGCGTGTTATGAATAAAATAAAAGCAAGAGTCGTATTTTGTTGGGAAAACACTTTTAAAAAATCCGAAATTTTATTACACTGGCGGCCCGCCCAGGCTTCGCACGGGTAGTCAACGAAAAACACAAATCTATAAAAATTATGGCCTAAGTGCTATTCCGATGTATAGGTTATATTATTGGAGTTTCCTCAAAATCTTCAAATATAAAATAATATTAGTAGGATACTTATTTGTTTTATATTTACTTTAATTAAATCATTAGTAAAATCTGTTTAAGTATGTACTACTGTTCAGCCCACCACTGTGTCTGGCCACCTCCAAAGATATGGAAGGTAATTACGAAGAAGCTTCTGGGATGGGTAATCTTCATTTAAACATATTTATAAACTCGCAGCTGCTTCGGGAGGCTCCATGGATTGTACACCCCCCGATAAACATAGGCCTCCCCCACAGACCGCCACAAATGACGACCAACCCTGTGCAGGCCACATGCATGGACGCCCAACGACCTTCACGCTTCGCTTTCTATAGTACAAATATATTAACATACAAAATTACGTTCGATGTGGTTTTTCTCACAATTTTAAAGTCAATCTTACAAAATCACCGTGTGATATAGCCTCGTTGGTTTAGTGGATATGCCTTGACCCCCTCCGCTGGCCATCCCCAGGCCCGCGGGGATAGTCCATAACGTATTTTACCCCAGGTAAAAAAAGGGTTAGATGTGCCGCCTGTGGATCAACGGGTCCCGGGTTCGATTCCGTGGTCGGACAAGTGTCCTTGTCTAAAACAGAGGCACTTGTTCCGTGTGTGGGTGTTTGTAAACTGCCCCCGCGATACAGGATATACATAGTGCAGGGGTTACGTATCCTAAATATGGGACACCTCCCCTTTCTATCCTGTGGGTGTCGGTAGTGACAAAAGGAAATGACAAGGTCGAAAAGCTAGCCGCCAGAAAAAGAAATCTTGAAACGAAACCCTGTGCCAAGTGGTTTGGCCAATGTGGCACAGTAGGCTAATTGCCCTGCACGTGAATGGAGGAGGCCCGACCCAACAGTGGGTCGTCTCTGGGCTCAGTAGTACTAGTAACAAAATGCAAAAATCTGTCGTTTTAAAGAATCACATAAATGTGTCGCAGCCGGAGTTGACCTCCACGTTAAGCAACGCCTGTCTTTGCTAGATGGGTGTCCGTGCCTTAGTGAGTCGCAGTTAGCCAAATAAAGTTGAAGCTAATGTGGGGGAGTCCCGCCCAAGCAGTGGGCCATTCGGTCAAACTGCAACCTCTACGACCTCACTCCGACGGTGAGCGTGTGGCATTGGGTGGTGTAAAACCCCAACAACACTTCAATAAGCGAAGGTCTTCGGAAATACCAGTTTCCTAAGAACTGGTATTTTAACTTTGAAACAACAAAATGCGTTAAAAAAAGAAACAAAGAAGCGAAAAATGAACGCCAACTTGACGTCGGCGACGACTTAAGTTGACGCCGATGTTTTGGGGGAGGCCTATGTCCAGCAGTGGACGTCTTTTGGCAGAAATGAAATAATTCCCGAACACACACACTTGACCGACCGCGGAATTGAACCCCGGGCCAGTGATCAAAAGGCGGCACATTTAACTCGCAACCAAGTCTGTTTACACTTTTTGTTAAAAAGCCCTTCTGTCTGGTTTCCCACCACAAATATGGTGGAGGCCAAGTTAACCAAAAGGTCATATAAGGCATTAAATGATGGTCAGCCCATAAATGACCCACTGCTGAGTCGGCCCTCCTCCAGCTACATGGAGGGTAATTAGCCTACGCTGGCCAGACGGGTTTCGTTTCAAGTTCTCCTTTCTTCCTTTTGTCGATTCTTACGACACCCTTATTGTGAAATGGGGTGGTGACACAATGTATTCTAAATCCGTCAATATAATTTTATTTTTCCTTCTTTTGTACAAAGCAATGTAGTACGTAGATCCCGTTAATAAAATATACGTAGCTAGAAAGAGACGCAAGACCACCCCCTCGCTGTCCGAACCGGAGGCGTGGTCCTCAAACACCCTCAGGCATGGCCAAGCCGCGACACGCCCTCCACCCGCGCACAGGGCGGCAGTGCCAACGCGACCGCTCTACCGGTCGTACCCAAGTCCCGGTAATAGGAGCGCTCGCATACAAACTAGTCATTTGAACAGTGTCAATAAGTGAGGTTTCCGCGTTCAATTCTAGTGTTGGGTAGTTTCTGTTAGAAATAGTGAGTGACGGATTTAGAATACATTGTGTCACCACCCCATTCCGTCCTGAGGGTGTCGTAAGAGGCTACATAATCAGCGCAAGACAAGTAAAAGTTCTCCATCAGAGACAGAGTATCTTTTATCCTTTTATGCTGCCCTGGTACCAATGAGGGAGGCAGATTAGGCTAACCCCCCTCCACACGATTAGGAGGAGGCACTATTAAGCAATGGGTCTTTTTGGTTTAAAAATTAATTATTCTGTGTGGTATGTAACGGATTTTGAATAAACAGTGTCACCACCCTATTCCAGCCCGAGGGTGTCGTAAGAGTTATCATCTACCCGCAAGAGAAGGAAAACTGGACACACATCCCTGTGCCAACCCGTCTGGCCAGCGTGGCACCGTAGGTTAATTACAGTCGTCACCATTATCTCGCCCATAAACGCCCCACTTCCGAGTGGGACCTCCTCCAAATCCATGGAGGGAGACTGGCCTAATGTGCCACGCTTCTACCCTAAAAGTACCAGGGCAGCATAACAGCAGAAGAGATATCCTCTCTCCTCCGTAGCTTGTACCAATAGCAGTAAGACATTTCATCAAAATCAGTTTTAGTAACTACTACACCCACTGCTGAGTCGGGCCTCCTCCAATTACGTGTAGGGAATTTAGCCTGTAGGTATACAGGTTGGGACCATTGTGAAGCCGAGGGATGCTTCGCTATTGATTGGTATAGCCTAATGATAGAAGTCGAGGACCGAAGAAACTTCTACTTACTGAAGGTAAGCAAATTCAATATCACACGCTTATTAAAACTCCGTATGGTGACGAATTTAGAAAACAAAAAACATAGTGTCATTACTCCGTTCCATCCTGAGGGTGTCGTAAGAGCCGGCAAAAGGAAATGACGCCTAATAACCTAGCCGCGAGAGAAAGAAAACTTGATACAAACCCACTGCCAACCCACCTTGCCAGCGTGGCGCAGTAGGCTAATTATCCTGCACATGAATGGAGGAGGCCCGACTCAGTAGTGGGTCATTTATGGGCCGAAACGACGAATGAAATTAAACGATTAAAACATAACTTCTTTTCTTTTAAGTAGGTTTATATTAAACTAGCAACCCGCCCCGGCTTCCCACGGGTGCAATTATATTATACCTATAAACCTTCCTCTTGAATTACTCTATCTATTAAAAAAAACCGCTTCAAAATCCGTTGCGTAGTTTTAAAGATTTATGCATACATAGGGACGGACAGAAAAATGCGACTTTGTTTTATACTATGTAGTGAAGTTGTTTTTTTAATTGTGTGCAATAAATGTAGGTATAAGTCTTTGACATTCTATTAAATACAATGTCACCCACTTATTGTTTAAATGTTTCTAACGACAATGACTCCTTGGGGGAGGCCTATGTCCAGCAGTGGACGTCTTTTTGCTGAAATGATGAAAGACAATGAACAAAATGACAACGACTTCATTGAAATTCTATCAATATCTACAAGAGCGTCTAATAAAAGTATGTCCCACTCAATTGTTTGCTGAAGGAAGTAGAAGAAAGTGTCTCTGGAACGGGAGGAGACACTCGGGCGGAACCCTCCAAGAAATCGAACCTGGAAAAACACGTGTAACCCACTGCTTGTGTCGGGCCTCCTCCAAATACAAGGAGGGTAGTCTACTGTACCACGCTGACCGGAAGTGTTCCTCCTCTTGCGGCTAGGTGATTCCTTTTGTTGGCTCTTACGACACCCGCAGGATAGAATGGAATGGTGACACTATGTATTCTAAATCCGTCACCACACGGTAAATCTATCTAATGACTGTGGACACCCATCCAACAGCCAGCAGAGAGAGACGTTGCGTACCGTGCAGTTCGCCTCATCTACAAATGTTTTTGTGATATTACCAACAGACGGTTAACGATTTTGTATAGATATTGCAACAGACAGATTCTATCAGTGGCGCCCTCTATTCAGAACCGCGACTTGTGCCAAATCTAATGCCTTTTCATCTCCTAATCGTTTTAACGTCTTATAAAACGTATTGACAGCCCTATCTGAACCGCAAAATAAATTTAACACTCGCCCCACACGAAACTAACTCTTATTCCCATAGTTATTGGGATAAGTATCGAATTTTTAAACCGCATATTAGATACTGCTTTGCGGTAGCCATTGGTAAATACTACATTTGTCACTTACCTCTTTATCTGGATGAAAATAAAGTCGAAAGTCGCGCTTGCGGCGTTGTAGCGTGTGCAATGTTAAGTTTGTTATGATTGTGAAGTAACTTTTTTGATTTTGGAACAGCGGGATGTAACCTCGAGTAGGGTGTCCATGAGGCATTGGGATCTTATTACTACTACTCAGCCCATAACCGCCCCACTGTTGAGTCAGGCCTCCCCCATCACAGGGAGGGTAATTAGACTATGTGTTACGCTGGCTAAACGGGTTAGCGCAGGGTCTCGTTCCAACATTTCGGGCTGGATGATCTGAGTCTGGCGTTCCTTAAGACAGCTCTTAAGACACCCTCAGGATGGTATGGGTAGGTGACTTTGTATTCCAAATTCGTTACTACACGGGTCTTAGTAAGTATGTATACATTATACCAATACACGCCCTCTGCAATTATTAAGCGTTGACTCCAAATCCCAATATACAATGTAGATAAAAACATCTTGACGCATAAAGCGCCCTGGTGAGAAAAGTCCCTAACCAATCGCGTAGTCACAATAACTCGGTTATTGCTCAGGATAGATGTCTATAATAACACGCAGCCCACAAATGAGCCACTGCTGAGTCGGGCCTCCCCCATCACAGGGAGGGTCATTGGCCTATATGCACCGCTTGCCAGACGCATTGGCACAGGGTTTCGTATCGAGGTTTCCTTCTCTTGCGGCTAGGTTTGTCATTTCCTTTCGTCGTTACTCTTACACCCTCAGGATGGAATGGGGTGGTGACACTGTATATTCTAGATGAATAATGTTTGTTAGGCACCATGGCCACCCCAGCCCCACCTGACGTTGTCACGTGATCTTGGCGGCGGCGTTTGATCTCCGCGGCTTTGGTGACGTCACGCGCTCCCCGCGGCGAACATCACACAAACTCCATTTGAGATTGACAATCCGTAATTGGGGCGAAATTGGTGAACTGTCAATGTTGTCTTGAGACGCGCAGCTGCTGGCACGCTGTGCAGTTGCCCGCAGTCGGGCTTAGCCTCCTTCTATTTCAAATTACAAAACACTCCTCAGCCCGTGCATGAAGAGTAATAATCCTACTGTGTCGCGTTTTCCTTCTATTGCAGCTAGATTCGCCTTGTTATCTCCTTTTGTCAGCTCGTACTAAGTACATGACAGATTTAGAATACATCGTGTCACCACCCCGTTCTATTCTAAAGGGTGTCGTAAGATCCGATTAAAGTAAATTGCAAGGGAAGGAAAACTTCTGTCTGGCCACAGTAGGCTACCCTCCATGTAACTGGAGGAGGCCCGAGTCAGGAGTGGGTCATTTCTGGGCCTATACCATACCTAGCAGTATGGTATAAAATGTGTGAGTGTGTGAATGACTAATAATATTCTTTTGTTGTTTTGTGCTTGTCATTTCCTTTAGTCAGCTCCTGCGACACCCTCAGTTTAAAAAGGGATTGGTGGCGTTGTGAATGTGTACTGGTGTGTACAGAATATAAAACCCAATTCAGAACCCTTCTTTTTTAAGTCGCCATGCATACCACCTCGCTTGGCTGGTTGACCCTTCCAAAAAAAGGGTCAAACCACGCCCACAGTATAACTGGATTCATTACCTTGACGGTGCCCAGCAGCCAAGGGCTGGTCTCCTGTGGCGCCATCACCCCTTCATCGGTGTCGGTTGCAAAACTAATCACAGTGGACATTGCATCACAGTCAATACATAAACAGTACCAATACTGCATGCAGTTGTATTTATAAAAAATAGTTTCTCACAAATAGTCTGTATTTTGTATGTTGAAGGGGTCCATTATAACCTGACCTCCTCTGTGCTCTCTGTGCAATTTCCCGTTGTCCCAAAAGATCGCGAAGGGCAGACCGCAATCATTTACTGCAAATACTGGTAGTTAATTTATATGTACTGCTAGCTGCAGCCAGCGCGTTGCTACGCCACTAACTAAAATTAATTTGAAAGAAAGACATTACACTAATATTCACATGTTTTCTACGTTCCTAAACTTTCCTTAGCTCATGCATAACAATTTTCATGACGATCATCACATGATCAAATGCATAGTTTTTTGATTATACAAACGACATAAGGACAAACATTCATTTTTATAAATATAAGATGTAATATTTAATTGTAGCAAAATTTAGTAATCTATCCTACTAATGTTATAAACGCGAAAGTTTGTAAGTATGGATGGATGTTTGTTACTCTTTCACGTAAAAACTACTGATTGGATTTCAATGAAACTTTCCAATAGTATAGCTTATACATCAGAATAACACATAGGCTACAATTTATAAAGATAATGTGGGAATTTTCCAAAATGTAACATTAAGAGTCAAGTAAATGAAAAAAAAATCTCACGACAAACAATCACCACGCGGGTAAAACCGCGTGGGGCAGCTAGTACAAAATTATATAATAAGTCAATCAAAATCCTACTAATATTATAAACGTGAAAGTTTGTAAGTATGGATGGATGGATGGATGGATGGATGGATGGATGTTTGTTACTCTTTCACGTAAAAACGACTGAATGGATCTTAATGAAACTTTATAATAATATAGCTTATACATCAGAATAACACATAGGCTACAATTTATAAAGATATTGTGTGTAAATTTATAGAGATATTAAGTTAAATTTTAATTTCTATTTGTCAAATTTTCAGCCATATTTAAATATAGACAACATAAAGTTTCGCTGTCAGTTGCGCTTTGTTATACCACGTAGGTATTATATCACATTCTACGGGAACGGGATAAAAATCTTAGGTATCCTATGTCCGACTTTCTTTTATATATAAAGATGTTGGACAATTCACAAAATCATACTTAATATTATAAACGTGAAAGTGTAAATGTGTGTAATCCCGTTCCGTGATATAAAACATAGTTTATCAAAATGCAACTGCTGGAATAACAAAACTTCACCGACAGCTAAACGCTATGTTGTCTATAGTTTGACAAATTTGACAATTAGAAATTTTGAAGTTGACCGGTTGATGTATTTATTTCGAGTAAATATTAGCTTATTGTGCCGAACAATGAAGAAGAACTAAATAATGCACGTGAAGATCACCGCATTAGTATGGCTTGAATCCGTGCTTCTCAATCACAAGAGCAAATCGAGGCAGCCCGTGAAACGGATCGGTTGGGAATGCAAAATCGTCGAGCAAATTTAAGAGATCAACAACTAAATAATTTTCGAGGCACAAGAATAAATTTATAAAGTAGGTACTACATAATTTGGATCGAGCAACATTTCGATACAGCACTAATTACTGCTTGCATACTTACGTCCGCATTGGACCAATAGATGCCATGTAATATTACAAAACACTCCTCAGCGGCTAAAGTTTTATCAAAATGGAAAATCGTCATCTGGGACGAATGTACAATAGCGCATACACGTGCATTGGAAGCACTTATCCGAAGCGACCGAACACCTACGCAAGGACTCGAGATGTTTTGGAGGCGCAATGATTTTACTGTCTGGCTATTTCTGCCAAACACTGCCACTAATTCCAAGATCGACTGCTGCCGCTGAAATATGCGCTTGCCTCAAATCATCGAAATAATTATGTGGATTGATTTTATTTTCTCAGAATTTCTGTTCATCGAAGGACGAACTCACAAACACAAAAATAATGATTGGTTGACTAAGCGAGCTGTTTTGGCGGCTAAGAATAAATATGTAGATGACATAAAGTAACTAACATAATTCAGAATGAAATCAATGGTACACTGCATTAATTCAAATATAATGACTGTGTAAAAAAAAGACTCTGGATATGCCTGGCTTACCACCGCACAATTTACGACTAAAGGTTGGCTACGTACTAAGTTTGCTTCCAAATATAAACCTTAACCACCAAACCTGTGCAACGGAACGCGTTTGGTGGTAAGTGAATTGATGAACAATGGAATATACTCAAAATAAATCACAGGGCCAATCCTGGAAAGTTTGTGGCCTAAATCTAGAAAATTCATGTATTTCCCAAGATAAATTATATGTGGCATGTTCCGGGTCAGAAGACCATCTGCGTTATTTGTTCATGCGCCTGATAGTAAACCGAAAAATGTCGTCTGTCACAAGGTGATTCACTGAAAAGTGCAGTTGCTAAAATAGATGGCCAATAAAGTATAATTAAAATCATAGATGTTTTATTTATATTTATCCTGATAAAAAATTGAATTTAATAAAATAAAAAATCTGTTCATTTATTGCCTTTAAGGCGAAACAAAGTTCGCCGGGTCATCTAGTATAAAATAAGCTTGATTAGCGAAATTAAATTTAGGGGAAAGTAGAATTAAGAAAACTGTCAAAAAATCGCATTTAGCGATAAGACCGCCGATGTGTTCTGTTTATATTTCTGGTGTACAATAAAGAGTGTAACTATCTATCTATCGATCTACTGCTTGTGTGGTGCGCTGTGTGATGTTGGTGAGTGGTGCCATCTATCCGCGGCGGGGGACTCTTCATTGAGGGACTCCAAGTTCCGTTAATTGGCTTATTAATTTACTATCCGCAGCGCATTAATATAATTTGATTTGAACGGAAGCAAAGAGGTAGTGGTTGACACAACAGGATGAAACTACTAAAGATCGTCATCATCAAAAACAAATGAATAACAACCATTTTCGGAAATATCGGATCCTCTTTTTAGTCGGGGAATTTTTAATTGTGCGAATCGCTCTGGAAACTTCGCTCTAGCGGTATAGGACTTTTTGGTAATTCTCTGCATTCGTAAGCGATATCTCTTGAGATTTGAAGGGTAAATCAGCATAAAGTATGTAGCATGCTGGTCGTTCGTTTTGTCGCCTCTTACGACACCCTCTGTATAGAACCGGATGGTGGCACTTGTGGCCGCCCGGGCCAACCTAGCCGCGACGCGCTATCTCAATGAAAGCAAATCGACCTGTCGATATACCGACGTCCCGCGGCTCCCTCGCGCGCCCGAATAAAACATCAGCAAACAAAGTGCGCGTGTGCGCTTTTCATTAGTTGCCCCATCAAACAGATTAAGGTTGAGCAAACAGTGGCGCGAAGGGGTTCCCGGCTGTTACACAATGGACTCCCGATCGGCTCCTGCCGGGGGCTTGGCGGTTAAACATTCACTAAATTATTAACCGTGATATCGACAAAATCTGTACACACTACCTGTTACCCGCGACTTTGTTTGCGACCAATTTAAACGGGAACGTAGATGTCACTGCTTTAAGGTTTAGCTGGTGCACGAAAGCGGGTGGTTCAGGACCTGAAATGATGATAATAACTAATGGAATTAATAGTTATAGTATAGACCTGTGGTCTCAAAACTACCGATTTGTAAATTTTCAGAAATACTGAATTAGTATTACTTGTCAGCCCATAAATGATCGGGCCTCCTCCAAATCCGTGGAGGGAAATTAGCCTTCTATGTCATGCTAGCAAGAAGGTATATTGATTTGAGCACTTTTATGATGCACGTCTTTTGGAAAATGTATCGGCCTTTTAGCAGTCAGTAATGGGAGGTCCCCTGGGCCCAGGCCCATCCCGCGGGTGCATGTTTGATGTTGGAGCTAATCCCAGCCCAACTGGCCCAATGGAGTGCAACGCAATGCGCCGTGTAATGGCTCTCATCATTTATGCAACGGCACTGTGCAAGCCGAACAGTAGAACCTTTGATATTCCTACTAATATTATAAATGCGAAAGTTTGTAAGTATGGATGGATGTTTGGAGGGGTTTTAAAGAAAATTTACAATATTATAGCCAATATTAACGCAGGCTACAATTTATAAAGATATTGTGTCAATTGTCGAAAATATAATTTTAAGAACTTATAATATGATTTAAGAAACCTACTTATAAATAAGGGAATAAAACGTAACTGGAGGAGGTCTGACTCAGCGGTGGGTTTTTCAACGGGCTCAGTAGGCAATATTGACACATGTCAATGAGTTCAGTATTCAAATTCAAATTCAAATTCAAATTCAAATCATTTATTTTGTGTGGGTCACGATGGACACTTACAAATAGTCAACACATTGTCATATTATACAATAAAAAAATCGACCGTCTACCACCAGTTCGGAACGCGACCACTGCTGAGAAGAACTGGCAAGAAACTCAGAGGGCTTGTCATTTTTTTTTATCATTGCGGTCCTATTTGACTAGTAACATAAATAAAGAACATAAAAAATACACTGACACTGAACAGCCTAGTCCCAAGCAGCTGGGTCGTTTAAATAATCAGCAATGCGGTAATATGCTTTTTTGAAAAGTTTTGTCTTAACAGTCTTTTTAAAGGCATTGCGAGGCAATTCTCTAAGTTGCATGGGCAATTTGTTATAAAAGTGTATACATTGACCCATGAATGAGTTACTTATTCTGCGGAGACGAGTACAATGGATAGCAAGATTATTCTTGTTTCGTGTATTAATATTATGTATATCACAGTTTTTTCCAAAGTTATTAATATTTTTATGTACATACATCAAATTTTCAAATATATATTGAGATGGCACAGTTAGAATATTTATTTCCTTGAATGTATCTCTGAGAGAAGTTCTAGGAGCAAGGTTGTATATAGCCCTTACAGCCCTTTTCTGTAATATAAATATGCTATTAAGGTCTGCACCGCATCCCCAGAGAAGTATCCCGTAAGTCATGATACTATGGAAGTAACTGAAATAAACTATTCTAGCCGTATCAACATCTGTCAAAAGTCTAATTTTTTTAACAGCAAAAGCCGCCGAGCTAAGTCTATTACATAGCTTTTCTATATGTGAGCCCCATTGTAGTTTATTATCAATGGTTATACCTAAAAATACGGTTGACTCAATCGGTTCCAAAATTGTTCCATTCAGTTGTACATTGGTCGGATTCTGAACAACATTGGGCAGTGAAAATTTGATGCATTTAGTTTTCTTTTCATTTAAAAGCAAGTTATTCATACTAAACCAATGGACAACCGAAGAAAGTGCATTGTTCACTTCGTCAAAATTTTGTAGCTGTCGTTTAATTTTAAATAACAAAGAAGTATCATCCGCGAACAGTACAATACCGTGGTTATTTCTCACATAATAAGGTAGGTCATTAATGTAAACGAGGAACAAAAAAGGACCAAGAATCGAACCTTGGGGCACACCAATAGTGACCATGGATCCTTGTGATTGTATGCCATTGACATCGACCCTCTGAATTCTATTACTAAGGTATGATTTCAGTAGGCTGAGGGCTTGTTTGCGGATACCGTAATGGTGTAACTTCCTGATGAGGATTTCATGATGAACACAATCGAAAGCTTTAGACAAATCACAAAATACGCCGAGTGCATCATGTGAATCCTCCCAAGCCTCAAATACGTACTTCAATAGTTGAATTCCAGCGTCAGTAGTAGAACAATTTCTCGTAAAACCGAACTGGTTGGGATGTAACAAATTGCAACTATTGAAGTGCGTTAGTAGTTGTAATAAAACAATTTTTTCAAAAATTTTGCTAAGCGATGGTAGTACTGAGATAGGTCGAAAATTAGCGGGATCTGAAGTACTACCTGATTTAAATAAGGCTACTATTTTACTGTGCTTCATGAGATCAGGAAATTTACCATGTGCGACACAATCATTGAAAATACCTGCTAAGGCCGGTGCGATTACCTTAATTACAGGTGAAATGGTTTTAACGGACATTCCCCACAGGTCTGCAGTACTTTTCATGTTAAGAGTATTAAAAGCGCTAATAATATCTTTGTTGTTGATCCGAGTAAATTCAAAGATTGTGTTACACTTATTGAGACTGTTTTTCAATAGTAACTCAGCGGATGAAGGAGAGGACTGTAGCGATTCTGTAGTTTTAATGGGAATGTTTGTGAAGAACTGTTCAAATTCAGTCGCAACTTCTAAATCCGCTTTAATGTCCCGATTATCAACCTTTAGGTGATAATCAATATGATGATTCGTATTTTTACCGCTTTCACTATTTATAATATGCCACGTTGTTTTAATTTTGTTCTCTGCATGAATTATCTTATTTTTCAAGTACAATGCTTTTGCAGTGGAACAAGTTCTCTTAAATACTTTGGAATAATTTTTCACATATTCGTGAAATGATGGATCACAATTATACAACTTTTCACCATATAAGTCAAACAGCTTATTTCTACTTATAAAGATACCAGCAGTTGCCCATTCACAAAATGTTGCCCTGTTATTTATTGATAGTAGTTTTGGTTTGAAGATCTTGTTAAACTCCCTACTGATCAGATGGAATAATGAATTATAAAGATGGTTGGGATCATTGTGACTAGGCAGCCCCGGTAAACTTTCAGCAATATTAGATTTAAACTGCTCAAGGCGGCTTGCATTAATAGGAATGAAACTGACATTTCTCTTATTACCGTTTTTAGGATGTCTACTAAATGATGCTATTTGAGCACAGTGATCTGAATCAAGGACGTTTGAGATTCTGCTCTGAATTGGTTTGATGGATGTAAATATGTTGTCAATACAGGTAGCGCTTGTAGCAGTCATCCTAGTCGGTTCAGAGAAGACATTGTACAAGTTGTAACACTTTAGCAAGGAGATAAATTTGGATGTTACAGTTGATTTTTCTAGTATATTTATATTAAAGTCTCCACAGACTATAATCGTTTTGTTACAGCGAGATACTATAAACAAAGCATCTTCCATTATGCTTGCAAAATCATCATATACCGCGCATGGGGGCCTGTACACACTCAAAACAATAAGCTGCTCAGTCTCAATACAAGCAATCTCAATGACTCGTTCAACAGAGAGGTTGACAACATCCTTACGCTCCTTAAATTTATATTTATTACTAATTAAGATAAGCGAACCACCACGTAAAATATTTACTCTGCTGAACGAGCTTGCAACCTGGTGGTTAGAAAAATTGAACATGAATTGGGTGTTTTTCAACCAGTGCTCAGTAATACAAAGAATATCGATATTATTACAATTCATGTACAATTCTATTTCTAATTCCTTGCCTAACATTCCTTGTATATTTTGATGCACCAGGGTAAATAATTTATCTATGCTACAATAATCATTATTATCATAATAATTAACATTCTTGCAAGAGTTTGTCTCTATTGTCGTATGTCGTAATTTAAATAATTGCTATTTATAATGTCAATTTTTGAGGCACCATCAACTTCATTGATGGATTTGTCAATTGACTCAATAGAGTCAAAAGCTTTAGTAGCCAAGTTCTTGGCTGACATATCAAAAAAATAAGCTAGCGATATTGCTATCTGTCGTTTGTAAAATATGGATAGGTAATACCTATCTTTTGTCAAACAATATGGTTTTCCTATCAAATTATTTAAATCTATTACATGAAACTTGTCTTTAGAAACCATATTCTGTTGGCATGTCACATTATGCAAATTTAAGTTAAACTTATACCTAGTATCATTTTCTAGCTGTGGCAAACTACTGCTAAGGTAAGGAAGTGTAAACATTACAATCTTCTGTACATTCTTCAGATTTGCCAATAAATCACAGTAATGTGAGAGATCCCGTTTGTTTACATTTCCTCTGTTTCCCAAAAAAAGTATCAATATGGAATCTGGATCAAACTTACTATCTAAAACTTTATTGATTAACTGTTCATAAGATAGTCCAGGCAAACAATTATTTTCTATGGAATATCCCTGCACACAATTTATTAGAAGTGAGGCCATACCCTTTCCAATTTCATCACTAAACATTACAATTTTGTTTTGTATACTACCACACAGATTAGCAGAGACGTGGCTCTCAAGCAGTAAGCAAGAATTTGTCTCATGAACAGGTGTAGGTGCAGCAGATGGACGGTCCTGTGAAGGACTGGGAAAGCTAGGAGTGTCCTTAGGGTTTTTGTGAACTAATTCGTTCATAGCTAGCACATACTCCCTCATTTGAGCTTGAGAACTATCATACCTCTTAGTCATTAAATTTAGTTTTTCTTGTAAATGTTGTAAATCTATCTGCATACTTAGAGTATCATTCTTATATTTGTCCCTTGAATTATTTAATTTTAAAGAATAAATTTCTAACATATTAATTAACCTTAATCTTTCCTTATTTAGTTTAACATTTTTAATGAAAAATTTCTGTTTTTTTACAAGTTTTTTAGTTTTCTGAATATACCTGTTGATTTTAATATATTTTTTTAATTTAGTTTTACTACAGTTAACCAGCCTTATCCCTGTATTATAAGATTGGTCACAGGTCAAGTCTATAATTGGTATATTTTGATTTTGGTTGGTTGAGACAGTAACCAAGCTTGGGGCTTTGACCACCAGCTCATCAAACAGACTTTGATTCTGTACGGCTGTAATATCAAGTTTACAAGCCTCATACTCTGATATTTGTTTGCTTGCCTCATACAATTCACGTTCCAAACAGTTAATGCGTTTTAATGCTGTTTCATACTCTGAACTACATGTATGAAACCCGTCAACAATGAGCTGGAGTTCATCCCGGGCCTTAACTGTATCACAATATTCTGTATACATACTAGACATCTCCGTTTTTAATTTTTGATTATTACTAATAAGGTTTAACATTTCCTGTTCATTATCATCGCGCTCGCGCATCAGCTGATCGCATAACTCCTTGGCCATCTTTAGTTCGCTCAAAGTTAATTGCAACTTAGTGTCCTGTTGACGGGCGTGAGCGGCGCGGGTCGTCATGTTTATATGAAAACGATAAAATAAAGTAACTCAATAAGTTATGCGGCTGTGTCGAAAATTCGAGGTTTAGTATGTGTTTTGTGACGTAAAGGCTGTGGAGTGTAAATAGTGTCACTAAGTTGGAAACAGTGTAAAACAAAATGCAATTGATGTTATTTTGCAGTAAAAATTACATACAATACCTCGGATAGGATGATAATTCACAATGCCGGTATGTCACAAAAACTTTGTTTACCAAATTCTCACTATTTTACCGTGTATAACTACTTATTATAACAATTTTCACAGGTCTTTTTATTTATTTAGTGATTTAAGTGGAAATATGACCTATTTTTCTTAGAAATAAATTTAAAAATATAGGGATAAAATACAAACAGTGCTAACAGTAAGGGTTGCCACAGCAAAAAAAAAACAAAAAAAAAAAATCGGTATCGTATCGGTGGTTTGTCCGCAGTTGTGTTACTGTAGACACGTAAGCTGTGTCCCGGGGGAGGGCCGAAGCGGGTCCGCCAAAGGGTTGCGATAAGCCGCTCCCAAATTAATAACTAAACGCAGTAAGCTACACCGGTTAAGCGCATGCAAACTTAATAAGTTAGACAAACAATCCATTGTGAACCCAGACGCCATTTCAAAACGGTTTAACAACAATATTTTTTAACCAACTTCAAAACAGGCGCAAAGAAACGAGTCTGCTCAGCACATAGATGACCCACTGTTAAGTCGGGCCTCCTCCATTTACATGGAGGGTAATGCCTGTGCCGTTCCAGCACAGGCACTGTAGGCTGATGCTCCCCTTTAAATTGGAGGGGGCCAGTACTTGGCCCATGTGGTGACGGATTAGAATACACGGTGTCACCACCCCATTCCATCCTGAGGGCGTAAAGAGCTGACAAAAGGAAATGACGAGGCCGGAAACTTAGCAACAAGAGAATTGGCCAGCGTGGCACAATAGGCTAATTACTCTCCATGTAACCAGAGGAGACCCGCTCGGCAGAGGGTCATCTATGCATGTTGACAATTAACCCACTACTGGGCCTCTTTCGTCAACATTTGCTGCCTTATGATTTCCCTCAGTCGATTCTTGTGAGGCCGCCCGGAAGGACTGGCGTGGTGACCCTGTGTATTGTAAATACGTCACCACGCCAGCCCGCTGTGGTGTGTTATTGCGTGTGACGTCACCGAGGTGTTAATTAGCTAATGAGGGGGGAGGGAACAATGGGCGCCGGCGCCGGAGGGGACCACTACTCGCTCCAACAATGAGCGATTGGAAAAGTTTACTAGAACATTGTCCTTTTTTCGTGTTTCGTCACATTTGCCAGATCCAAAGAGGGGTCATATTATTTACTAGCGACCCGCCCCGGCTTCGCGCGGGTGCAATGCTGATACTAAATATAGCTAGCGGCCTAGCTGCCTGCGGGCCGCTATGTCCCTGCATTTAAAATAATATGTATGGCTCTATATTATTCATTTGGAATAAGCAACTACAGATTTCCTTGCCGGCTCTTCTCTGTAGAGTAGCATATCGAACCGGTGGTAGTTTCAGCATGAATATGGATGGACGCAAGGGTTGTGGGAGAGCAAAAGAGATAAGTGCAGATTTATAAGAGTTTTGTGATAAAACCTACGTAAATAAAGTTCCTTTTCACTTCAGTAGCTCAAACATGTAGGTTTTGCTCACTGAAAACAGTGGGCAAAATTCGATTTTGCTCACTGAGTGAGACAAAGTAACTTTTTAATTCTAATTCGAAACATTGACACTCTCTCTTCCCCGCCAATAGAAAAGAGAGAGAGACAAAGCCCCAGCGGCCAGCACCAACAGCTCCGATTTTTCTTCTTCTTCTTCATTTAGGTTTTGGCTTCCATCGTTATACCGATGATTTTGCCAATGACAAGTGTGTTGTGTTAGAAATTTCGTGTGATTATGAAAGTTAAATTAATTGGCTATAAGTTGCGTTAGAGTTAAGAGTTAAGAATTAAAGTACAGATTATAAATATTAAATTGATAGAGCAATATTATGGGAACTATAGATATTTGATTAAACACAAACTAGACGTACTTTTAACAGTTCGATTGGATGAAAGGAGTTCGTTATGGGGTTACTCCGATTTTGAATTCGACCTCAAAGACAAACACGTTCGGAATTTCGTACTAACTAAAGAAATTTAGCAAAAATTATAATTATATATTTTATTATAATTTTTTGAATTTTTAACTTATTGTTGTATTTAAACGAAAATAAGTATTTACTGCTTAAAAAACTGATATTTAACTTAAAAATATTTAATTATAGTTTCAAAAATGTTACGTAATATATTTCATTTCCTATAGTGTTCTCGCTGCTGAAGTGAAAAGTTATGTGTGTTACACGAGAGCAAAATTTTTCGCATCTCGTGCCTTTGAATCCCTCGCAGCACTCAGGAATCAACTTTAGAATCACTCGCTACGCTCGTGATTCAATCATTGATTCCTTCGCTTACTCGGGATTCAATATCAGCACTCGCAGCAAAAAACGACTTTGCTCTCTTGTTGCACAAATAACTATTTGAGTATTGCTCGACAATGCCGTCATCTTAGCCGCAAGAGAAGGAGATCCCAATGCCCTGTGCCAACCCATCTGGCCAGCGTGGCACAGTAGACTCCTTTCCCCCCATTTAATTAGAGGAGACCCGGGTCATCGAGTCAGTGCGTCTTTTACGGGCTGATGGTAGGTTTATCCAATAGAATTAAAAAGGTTATTTCTAAAGGTATTGAGTATAGTTCAAGTAAACGAGGACTCAATGTCGATTCCGACCCGTCCCAAGGGGTTCCCATGGCTCTGAAAGACCATTAAACATGTATACTCCATTTGGTACCCCATTTCCAGGCGCGGCACGGATTTGAGAGATGATGACATCCTGTGCATTTTAAATAACGGAACGGAAAAAGAACGCGAGAATTGCCAAAGATCCTGCATCGCGATATCGAAGTTTACAGAACGATACGCAATCCTTGACAGTAATAATACTGGTAGATAACGCCTATGTACATCGTTGCATGTAGCATTTAAATAAATAAATAATCACAACCCTATTTGGCTATGGGCGCCACGGCCCCTTCATGCGTACCACCTCGCCTGGCTCACCAGTTCTTGCCTAAACATTTGATTTAAACATAAAACAGCTATCATAATATCAGGTGAATGGCGATAATGAGGAGAATGACTGGCCTTGTTAAGCAGGCGGGGGGTCCGCCGCGGGACCCCCCGGGGCCACGTCCGAACCATTACTTAATACTATTACAGACAGACTAGTTGCGGCCCGCCGCTACGCTCGCGTGGACTCACCCTCGATATACGAACGTGATAGTATTAAAACGTGATAGTAATGTTAAGAAGACGAAAGTGATGGTGTTTGAAAGAGATGAGGCAGTGACAGTCTGCAATATCGTGATTGGAGATGAACAAGTTGAACAGGTGAATGAGTTTGTGTATCTGGGTTCAAAGTTTACAAGAGATGGAAAGTGTGAGAGTGATATCGAAAGAAGAGTGAATGCAGGGAACATGGTGAACGGAGCTTTGCACTCCTTTATGAGCAGTCGGAAGGTGTCTAACAAGGCTCGTTTGGCTGTGCATGAGGGAGTGTTGGTTCCGACACTCATGTATGGAAGTGAAAGTTGGGTATGGCAGAAGAAACATGAAAGCAGAATAAATGCAGTTGAGATGAGAGCGTTAAGAAGTATGATAGGAGTTAAACTGAGTGACAGGATAAGAAATAGTGAGATAAGGAAGCGTTGTGGTCTGAAAGAAGATGTAGTGACAAAAATTGAGAAAGGTATGCTGAGATGGTTTGGCCATGTCGAGAGAATGAATGAAGAACGATTGACGAAAAAAGTGTATAAGGCGAGTGTGAATGAAAGTGTTGGAAGGGGAAGACCTAGGCGGACGTTTCAAGACCAAATCAGGGACGTCTTGAAAAAAGGCCAGGTCAAGAGTACCCTAAACCGAAGAGCATGTATGAAGGGAATAATGAAAGTGGACGAAGCGAAACAAGTATGTATGGATCGTAGCAAGTGGAAAGAAGTGGTCTCTGCCTACCCCTACGGGAAAGAGGCGTGATTATATGTATGTATGTAGTATTAAATACTAGCTGACCCGGCGAACTTTGTTCCGCATTATAAATATTTAAAACAAAAAGAAAGTTGGATTGAGATTTTTATCCCGTCCGTATAAAACCTACTTTAACAAAACGCAACTGACAGCGAAACGTTATGTTGTCTATAGTTTAATATGGTCGAAAATTTGACAATTAGAAATTTTGAATTCGACTTGTTTATATTGTTGTAATTCACATAATATCTTTATAACTTGTAGCCTGATGAGATGTATAAGCTATATTATTGTAAAGTTTCATTAAAATCAATTCAGTAGTTTTTAGTTAAAAGTAACAAACATCCATCCATCCATCCATCCATATACCATCCATCCATACTTACAAACTTTCACGTTTATAATATTAGTAAGATAATAAAAACGATTTCTTGTTTTGAGTTTATTTTTTATTTATTTATTTCATATGCGAACATTAGTAATATGTAATTAAATGTGATAGATCAACTTATATAAATAGTCCGTGTGGTAGCGGATTAAGAATACATTGTCATCATCATCATCCTTTCAGCCAAAAGCCCTCCACTGCTGGACATAGGCCTCCCCCAAGGATCTCCACAAAGGCCGGTCCTGGGCCGCCCGCATTCACTGCTTTCCGGCGACCTTAACCAGAGTGGGAGGCCTACCGGCGCTGCGCCTTCCGGAACGTGGAATACATAGTGTCATCACACAATTCCAGCCCCAGGGTGTCCGACAGAATGAGACAATGCCGACAAAATAGTCGCAAGTGAAGGAAACCTTGATACGAAAGCAAGCACAGTAAGTTAATTACCCCCAATGTAGTTGTAGGAGGTCTGACCCAGCAGTGGGTCATTTATGGCTGAGAAGTAAGAAGTTGCTTAACCTACTGATCGCTATGCTAGCTTTTTATATGTCTATTTATTTCGACTAAACGTAAAAACTCGCGACACTCCTTCCTACCACTGCCACCCCCTCCGACATAAGAGCCGTGAACTTATTGAAGGGTACAATTGTGAAGTATAGCACATTAGATATTAACCCTTTAATGGGCGTGTCTATGGAGGAGGGGCCTAAGGAGGGGGCGGGGCCGGAAACGGAAGCGCTTTCAATATAGTATGCCTGTCTAACTACGTGTATATCGCTTAACGCAAACTGACAAAGAACCTTGTCAATATATCTCTATGTTATTTCTATTGATAAGCGGTGCAATAACAGAAGACTCGCTACGATGCTTACATACTAGCTTCGCTTCGTCCACTTTCATTACTCCTTTCATACATGCTCTTCGGTTTGCGGTACTCTTGACCTGGCCTTTCTTCAGCACTTCCCTGATTTGGTCTACCCCTTGAATCATTAACATTACATAAAATCGTAGAAATCCTGGTGTTACAATACCTTCTAAATTACAGCATAGACAAGAATCTTGTTCTCATAAGATTATGCGATAAGTGCTTTGTATATTTTTCGCGGAATTGGCTTGTGGATGGCACAAGCCGCGGCTGATTGGCATGTCGCCGCCATTGTTATTGTAATGTGGCACGCGGCGGGCCGGGAATCGAACCCCGCGGGCGCGAGAGGCACACACTAAAAGTCCAACCGGCATCTCACTTATTGCCTGGTGTTAAAAACCTGGTTAAAATAAAATAGAATATGTGGTTTATTCTTAAAACCAATTCTTCTGATTAACATCATCAACGGATACATATTTTTCAACTACTATCACTGACCTAAACTAACCAACTGAGAAGATCTGCCCGAAGTAACTTGGTTTATTGTTGAAATTTAACACTATAAAGGATAAGCACAGTAATATAATAATTTACCACTGGTTGGAACGCGACCACTCCTGAGAAGAACTGGCAAGGAACTCAGAGGGCTTGTCATTCTTTTTTTTACTATATGGCCTATTTATTAATTATTTCACCAACAAATTCCATTTAACCAACTGTTCTATTGGATCCAGAAGGCGTCGCGGTACTATGAAAGTAATTTAAACACTTTCATCGCGTGTCGTCGTTCGTCGACGTTTCAGCCCATAACTGACCCACTACTGAGTCGGGCCTCCTCCAAACTCATGGAGGGAAATTAGCCTACTGGGCCACGCTGGATCGGCTAGGTGATCTGCCTCCTGTGTTCTTTTAGACGCCTCTTACGACACCCTCAAGACGGTGTATATTCCGTTACTTAATTCCCGACATCTCGAATGCTTTCGGCAATTAGATAAAGTGATTTAAAGGCGATAAATCCGTTATAATGTGTTTAATTTAAATGTCTGGATTAAGTTCCCCTGCCTTGTAAAGTGTGTGTACTGGTTGCACAGCGCCTGTGGCCGAACCGCGAATAGATTCATCAGAACCGCGACCGATCGTGAATTTATAATCCACCGACAAATTGCAGAAAAATATTGAAAATATCGGAATCCGCTTTTAAAACGTCACGTCTCTAATATTTAAGGGAGCAGAGATGTGTTCTACTTAGTATTCGTGGGGAGTATCGCGGGTTTTTACGTATTGTAACAATAAACAGACATGCAGCTAACATAACGGAACGATATTGATCTGCTGGTTATGTAACGTCTGGCTGGTCTGCTGGAAGTCCGATGGGTGTCCATCCTCCATGCTTCGAATACATGGGTCACCACCCCATTCCATCCTGAGAGTGTCGTAAAAGCCGACAAAAGGAAAATGACAAGCCCGATAATCTAACCGCAAGAGAAGGAAAACTTGAAACGAAACCCTGTGCCACGCTGGCCAGACGGGTTGGCTAATTTCCCCTCCATATAATGGGAGGAGGTCCAACCCAGCAGTGGGTCATTTATGGGCGTTTCCATCTCTTGCGGCTAGGCTTTCAAAAACTCAAAACTCAAAACTTTCGGCCTTATCATCGCCTTTTGTGAGACCTACGACACCCTCAGGCAGAAATGTGTTGGTGACACAATTGTAAATCCGTCACCACACGAAATGAACAAGCTCAACGTTAATTGAGCGTCTGGTTTCTTCGCTAATGCAGTTCCCGTCGGACGCCATTCCTCCTTCGGTTTGCCGACAACCTCGTTACCGCTCCGTGCCCGTATCGGCGCCGTGCCGCCGCCGTACCGCGTCGCTTCCGTCGCCACTTCCGGCGTCTGCATCCTTAAGCCTTGATGAAAAAAGATGGCGTTGTACCTTTCATGTCATCATCATATCAGACAAAAGACGCTCTCCATTGCTCTATGGGTGACTTTGAGCCTTCTCATACAGCCCATAGTGAGCGACCACGACTCTGTGCATCACTGGCAACAGACATTGGTTGAAGACTTTTGTCTTCAAACACTGTATCATTGTGGACGAGAAGATCTTTCGCAGCTTCCCAAAGGCTGCCCAGGCGAGTTGGATCCGACGATTGACATCTTTCTCGAAGTTTGACTTACCTAACTGGACAATGTGTCCCAGGTAATTATAATGGGCAACACTCCGAGGATAGAGCCTTCGATGGAAATAGGAGTGGCTTGATGAAATGTTTGTCATACCTATTGCACATGATCTTAACCGTCTACATGTTCATCTTAGTGAATCTCTCCATGGTCTCAGCCATAACGACTACTACTGCATAAATGGCTAGTTGAAAAATGCCAACTCAATTAAGGAATACTTTTCAGACAAGATCCAGAAATGACTTGTATGGTTAATTGTTCTGGCTTGACGAGATGTACTAACATATTTATAGTGCTAACATAAAAATATTGTAAAACAAATAAACATAATTTGATATCACTATCATCACTACATATTATTAAAAAACAAAGTCGCTGTCGCTGTCCGTCCCTATGTATGCTTAAATCTACAAAACTACGCAACGGATCTTGAAGTGGATTTTTTTTAATAGATTCAAGAGGAAGGTTTAATAAATTAATACAGGTACCACGTAGGGTTGACAACTTTTTTCACAAGTTATAAAGTATATTCAGCTTTAAGAAGAATATTAAACAGTATTTTAGAAAAATTAACAGTATACTATTTATTTATTGATTTAAATGCACATTTTTAAAGCTTCTCGCACAACTTACTAATTTATAACCACACTTAAATCTGAAATTAAAATAAATGCTCTATTTCTACACTCCCACCACTTAGCATTCATTACTGAAAAAATGTGTGAGCGTCTAAGTATAACACATAGTAATGTGTTTGCATTTTAGTGCTGAAAACTGTATTTTGTATATACTTTATTTTTGTTCAACAGTAAAAAGTATAATTTAGTGAAGAACAGTATAATACTGTTCAAAACAGTATAGTTGGCAACCCTAGTACCACGTAACACGACACTGGCAAAACGTTACACAAAACTGGCACAACGTAATACTGCACCTCGTAACACAAAACTGGCAACATGTAACACAATTTGGCACCAACCAACACGACACTGGCACCACGTATCACGACACTGGTAGCACGTAACACAATACTGTCACCACGTAACACGTCACTGGCACCATGTAACACAAACCTGGCACCACGTAACACGACAATGGCACCACGTAATACAAAACTGGCACAACGTAACACGACACTTGCACCACGTAACACAATTCTGGCAACACGTAACACAATTTGGCACCTACCAACACGACACTAGCACCACGTAACACGGCAATGGCACCAAGTAACACGACACCGGCAACACGTAACACAACACTGGCAACACATAACACAAAACTGGACCCCGTAACACGACAATGTCAACGCGTAACACGACACGGGCATCAAGTAACACGACACTGGAAACACGTAGCACGACACTGATACCACGTAACACGATACTTAAACCACGTAACACGACACTGACACCACGTAACGCGATACTTACACCACGTTACACGAGACTGGCTTCACGTAACAAGCCACTGATACCACGTAACACAAACCTGGCTCCACGTAACAAGACACTGACACCACGTAACACGAGTCTGTCACCACGTAACACGATACTTACATCATGTTACACGAGTTTGTCACCACGCGACACAAGGGTTAAGCCACAGAACCTGACACTGTCACCACGTAACACGGTACTTACACCACGTAACACGAGTATGTCGCCACGTAACAAGAAACTGATACCACGTTACACAATCCTGGCTCCACGTAACAAGACACTGATACCACGTAACACGAGTCTGTCGCCACGTAACAATACTCTGATACCACGTAACACAAAGCTGGCTCCACGTAACAAGACACTGACACCACGTAACACGATACTTACACCACGTAACACGAGTCTGTCGCCACGTAACAATACTGTAATACCACGTAACACAAAGCTGGCTCCACGTAACAAGACACTGACACCACGTAACACGATACTTACACCACGTAACACGAGTCTGTCGCCACGTAACAATACTCTAATACCACGTAACACAAAGCTGGCTCCACGTAACAAGACACTGACACCACGTAACACGATACTTACACCACGTAACACGAGTCTGTCGCCACGTAACAATACTCTAATACCACGTAACACAAAGCTGGCTCCACGTAACAAGACACTGACACCACGTAACACGATACTTACACCACGTAACACGAGTCTGTCGCCACGTAACAATACTCTAATACCACGTAACACAAAGCTGGCTCCACGTAACAAGACACTGACACCACGTAACACGATACTTACACCACGTAACACGAGTCTGTCGCCACGTAACAATACTGTAATACCACGTAACACAAAGCTGGCTCCACGTAACAAGACACTGACACCACGTAACACGATACTTACACCACGTAACACGAGTCTGTCGCCACGTAACAATACTCTAATACCACGTAACACAAAGCTGGCTCCACGTAACAAGACACTGACACCACGTAACACGATACTTACACCACGTAACACGAGTCTGTCGCCACGTAACAATACTCTAATACCACGTAACACAAAGCTGGCTCCACGTAACAAGACACTGACACCACGTAACACGATACTTACACCACGTAACACGAGTCTGTCGCCACGTAACAATACTCTAATACCACGTAACACAAAGCTGGCTCCACGTAACAAGACACTGACACCACGTAACACGATACCTACACCACGTAACACGAGTCTGTCGCCACGTAACAATACTCTAATACCACGTAACACAAAGCTGGCTCCACGTAACAAGACACTGACACCACGTAACACGTTACTTACACCACGTAACACGAGTCTGTCGCCACGTAACAAGAAACTGATACCACGTTACACAATCCTGGCTCCACGTAACAAGACACTGACACCACGTAACACGATACTTACACCACGTAACACGAGTCTGTCGCCACGTAACAATACTCTAATACCACGTAACACAAAGCTAGTTCCACGTAACAAGACACTGACACCACGTAACACGATACTTACACCACGTAACACGAGTCTGTCGCCACGTAACGCGATACTTACACCACGTTACACGAGACTGGCTTCACGTAACAAGCCACTGATACCACGTAACACAAACCTGGCTCCACGTAACAAGACCCTGACACCACGTAACACGAGTCTGTCACCACGTAACACGATACTTACATCATGTTACACGAGTTTGTCACCACGCGACACAAGGGTGGAGCCACAGAACCTGACACTGTCACCACGTAACACGGTACTTACACCACGTAACACGAGTATGTCGCCACGTAACAAGAAACTGATACCACGTTACACAATCTTGGCTCCACGTAACAAGACACTGATACCACGTAACACGAGTCTGTCGCCACGTAACAATACTCTGATACCACGTAACACGAGTCTGTCGCCACGTAACAATACTCTAATACCACGTAACACAAAGCTGGCTCCACGTAACAAGACACTGACACCACGTAACACGATACTTACACCACGTAACACGAGTCTGTCGCCACGTAACAATACTCTAATACCACGTAACACAAAGCTGGCTCCACGTAACAAGACACTGACACCACGTAACACGATACTTACACCACGTAACACGAGTCTGTCGCCACGTAACAATACTCTAATACCACGTAACACAAAGCTGGCTCCACGTAACAAGACACTGACACCACGTAACACGATACTTACACCACGTAACACGAGTCTGTCGCCACGTAACAATACTCTAATACCACGTAACACAAAGCTGGCTCCACGTAACAAGACACTGACACCACGTAACACGATACTTACACCACGTAACACGAGTCTGTCGCCACGTAACAATACTCTAATACCACGTAACACAAAGCTGGCTCCACGTAACAAGACACTGACACCACGTAACACGATACTTACACCACGTAACACGAGTCTGTCGCCACGTAACAATACTCTAATACCACGTAACACAAAGCTGGCTCCACGTAACAAGACACTGACACCACGTAACACGATACTTACACCACGTAACACGAGTCTGTCGCCACGTAACAATACTCTAATACCACGTAACACAAAGCTGGCTCCACGTAACAAGACACTGACACCACGTAACACGATACTTACACCACGTAACACGAGTCTGTCGCCACGTAACAATACTCTAATACCACGTAACACAAAGCTGGCTCCACGTAACAAGACACTGACACCACGTAACACGATACTTACACCACGTAACACGAGTCTGTCGCCACGTAACAATACTCTAATACCACGTAACACAAAGCTGGCTCCACGTAACAAGACACTGACACCACGTAACACGATACTTACACCACGTAACACGAGTCTGTCGCCACGTAACAATACTCTAATACCACGTAACACAAAGCTGGCTCCACGTAACAAGACACTGACACCACGTAACACGATACTTACACCACGTTACACGAGACTGTCACCACGTAACGCGATACTTACACCACGTTACACGAGACTGGCTTCACGTAACAAGCCACTGATACCACGTAACACAAACCTGGCTCCACGTAACAAGACACTGACACCACGTAACACGATACTTACACCACGTAACACGCGTATGTCACCACGTAACACGAGGCAGGCGCCACGTAACAAGACACTGATACCACATAACAAGACACTGTCACCACGTAACTACACCACGTAACAAAATACTTTACACCACGTAACACGACACCACGTGACACGCCACTACACCCGCGCCGAGAGTCGAGACTTGTACCCAAATTACATTAGTTACAATCGAGTTTACATTTGGGACAGATTGATAATATCCGCCAAGACGCGCGACGGGGAGGGCGTTTGCTCGGAGCTATATTGTTATTGGACTAGGCTCGCGCCCGCGGCTACGGCTGCGTACATTTCGAACGCGTTTATATCTTCTTGCTTAATGGCTTGCCATGTTAGAACAACATGACTCCGCCAAAGTCACGTTGTACAGAGGGAGAGAAAAATGCCAAAAAGAATCTTAATTATTTTGCATGAAGCTGGTTTCACCTAGGACAAAATAATCTACAAATTAAATTAAATTAATATATATAATACTACTCAGCTCATAAAAGACCCACTTCTGAGTCGGGCTTCCTCCAAATTCACGGAGGGACATTAGCCTACTGTGCCACGCCGGCAAGACGGGTTAGCACAGGGTTTGTATATCAAGGTTTCCTTCTCTTGCGGCTAGGTGATCTGCCTCTTGCATTCCTTTAGTCGCCTCTTGCGACACTCTCGAGGTGGTATGGGTCGGTGACACGGACTAAGATAGGATAAAACAACTTTAGGAGGGGATACAAAAGTGTAAATAATAGTATTATTTTGCCGACAGGGCGTCGGCGTAGCGATGTGTGGCGGCGGGGGTGACGGCGAGTAGGCGCGATGGCCCAGCAGGCGCCGGTCTACGCCTCACCCTGGGGCCTGGCCTACCCCCACAGGTCAGCCCTCTTGCAGCCATTGCCATGGAGCAAGGTTGCAGGATCGCAAGAAATCATTTCAGTGGTCGAATACAACTCTGTTGGTATCTAACTTTATTAATGACATCTATATTTAACAAATGGTCATATCTGTAGAAGAACCGACCGCTGGGGTAGACGAGTTCTTGAGTGGAGACTACGAATCTACAAGCGTAGTGTAAGCTAGATGGATAGATGGTCTGCGAAAGGTTGCGGGCAGCAACTGGATGCGTCAAACTGAAGACAGGGCGCTATGGCGCTCTTTAGGGGAGGCCTATGTCCAGCAGTGGACTAGTGTGGGCTGATGAGAACGACGATGATGAGGAAAGAGGATAATAATGGATAATAATATTGAAAACCTAAGATATATTTAACCCATTGGTATTTAACCCTCTATTATACCAAACATTTCACCAAGTAAGTTGTTGAAGTGAAATCTTTAGCGGCGGCGTTGAGCACTTTTCTTGCGGTGGGTATAAAATGTCAAACTCGCGTCAGGACACGTGACCTGATCGATAATTCGTAAGACGAGGGAGAGTAGACCGCCGGTGGGGTGTAGTATCAGTATATTTTCTTATTATATTGTTATTTTATGTATGATAAATAAATATTGTATTTAACCACATAAATGCTAGTGCAGACTTTTATATTGACAAGTTCGTGCAAAGTAATTCCTATTCAGACGCACTTACTCTCACACATCCCTCATAACCCGGGCCTGTACCTAAAAACAGCAACTACAGAGTCTCTTGTCGGCTCTTCTGTGTAGAGCTACATTACAAACCTGTGGTAAATGTTCGTTTTTAATTTTCCACGGTATTGTTTAATTGAGTTGATACAGCGCGAAGAATTAAACTAAAAATGAGAGATGACGAGAGATAGAAAGAGTTGTTTGCGTGTGCAGGGAGTCCAGTGCACCGAGTTCGCCTCGCTACGAGCCACAGAACATCTACCCCAGGCCTCACGCACACACGCACCCGCAGACGCAGTTGGAGCACGCGCACACACACGCCCTGTGAGTCTGTGAGAGGGATTTTCCCGATCTCATTGGTCTATTCTACTACCTCACTAGCTTAGAAGTATCTGCGCCCTTGTGGAGGGAAGATCAAGATATAGTTACTATTTAATAATTCCAATAAATTTATAATCAATGCCAGAAATTGTATTGGGTTGGATGCGCCGCCCTTGGATCACGGGGACCCGAGTTCGATTCCGGGGCCGGGAAAGTGCCTTTGTGTCAACCTATTCAAGTAAACAAAACCGCGTCTTAATCGGTTGTTTCGTAGTTACGACGCCACATACATCCACCTTGAAGCAACACCCTTCTTTTTAAAAAGGCCGTCTCTCATACTAGTTCGCCTTTGTATCACTGGTCCGCGGTTCGATTCCGGGGCCGGGCAAGTGTCTCTGTGTAAACCAGAGGCATTCGCTCTGAGGGTGGGTGTCATTTGTATTCGTGAATTTCCTGTTTGTAAGTTGCCCCCGCGATATAGGTGACACCTAGTGCAGGTTTAGAAATTGGAATGTCTGTTTGTCATAGTAAAAGAACCGCTTTTTAATTAGTGCATTTGGATGTAAACACGGCACATACTCGAATACCAAAACTCTAAAATGGCTGGACCTATTTATTTGGACATTGGTTGATTGTATGTGGAGTCATACAAAATACGCTCTTAATAATCAGGCAACAGATTCTTATCTTCTGTAACGGCTGCACGGAGAAGATTTATCAGGATTGAATTCAAATCATTTAAGTATTTTGTATTAGTCGCGATGTACACTTACCAATAGCCCAATAGTCAATACATTATTCATAATCATATTATTATACAAAAATGAATAATCGACCGTGTACTACCAGTTCGGAACGCGACCACTGCTGAGAAGAACTGGCAAGAAACTCAGAGGGCTTGTCATTTTTTTTACATTCATTTTAATGTTGGTCGTTGTGTAATGTTTGTGTTGCAGGTGTAAGGACGAGGAGGACGCTGGCGAGTACCGGGCCTACACAGGTCAGCTGCACAGGTACGCGAGCCCATTGATCTAGACCACAAAGCGATCTATCGCCTAGACATCTTGCTCTCACAAATCTGTCATTTATGGGTTTATGGCCTTATAGGCTATAAACCTATAAATGAAACATAAAAATGGCAAGTACAGAGTTTCTTGCCGGCTTTTCTCTATGGAGCTGCATTCAAAACCGGTGGTAGTTAGATGGTAAATTTAATTATTCATATAAAGTTACCAAAAATTGCTGTTTTCTGTCGGCCAATGACGGACACAAGCAAATGCTTGTGTCAATAGCTGACTGACACTACAGTATCAACGCAGCCCATAAATGACCCACTCTTGACTTGACTTGTCAGGTCTCCTCCAGATAAAAGTGAAGGGAGATTAGCCGACACTGCCACGCTGGCCAGACGAGCTGAAACACACGGGTTCGTTTCAAGTTCTCCATCTCTTGCGGCTGGATTATATCTGTAGCGATAACTTTGCACAATTTACTACATCAACATCAAGAAATATCGCCTACAAATGCGAGAACTACCTACACCGCGATAGCGAAGTTTACAGAGCAATTCGCACGGTTAGGAAATCTCCGACAGAATCCTCGCCACAGACACCTCTGGACGATCATTCCTTTGCGGCCAAATTATCTTTTAGTCGACTCATACGGCACCCGCAGGATAGAATGGGGTGGTGACACAATATATTGTAAATCCAAACACGGATACTACAATATTGTTGTATTGAATTAGCAACATTTGGGCCAGGTGCGGCGTGTTCCCCAAGTGTGCGCAAGAATGCGACGCGAGTGGGGGAGGTACAGCGGAAGACGCTAGGGAGGGGGAGGAGACTGTCACCAGCTCACAGCCCTGGGGGGAGAAGATTGGTAAGTACAGTCCACGCCAATCTTTATGGCCGCTCTGAATGTAGCCGTCGGTGCGAACCAATACGAACGTAGCAAACTCGCACTGGAGGCGATGAGGCTTGCGGGTGCAAGACGGCGAGTGCGGGCGTGCCCTGCCTCCCCGCCCCGCGTACGTCCTGCTGATACCTTATTTTGTGTTCTGCGCAGCGTACTGCGGCTACATTCAGAGCGGCCATAAAGTTTGGAGAGGACTATATCAAATACATCAAGCACAGTACGAACGGGGATGTGATGACGTTGACTGAAAAGGCAGTGGTGGATGACAGCGACTACGAAGAAATTTTGGGGGTTGACCTTTGACCTTCTACGTTGGCCATGTCACCAGCGTCTAGATTAATTTCACCAACGTAGACGGGTAAAGGTCGACCTCAAAAGGTTTAAAAACCCTCTATATCTACACTGTTGTAACATTGCCTTCGAACACAATGTGTTCGCAACACATTGCCGACGTTGAACGTGTGTCCGTTTGCAGTGAGCAGTTCGCTGTGCGCCGGTAGTGGGGGCTTGGCCGCGAGCGGGGCAGGTTCCAGGAGCGACGCCTCCTCGCCTCACCAGCTCGTGTCAACTACGCATCATGGTGAGCGTTCCATAGCTAAAATATTATTAATGATTTTAGAACCAACCAAAAGAGACACAATTTGGCTCATTATGTAGAAATACATTTTCAATCTGTTGCCCGTTCTTAGGGGGCGTCCAATAAATACGTGAGACGTTTTTTAATATTTTTCGACCGCCCCTGTCAGATATCGTAATTATTACGTGATATTGGCCAAGACGGGAGGGGAGGGGTAATAATAACCTATAAGTGAGTTTTGGAAAGATTTAGCTTGATCCCCTCCCCCCTACAACACCGCATGTAATTAATGGACTCCCCCTTATCTGTAGTTGGAAACAGCGGCACATGATATTGTGATATTGTAAAACCCCACGAACTTCTCAACCCATACCATTGTAAAAAAACGAAACCCCTGCCACTGCTGGGACAATTATTTATTTATTTATTGTAACTGTTTGAAGGTGCGTGTGGCAACGTGGGCGTGGCGGGGGGGCCCAGCGGGGGTCGCCGCGGCGCCCTCCAGTTGTGGCAGTTCCTGGTGGCGTTGCTGGCGGAGGGCGCCCGCTGCGTCGCCTGGACCGGCAGAGGGCTGGAGTTCAAGCTGCATGAGCCTGAGGAGGTAGGCAGTCCATATTCAGGGATATACTCGTACGAGTGCGATATACTCTGTGAGTGAGACCGCTGATCCTTCCGGTATGCCAGGCGGGGGTACGGTAAATCTAAGCTTTATTGCGATATTAATTGATGATAGATCAGATTTTTTAAACGTTTAATGCGCAAGAGGGAGAGAGAAAGAAAGATATACAACGGTACAAAGTAGGAGAGAGAAAGAGAGTGAGTCTTAGATTTGGTTAAATCTCCACTCGAAAATGATAATTAAAAGATGCGATCAATTGCGAATTGTAAGCAATGTTAATAAAAAAAACAATTTCCACTTCCTCCGCGCGGAGGGACTCCACGTATTTCATTTTTTTTAAACATGTAGCACTATAGTGGAGTAACGAGCCGGCCGAAGGTCAGCGGCTCAGACATCAGCCTTTGTGGGATTCCTGGGAGAGTCCTATGTCCACCAGTGGACTTTTGGCTGCAGTGACGACGATGACCGACGATGAAAATTTATATAATTAATATTTTGGGATCCTCCTCGTGTTTGGAGTCGGTTAAAAATTGTAAGGGCCCGTAACGAGTTGAAGATGTTTGGCGAGCAGGTGGCGCGGCGGTGGGGCGCCCAGAAGAACCGTCCGGCCATGAACTACGACAAGCTGTCGCGGTCCCTGCGGTACTACTACGAGAAGGGCATCATGCAGAAGGTCGCCGGTCAGTACTGCTCAACCCACACGTGACCCACTGCTGGGTCGGACCCCTCCAACCAAATGGAGGGCAATTAGCCTACTGTGCCACGCTGGCTAAATGGGTTGGGTATTAAGGTTTCCTTCTCTTACAACTAGGTTTTCGGTCTTGGCATTGCATTGTGTAACCCACAGCTGGGTCGCACCTAGTATGAAAGACGGTCTTTTTGAAAAGAAGGGTGTTATTTCAATGTGGATGTATGTTGGCATCGCAACTACGAAACGAAACTATCGATTATGATGCGGTTTTGTTTAGCTGTTTGTGGATGTTAAGAGAGAGATGATTACAGGTGAACGCTACGTATACAAGTTCGTATGCGACCCCGAGGCACTATTCACGATGGCTGCTCCTCCCCGGCCGAGGTCACCTCCGGGGCCCCCTCACCCGGCTGGCGGGGCGCCCCACCCTCCATACGACATGCTCTCCACCCTGTACGGCGGCGTGGGTGTGGTGTATCCGCAGTACCTGCCGGGGCCGAGCCCAGCGCATTACTCTGGGCGAAGATACTACCAGCATCAGAACCAATTGGGACATTATGAGACGTAGAACAATCTGGAATGTGATATGGTGTTAGAGTTTGTATCATGCTCATCGGGCCGCGCTTACGGCGCCCCTATGATGGAATGGGGTGGTGGCACAATGCATCCTAAAATCGTCACCACACGGGCCATACAGCGATATGCACAAATCAAATATTTAGTTGTGATACAATGTTGGTTAACAATTAACATAGGCAGGTATCCTAGAATAAGAAAATCTAATGTTACATTAGAAATATCATTAGTTTTAGCAATAGGGACTACGCATGAATTTGTAGACTTGCATTTGACGTTTGTTCTCGTAATATAGTTTTGCAGACTTAGTGCCCCCGCGCATTTAGGCGGCCAGGCCGCGCGACTGGCCGCGCATAATGCGCGGATTGGTCAATTGATCTCAAAATATTTGAAATCAAAATTATTGAAATGTATTTCATTAAAAGTTAATAATTAACTTCTGTTTTGTTTTATTTTACCAATTTTTGTGGCAACTTTCAGCTAAGATTGCCATAAAAAAAAATCAAATGGCGCCTAAATATTTCTTATCGATTTTTTATTGAAAATTGACATTTTGCATTTTGATTATTTATTGGAGGTGGGTCATGGGCCGATTAGTATTGTGATAATATTGAAAACAATGAATGCGTATTCTCTATTGGTTCCAATTGTAGCTGTAAGTACATGTGCAATATTAAAGTTAGTCATCTACTCGGAAACTTATTATTAAACTAACTAAATGTGAAACGTTGTAAATTTTGCCTGTGTCAAAAATAAAACAATAAAGTTCGTTCGTTTTCCTTATGATTTCAGGAATTAGACTTGTATACAAGTATTACATTAATTTAGTAGTTGGGAAGATACATTAGTAGTAATTACGGCAGAGATTATGAGCAATCTTGTGAATAAATTATGTACCGAAATCCGAATCCTGTGTATGACTTTTTTTATATATTAGTGGGCTACGTTTGCATTCAATCTCGCTTGATGGCAAGCGAAGATGAGGATACATTTTGTACATTGTAAATGTTTAAAAAACATTTTTTCATCCTTTATACATATCGGTGAAGTGAAGGTTTGAGCTCAATCGATGCAGAACTTAGTGCGTTTTGGAAACGTACACAAACCAACTGTTAATATCAAGCATGCAGAGCACAGGTACTGTGGCCCTAGTCGGGCAGTCGGGGAACGTCGTGGCTAAATCCACAGGACGACACTTACTAATTCAATAGAATCAAAGTCGATGCCAAACTACTATTAATTGTCGATTTTGACCGTTTTGGCACTACTCAGCTCATAAATGTCCAGTCACATGGAGAGCAATTGGCCTACTGTGCCACGCTGGCCAGACGGGTTGGTGGCCAGGGCTTCAGTTTTCTTTCTCTATTGCGCCTATGATATCGGCACTAACGACATCCCCAGAATGGAATGAGGTGGTGTCGCTAAGTATTCTAAATCCGTCACCACAACCTACTAATACATTCTAGTGTCCGTTCTCGAGGTAGACCACAGGCTTGTGCTACAAGAAATTTTTGAATTTAGCAGATTATGACCCGGCACATGATATCCACCACGACCTGTCTTCAGATGCCCACATCTTCCAGCACGGAGTCCCCTGTCGAGGACCTTCCACCGAGAAGGTCGAGAATTAATTTACAATATGTAGGTAGTTAATAAAACCACAAACAACAATATAAACAACTTTATTATACAAATATATCTTCAGTGCAAAATAATTCGTCAATAAAATACTAATAAGGACCAATCATTTTTATTGTCTCGAGATGCACAATAAATTGTGTCACCACCCCATTCCATCCTGCGGGTGTCGTAAAAGGAAATCACAAGGCTGATAACCTAGCCGCAATAGAAGGAAATCTTTAAAAAAAACACGTCTCTCTGTGTTAACACGTCTGGCCAGCGTGGCATAGTCCCTCCCTGTAATTGGGGGAGGCCCGTCTCAGAAGTGGGTCTATAGTGGGCTGCGATGGTCAATGTCAAGGAACCATTATACACTGAGGGAGCTATGAAGTGATTGAAGTGAGTTGACTTTTATTTGTCACAGACTTGAATGCCTTTGGCCCTAGGCTCGCGTGATGGAAAGCAACGCCAGGGTCTAAGATGGAGCAGCAATTCAAGGAACCGGCTCACACGTACACAGGAACACAGTAAAACTGCTTGGCGCCGGACTTAGATGTGCGGGTTGTAGCCAGCCGGGGGGACCATTAGATCTTACCAAGCGAACATAGTCTTAGGAGATGGAAAATTTGATTGAAAACGAACACAGCGTAGATCAGTAGGATAATTTCCTCCATCGACTCAGAACCAGGCTTTCTGTGAGTTAAATAAATTTAAAGAAATCTTGAAACACACTCTATATACATTATATACAAGGTCGACTATTCGGTACTAAAGTAAACCATCAAAATAACATGAACGTCTTGAAAAATAAATCTCTAAAAGATAAAACTTTAATCTCTCAACATTAAAATCAATACAAACACAATGCACGACTAGTATAATACAAACGCTTACAGACTACGAGGCAATGAGTGTTCTACTACTATTCGTCCCACAAATGACCCACTGCTGAGTCGGGCCTCCTCCCATCACAGGGAGGGTGATTAGCCTACTGTGCCAGACAGGTTGGCCTGGGTTTCGTATCAAGCCTTGTCATTTCTTGTTGTCGGCTGCTATGACACCCTCAGGGTGGAATGGGGTGGTGAGAATGAGTGTTCATTTGGTGCTTAATTTGACAAACGATGTCACCAAACAATCTCAACCTAAGCACAAGACATGAGAAACGAGAAAGCACCATCACCTATCGCGGAACACCACTTCCCCTTCAAAACAGGGGAGGCTCGACTCAGCAGTGCCGTATGTAACTTCATATATGTATATTAATTTTCGCCACCCCATTCCACCCTGGGGGTGTAGTAAGAGGCGACAAAAGGATATGACAAGGCCGAAATACTATCCGTAAGAGATCTAAAACTGGACACGAAACCCTGTGCGAACCCACCTGGCTAGCGCGGCACAGGAAGCCAATTGCCCTCCTCGTCATGGGAGAGGCAGGAGCGAGCAGTGGGCCATTTATGGGCTGACTAGTAGTTTATAATTTATATATAACTAGCGACCCGCCCCGGCTTTGCACGGTGCAATTATATTATACCTATAAACCTTCCTCTTGAATTACTCTATCTATTAAAAAAAACCGCTTCAAAATCCGTTGCGTAGGACGGACAGAAGAATGCGACTTTGTTTTATACTATTTGTATATATATAATAATGTTAACATATCGCATTGCCAAAAAGCTATGCTCATTCTATATCTCCTTATTCATTTAATATTCAAACTTAAACACAATAAGGAGTAAGGACGTTTTTAATTCACTGCAAACACAGCGCCTGTATATTTAGATTTGGTGTGAATAGACCCTCCTGTGACGGGAGGAGGCCCGACTCAGCAGTGGGTCATTTAAGGGCTGATTAGTAGTAGTAGACCTTAAAACTCGGATGACTATCTACAATTTTACAGCGCTTCTATAACTGAACGATGAAACTTTAATTAACCAAACGCGCTAAGTCGGCAAATTGAGTGCGCCATCTATGATCGATTAATGCAAACTTCAGCGCACCATAATAGGTCGCAAATCGAAGAACGGCCACTTGCGACTAAATGTTAACCACTGCTGACATATGAAGACGCCATCTTTAAAAAAAGATGATAGCTTGAGAGCGCCCTCAATGATCTAACAATATTATGTCCAATGCGCCATCTACAGTCACAAGGTTCAAACTCTTGCAAGCCCCATCTGTGATCGAAGAACGACAACTTAAGCACGCCATCTATGGGTGCGGGAGGAACTTTTAGCATTATCTATCTAGCTTCTTGGCTGTCACCTGGTCCACTCTTCAGTATTCGGTGAATAGCCCCAACCTATAAATAAAAATGTTCATGATAATATTTATACACAGATCGGGAAGAATGTTAATTTAAGACCTTGCCCCACCAACACCCATTACTTTTTATAAATCATATCCCAAATCTGGATAAGATACATGTTTTATAAATAATGGTATTCTAGCATTTATCGGAGGGCGGAGTGATGCAACATCCATCTCCTCGACGACGTGAACACACAATATTCACGCACATAATATAATGAAACCATTAAAACACTCGTGCTGTTCTAGGTTCATTTTTCGTAGTGATTTTCATGTCAAATATACGTTTTGTTTTTGCTCTCTGTCTTAATGATTGTTACTATAGCATGCGTTTGTATTTTATTAATAGTATTTTGGACAGCTCTTGTACCAACAACACAATAAACATTCCATTGAAAATTTATTACAACACGCCAACTGCAACACGTAGATGTGTCGCAGTCGGTATGATATTAGCTCAGCCGGTAGGATACTCACATTAACGTTTTACGAAAGAAAATGAAAACTAATGAATGAATAACCAAACTCATGCATACCGTCATTACGGTGGTAGCCATGCAAAACCGGGCATTAATCAATTGCAATGAAAGACAATAACAGAGTTCAGGAGACTGGGAGAGGAGATGAAATGTTACTGTTTAAAACATCATCATCATCATCGCGTCCATAAAAGACCTGCTGCTGTGTCGAGCCTCCTCCAACCACGGGAGGGAAATTAGCGCGGACTGGTAAGAAGTTGTCTTTCTGTTCCGGCTAGGTTCCTTTAGTCGATTCTTACAGGGATTGTATGGGGTGGTCACACGACTTCTCTGTCTGCGACTGTGCGTTTGCGTAAGCCAAGCGTGCACATGGATAGGTGAGTCAAACGGCACAAACCGGGTCGAACGACAGGCTACCTCTGCGCGGCGAGCAGCGAGTCCCTCAGTGCGCCTCGGATGTAGTCGTAGGTGGCGAACGAGACCCCCACGGCTATGGGGCCCTTCACCCAGTTCATCGTCAGACCCTTGAAGAAGCCGCGGACGCCCTCCGTCCTGTACCCCAAACGTCATCATCATCTATGAGAGGCTTTCCAGGGGATTGAAAACAGCCATGTTGGTCTAGGGGTTGGATGTACCGCCTTAGGGCATGGGCTCCCGGTTCAATTCCGGGGTCAGGCCAGTGTCTTTGTGTAAACTAGAGACACTTGCTCTGGGTCTAGATGTGAATTACATGTTTGTAAACTACCCCCCAAATGCAGGACAAAAAGTGCATCCGAATTTCAATAGAGAGTATGTTGGCAAGTAATATATAATTGAGTATGGTTGGCAGATTTAACTGTTTCTTTGAACAGTAACAGTTAAATGACCAGACGCGGCGCCAGACCCAATGACTGATATCGGTGTTTTTGCTAGGTAAGCTTCGCTATCGCGATGTAGGATATTCTATTACAAGTGCCCCGGCAATTGCAATTGGTAGCGTTAATCTGCTAAACTTAAAAGTACTTGTGTCGAAGGCGTGGGGAGTTTTTAAAACTGACACTTTAGTATTAATAGGTTACTAGAGGGGGGTGGGAGGGGAGAAGAACTTACCGCCACACCGTCAACCAGGATGAGGTCACGGTGGCATGAGGGTAGGTGCCGTCGGGCCTCCGCCGGCTGGTCTGCATCCGCCTCCTGATGACGTCGAGCGGGTACGTGGCCGTCTGCGCCAGGGCTCCAGCCGCGCCCCCGAACAGAATGTTCGTGAGCGGGCTCTGCTTCTCCCCAAAGTACGCTATGCCAGGGGGAAACTGATTAGTAAAGGGCCGCTCTGTAAAAAAATATTACAGAGCGTTGGGCATCACATACGACTGCGATCATTTGTAACAGATGTCGCGGTTGCTGTTTTCTCACTTTGACATGCTAAAACAGTTACTGCTAAAACAGTATTTGTAGCTTGTGGTTAAATTATGAGCGCAGTCGCTGCAGAACTTTAGGAGTTTTTGGAGCGTACACATACCAACTTAGCACTATATGTGGCCTGTAAATCTGTGCTATATATGCATATAGCACAGATTTACAGGCCATGCTGGTGACAAATCCACTAGGGTTACGGAGCATACCAGTATACATGAAGGACACGGAGATTTTTGTGGTATGCCTCTACGGAGGAGTCCCACACACCCCGGTCGAATAGTCCAGTAAGGATTTCACCCTGGGTAACAAGGCAGTGGTCTTACCCAGGTACTTGTGCTTGAAGGTGTCATAGGTGAAGAAGGAGATGCCAGCGTAGGGGACCACTCCCATCATCGTCACCAGGTAGCCCCTGGAAGGAGCAACCGTAGAGGAATCGAAGAAATGTTTTGGTGATCACGTGACTTGTTCCTATCGCTTATTGTCATGGCACTTCACTTGGCTATTGGCATCGATGCGGTGACGGGATAAGAATACATTGTGTCACCACCCCATTTCATCCCGAGGTTGTCGTAAGAGGCGATTAAGCTGGAAACGTTGTCGTAACATAAGGAAAAGTTGATGCAAAACCCTGTGCCAACCCGTCTGGCCAGCAAGACAAAGTAGGCAAATTTCCCTCCATGTAAATGGAGGAGACCCGACTCAGTAGTGGCTCTTTTATGAGCGGCGATGATGATGAACTGTCAGCTATACATTAAGGTGTGTGAATTGTAAGACGAATACTGAATTTGAATAGATTTATTTTCCGTGCGAGTTGCTCTATAAACTTCGATACCGCGGTGTAGGACGTTTCGGGTTGGCTGATATAGCCTTCATCCAAGTGTGTGTGACTGACCTGTACAGCGTTCTTACTCCCTCGTGTCTGACCACGCTGACGAACACCGCCCGCAAGGAGCAATAGTCCCTGACGCTGGTCACGGCCATCCTGGCACGCGCCATATCCAGGGGGTACGTGGCACTCTGTGACGTCACGCCCGCCAGAGACCCCGCCAGCAGGTGCCACCAGGGGAACTCTCTGGGATAGGCAAATGTCAACACAATCAAATGCACGCCATGTTTGTCTATTTAGCTGACCTAACCGATAATATGCACACAACATTTCACGAAAAACCGCCGAGCCATTTCGGGGATTTTATTCATAAACACCGTGACACGATAATTTTATATACATATTAGATGTAATAAAATATAGAAGATGACGCATCGGAGCTTACTGTGCACTTTCCGGCGTGTCCACCCCCAGCGCCCGCTTCCACTGCTCGTGCGCCGTGAACTGGATGGCCGCGTACGGGATGATGCGGGCCATGGTGGCGCTGTTGCCCCGCCACAGGGCGGTGGTGCCCTCATTCCTCACGGTGTTCGCTATGAACCGCGCGACGCCCCGCCACGTGTACGGCACTTCGCTACAGACAAACGCGCACGCATGACTACTAGTCAGCCCATAGATGACCCACTGTTGAGGCCGGCCTCCTTCCGGTACATGCATGGAGGGTAATTGACCTACTGCCCCACACTGGCCAGATGGCTTTGACAACACAGAAACTTTTTTCTTCTGTTACAGGTTTTCAGCCTTGTCATATCCTTCTGCCAGCTCTTATGACACCCTCAGGACGGAATGGGGCGGTGATATTGTCTAAATCTGTCCCTATCGATTCGAAAAATCTACTACCATGGTTCTACTCTAACATGGTTCCAAACTTGACGATTTGTAAGAGTATTTTTTTTTTTTTTTTTTTATTTATTTATTCAGGAAAACATACAGTCATACACAAGCATAGTATAATGAGACTTAAATTACAAATAGACCTAATAGTTCCATTACTTATATACGAATTTAACCGATAATTTGTACGACGTAATAGAATTATACAAACAAGTATTGTATTGTGAAAACTACTCAATATTTACTCCCACAGGTTGAGTTAAAAGAACTGAACTGGTTAATAGAACAAGTGGACGACACGTGTGCCGTATAGACAGACAGGCATACCGGACACTCAGCGGACAATTACTTTTTACATGGTCATATCTGCTGCTGCAAACTACCGTAGCGTATGCTTAAGCGGCACATTTAGTGGTAAAAAATGATCACAGGCCCAACTATCGACCCCAGTGGAACGCCCACACGAACCAAGCTATTTTACACAACAATATTTCTAAACACTGGAAATCTTGTATCAAATTTAAATATTTTTTATATAATTCTTGAAGATTTTATCATATCTATGTCCATAGTAAAGTAGTATAAACAATTTTATGATAGAACACTTTATCGAAAGCTAATTCTGTGTCACAAATTCAATTGTATTAAAGATCGATTAGATAAACCAAAATATGTGGCCAAAATACGTTTAAGTAAGTTTATCTGTTATTGTTGAATATTTTCAGCTTCTAAAAGATTTTTTTATTCCCTCCTTTCTCTTAAAAAATTAAAAATGCAAGTAAAACGGGGCCCTTCATAATCATATAATTTACGGCCCCAAATTTGGCACCAGATCCAGAGTATTTGTGGCTTCGTGACCCCGGAATCGAACACGGGACCGGTGATCGAATGGAGGCACTTGCGAATCTTACACCAACAAAGCGCCCAGTTTTATATTTTTTCTAGATATTACGACCATATTGACTAAGACCTTAGGAATGAAGTAGACCTCTTAACATTTAATAGTTTAAGTAAAATGAAACTACTCACGAGATCTGAAAGTTGATTTTGGTGCGGTCGAGCGGCGCCACCACGGTCTTGGCAATGGCGCCGGCTATGGCACCCGCCACTAGTGACGTCACTACTGTGGCACTGGGGCTCAGTGGCAGCTGGCTAGGCGGCTTTGCCCCATCTCCTGAAGCAATAACAAACAATGATTAATACTGGAGTATCCGCGTGGTGACCAATTTAGAACACACAGTGTCCCCACCCCATTCTATCCTGAGAGTGATGTAAGATCCAACAAAAGATAATGTCAAGGCCGTACACATAGCCGCAAGGGAAGGAAAACTCGTTTCGAAACCCTGTGCCAACCCGTCTGGCCAGCGTGGCTCAGTAAGCTAATTACCCTCTATGTACTTGGAGGAGACTCGACTCAGCAGTGGGTCATCTATGGGCTGAGTAATAGTAGTAAAACTGGAGTTCGATGTCAAAATTGTCCTATCGGATTAAAGGGATGATTTTTGGCGATTTCTTATCAGTGCGAACTTTTCAGTAAATGTTGATAGCGCGGTGTAGGATATTTAGATGCCTTTTTGTTGCCATCGTTGTATTACTAGGCGCTTGATTTCGATTGTCCTAAATATTTGTAATTCACATTTCCAAAACAGCGTTTATGCGAGCGAAAAAGCGAGAGCGCGCCAGCGGGAAAACAGTGATAGACACGGTGACAGCCACGAAATGTCAAAATCTGTGTCGTCCAGAAAGCGGTAACACGCACCTTACTAATATTATAAACGTGAAAGTTTGTAAGTATGGATGGATGGATGTTTGTTACTCTTTCACGTAAAAACTACTGAATGGATTTTAATGAAACTTTACAATAATATAGCTTAAACATCAGAATAACACATAGGCTACAAGTTATAAAGATATTATGTGAATATAAACAAGCCGAATTCAAAATTTCTAATTGTCAATTTTTCGGCCATATTAAACTATAGACAACATAACGTTTCGCTGTCAGTTGCGTTTTGTTAAAGTAGGTTTTATACGGACGGGATAAAAATCTCAATCCAACTTTCTTTTTGTTTTAAATATTTATAATGCGGAACAAAGTTCGCCGGGTCAGCTAGTCTTTCATAAAAACTATCAACTAGCTAATTGCAGCGATAGAAACATATTAGCGTTTCTGCACCAAATACATATAACTAAAAATCGAAAAGTAACGTCGATTAATCTTTTTTCTTTTTGTTTTTCTATAGTTTTGATGTCGGTTTACAGTCTATGGTTAAAATATTTTAATTTTTAATTGACAATGCATATTAATGTATGCTTTGTAAAGAACTCGAATGTTTATACAAATGTTAGAACATTTATTTCAAGTTTTATACCAAACAATTTCGATAACATTTAAATGACTTGACAACGACTTGGAATTTTCCAAATCCGGCTGATGATCCATTTTCTTTGAAGTCGGGTTGAAAATGAAACCAGCTCCTCGGTCGCTTGCGATAATGTGCGATAACCTTTATTGTGGATATTGTTTGACCACTTTAACTCTCATTTTGTCCGTGTGGTGACTGATTTAGAATACAAGGTATCACCACCCCATTCCATTCTGAGGGTGTCGTAAGAGCCGACAAAAGGAAATGATAAGGCCGAAAACCCGATAAGGTCGTAAATCTAGTCACACGAGAAGAAACATTTGCTACGGTATCCGCCTGGCCATCGTGGCACAGTAGGGCAATTACCCTCCCTTTTATCGGTGAAGGGCCGACTCAACAGTGGGTCGTGTTTGGGCTCAGTACTAGTAGTACATATCGCGTTCAAAACTGAAACGGCAACGTCTTATCTACCAACAACTAACTGAATTTAAACCACCTTAAGATATTCTTATCGGTCATAATGAAGAAACAAATACGGGCACAATTAGTGATAACCTTCATTGGTGACAACTTCTACTAGGTACTACTACACAGCCCGTAAATGACCCATTGCCGAGTCAGGCCAATGGAGGGTAATCCTACTGTGCCACGCTGGCCAGTCGGGTTGGCACAGAGTTTCGTGTCAAGTTTTCCTTCTCTTCGGCTAGGTGATCTGCCTCTTGCGGTCTTTTAGTCGCCTCTTACGACACCCTGGAGACGGTGTGGGTAGGATACATTGTGTATTCTAAATTCGTCACCGAAGTTATTCGAATAAAACAAAAAAACAATCTTAGAAACCCGTCGTTTCTTAAGGCGGTCGAAAACATTACCTTGGTAAGTATTAAATAAGAGATTTATTAATAACTTGAGCCAAATCTTACCGTGGGTCATAGATACGTAGAAATGAGATCCTGTAATTGGCTGTGACAATATGAATTGACCCCCTAATGACGTCACTAGTAAGCGAAGTCAAGGTTATCGGGGAGAGATTCGTCAAAAGTAGTAAGTAGGTATTGATAACGCAAGAGGTCGGTGAACCCGTTCCAAAATGGTCCTAGAACCAATTTATGTAGAACCTGTTTTGGCTTGAGCAGCGGTGGCGACGTGTGGCAGCCATAAGGGTCGCCGCACACGGGCCACTAGCCACATCCACAATCGCCGCCACTTAAAGCTAGAAGCGGCCACTTGTGGTCCATGTTGGACACTTGCGGTCGGTAGCCGCTACTTTTTTTTTACGCGTGCGTGTGTGCGTTACCTTCCAACTGGTTTGAAATGAAGGGAGAGAGGGGTGGGGAGTCGCGCGAGTGGCTTGTGTCGGCGTTTTGTGGCCGAGCCGACCACTAGAGGAGAGCAATGGCTATTTGTGGCGTCTGGCGACCACCGGCGTCTACAGTGTGCGGAGGGTCCATGCAAAATGTATGAAAACAACAGGAAATGTGTCGGTGGCTGCGTTTTGTGGCTGTGGCTGGTGGCCCGTGTGCGGCGACACCAAGTCAGTCGAGGTACTAAATTGCGTGTGACTGTTTACAGTGCGAGAGAGGGAACGCAAGCATTAGGCAACCATTCTGAGACCTAATCTGAGAGCACTAACCTGCTAAATACAAAAGTTCTTGCAATGTGCCTATCTCTAAAGCATTTTCCGTGGAACCCATGGTTTGGTACACAATTTACAATATAAATCAACTATCAGCATCAAGACATATCGCCTACAAATGCGAGAATTACCGAAAAGTTCCACATCGCGATAGCGAAGTTTACAGAGCGATTCGCACGGTTAAGTAATCGCCGACTACAGTTATAGGACTACAGTCCTGCCAGACACATACAAATAAATAAAATTGGAGTGTCTAAAATAAAAAATAAAATAAATATCCTTGGACATTTCACACAACGCCATCTCGTCCCAAGCTAAGCAACTTAATGCTTGTGTTATGGTAACGAGATGGATGATACACTACTTATATACATTTTTTTTTTGTAAATACATACATATTATAGATAGAAATGACACCCAGACTCCGAGCCAGTGCCTCTGGTTTAGACAAAGACACTCGCCCGACCCCGGAATCGAACCCGGGACCCGTTGATCCAAAGGCGGCACATCTAACCACTAGACCAACGAGGCCAACCGCTTTTTGTTTAGTGCATCTGGATGTATACCTACACGGTACTTAAAAAACTTCCCAACCCCACGCTGGGAAATAACGCGTGTCGCAAAAGTCAACAAAACCCAGCAGGCTTGGTGGTAGGATCTAATGGTCCGCCCAGATAGCTACCACTCACGTGCAAGTCCGGCGCCAACCAGTTTTGTGTTCCATCGTGTATATGTGAGAGCCGGTGCCCGACAGGGCAATTCCTTGAATTGCCTGCTCCATCTTAAGCCCTGGCGTTGCTTCTCATCACGCAAGCTTAGGGTTATCGTTATCGTAGTTATGTAAGTTATCGTAAACCTGAACAATAACTTTAGCAGCTAGTAAGGTAAGGTAAGTAAAGTAAGGTAACAGCTAGTGTTTATATGTATAATTCTACTGTACGTGTGTATGTCACTGAACTCCACCTAAAAGGAGGGACCGATTTGAATGTTTTTTTTTGTATGCGTTTGGGTGGCACTTGGAATGGTTTAGATTCGCAAATCAACCCGACAGATAGCGCTGCAGTCCGGTCAGCTAGTAATATTGAAGCAAGAAAGAATAGGACAGACTAGACTCACCCGCGTGGTGCGGCGCCCGCTCCTCCTTCAAGATGGGGACGCGCGCCTCCCCCATTGCCATTGCAGCTCATATCACCCCCACCAGGTTCACGCTTCACGAACGAAGCCAAAACATCACCAACATTGCTGCCAAGAGAAAGTCAATAATAATTGTGGATGGACTTTGATCGCAGATCTGATTGATGAGCTCTATTAGCATTTAGAATACATAGAGGCGCCACCCCCTTCCATCCTGAGGATGTCGTAAGAGTCGACAATAGGAAATGACAGGTCTAAAATCTAGCCGCAAGAGAAGGAAAACTTGAAACGAAACCGAGCGTGGCACAGTAGGCCAATTACCCTCCCTATGTTGGGAGGAGGCCCGACTCAGCAGTGGGTCAATTATGGGCGGAGTAATATATGACGCTTGAAAGCAGTTCTTTGGCTCTATTTGATTGGCCCTGTCAAGGCCTACTCGTCATTCATTGCGTAAACGTGTAGCGTGTTTCTCTTAACTGGCGAACTTGCTCGCACTATGCTGTTTAGTGCTTTTTACCACCAGGAGGGAGGACAAAAGCTTGTGGGAGATTAAAAGAGATGGATGAATTGTAAGCAAGAGGAATTGTGTATGAAATGTAGATATACGACCGATAGGTGTGTATGGAGACTACCAGCTAGCGTGGGACAAGGGCCGTAAGATGATAATGTTAAATATGACGATTGCTAGGAGTTTTCTGATTAAACCTACGTAAATAAAGTTCAGTTTGAGAATTGCCAAAGCACCGGCTAATTGCTTTAAAAAATGTAGACAAAAATAAATAATACCACAAATGAATACTAAACAGCCCCCGTGAACGGCCAGGAAATTTAACCAAATTTATTCCCAACTAGCTGTACACAGCGCGCGTTGCTACACCACTAATTAAAATGAATTTGAAGAAAAGACAAAAAAGTATTATTTTTGTTCAGAATTCTTCGTGGGTTATAGATTGAATATTGAAGCGGTTTTAGATGTGTGAAATGAGTGAGGAGGCCGACGTCGGACTATTGGTTTTTTTAATAGAGCACACAAGATGACATTTGCACCAAGGATCCATACTTAGTTCCTTTCTGTTTAGCGTGGTATTAGGCGTATTGTCAGACAGCATCAGAAATCATGTTTTTGTCATTGTTTGTCTAATATTGCACCACAAATAGAAAAAAAGTACTTATGTTATTATTTTTCTGCACTGTTTCTAAACTGATGAACCAGTGTTTTTTTAAAAATAACGCAAATCTTTACTTGGTACCTGTGTAGCGGGGCCTGTTAACAAACATGTTATTGACACACACAAATGACACCCAGACTCGATGCAAGTGCCTCTATTATACACAAATACACTTGTCCAACTCCAAAATCGAACCAAGGACCCAGAGTCCAAAGAATGCACATCTAACCTCTAGACTTAATTTTTCTAGACCAATTTTTAGAGTGCATGTTTTTAATTAGAAAGTTTTAAATATGTGTATATGGTAAAATCGTATTAAATAGTTGACAACAGATTCAACTACACGGACACAAAAAATACGCACAACACCTAGTAAACATCCGATTTTATGACGTAAAAATTGAACAATAGTACAAAGTCTATATTATAACCTTGACCGTTGTTTTACTTCTTAGAGACACAAACACATATTATTTAAAGACGTCATGGCCAAATTCCATGTTACAGTCGCTACGCACCTAATTATATCGCGAGTTTAACGCACAAAGTTATTCTGTTCATAACACGAATTAAATTCACTCACTTCCACTTTGTAAAATAACTTACTATAGAACTCACTGTACAATAAAACGCGTAAACATTCGTGCCGGAGCGAATAAACGGCGTTGTTTATTCAGTATTTTCTTTAGATCCAAGAAAATTGTGAAAAACAACCTTCCGCAATATCTTACGCACTGACAAACGTCAAACTATATGACGGTATAAATTTGACATCACAGCTGATTTTTATGTTTCCATGCAACGAATTTAGTTTCTACTACTCGATAGGTTGTCACACTCGATGTCTCTTGGGGGTCAGACGGCAAAAACTGGTATTCACAAACCCACCAAAGTGGCAAAAAGTGAAACTAATCATATTGTCAACCTCATAAAATTCATTTTTAGGTTATCAGCTAGAACCTCTGCCGTTTTCCCTGAAATTTATAGGACTAGTCATCATTTACGACGATCTAATAATAAAAAATAAGTTAAAATCTCTTTTGGCCGGTAGAGTAGGCTAATTACCCTCACTGTGATAGGGCCTGAATCAGCAGGGCGTCATTTATGAGCTGAGTATTAGAAGTAAAAATATGGGATGACGACAATATACCACACGGACCCAACCTGCAATCACGGGCCAAAAGTTTATTCTATTTCTTTCACAGTATAGTAATTTACTACCCCACGAAATAGGCCATCATTCATTAACCGGGTCGTTGGTCTTTTCGGAATGCGGTCGCCACTCGAGGACTTTCTGCCTCATCAGGCGTCAGTCCTGCGAGCTACATTACCCATTGCCACTTAAGTTTGGCAATTTTGTGGGCTATGTCGGTAATTCTGGTTCTCCTACGTATCTCCTCATTTCTGATTCGATCACGCAGGGAAACTCCGAACATAGCCCTCTCCATTGCCCTTTGGGTGGCTTTGAGCCTTCTGATGGAGCCCACAGAATAGGTACTACAACAAATTACATCATCGTTAGGTGGTTGTGTCCTCGCGTTAGGTCACCAGAGTCTTACTCTTCATTATTGAATCCCCAATTAAAAAAGCCCAAGCTCTTATCGAGAAGAAATATGCTGCGTAGACATTGAAATCACACGCGCTAAAAAAGGCTGCATCATTAGCATGTAAATGTGAAGTGAAAGTGCGAAGTCAAATCCATTGATGAAAGTTCTGACGGCTGTGTATAAATATAGCCACGTAGCAAGCTGTATTTACAAAGACTTGATACTCCTCTAACCCAGCACCTCGTCTTTCACATAGAGGAAGTTGGCAGCGGAAGGAAACTACCTTCGCATTGGTGGCAATATCATGTTTCCACTTTTTACAGGTTTGGCGACACATTATTGACATGCGCTAACCGTGCACTCTAGTGGTAGATATAATACCAAGCCCTTTACACAATAAAAAATATATTTTAGTAAAAATAATTTTATTAAAATAGTACATTATTAATTTAATCACCATTCATAGCAATACTTGTACAAAAACAAATACATCAAGCGAAACTACCATACTACCTAAACGCGGTAACTGGTAACACTCAAAATATGCGCAAAGAAATAGATACTCTAATCAGTTTTAATATGGTTATAAATAGTAAACATTTAGCACCATTCACGCTTTTACCAATGGAATGAAAACAAAATTATTTCTTTCCGAGTACCGGCAAAGTTATAACTTTTCAGCAAAAGAATTTTAACAAATAAAATTATAATTTACTAGCGGCCCGAATATAATTTACCGACTATAATTTACTAGTTTTAAAGCCGGGACGCTTTGCACTGTTGACATTTCTAGTAATACCATAGCCTATGTTATTAAGGGATAATGATGTATTCTAATCATGAAAGATATAATACTATAGTTTAGATAAGATCGTGAGAAGATATTCATTTCATTATCAACAGGATTCAAAATGCATTAATGTTATTTTAGCCCCACCTTGTGATGAATGTAGAGAAATGCGATCCGATGCAACGTTACGGAACATCGATCACTAAGCTGGGATAATAAGGACGCTTGCCAGCTGGTTGGTTTACAGTCCATATTCACAATAAAAATATGCTTCTTAAAAACGTCCATGTTGAGGGACACATGGACGTTATTCGTTATTTCAAGATAGATAGAGATTTTAGACAGGCAACTGCTTTTTAAGGTCTCACTTCGGTTGACTATGAATTTTCGTCACATCAATCTTCTAATATATACAAACTGGTCTGCGAATTTATTCTTAAGTATTTTTTTTTGTTTTTTTATTATTTTATAACATACAAAAATACGTACAACCCAAAATGTTCACCCTGCTAAGATCAAACCCCATTTCATAATAGCGATATCTATATCGCAAACCAACGTGTGCGGGTCAGCTCGTAGCGTTATACATATAATTACCAGTTGTGACCCTAAATGACCCCAAGGGGGCAGATGGCAATGTAAATACTGGTAGTTAACCGTACTGGGTTAGATTGATACCGAACCCAATGAAATGTTAAAAAGGCGACGAAGGAGATACACCCTGCGTTTTGCGGCAAAAAGATTCACATAATTTCAAAACAAAATGGCACCGTATCCGCTTGTGCTAAAGTCGCTAATCGCTGAAATCCGAGTCGGAGTCCTCGTCGCCGCCCCTGATGGTCTTCTTGGAGTGCACCTGCACGGTCTTCTTCTTGCCTTCCGTGGGGGGCGTCAGGAGATCTCCGCTGTATTCTATCACGTCAGCCCTGGGGTTTAAACATTCGTCATCATCCATTAATTTGGAGGAGGCCCAAACCAGTAGTGGGTAATTTAGGGGCTGAAACAACGATCGAAGCACGAAGCAATAACCCATTGCTGGATTGGGCTTACCCGCGTGGTGACGTGTTAAGAATACACCCTGTGCCAACACGTGTGGCCAGTGTGGCTCAGTAGGCTAATGACCCTCCCTGTGATGGAAGGAGGCCCGACTCAGCAGTGGTCATTTATGGGCTGAATAGTACTAGTAGCATTTATAGATCTCACCTGGCGATCCTCCACTCGAGCATCTCCGTGCTGAAGTCATCTCTGTTGCCAAGGTCCGTGAAACCGACCACAAAGTCTTTGGTCTTGTTCTGCTTCACCAACGCCAGGGTCGGGATCACGCGGATCTTGAGGCGACCTGCGGACAGATTGATGGTAAACGGAGGTGGACGCCCAAGGATATTCAGTGACGCCGCTCATGTTAAGACTTCCTTGGTAGGGTAGGTTGTTTTTTTTACGTCATCGATTCCCGGCCTTTGGGACTGGCCGGGTTATGTGGGACTCTGAGGCGCGTAGAGATGGTAAATTGCGCCTCGACCAACCCACTAAAACGATCCGGCAAAGGCGATCCTCGACTGTCCGAACCAGGGCCAGGGCCACGGGAGCATGCTCCAGGGCCAGGGCCACGGGAGCATGCTCCGGGACCCTGGGGACCTCGGCCCACCTCGTGTAGAGGAGCCCCAAGCTCCAAGGCTCCGAAGCTTTAGTGACTTACGCCCAGGACCCAACGGTGGTGTTCCTTTAAAAAGGCGAGTACGTTGACCTCATCCACTTTTGATTTAGATTCAAAACCAGGTAGAAAACCCTGGACTGAGGAGTGCGCAGACAAAACAAACAGCACGCACGTATAAAAAATGGGATCACTTAGCATCTAGCTTCACAATCATAGACCGGACATGCTTCTTGGCTAGCACCAGTGGTGCATAACCAGTGAGCTTCTTTAACTCAATATACACCTTACCTTATCAGGTCAATAACTCATCTTAGGCCAACACCTTCAGAAACCAGAGCACCAAGGTGTGCGCAGACATGGAACAGCAGCGACCTCTTAAATGCCTCCCTGGCTTCTGGGTTAACTCAGGATGCCAGGTCGTCATGTGATTTTAGGCCAGCTTCCTTATCAAACACCGGTTCGAGGAGTGCGCTGAAAAAAGGAACAGCACGCACCTGTGAGAAACGGGGCTCGCTCGGCATCCAGCTTCACGAACCGGGTCTCGACGTGCTTCTTGGCCAGCGCCTTCAGGTGCATGTCCACGATGCGGCAGCGGGGCGTGTCGTTCCTGTAGAAGTGGCACACCACGTTGTCGCTTTTGTTGCACACGCCGAAGAACTCCTTTTCACCGTCGATCTCCGTGTACTCGGCGTGGCCCTGCAGAGGAGTTCAGACGCTCAACTCATTACGATACAAACCCCTTCTTTTTCGCTTTTCTTGTGATGGGTATAAAATGTCTCGCGTCAAGATACGTGACCTAATCGACAATTTGTAAGACAGTTGAAGTGAACACTTCTTTAGAGATAACGGCCGGCGCCGGCGCGGTGTGTGTGCAACTATTAATGAAAAAAGTGACGAAGAAATAGTGAAAGAATATGAGTAGGTACTTTATAGCATTGTAAACCTGTATTTTCATAACATCACAATAAGCAATTGAAAGGGTAGGTTTGTTTTTGAAGAGCCCACCTGTCTTCTTTAGCCCATTAGGATCGCAGAGCCGAAGGAGCCCGTGGCCCTGACATCGAGCAGTCCACCCCCAGAGTCCCGCATATTCCAGCTAGCTCCGTACGGCCGGGTATCCACGAGTATAGCCAACGTAGTGACCAGCGTACTACATACTTTACACAATCTACCCGAAAAATTGGAACTATCAACATAAAAAAATATCACCCACAACGCGATAGTGAAGTTTACAGAGCATGGTTAAGAAATCCCCAACTACAAATATTGGGGATAGGTGCTGTGACCCCTTGCCATACATTCCACCTCATCTGGCTGGACAAGCACAATATGTTTGCTTACATTGGCCAACCACTCCTGCTTCTGCTGCGCCCGTTTCTTCATCTCTGCAATCCTTTGCTGCCTCAGTGCTTCCAAGTCGCCGCTGTCCATGGCATCCAGCCTGTCAAAACACAAGCATATACTAGCAACCAAAAGTAATATATGGTCCTGGGAGTTTTTTTTTATTTGAATGATTTACAAATCACCATTTCACTCACACCATTTCCCCTTCAAATGGTGTGAGTGAAATGGTGATTTAATCATTTATGGGCTGGCTGAGTAGTAGTAGATCATACCTTCCAAGCTCGCTGTCAAGCTGCTTCTCCATAGTCTGTGCGACATGCTGCAGAACTTGATCCATGGCTGAAAGGAATTAGGCGTGGATGTAGAATACACAATAGTACGAAGTTATTTTTATATATTTACGTATATAGCTAAATAACGTTTAATGGGTCAAAGGGCTAGTAACAGTTACTGATTAAAAACTAAAACTGTTTATTTTTAATGCGTTGTCTAAATAAACCATGGCTATAGGGTCCGATGACCTCACACGATCAGTCACCGCACATGTATTTAGATCGAAGAATTACGCAGAAACTTACCTTTTTATGTGAAGAATACCTCTTGAACTTTATATGTAACGTAATAAATAGTCGATAACTGTACTCATGCACTTAAATAAACACCAATTTCAATAAATTAAATTTATTTTCAAATTGGAATGGAACAAATACCAATAACATAAGTTAAGACTTAGAGCAAAAATGACAAGTAACGATAATGTTGCCATGCGACGAAGGGTATTCTTTTTTGCCACGCGATTGTTTCACCATATGCACGAAGTTTCCCTTAAAAAACTATTATAGGCGCGCGAGTTCATGTCCACCGGGGCCTAAATAAATAATTACTTAACACATTGATTTTATTTCATAATCTGCAAAATTACCTTAGATTATAATAAACCAAATTTCTATTTTTCTTTACATATGGAAACAAACGGTTACATTATCTTACTTCTAGACTTAATTAAATAACTGTCTATTACATTAACCACGACAGTTTCCACTTATGAGTTAACATTAGATGAGCAGACAACGATGTTCAATTCGATTACAGTGTAAGTTTCGGTAGGTGTAGAAACAAGAGGATAAGCTTAAATAATAACAATGAAAAGCCAGACAAGAAAAAACAAAATACTGAACATGATTTAAACCTCTAGAATTTTCTTTTTATATCTTATAACATTTTCTGAAAATCACTTCACTATCACTATCACTATCACTACATAGTATAAAACAAAGTCGCATTCTTCTGTCCGTCCCTATGTATGCTTAAATCTTTAAAACTACGCAACGGATTTTGAAGCAGTTTGTTTTAATAGATAGAGTAATTCAAGAGGAAGGTTTATAGGTATAATATAATTGCACCCGTGCGAAGCCGGGGCGGGTCGCTAGTATATCTATATGTTTTTAATTAGCTTTAAGACTTTAAGACTCATGGCAGTGGTGGCGTCGTGCGGCGGGTCGTTCTCTTCCCTGCAATATGGTTGAGGAGGGTGATGGCTGCCGCATGAGTCATGCTTGTGAACAGATGCCGTTGCTGGGGGTTGGTTGGCTTGGGCATTACAAGGTTACTATTGTCAACTAGATCTGGCTGATGTTTGGCCCTTTGGAACTATTGCGTGAGTTTGCTCTCACAAATCTGTCTTATAACCAGTCTTGTACCCAAATGGCGATCTAAAAAGAGCAACTACAGAGTTTCTTGCCGGCTCTTCTCTGTAGAGGTGCATTCCGAACCGGTGGTAGATGGTAAATAATTAATTTTAAATTTTAAATTTTATTTTTTGTTTGACCTGTCAAAAGAGCTCTAATGAGCCAAATTGATTAAATGAGTTTTGATTTTGAGCATCATATTTTGCGCAAGCTTAAGAGCTTGCGCAAAATAACCGTTTATACCAATATAACAAATAAAAACCGTTTTGTAGTAAGCTACAAAACGGTTTTTTGAGTAATTTGTTCTACTATACGGTAAATGGAAGGTATTGCAAGTACGCGAGGAGAGTCTATTACATTTAAATGATATTTGACTTAAAAGATAAGAAGAGTCTACTCTATTATTAATTATTAAAAAAAACATCTGATCACGATATTCCCTCCTCTTATCCAATGGTAATAAAGACTTATATGAAAAACTTCGGTAATTATAGGCAAGCCTCTTAAAAAAATATTTTGAACTTTTTCTAGATTATCTATATAAATTGAATATTGGGGGTTCCAAATAGTAGTTGCATCTTCTAACTGCGAACGAACAAACGAATTATACAATGTCTAATTAAAGAATTGGGGTTTCTAAATTCAGAGCATTGTCTAAATATTATGAAACCCAACATCTTATATGCCTTAGCAATAATTTTACTAATATGCAACTTGAAATAAAACCCATTATCCAAAATAACCCCGAGATAACTCACGTTTGTTACACGTGTCAGTGGTTGGTTATTAAGACAATAATGGTAAACTATATGCGTTTTTTTCCTGGAGAAGGTGATGGCGTGACATTTTTCCACATTTAGTTGAAGCTTATTCAATATTCCCCTAGGCGATCAAGATCCTCCTGTAAATTGATACAGACTTGTTCGGTGCGAATAACTTTAAAAAATTTAGTATCATCTGCATAAAGCAGCAGCTTTGAATACTTAAATATATCTTTAATATCATTAATAAATATATTGAACATCAATGGGCCAAGATGAGAACCCTGTGGGAACCCAGATGTGACCGGAATAAAACTGGAAATGAAACCCTTTAACGCAACTGCCTGTGTTCTTTTTTCAAGGTAGAATGTCAGCCACCTGAGGAGGTCACCATGTATACCGATATCATTTAGTTTTAATATTAAGAGAGAATGTGAGATTTTATCAAAGGCTTTTGAGTAGTCGGTATAAATGGCATCTACCTGACAACCATTATCCATAGTTTTTAAAACGATTTTCGAGTAGCTTAGGAAGTCCTGATAGTTTAGAAATACCACGATAGTTTATCACATCATGCTTGTCTCCGGATTTGAAAATAGGTGTAACCAAATATTTTTTCCACTGGGGTGGCATTATGCCACTAGACAGAGATTTTTGGAATAAAATTGTAAATCATCCTATTAAATCATAAATCATTTATTCGTGTAAGTTTTGGGCTTAATGATAGGTGTTCGTACATCTTTTCAGGTCCTCAAGATCAACTACCACTAGGGTGTACACGATCAAGTTTCGATAATTATAATTTAATGTCAATTGTGATTGGTAGTTATAATTCTTTACTACATTTTTTTATAAATATGGGATGCAGATCATCTGGGCCACTACCTTTATTAATATAACTAGTGGCCCGCCTCGGCTTCGCCCGTGCAAAGCTGGGGTAGGTTATACATATAAACCTTCCCCTTGAATCACTATATCTATTAAAAAAAACCGCTTCAAAATCCGTTGCGTTGTTTTAAAGATTTTTGCATACATAGGGACGGACAGAAGAATGCGACTTTGTTTTATACTATGTAGTGATAGTGATGTGAAGTCTTGATAAATATTTTTCTACAATTTTCTCATAATTGTATACTATGAATAATAGAATGATTTGAATTTGTTTGTGCAGAACTAGGATGTGCGACATCTTTTTCAAAAACAGATAGGAAATAGCTATTGAAAAGATTTGCAGCAGCTTGTCCGTTCGTGGCCATTTGACTGTTAAGTGTTACTGAGTCTGGAATTTCGTTAGAACCCTTTTTGGATTTAACATATGACCAAAAGTTTTTGGAAGACTGTAGAACATTTTTCTCTGCTCTAGCCAGCTGGTGACTAAACCGGTAGTTATTTTCGACATTACCTTAATTAATTAGGTAACAGCATTCCTCAGGATCGACATGAACTCGCGCACGTATAATAGCTCGGGTGCAAGACGGTAGGTAGACCAAACGAGTCCTATTTTGGGAAGATCTGGCAAACGCAGGAAAAAGAGATCTCACGCTAGCGGCTTGACGGACAGAGGAAAGATGAGATAATAATTGAAGTAGCCGTACTAGATATACAGAGAGTGCAATGTAGACAATGTTGGAAATCCTTGGAGGAGGCCTCTACCCGGAGAGGAGTTCACGCAGAATAATCAAACTGAAAAGGAAATTTATTTACGTAGGCTCCATCATAAAACTTTTATAAATGACATTTAAATATAGACGTAATAGAGACAACAGTAACAAATTAAATACAGTTATACCATATTATTCCAAAACACTGTTGTTACAATGTAGCAGTGGAGTTCATTTGGCTGATATTTTAAATAACTACGTAGTTACTCGTCGTCATTGTAATATTGTAGGTTTGTTTATAACAACTAATACGGTACGTCTAGGTTTTGTAAATAGACGGCTCGGATGGTATTGATTACTGTTGGAACAATACTAAACACAACATAATATCGATTAAATATATTAGTCTGTGGTGCCTGTCTACTCTATGGCGCGTCACTTGTCTTTGTTACTGTTCATCATTACTTTGCAATATACGATATCAGTTAATTACTACTTTCCGGGATTTTCATTAAGTTTCCCACAGGTTATGGGCGTAAAAGTAGAATCCGTTGTTCATATTGTCGTACCGTATTGCTGTTTAAAAGTAAATCGTCGCGAATCGTAATAATTTTTCACCATGAACATGTCTAACCTCCAAATTGCGAAACTCGCCGGTAGAGAAAATTACTCCACATGGAAGTTTGCGGTAAAATCGTACTTAGAGCACGAGGAATTATGGGATTGCGTTGATCCTGGAGGTCAAGATGCCAAGAAAGACTTAAAAGCCAAGACCAAGATAATTTTGTTGGTAGATCCAATCAACTTTGTTCATATCGAAAATGCAACGTCATCTCGAGAAGTTTGGCAAAACCTTCAAAATGCCTTCGAGGACTCCGGGCTATCAAGAAAAGTTGGCTTATTAAAAGATCTAATCAACACAACGTTGGATAATTGTGCCAGTGTCGAGGAGTACGTGAATAAATTAATGAGCACGGCTCATAAATTACGAAATATTGGTTTCGAGGTTGGAGATGAATGGCTCGGAACTCTCATGCTAGCTGGCTTACCGGACAATTATAAGCCAATGATTATGGGATTAGAGAGTTCAAGCATTAAAATTTCATCAGATTTTGTTAAGACAAAATTGTTGCAAGAGGTTAAGGTATCAGAATCCACAGCATTCCTCACGAAGCACAGAAAAAATAACACAACCTCACAGAATAACTCAAAACCAAAAGGAAAAGGCCCACGTTGCTTTAGTTGTAATAAATATGGACACTATAAAAGCCAATGTCGAGAAAAGAATATTAATCAAAATAACTTTTCAGCTATTTTTTCAGCTTACAGTTCATTAAATCCAGATGATTGGTATATAGACTCAGGGGCAACAATGCATATGTCAAGACGCTCAGACTGGATGTACGATATACAGTCACCTCCGATCCAAAAGATAATGGTGGCAAATAATGATGCGGTCACCGTGCATAACTTGGGTAAAGTTAACATTCAGACAAAAGTATGTAATGATGTGCATCAGATCCAGGTGAGAAATGTTTTATTTATTCCTGAGTTGAGTGCCAACCTGTTATCAGTCAGTCAATTAACAAAAAATGGATGTAAACTGGAATTCACAAGTGAAGGCTGTAACATTTATAGTATCAATAAAGTACTCATTGCAACAGCAAAATTGAGTGATAACATGTACAAACTCAATATAGCAACTCATAATGCATATGCTTCTACATTTGAGAGTAATACAGATTTGATTACATGGCATAAAAGAATGGGTCATTTGAATATTGCAGATGTTAAGAAGTTAGAGGTTTGTGCTGAGGGTATAAAAATATCAAGTAAAGAGATTGATTCTGTATGTAAACCTTGCTGTGAAGCTAAACAAAATAGATTTCCGTTTCCTCCATCTAATTCTAGAGCAAATGAATTGCTAGAGATTATACACACAGATCTTTGTGGTCCGATGGAGACACCTTCTGCAGGAGGAGGAAAGTACTTCATAACCTTCATAGATGATTTTTCTAGAAAAGTATATGTGTATATTCTAAAGAATAAGTTGGATATAAAATCTGTGTTTAAAAAGTTCAAAGAAGAGGTAGAAAATGAATTAGAAAAGAAAATAAAAGTCTTGAGGAGTGATAATGGTAGAGAATACTGTAATAAAGATTTTTCTGCTTTTCTAGAAACCTCTGGTATCAAGCATCAAACCAGCGTTCCGTACACTCCGGAGCAGAACGGGCTGGCCGAGCGCATGAACAGATCATTGGTTGAGCGTTCTAAATGTATGCTGTTTGAAGCTAATTTAAAGAAAACATATTGGGCTGAAGCAGTTATGACAGCAGCTTATGTTATTAATCGGTCACCATCAAGAGTTTTGAATGAGGTAACACCATATGAAAAATGGTCCGGTAAGAAACCAAACATTTCTCATTTAAAGATATTTGGTTCTAAGGCCATGGTACATGTTCCTAAGCAAAACCGTTTGAAATGGGACCGCAAATCAAATGAATTAATTTTTGTGGGTTATTGTGAAAACACAAAGGGCTACAGATTGTATGACCCAGTTAGTAAAAAGATGGTAATCAGCAGGGATGTGATTTTCATTGAGAAAACAGAGAATACTGAAAATATCACACAGGAACCTGTATCAGTGCCACCACTTACTTCTATTACCCTTAGTTCTACTAATGATACATTAGAGTGTGAAGAGAGAACTACTGATGTAAACAGCCCACAAAATACTACACAAAATGACACATTAACACACACAAGTGATGTATCGTTTGATAGCTGCAATGGTTCTGACGACTCCACATATTATCCAAATACAAGTGTTCTTGATGATAGCAATAGCAATGATGATTTCCAGAGAAATATCACTTTAAGATCACACCAAAGGCATAATATGCAGGGAAATAATTTTATGTGTTGCACACAAATTTCAGATCCACTATCTGTAAAAGAAGCACTATCAAGTTCTAATGCTAAAGAATGGAAAGAAGCGATGGATGAAGAATACAGATGTTTATTAGAAAATAATACATGGGAGCTGACTAGTCTACCACCAGATAAGCATTCAATACCATGCAAATGGGTATATAAGACAAAAACAAATGAAAATGGCCAGATAGTTAAATACAAAGCTCGACTTGTGGTAAAAGGATGTTCACAAAAATTTGGAATTGACTACACTGAGGTATTTTCACCGGTTGTAAGACTTGCATCATTAAGATATTTATTTGCTTTAGCAGTGAAATATGATTTGGATATATGGCAAATGGATGCAGTATCTGCTTTTCTTCAGGGTGACATAGAGGAGGAGATTTATATGATGCAACCACCTATGTATAGCAATGGAAAACAAGAAGTGTGTTGTTTAAAGAAGTCATTATATGGTTTAAAACAAGCTAGCAGGCAATGGAATAAAAAGCTTGATTTTACATTAAAACAAATGGGATTAATACAATCAAAGCAAGATCTTTGTATTTACTATAAAATTGAAAACAAGGACAACATGATATTTTTGGCAATATATGTCGATGACTTAATTTTATTTACTAATAATCAGAAGTCAAAATATTATATAAGAGAAGAATTGCATAAAAAATTTAAAATGAATGATCTTGGAGAGTTATGTTACTGTTTGGGAATACATGTGGAACGAGATAGAGAGAGAGGAATAATTTATCTCGATCAAAAGAAGTATATACAACAAGTATTACAAAAATATGGAATGTCAGATTGTAAAGCAGTAAAAACACCAATAGATTTGAATACTAAGTTACAAAAGTCAGAAGAAACAAAGATTTTAGATGATATTCCTTATCAGGAGATAATTGGATGTTTATTATATATTTCTCAAGTTACTAGGCCTGATATAAGCTTTGTTATAAATCTATTGAGTAAACACAATAATAAGCCTGAAATGCAACATTGGATGGCACTTAAAAGGGTAATGCGTTACTTAAAAGGCACTCAAGATTACAGACTCAGTTATAAACAAAACCTAGATGAGAACATGAGTCATGGATACTGTGATGCTGACTGGGCCAGCTCAGAAGATGACCGGCGTTCCTGTACCGGTTACACATTCTTGTTTCAGGGAGGAACAATCAGCTGGAACTCAAGGCGTCAGCCTACTGTTGCTCTGTCTACAACAGAGGCAGAATATATGTCTTTGTCATCATGTGTGCAGGAGGCTTTATGGTTAAAGCAATTTCAAGAAAGTTTCTGGCCAACAATAAAAGGCGAGGCTATGATTATTTATAGTGATAATCAGAGTTCTATTAAACTTTCAGGTTCCGACAATTATCACTCTAGGACCAAGCATATCGACGTGAGGCACCATTTTGTTCGTGACAAAGTACTTGATGGAGCAATTGATGTTCGATATATACAAACAGACGTGATGGTCGCCGATGCCCTTACTAAAGCAACTTCGCACTCAAAATTGGCTTTTTGTTCGTCGAAGATGGGGTTGTGTTTAAGGGAGGATGTTGGAACAATACTAAACACAACATAATATCGATTAAATATATTAGTCTGTGGTGCCTGTCTACTCTATGGCGCGTCACTTGTCTTTGTTACTGTTCATCATTACTTTGCAATATACGATATCAGTTAATTACTACTTTCCGGGATTTTCATTAAGTTTCCCACAATTACGTTCAAAGCGTATTTTTTAAATAGAAACTTACTTCTGACTGTGCTTCTAAGCGCTTTCTGAACAAATTATTATATACCTAAACCTTCTTCACTTTGTTGTTTATTTTGAGTTTGTCACTAACATTCATATAGACTTACTAGCCGATCCCGCAAACGTTAGTTTTGCCAAATAATTAACCCCCCACCCCCCCCCCAACCAGATGGTGGTGACTGGACTGGAATATACGCGGTGACGAAAAGAAAATAAAGCTTGGAAAACTATTACCGGCTTGATCGCCCGTTTATTGAAAGTTCACATAATATATTCACACATAACATATTAAATAATAAAAATATAAAATTAAAACCTAAATACGACCATTTTCTTCCTGCTAAATAATGGAACACACATTTTTAAACTTAAGTCAGCTTTCTTCTTCTAGCATAACATTTAAAAAATATATAACTAATAAGGTTTTATATTGACAATAAAAAATAACGGCTGTGGTCGCTCACCATCGCCAACAATACTTATCTGTTAAACGGCGGGGTTAAAGTTTAACCGTATTATTATATCTGTGGTTAAACCAAACTTTAAATTGCAGTATCGAAGCATATAGAAAATGGTATATTATTTACAACAAAATTTTTTAGTTTTGATAGGATATGATTTTCCAATCTCACATTTTATTTAAACACATTTACAGCATTTTTTTGTTTACTTGGTAACATTAAGTTTGACAGCGAATATATTCGATCAAGTTAAGGAAGTCCAGTAAATGTTATCGATAGTACTATTTTTCATCGAGCAAGCGTTTTACTATTCGGGATTACTTAGAATTTTAGTAACGCGGCAATAGAAATTGAGCACCTTGTTATCATCATTATAATTAAAGCACACATTTTACGAATACCATTAAGTAAAAGCGACACATCATCTTATTTTAACAAAATCATTTAATCAACTCACAAATTATGAACTACACTTACCATACAATAATCACATAACAATATAAGTGGCACATTACTAAACGAACCATGAAACTGTCAGATTTCATTAATTGGTCAGCTTTATCAATCACACTGTCCACTTGGCATTAAGTAGGTATCACAATAATGTAGACAAAATTATGTTTAACTTGCTGTTCTGTGAGACCAAAAGCCACAAAAACAGCCATTGATTAACATTTTAACGACAACTGCAAAAAAAGCATTGCTAGACGCATCGCAAGTGACAATTCTAATGGAACATGGAAATCTTATGAGTAATTACATTATTGAGTACAATGTGTCACAAGTATTAGAATATTACAAAAACAGCAATTTTATTCGTGTATTTAATTATCTTAAAGTATGTATAGTTCTATCAGTCTGTTTACATTTTAAATAAAGCATAAGCGAAACAAAGCCTTATTATCATCCTAAATTATTGGTATGTTACAATACGATGGTTTTATTAACAGTAACTTGACGTAAAAATGAAAAATCAGGTACATGGTGGAATTTTAATTTTTCACGATACGAAATTATACGTGACGAAAAATTATTAGCTAAAAGTTAAACATTTTTAATACACAAAATACTTCGCAGCTATCAGTAGGATTCCTGATTGTAGTGTGATGTTACAAATAGGTGTCATTTCTAATTCTTAACAGTGAAAATATAGGAAAACCAGATTAGATGGTTTTCGAAAAGTAGACACGCAAATTCACCGCATATATGAATTTATCATCAACTAGTGGACACAGCTTTATATAATCTTAACCTAGACTCGGATAGAGCTGCCAAAATACTGTTCCCATTTAACTGGACAGAGCAGATATCCAACGCAGGTTCAGCCGCTGGTAACGACATTGTTCTAGCTCCATCCAAACCGTGTAGGAACAAGCTTGATTCACTTTCCGAATGCGCCGCTACCCAAGACGCTCCAGGTGCTTTGACCCATGTAGCTCTGGACATTAGCGACGACCTGGCCGAGCCATTAAATGTTTCATCTACGTCAAACAACACTTCGCCAGTGGAAGCACTAGATTTGAGTTTGCATAAAGTCAATTTAGAACGTTCCAAGCCGTTTACACTTGGCCGCACGGAGACCAACGCTCTATGAGATTCATTATCGTAGCTTAGGGACATGAATGACCCGTCGATGGGTAATGTTCGAGGCTCCCATTGTCTTCTATTAGAAACCCACAACCAGCAGGTATTTAATTGACACGACAGCAGACCGAATTCTGTAGAACATAACGAAACGACTGGAGACATATCTCCCGGGGCTGACAACGTTTGCAAACAACTTGTAGGATTGCGGATATCATACTGGTGGACCATGCCGCCAACGCCACCCACATAAAACTCATTGCTGCGCATATAATCCCAAGAGCAAGACCAGAGAGGGAATCCGGCATTTACCGTGATGCTGGGTATACCTCTTTCAACTATCCTAGCCGAGCTATCCAAGCCGACACTCAGAAGCAAATCTCGTGGCTGCGAATATGTAATATCCCTAATAGGCTTCGGATGCAAGTGAACAAATTGGCCCAATTTATAATCTATACAACTTACTTTCCTTATACCGTATCCAGGGAACAAATAATTAGTACTTTTTTGTGATACATACAGTTCGTAAGTCCTACAGTTATAAGTCATTACTCTACATCCGCCATCTTTAGATATTTCCAGATTCTTCTCGAGGGCGAACCTCCAAGACTTTCTGATGGGCTGCTCTTTATTAACTTGGGATTTCATTAAAGTACTTCTTAAAACTTCTAATTGTAAAACACAAGCTCTATGTGCTATCTTACTTTTTTGCAATTCTAGCTCGGTCCTACTCTTTAGTGCTTGTAGTGTTTCGACTTGCTTTTGTAATTCTGTTATTTGGGAAGTATCAGCGGCCACTAGTCGTCGGGCATAGATATGCCGCAGATCCTTGAGGTTCGCTTTGCTTTTACATGTTGGACATGATCTTTCTTTGGTGGTTTGTGCTTTCAACCACCGTTCAACGCACTGTGAACCGAATAAATGACCACATTTTAACGCTACAAGTCTATGTTCACCCGAATTGCCCCATGAATCTAGACAAATCGGGCATGTCTCGCCATCCATTTCTTCATATTTAGGTGATGCAATTTTCCTAATTTTAGCTGGTGGTTCTTCATTTTCATTCTGTTCACTATTTTGAACCGATTCAGGCAATGAAACGGGGTTTGAATCTTCATCAACAGTTTGTACGTTTGAGTTACTATTATCGTTTTGCACATTGGAATCCCACGTATTTTCAACAGTATCCGAGTCTCTTTCTGGCCAATTGGCACCACCTTCAACTCCATAAGTAATAGTTGAGCCGGATTCATTTGTATTTTCATCATGTTGTTCAACCGAATCCGGATTACTAGTATTTTCACTATTGGCGTCACTGTTTGGATCTGGTTGGGTGTAAGTCTCCGAGTCTTGAAGTTCCGGTTGTTCGAACATATTTAGAGTACCTGGAGACTCATGGAGAAGTATACTAGGGCTCCTTCTATCAAGTTCCTCTTCCTCTTGACTCATTGTAAATGTATTGTCAACATCTGAAATTATACCTGTATATTTTAACACTATATATAAATTAAGAAATTACTAGTTATATAAGGATGATTTTTGTTTGTTTTTTTTTTTACTTTATAGTAAAACATGTATACGAATTTACAAGGGTAGCCAAAGTCAACACCAACTAGTTTATTCAAACCCAGAGTTGTATTTGATGACCTAGGACCAAATTATCTGCATAAATATCTTATCCAAATTCATTGCTAAATAGTCCAAGTAGCATTTAATGAGTTTCTAAAATCATTATTTTATATTTGTCGTCATAATTTCAGCCGAAAGACATCCCCAAGGATTTCCTAGAAAGCTGGCCCTAGCTGACAGCATCCGTCGTTTTTACCAAGTCGTCTATCATGTGGGAGGTCTACTAGCACTGAGCTTTTCATTAATGCTTTCACAATAATTGCGGTTACGTAGTTGATTATGTTAGAACACCTTTTTTTTTGTGACATTTTGAAGCATTTCATGACTCATTGAATCAAATTATTTATGGCTACAGCTCAACAGAAGAACAGAGTCAAAATCTACCATCGACATCGATAATATACTGTATCGAACATCACTATGATGCTGAATGCAGCAGCTGATTTGAAACTAGAATCCAGATGTCTTCACTTCAATTAATATTTGAACAAAAAAATGTAGTTCATGTACATACTCAACTATAAAATTAAAAGTTATAATCCACAAATTGAGGTTTCTATAATAAAACAACATTTTACTCACCGAAACAAACAACTTCCACACAATGCCTTACAGTTTTTATGATCGTTTCACATTCCTAGTGAAATATTGGACTAATTATTACAGAAATATAAATTATCTTCATCCACAACAATAGTATAAATAGCTTCGAAAGGTTATTAGATGTAATTATAAACAATAAATCGACATCACATTATTCGCAATAATTCTTTGACGGTTGACATGACGGACTGTGTTTGACAGATACAACGACAAGATGGTCAAGCAAGATCGTAGAGCGAACAAGCGGAGCAAGATGGACCGAGTATTTTTTCTTCTTGTATTTCATATCCTGGTGTTATATTAATTTTACCATTTTTATTTGAGGCATATATCTGCTAAAGAGTCATTTCGGCAGGTTATGAATTACATAAACTATATATTGAATGAATGAATGAACTCTTTATTGCACACTAAAAAGACAAGATACAGACAATAAAATATTATATGGTAACGTGTACATTGGGCGGCCTTATCGCATACCGCGATCTCTTCCAGGCAACCTTTGTATAAATAATTTAGACATTAAAGAACTGGCGGTCAGTTGTGTGCTCAAGGCATATTAAATTACATATTAAATTTAACTATACTATTAAAATACTTACGAGTATATATGTTGTATAATACACTAATATATATTTTACATTTAATGGGCAATAATAAATACAATATAGTGGACATATATATACATAGTGACAATTTCGATAAATTAATTTACAGCACTGATTTCAAGATAATATTCCCATAATTGCTTTTTGAATACCTGCAGACTTTTTGTTTGTAGTAGATACTCCGGAAGGGCATTCCAGAGTCTAACTGCCTTAACTGTGAAGGACTTCCCGAAGAAGTCAGTGGTATGAGTGGGGCAATGCAGCTTCAAATTCTGTGACGATCTCAAGAAAAATGAATGTGATTCATGAAGGAGTTTGAAACGATCCTTTAGATAGGAAGGGGCAGTAGGACTGAACAGTATACTGTATAACAAAGATAGTATGTGAGTATTCCGACGAAGGCGAATTGGGAGCCACTTGAGCTTAGTGCGAAATTCGGAGACATGATCATATTTGCGTAGTCCAAATATAAATCTTATACAGACATTTTGAAGGCGCTCAAGTTTATCCAGTTGCTCCTCTGTAAGGTCAAGATAGCTGGCGTCAGCATAGTCTAATATCGGTAGAAGAACGGATTGAGCAAGCGCAATTTTGGTGGTAGTTGGAAGGAAATTGCGAAGTCTCCGTAGGGAGCCTATAGAGGCAAACAGCTTACGACTGATTTCTTGAATTTGGGGGTTCCAGGAAAGAGTCCAATCTATAATAATACCTAAGTTTTTTACTATTGTTTAACTGACTAGGCAGGGTAAACGAGTTTTATGTCGAATGTTATTGTAAACTACTTTAGCGTATTATCCTGACCTGACCATTGTCTGTTGTATATCAACTATAAAGTGATAGATGAAGTATATGATAGATTAATTATCATATTATTATAAAACCTATACGTTTAATTAATCCTTTTTATAGCGATTTGGCCTTGTTGGTTGGTATAATGGACAGATTTATTTATTTTCCTCCCTTCAGTTGGCAGTTCTGAAGTAGTGACAAAAATCTTGACGGGCAAGGCGGTTCTCGGTTCATGTCCGGTTCTAGTTTTTATTAATTTTCACGTGCATCGAGCTTATAATTGTGATTTATTTGTGTAAAATTTACTCAAATCGGTATTGATACTTGTTGGAAGTGTATTGTAAGTGGCGTATACTGTACCGTGTAGTGTGAAATTGTGTGTTTTACCAAGTGGATTATATTCGGGCTAATGGCGTCCGCAGTCGTGTAAATAACAAAATGTTTGTGTGAAAAAGTGGAATAATCGTCTCGTATAGCGGTGATGATTTACTGCGCTGGTCAGTATATCCAATTAACGTCATAGCTTTTTATAAATAAAGGGCCCATATCGATTATTACTGTGTGTCACAGTTCTCTGAAAGCAACTCTATTAGTGAGTTTTATGGGTTTCAGTACTGCAATATTCGTTTCTGGGTATCTTCAACTGTGTTTTAGGAAGGTTAGCTGCGCTATGAGATGTACTCTAGCGTTCGAGCATGATATGTTGACATTGTACAGAGTGTAATGTTGTAAGTGGGTCCAAAATATCTAGGTCATACGACTTTGGGTCATATGCGCGCGCACTGACGTCATGAATCCCTTACGTACAGCCCTCTGTATACATAATTCACTTTCAGATATAATTCTGAACAACAACTTCTTTACAAATTGGAAAATATGACACAGTGAGGCACTTCTTTTTCTTCTTAGACCAAAAACTATGGAGAATTTAGTCCAGCCTCTTCCAGTATCATATAGGGGAATAGCCTGGTGTTTCATACTGGTCAGATGGGTTAGCTAATGGGATCTGTGTGGTGATGGACTTAGAGCTGACAGGTTGCAATGGGTTGGTGCTTATACACCTAATACTACTACTCAACCCATATAATTATGACTAACTGCTGAGTTGGGCCTCAGGCAGGCCAGACAGGTTGGCACAGGATTTCATATCAAGTATTGTTTCCTTTTGTTGGCTCTTTCGGCACCCTCAGGATTGAATGGGGTGGTGATATTATTTATTCTAAATCTGTCACCGCACAGACACATTCAGTGTTAACTATGAATTTGCAGTAAACTGTGTCAAACACAATCTTAATGATATAACAGCTATCAACATTTTAATGGTATTACATTAATTGCCTCCTAATTGGATTCATCATTTCAACCCATAAATAACCTACTAGGTGTCTAGCCTCTTCCAAAGTCATGGAGGGATAATAATACTAACTTTTATTTTTACAAAAATAAACAAAGTAATTTAAAAAATATACATAGAAATCCATTGAAAACAAGGTAGATAACCTAAGCTCCTGATAGTTCAGGGCCCCATAAACAGGAACCTGCTCACGATCCTTGTGGCATCCCGAATGTTAGCCTTTTTTATTTTAGTTAGTGTTGTGATTATAGTAAGTTTATACTGCAGGTGGATTGATAATAATTATTGTAAAGCTATAGGTGGGTACTTTGTGAATAAATCAGTTTTGCTTTGAACCTCAATTCTGTTGTATCTTTTATTGGCGACGAGGATGGGATAATTGATTGACAGCGAGGGTTTACACCCATCTCCGGAAAAAGTAAATTAAATAAAAGAAAAGCCTGCCCCTACAAATAAGGAATCATTATGTGCATTTTTAGGACTATATAACTTTTACGAAAAGTTCCTGCCAGACAAAGCTACCGTGTTGGAGCCATTGTATCGCTTATTGGAGTCTAAGAGGCCATGGCTGTGGGGAAAGGCCGAAGAGGTAGCATGGGCAAAAGCAAAAGATCTTATTTCTTCGGACCTCACTTTAGTAGGATACGATCTTCATAGAGAATTACTTCTAATATGCGATTCATCAGAGTACAGCCTAGGAGCTATTTTAGTGCATGTGATGGATGATGGATCCGAAAGGCCTGTAGTCATGGCATCAAGAATGCTTCAACTGCATGAAAGATGTTATGGACTGATTCACATAGAAAAGGAAAACTTGCCTAAAAATCAGGATATACATTCATATAACTTGCGCAATAAGAAAAAGCTCTTTCAAAAACAGGGAGATTATTTAAAAATAAAAATGTACAATAAACTGCCCGATAAATTAACTGAGTTAAGTTACAAAGCTTTTAAACGAACCTTAAAATATTTTTTTGAAGGGAACCCCTTCTATTTAATTGACGAATTTATGTCCATGAGACTAGATGACTCTTCATTTATGTGTACAGAGCGAGAAAAAAAAAAAAATGTTATTAAATGAAAATTGTTTTAATAATTAATAATTATGTTTATTGTAAGATGAAATTGGTATGACTTTATTTATTATGTGTATTTATGTAGCAAATTGCGATTAATAAGAACTTAATGTATGTTGACTTACCTAGTATAACGTTCATTGTTATAAATGGCTAATAAACGATGAAATGAAATAAAACTTGGTTGTTACTCAATTATATATCGGCCAGGTAAATTGATGGGTAGAAATATAGCAACAAATTATTATCGGTTGCTATATTCAGATCAACCAAGTTACACCACACAATAGTGGATACAAACAGAAGCATGGGTCGGAAGAAAATGAAGACATACCAGAAATATTAGTATCGGAAGTAGAAAAAGCTATAAAAAGCCAAAAGATGGAAAAAGCACCCGGCCCCGACAGGATGCTATCTCGGTTGCTATATTCAGATCAACCAAGTTACACCACACACAATAGTGGATACAAACAGAAGCATGGGTCGGAAGAAAATGAAGACATACCAGAAATATTAGTATCGGAAGTAGAAAAAGCTATAAAAAGCCAAAAGATGGAAAAAGCACCCGGCCCCGACAGGATCACAAACGAACTTATGAGAGGGACAATCACAGAACTAAGCCCGCTACTAAGAAAAGTCTTTAACGAGATTCTACATACCGGTAGCATCGCATATAATACTTCTTCACAAGAAAGGTCCAAAAGACGATATCGGAAATTACAGACCCATATCCCTGATCTCAAATGTATATAAAGTTTTCGCCAAAATCATTCTGGACAGAATCTCAATTAAACTCGACGAAAATCATCCTGTGGCACAAGCGGGGTTCAGGAAAGATTTCAGTACAATAGACCATATACACACTATCAAACAGCTTCTAGAAAAATATAATGAGTACAAAAAAAACTATTTACATCGCCTTTATAGACTACGCCAAGGCTTTCGACAGCCTTAGGCATGAAGTCGTATGGCAAAGCCTAAAAGAGCAAGGCATCCAAAACACCTACATCAACATCATCCATAAAATTTATAGTGAAAGTAAAGGTAGGATAAGACTGGAATCTACAGGAGATGCTTTTCCAATAAAAAGAGGCGTTAGGCAAGGTGACCCACTTTCACCAAAGTTGTTTACAGCAGTGCTAGAACAAATGTTCAGGAAGTTAGATTGGGAGCAGCTCGGTCTAAACATAAATGGGTCCAGATTAAATCATCTCAGATTTGCGGATGACCTGGTCCTATTGGAAGAAGATCCGAAACTACTGGAGTTCATGATACAAACCCTAGCAGAAAAAAGTAGAGAATTAGGCCTAGAGATGAACTCCAGCAAAACCAAGTTGATGACTAATTCAATTCCCGTAGACATAACAGTTAAAGGACAGAAACTCGAATATGTAGAGGAATATGTATACCTCGGCCAGATAATATCGCCTAGTGACCAGATGACGAAAGAAATAGAAAAAAGAATTGCAACAGGATGGAAAACCTACTGGGCTTTGAAAGAAATAACAAAAAGCAAGGAAATAGGCATTAAAATCAACAAGAAGACCTTTGATACCTGTATTTTACCCTGCATTACATATGGCTGCGAAACCTGGGCTTTGACAAAGCACCATAGGGATAAACTTGCAAGATGTCAAAGAAGCATGGAAAGAAGCATGTTAGGTTTAAAAATAAAAGACAAAGTAAGAAGTACAGACATCAGACACAAAACGAAATTAACCGATATCCTGGCCCGCATTGACAAACTTAAATGGAGGTGGACTGGACATATGCTCAGGTGTAAAAAGGAGAAATGGAGCAAACAGGTGACAATCTGGTACCCAAGAGATGGCATTAGGAGTAGAGGTCGAAAAAAGAGAAGATGGGAGGATGACCTGAAAATGACTTTAGGTCCGCTTTGGTCAAGAGTGGCGGCAGATCGAACGCAATGGAAAGAGTTGGAGGAGGCCTTTGCCAAGGCACACTGAACTGCGAGATATTCTGTAACTTAATGTATATTTCATTTATAATTTCTTACGTTTTAATTATGTACAATTGACTGTAGTTCTGATTAAAGGCTTTATTATTATTATTATAAATTGATGGGTAACGCAGACGCTTTAAGTCTTTGGAATTTGCCATTCAGCGCGGGACTTAAAGAAGAACGCTTACGAGATGTATTGCTTCTTGAGGCGTGTCCCGACGGGTGGAATTTGGATGCAAATAAAATTGCCGAACACACGAAAAGAGATATGTTGCTTAAGAAGGTTATATTTTACGTACTGCACGGCTGGCCCCGATCCTGTCCCGACCCAAACATACAGCCATTTTGGACTCGCAGAGAGGCTCTTTCCCTCAGTAACGACTGCTTATTGTGGTAACAGGGTAACAGAGTCGTCATTCCAGATGATCTTCAACGGGAAGTTCTTGAACATGCCCCACATGCGGGTATCGTCCAGACGAAAGCTTACGCTAGAGGCTATGTATGGTGGGTGGATATGGATAAACACATTGAACAGATAGTGGCAGAGTGTGAGCGGTGTCAAATTGTGAGAAATAACCCGCCTAAGGATCCACAGACTTGGATGACTGCTGGGAAGCCGTGGAGTCGTGTACATATCGATTTCGCAGGACCATGGCAAGGAAAAACTTTTCTGGTACTAATAGATAGCTACAGTAAATGGTTTGAAGCCGAAATAGTAAACTCAATGAGTAGTGGGACTATTATAGCGATACTAAGGAAAATTTTTGCGTCGCAAGGTTTCCCTGAAGTATTGGTGTCGGATAATGGTAGAGCTTTTTCTTCAGATGAATTTAACATATTGTTAAAAAGAAATGGCATAAGACATTTATATTCGCCTCTCTACCGTCCCGCTACCAGTGGTCAAATAGAACCATTATTTTATGGGGACACTCTACGGATAGGGAACTGGCATTTAAAATTCAAAAAAGATGTCTGAGATCAATGTGTGGTCTTAAGACAACAGACAGTTGTGTTCCATATTTTAAATCATTAAAATTGTTAACTTTGCCATCACTTTATATTCTAGAAGTGTCATTATTTGTAAAACAGAACGCAAAATTATTTGATAAGGTTTCTACAGTATGAGACATTCCTGTTCGCACACAATCTATACTAATATATAAAGCTGCAGAGTTTGTTTGTTTGTTTGTTTGTTTGAACGCGCTAATCTCAGGAACTACTGGTCCGATTTCAAAAAATCTTTCAGTGTTAGATAGTCCATTTATCGAGGAAGGTTATAGGCTATATTTTATTTTCAAAAGAATTAGGGATCCGTATGAAAATTGCGATTTTGTAAACCAAGGTGTAAAATCGAACCTATTTATGCGTGCGCCGCAAAAACTATTGACAATAGAACAAAATGATGTACTACGGGTTTGTAGGTCTTATAAAGATCTACAAAAAAGTCCGCGAGAGCACATATCTAACTATCATAGTTTAGTCACAATAACCGATTTTATGTTCATAAAAAATATGCACGGGTTCGAAGCCCACGCGGGCGAAGCCGCGCCCAAAAGCTAGTATAAGAATAAATATGCTCTGTTAAATACCAAATAGCTTTAGTCAAAAAAAGTATTCTTGGAATGGCTCCTCTTGTATACAACAAAATTCCTGATAGATTTAAAAATATGACATTAGCACATTTTAAAAAGAATCTGACTTATTTACTTATCGAACGATGTTATTATACTGACGATTTTCTTAATGATACAAACCCAATGTGAAATTTTATTCATGACATTATGTATAAATTGTAACTGTGTACTTAATTATTCATTTGCACACCTCTAATGGTTGTAATACAGCGGACATTATTTATTTGTAACATCTGAACGTACTTACCTGTGTTATGCAAATAAATGGAATTTGAATTTGAGAACGCGCCATACAAACATTTAAAAACAAATTAAAGAAAATGCTAGAGAAGAATGTCCCGTGGAATGAGATCCTTCCAAAAGTATTGTACCATCTGCGAACTGTACCGAATAGTAGTACTAATAAAACTCCGGCTGAGATGTTAAATGGGCGTAAATACAAAACCAGCCATTTCAGTGTTGCATCCTGATAATACAAGGCGAACCAACAGTTGCAGGAAGCCACCGAACGACCACCGAAGAGGACCTTCTCGATTAATCAGCCGGTGTTGATTCGAATGTACGGTACGCGTGATAAATGGCAAAAAGGAATAGTGGTAGAAACGGAAGGCCCTGCTACCTATAAGGTGAAAACGGAAGATGGGGAGCTGCATAGAAGACATGTTGATCAAATGGTTGCTCGGGCAGTGCCTGAACCACAGCCGACGACACAGGAGGAGTCCCCATCAATTGAAGAAACAGTGGAACCTACAATACCGCACCCAGATCTGTGGCCAGATATTATAGTCATACCTTATTATGATTAAATTCCTATTAATTTATTTTTTATTTTTAGTTGGATTTTTCTATAAAACCGTTTTTTTTAGCTTTTTTAAAACTATTATTTCTTATTACTTTATGCCAGCAAAGACTGTCACATACTTACATTCCATTTTTTTAAATATAAATGTATCGAATAAATTTTAACTAAAAAAGAATAATTTAAAAAAGGTTGCAAGTTATCGCAATGTCGCTGAGCTGATTCTCTTCAGTTATTCTCGGTAGGTGGTGCGTGTTTGAATAGCCATGGTGTTGTGCGCAGGGCGGCGTGGCGCGACGCCGCGGTGATGGCGCCTGGGGCCCGTCCATGAGCCGGCTGCTGTGCTGCCTGCGCGCCCGACCGACCATGGGCGGCGCGCTCTCCCACCCCCAGGTACCCACCACTCCCACCACTCTCACCATTCCCACCACTGGGTAATTGGCCTACTGTGCCACGATGGCCAGACGGGGCGGCTTGTTTCCTACATTATGCGATCGTTTCCACAGGAGGGCGAGGCGTGCGACGGTGGCCCGGCCGCGCCGCCCACCATGGCGGACGTGATACGGTCAGTATTTGCCATCGGAGCCTGTTTACCAGCGCACCCCAGCCTCGTTGGTCTCTCTCTCTTCTACGACAAATACGTTGCATCGTCGTGACGTCAAACGTTGCATATCTTCGTGACGCTACATTGCGTTTCATCCGTAAAACAAGTACCCCACATGCGCCTACAGAGGTTTCAGTTAAAAAAAAGCTGATATTAGCATCACCAGCTGTCTGGAGCTGTCCCACTGGTGGGGGTGCTCCACCTTTCAGAACAACACTTGGGTGGTGTTGTTCTGCTCCTGGGCGTCTTCAGTCAGTGCTTAAGCTAAATGAGCTTACCGTGCCACGCTGGCCAGACGGGTTGGCTACCAAGATTTCCATCTCTGGTTTCTTGTTATGGTTTTCTGCCTCGTTGTTTCCTTTAGGTGGCTTTAGGCTCCCTCAGAGTGGAATGGGGTGGTGCCACTATGTGTTCCGAATCCATCGGAATCTTGTCCTCTGTCTGAAGTCATGTTGAGCGCGGGAGTGTTGCAGGGAAAGGAAGAAGAAGGCGGGTGGTGCTGGGCTGGGCACTCTTCGCCGCCGGCTGGCAGCCGCCGCGCGGCGCCCCAGGGACAACCGACCAGACAGGGGTAACTCTCATTGTTCCGCCTTTTTAACCGAATATTGAAAGAGTTGTGTCCAATTCAAAAGGTTTATAATCGAATAAACTCTTACGAATGCTATCAAACAAATGTAAATAAAATGATGTCGTGGGGGTTAAGTGGGTAGTCCCCCGGGGGGCGGCGGTATGCATGTAGCATTTCCCCAGCGTTACCAAATAAAGGGACTTTGGATGAATACCAGACTGCGAGCACGCCCGCTTCATCCGCTCGGTGGTGAGCTCGTGGCGGCTGGTGGACGTGTTCCTGCTGTGCGAGCAGCTGGAGGCGGGCAGCGCGCTGCGCGACCTGGCCACGCAGGCCGAGCTGGCGCGCGAGCCGGCGCACACGCTGGCCGCGCACCTGGCCAGGGCCTACGCCGACAGGTGTGTTTGTCTGTCACTGGCTATATAATATGCTTTGTATTATTTGTTTAAGTACTACTATGGAAGTAATACTAGTAGCTACGTTGGCAATAGTAAACAGTTTCTAGACATTGTTTTGCTTCATACAAAAGAAGTGAGTGTCAGTACGCGTTGAATTGTGGCCAATGCCGTCTATCGGTGGCATTGAGGCATTGAGGTGAGCTATGGACGTGCGCAGGCGCTGGTGCGACGTGGAGCTGGTGGGCGCGGGCTGGGCGCTGGGCGCGCACGCGGCTGTGCTGGCCTCGCGCTGCGCCTACTTCCGCGCGCTGCTCAGGGCGCACCCGCCGCAGCGGTACGGCCCTCTCCAATACTAATACCAGGGACAGAGCGAACGAGGAGTGTGTCAAAGAGACGGAGTCACTTAACTCAAATCGGGGAAATTCTTTTATAATGTTTTGACCATGTCATGTAAGGATAAATCTTTAACGTGAAATCTTTCTGAAATGGTATTGTATGTATGGATGTGTGAGTATAAGTCAAACTCAAAAGGAACTTTATTTACGTAGGTTTTATCAAAAAACTCTTATGAAATCGTCTTTTTTTTAAATTACCAATATCATCTTACGGCCCCGCTCCCACGCTAGGTGGTAGTCTCCATACACACCTATCGGTCGTCATATCTACATTCACACCTTTCATACACAATTGCTCATTCTTACAATCAATACATCTCCATCCATTAAAATGTACAGGGTGGCGCAATAGAACGTGCATGTATTAAGTATAGGCTAAAAAAAAAAATACAAATGGTATAGTTGCAACGTGTAAAAGGTATAGGTGAAACGTGGTGAGGCTTAAGACAACCCTAAAAATGACGTGTATTTTTTAGTACCTGCAAAAAATCTTACACTCAAAGGTCAAACGGAACTACCCTACACGCCGCTTTTCCCTCCCCTCCCCTTCCGAACCTCACGGTATTAATGAACAGCCCTTTAACTGACTGATGTTCCTCGGATTGTTCATGTAGACTTTATGTTTGAGGTCGGTCTGTTTGAGGTCAGGGCTACGTGGGGGCCAAGGCATATCACCTCTTTTGGAAATTAGTCTTGCAGGAAACATCTGTCTCACAACCGCCATAGAGTCATTTGATGTGTGACAGGTCGCTCCGTCTTGTTGGAACCAAGTCCTCGTATTCGCTATTCTCGATCTCGCAAGTTCTGGAGTCAAATATCCCTTTAACCCTCTTGTTGCGAACAAAGCGCAATATGCACGTTCTATTGCGCCGCCCTGTATAGTAAAAGTGGCATCGAATGTTTTGTTTCCGCAGCAACTGCTGGCGCGTTCCGCTGGAGGGCGCCGCGGCGGGCCTGTCCCGCGAGGAGATGGAGTCGGCCCTGCTGGCGCTGTACGCGGGGGGCAGCGCCCCCGCCGCGTGCGCCCGCTGCCGGCGACCCAGGGGCGCCGAGCTGGACGTGGTGGGGGGCGACGCGGCCCGGTGCACCTGCGGGGGGGGCAGCGGGCTGCGCCGGCTCGGGGCGCTGCTGGGCTTCTCCCCGGACACCTTGCACCAGGATATGAAATATCTGCTCGACTCCGGTACGACAGTGGTTCATATTCCAAGAGGAGAAAATTTGGTTGGTTTTCTATCGAAAGCCAATATTGTTGTTGTCTTGTTGGTCCCGGGTTCAATTTATAATATTTACATATTATAGTCAAGTCAAGTTACGTAAACATGTTTTACTACAAAAAACATTTTATTGAATACTTTATGCAATGTGTTACTTATGTGGAGTTTATGCCAATTGCATTCTCTACCAGTCAGCGCTATTGGGTGATGCACCAAAATGTGTTTAAATAATTTGTACCTTCACATACTTCTATGTCTCCAGACGGATAGACATAGGCTTCGTATCAAGTGTACCTACTCTTGCGGCTAGGTTGTCGGCTCTTACGACACCCTCATGATGGAACCGGGCGGTGACACTGTATTCTTCACCTGACCTGAATAATGTATAAATATGCATACATACTATATTATACCTGCTAGTAGTGTATTACAAATGAAAAGTGATTGAGCGACCGCTCGCTTGTTCCGCCAGGTGAGATGGCGGACGCGCGCCTCGTGTTCCGGCTGGAAGGCGGCTGCGGGTCCGCCTACGGCTTCCGGGCTGCCCTGGAGCTGCCCTGCCACCGGGTGGTCTTGGCTGCGAGGTCCAGGTTCTTCCGGTGAGCCAATACTGCTGCTGGCATAATTTTCTTTCTAGGACTAGCCGCGCGCCACCCCATTCCATCCTGAGGGGGTTTTAAGAGCCGACAAAAGAAAATGATGGTAATCCGTAAGAGAAGTAACCCTCCATAGGAAGAGGCCCCAATGAGCAGTGGGTCGTTTGTGGATATAGGTCCTTTTGAAGTTAAATCGCCAGACTGATCATCATGGTCATTTGTGAGCGGGCGCCGCGGCCCCCGCCAGGACAACCATTTCGCGTGGCCGGATGATCTGCGCCTAAACAGAATGTAGCCTACTTTAACTCTTTTATCATTAATTTCTTGTTTGTAAACCGCGATACAGGTTATACATAGGGCGGGGGTTTTTAAGTTTTTAAAGTCCTAAGTGGGAATCAGTCTTTGCAGTACATAATGTCATTAACCCATACCATCTTGCCAGCGGGGCACAGTAGGCTGATCTTCGTCCATCAATGTGAATGCCGTGCCCTTGCAGGAGCGTGATGTCCCGCCGCGGCGTGGGGGGCTCTGGCCCTGGCCCTGGCCCTGGCAGTGGCAGTGGCAGTGGCAGCGGGACCGTGTGCGTGGACGAGAGCGTGCTGCCTCGAAGGTTCGCCAGGGCGCTGCTCCACGCCGCCTACACGGACCAGGTGGGTCTCCGGCCTGAACTAGAAAACCTCATTGGTCACATAATATATTTCATGCACTGGCTATCAGAGGAAGAGGGAAACAAAATGCGCGTGCACTGCTCTCTTTTGCTCCTACGAGTAGTTGGAGGAGGCCCGACCCAGCAGTGGGTCATTTATGGGCTGAGTAGTGGTAGTAGTCGCTTCAAGCCTTGTTTTCGCGAGAACCCCTTTCGTCGTACAACTCTGCTTCAGAAGAAGGTTAAATGCCACCACGAGATAATCATTGTCGTTGGTCGTGTTCCAGGTGGACCTCAGTCTGATTGGGCGGAACTCCAGCTCCCCGTCTTCCACGAACAGCAGTGGCAACGGCGGCGCCACGGTTGGTTCACTCGTTTATTTTCACCGTTAAACACCTGCTGCCTCGTTGGTCTAGGGGTTCGACTGTCTTTGTGTAAACCAGAGACACTTGCTCCGAGTCTGGGTGTCATTTGTGTTCGTGAACGAATAATACACCTCCTAAGACACCCTCAGGACGAAATGGAATGGTGATACTTCATTCCGTCCTGAGTTATATGTTCTTGAATTACATGCCTGCCAAATGCCCCTGGGACACAGGTACAAAACTAACTAACGTTGTCAATTTCTAGCAGTCAGTGCAGATGGAATTCTCTTTTTCTTGTCTCCATCTTACCTATCTCTTTTATACCCTGAAATATCCATTCCGTTCATACCACCAAGCAGTAACAAGTGCATTCGCTATGATTCCAGGCGTGGGGCAGTCGCACCGGCGCAGGCGCAGCTTTGGAGGACGCCTTCCAGCTTTACGAGATCGCCAGGTTCGTAGCTCCTTGCAGAAGCCTCCATGTCCGGATCGATAGTGGTGCATCTAGCTTATTCTTACGTGACCTTGCAAGAAAGTGGGGAACCCAACTCACATATTTATGGCTGCCCAGTGGAGTCTTTCCTTTTATATTGCTTACAATTTATGCACGCCGCGGTAAACGATGTCTTAACGGTTCCGAGCTTCGTGTAAGGATCGCGAAAACTTTTTCTGAATAATATCCGACCACGTATAGGGGGTGATTGTCGAAATGGGAACCAAATTGCTAGACCGTGGCGGTTGCAGGTTCGTGGAGATGCCCATCGTGGTGCAGGGCTGCGAGGACGCCATCGTGGAGGCGCTGAGCCCCGACTCGCTGCCGCAGGTGCTGCGCTGGGCGGCGCAGCCCCACGCCAGCGTGTGGGTGCACAGGTGGGTGGTGGGGCTGCTGGGAGACCCGCGGGTGAGGCCAGCCCGGTGACCCCCGATGAATCCCACAGGCAGGCCACCCGCTACCTGCGCGACGAGTTCGCGGGCGTGATGTCGCACGCGGCGTGCGGGCGCGTGCCTCGCGCGGCGCTGGCGCAGGCGCTGGGCTCGCCCTTCCTGCAGGCCAGCGAGGCGCAGGCGCTCAGGGCGCTGCTGCGCTGGGCCGCGGACCAGCCGCTGGGCCAGGGCCAGGGCCCGGGCCGCGCGGAGCCCAGCGTGGCGTGGCCCTCGGCCTCCGCGGGCCGCAGGGGCCGGCGCCGCTCGGGGGGCTCGGCCGCGCTGCGGGACGCCCTGGCCGCCCTGCTGCCCCTCGTGCGCCTGGAGCACCTGCCGCCCGACCACGACGTGCTGCACCAGGTACATAGGCAACTGATAGGGTAGACACGCGATACTCAACAATAGTCCTACATCGCTATCCAATCTTTTCAACTCGTCTAAAATTATGCCTAAAAGTTATTGGGAGTTACATTTCAGTAATTTTCGCTGATAGAGAGTGTATTAACCGAGTAGAATAACACAAGTAGTTCCACAAATTGAGAGAGTTCCATAGCATGTTAAAACAGAAATGGGCCAAAAATGGCACCCTGCGGCACGCCCACAAACACAAACAAAGTGGTCGACCGGAAACCATTTTCGTCCACTAGCTCAATTTCATCATTTAGATTCAAAGCTAACAATTTAAGTGCATGATTGGAGTTTCCACAAAGGAGAAGGTTCCAAAAGCGCCTGTTGTGCCGAACACAATCAAAAGCGTGTTGTTATACTTTCCCTCGTTTTCCCGTATCACTAATCCACAATTTTAGCCGGGGACCACGAAATGCTCGTCGCGTGCCATCTGCCACTAGGTACACACCTCCACCTGGCAGTAGTGGCCTGCGTCGTATCTAAAGTCCCGCCGCCCGCAGCTGTCGCGCCGCGGGCTGTCCCCGGCGCTGCCGGCCGAGGCGGGGTCCGCGGCGGCGTGGCTGGGCCGGCCCCCGCACCGGCCCGCGCGCTGCTTCCTGCCGCACCTGGACGAGGTGCGCGCCCTGCTGCAGGCCCAGCCGCAGCCCGCGCCCGCCGACGTGGCCTCCGCGGCCCAGGCCCGGGTGCTGCAGCGCATCCCGGACACGCTGTACATGGTGGCGGCGGCCCGCAGCGGCTCGGCCGGGCCGGCCTCGGCGGAGGCGGCCGCGTGCGTGTCCCCCCGCCTGCGGGGCTCCCTGCGCGCCAGGGCGCTGGAGCTGCGCGCCTGCGCCCCCGCGCTGAGGGCCCTGCGGCTGCACAGCGCCGACACGCAGCCCGTCTGCGAGCAGGTACGTGGCGGAGGCCCGCGGCGGCCTAGCTCGGCGTAGCTCGGCTCGGCCTGACCGTGTGCCGCGACTGCGCAGATCGCCCTGCGCGCCGTGCGGGAGATGTCCCTGCCCGACGCGTGCGCCGAGCTGCTGCTGCCGGAGCTGCAGGCGGCGGGGGAGGCGGACTGGCCCGCGGAGCGGGAGCGGGACGGGCGCCTCGGGCGGGACGCGGCCGCGGCGGCGGAGCGGGACGCCGAGCCCGACCGGTGGCCCGACGACCACGCGCCCCTGGACTGCTGCCGGTGCGTATGGCGGGCGCCTCTGCGGCCCGGCCGGCCTCTTGTCGAGTTGCCGCGATCTTACTCTTTTTCATGTCCGCAGGTCGCTGGGCGGCAGTGGGTCGTCGCGCTGCCGACCCTCGGCGGGGGCGCCCTCTGCGGGGACGCCGTCGTGGAGCGCGGGGCGCCTGTCGGCCGCGGTGCCCGACGTGGCCATGGCGCCCAACGCCAACACGCACCTGCTCACGGCCAGGGACTATTGCCGCCCCTGGGACTACTGTTTGCAGTTGGACCTGGGCGACGGAGCCACGCACACGCCGCGGCCAGGTACTGTTCACTGGAGCCTTTAGAGTTAGAGAGGTTGTATGTGTGTAAGCTTCCAGAGCAACACAAGGCTTTAGTTACAAAGTCCCTTCTGGCAATAGCTTACCGGCGGGTGCTACTGCTACAAAAGTAATTAAAAAATGTGGAAATACTACCACAAAATGTGCCGAACTCAGTAACCATTTGGCCTCCACAGGGTCGAGGGCTCAGCGCGCGGGGCCGCAAAGCCGCCCGCAGCGGGAGCCCGCGTCCTGCCATCGAAGTAGGCCAGACGAGGAGCTGCGAGCCGCTATAGAGCTATCCGTCATCCGCGCCTACTCCGCCTTCGGGCGGGCGCCAAACGCTTCTAGTCCAAACTCAGCCGCCCGCGGGGCGTCCACGCTGCCGCCCCGGGAGCGGCACGGGCTGCACGCCGGCCCCGGGCCCAGGCGGAGGGCGAGCGCGTCCCCTCCCCCCGGCGGGGGTCCGCCGCCCTGCCTGGGGGCGCTGGGGCCGGCCGGCGCCGGCCGGGGCTCCCGGAGTCCTAGTCCGCTGTACAGGCATCGTGACTACAGGTGACATCTCCCTTTTCAACCAGAAGTCACCAATGAACGCCCAACTAGGAATTACTCGGAATTCCACCGATGAATTTAACAACTAACGAAAGAGTATAATATTTGGGTCTTTTTATTAATTTAATGTGGTTTTTTTTTTGCATAATTTATGAAAATATTATATTAATATTTCCGCGATCTAGACCCGTGTTGTGAATATATTTTATAAAACTTCATGAAACGTATTTACTTGTAAGCGTACACTCAGAAGACAGCGCCATCTTGTTCATTCAGTTGCATTGAAAACAACTACAGAAACTAAACTTTCGCGTTTTCAAGCCACGTTGCTGTCCTTACCTGCACCCGTAATTAGCTACCCATGATTGGGTAACCGACCTGTGACCTGTTCTTCTGGCCTGCGCAGGTTGGAGGCTGGCTACGGCAGCTCGGGCTCCGGCAGCCGGTCCCACAGTCCCAACTACGCGTGAGGGCCCGCAGTGAGTATCTATCTCCGCAAGGGACGCATTGAGCCCCCACCCCAGTCCCTCTTGAGGGCGTCATAAGACGACCACAGGAGTGTGCCACGCTGGCCAGACGTGGCACCGGGTTCAAATTTTCCTTCTAGGTTCTCTTCCTTGTACCTTGGATGGAGTCTTTTATTACGCTCCTACGACCCTCCCAGGATGGAACTGGTTGGTGACACTGTGTAGTTTAAATAGTGATTTTGTTTGTGAGCACTCAATTTAGTACTCTATTACTAACTTATAAGCTCCAAATTCCTTCAGCAGCTTATGATTGACGGAGGAGCTACTCCTCTGCCCAGACTACGGACCGCTCGCACTGCTCAAGTGCTTTGTGACGTCAGACTGCAACGGACGTCGCTCGTTGGTGACGTCACTAAATATCTCGTTCGGACATTGACTTGTGATATTTGAATTGCATATTTTTGACAGTAGCTCGTCAGTTTGAATGGAATCAAACAATAAATGGATTGCTATAAAACCAATGTATACAGGATACTGCCCGAAAGGAAAGATATTTTAAAATACGTCAAACTTCAAAATTGTTGGAGAAAACGTTATCTCGAAATTGTAAAAAAATCGTAGTAACCGAAACTATTTTCTAATTTCGTGACAGTCGCAACAAATGTTAGATCGTTTCTGATAGCCTGTGCCAATATGGCTACCTTTCCGAAAACTACCCTGTAAGGCAGTGTTTGGGCGCTAATCATTTCATTTTACAATGAAAACTCTTTAGAGAGATTACATACATGACCCACTGTTGAGTCGTGCCTCCACCAATTACATGGAGGGAAATTAAACTACTGTGCCTAGCTGTGTTGGCACCGGGTTTGTATCAAAATTTACTTCTCTGCTTACGACACCCTCGGGTTGGCGTGGGCTGGTGACATAGAGCCTTCTAAATTCACAGTGTGGAAATGTACCAATGAATTTGCATAAATTGTACTTTATTGTCAAGTCAAGGTCTCTGAACAGATAGGTGTTGCATCGGAAGCAGTGCTTTTGAGCGTCGAGCGGTGATCTTGATCTCAAACTGAAGAGTCCTGTATGATATAGTTTAAGGGATTCGAATCCGCGTTGGACCTGGCACGGATTTGGCAGGTCAAGCGACGTGCACAATGTGTTTTACAATATAAATATTATAAATTATGTAAATAATAATTCTACATTATATAAATATTATATTAAAGACGGTTATGCTATGTATATTTTATTTATACCATATTATCCGGAACAGCATTGGTTTATGAACTATTTTGCGAGATTGTGCCTTTGTATTCGGCTCCTTCACCATTTGACATGTTTTCTACTACATGGCTTCTACTACTATTGTTCAGCCCATAATTACCCACAGCTGAGCTGGGCCTCCACCAACCACATGGAGGCAGACGGGTTGGCACAGAGTTTAGTATCAAGTTGTCCTTCTCTTATGGCTACTGTCGTGTGTACTACTACTAGTCACCCCATTTAAGGCCCACTGAGTCGAGCTCTTCCCATTACATGGAGAGATTATTGGGAATATTAGTACGTATAATCGTAACCTCGTTCATACAAGATCGCTAGATAGTTTGTAAACTGTATGGTGTCGTATATCTATTGTTCTGAAATACTCTGCCGTTGTTTGAATACTGTACAATAGGAAAAAGTTATTTTATTGACTTAAAATTGGGAATACAATTTTATTCTTTACTGTAATAATGGTTCTCAGGTGCAGATTTAGTTTAACAATATGCTAAATAGTTTATTTGTAAAACGCATTTATTAGTAGTCCAATTATCTGGTCTAACTTAATTATGGACCTAATTTATTTGTAATGATTTTATCAATGCGGGACTGTTGCAAGCGGCAAGAGGTCAACGCCCTGTCAAAGGTCAATGTCCGCGGGCGTTGAACTCTCCCCGCATTCACAGCTGATTCTTCATAAATCGACTGCTCCGAAGAATAAAGACCTATCTGCAATACTGCTTTGAAACCATTTTGAACTTCATATTATGTTATTTAGATGAAGAATAGAGTTCAAAATGGTTTCAAAGCAGTATTGCAGAAAGGTCTTTATTCTTCGGAACAGTCTATGTTGGTCTCAAATACAACCTGTTGTGTCGAATTGTTTTCACTTTTTAGTAGGTACTAAGACATTCAACCATGAAAGGATTATTTCGAATGACAATGTGACGCGAGAAGGCGTGCTTTGAATTAATCAGGTACCGACGACCAATGAGGGTAGTTGACGGAACACGCCGGCAGGTGGCGCTTCTGTTGCTTGGACCAAAGAAATGTGAAAGAGAAGGATAAAAAACCCTGTGCCAACGCGGCCATACCTTTAGAAGGTCGTCGTCTAGTCCAAGGGCAATACATACGATTTAACATCGACAGATTCTTTCTCTTGTTCTCAGAGCAGTCGGGCCTCCTCCAATTACTTGTGCCAAGCTGGCCAGGCGGATTGGCACAGGGTTTCCTTTCAAGATTTCCTTCTCTTGCGGCTAGCCCTTCGGCCTTGTTACTTCCGTCTGTCGGCTCTTACGACAACCTTAGGCTGGAATGGAGTGGTGACGCTATGTATTCTAAATGAGACACCACACGGCAGATTGTTAACTATCAAACACTTTGTACAAAATCCGAATGAACACCGGAGAGTGCAGAGAAGAGCCGACAAGAATAGCCGTGATTGTAGTAAAGTGTAGTGGGGTCCCGGCTCACTAGCGCCATCTCTCGGAATATTATACTACTGTTATCGACTTGTTGTAAAATTGTGTACATACTAATAAATGAGATTCTCATTTGTGTATATATTTGGCAGTAAATACAAGACACTTAATTATTAATATGATTCGCTCGCTTAATAATATACTGAGTTATGTGGGTGACTGTGTGGTTTTTTTTAAAAAAGAACATTGCCCTGGGGCAATTTACAAACATGTCATTCACGAACAAGAATGACACCCAGACTCGGGACAAGTGCCTCTGGTTTACACAAAGACACTTCGGCCCCGCCCCGGAACCCCGTGATCCGAAGGGAGCACATCCAACTCCCTAGACCAACGAGGCAGTCTTGATCGTCGCCTTTGTCCCAATTCCATTGGGATCGATACCGGCCTAACGGGGGTTGGTTTACTACCGGTATTGGCATGGGCGGCTACCATAGATGGTGGAATGGCAACTGTCCTCAGGTCAGATGACCAGGGTGGCTCTCTGTGGGTCTATCCAGCAGAACCAGACGGTGCTAAACCAGGCAATTAAGTCTTTCTTGCGAGCTTCTCATTGAGTGTTTGGTCACAATGGGTAGTAAGTTCATCGCCTCGACCACTGCCGAGTTGCGCCTCCCCCATTTCGAGAGATTAGTCAATACGACCCGCTCTTAACCCAATGGTGCCAGGGCAGCATAGGAGATACTCTGTCCTTCGCAGCCTACTGTGGTTTCCTTGTCAAGTGTGCCTTCTGTTGTTCCTTTTAGTCGCCTCTTACGACACCCTCGGGATGGAATGGGGTGGTGTACCCTTTACTCTGTATCCGTCACCACGCACAGTGTATTATTGGGCGAGCGTAATGTAACTTATGGTTGAGACATTGCAATTGATTAATTGCGTTTTAAGTTATTGTAAGTTTTGATTTCGGGAAATAAATCTAATGTACTAGTCTTGTCCACTGTTATTGCAATAATTGGTTGGTTAAAATGGTCATCGCTCCCCTGTCTGCTGAAGGGCCTCCGCCAATTTGACTTACCCAGGTTGGAATGCGATGGTGATATGATGTACATATTCTAGTCCGTTATCGGTTTTAAGGACTGTAGCTCATACCACGGTGGTCAGAGCAGTTGGTACTGATTATTTTATTGAATTATGAAGATCAAATAATTTTACAATATGGTATACAGAATTTCGAAAAACGATTACATCCCGAGGGTGTCGAAAGTGGCGACTAAACGAACGCCAAAGACTGTTTAGACGATACGGAAGCAAATGATTTTGGTGGAGGCCTGACTCGCCAATATGGCAGAGTTAAGTAATCCGCCTCTGTTACTCAGCCGGACTGGTAAAAGACTACATACTGAAGGGGCGTTTTGTAACACTGTTGGTTGGTACTTAAATGTTAACTAATTACGATGCCCGATGACCTGAAATTTCTCTGATTGAAGTTACAGAAATTCCGTTAAAGTTAAATCAGTGGCTAATCCATTTTGTTTCAAGAGACCGCGTACTATCGTGTTCTTTGACGAGTGTAATCTTTTACCCTAAATAATAAATATGGCGAGAAAAGACAAAAAATCTATTGTTTGTAAGTAAATTATGTTTTGACGAACTCACTGACATTGCCTCGTACACTCTGTAGATGTTTCGGTTACCGGGAATTGAACCCGAGCATTTATACGTGCGGTTTTTGTACTATTAAAAAACTGGCAAAATGGTTTTTGTAGGCTGGTCATGGGCTGGCTGAGATTGTGAAATGTTTTTATGTGGCAATCCATCTGGCGATCGTGGCACTTGCCCTGTATTAAAATGGAGGAAGCTACCCAGACTTTATGTTAATTCCTCTTATGCCACCTGACATGGTGACACTGCATTGTATAACAAATATAAAATTGTGATACTAAGAGCAAAGTCGATAGCTATGTATAGTGTCATTCTTTAAGTAAATCTGTGGTTGCTTGAAATCTTACTCGGATTTGTTGATCAGTTCTGGCGTGGTGACGAGGCTTTGTCGTTCCATATGTTCTCGTTCGTTGTTGCCCGCTCGTTGTTATACAGGTTATGTATAAATAAAATATTTATTCACATGTCTGTCTTTTTATTGACATTCAAATATATCTGCACGAAGTATGAGAGGATGCGCATCTGCTGGAGTGTCCCAACTAGGGTCGGTTTTCCGTCTTCCTTGGTACGCGAGTGAGATCTACTTCTCAGTTCATAAATGACCCACTGCCGAGTCAGGCCAATGGAGGGTAATCCTACTGTGCCACGCTGGCTAGACGGGTTGGCACAGGGTTTCGTGTCAAGTTTTCCTTCTCTTACAGCTAGGTTATCGGCCTCGTCATTCCCTTCTGTCAACTCTAACGACACCTTCAGGGTGGAATGGGATGGTGACACCATGAATTATTAATCCGTCACCGTGAGATCATCAGAGCTGTATCAGGTGAAAGAATTCGCTCCTACATTAATTCTGCTAGCAGTGACTGGCTCTCTATGTTTAAGAGGTTGGCGATACTGGACTTTGTAGTGAACAATATGCTACATCTTCACACAATTTACCCGAAATATCGGAACTGTCAACAAGAAATATCGCCTACAAATGCGAGGTTTACCAAAACGTCTTACACCGCGATAGCAAAGTTTACAGAGCAATTTGCAAGGTTAAGAAATGCCCAACTCCCTCTGGCTTGATGATCATGCCTTCGCGTCTAAAACTGTTTCAAACGACCGTGGGCACAGATAACTGATTACCATCAGCAAGACTGCAATGAGTTGAGATGTGGATTAAAAGACATATGTGTGTAGTTAATATTTATTAGTACATAATTAGCATTCCATACATTTCTTAGCACCAGTCGCCTCCAACCCTCCCCTGCTACATACATACATTTTTACATTTATATACAACCGCAATTCCATTCCAGTGATGTCTGTGAACTCGGAACGGAATCCGCTACCAGCTGATGGTAAGTGCACGTTACAGCTCCTTATACCGTAGACCAAAACACTGCATATGATTCAAACGAAAAATATGAACATGTTCATCCGTTTAGTAGCTATGAACTATGATTCTACAGAAAGTAAACTAACATCAAGAAATTTCGTATGGGCCCGCGAGAACAAAAAAAATCCTACATCGCGATAGCGAACGTTTCTCTGTAAACAATTTATTCCCGCTGGTAAGGGATCCACGGCAACTGTCATGGGGATAGGCGCCGCTGCCTTAGCCAGGCTCTTATCTGTAAAGCAGGATTCGCATCCGGTGGTAAATAAAAAAATATATTATGTGCCCTGTCAAATGTGGAAAATACGAACGACAAAGGGAATGCCACCAAAATTTGCCACAACTAACACTAGATGTCGTTTTGCATCAATTTGATCTACACAGCTAGTGGCGGATTCCAATGTATCCGAAAAACCGCACGCCTTCAAAACACTGACATTATACTTATCAGTATCATGATATTGGCCGCTTAGTTCACTGAATTTCGCGATACAATTTCTCAAATACAACCTTTTAGCTTTTTTTCTTTAAAAGTCACACGTTCTCTATCTCTTCGTAATGGGGTTTCACGGATAACCAAATACAATTAAAAACTTGCATGTACCTATTTCGATGGTTACTTCATAAGATAAGACAGATAATAAGACATTAGGTGCGGCGGTTAGAAAAATGAACCGTACTCCAACGCAATAACAGCTATTATTTAATAACAAACGGGAACTTAGTATTAAATTTTTTCATTTCCATGAACATAATAAAAGGAATTATCCAATTTGGTGCAGTCGTTCGGTAATCATACGCGTACATACATACATACATTTTCATTCATATCGATTAGTAACTTAAATTACTTCAGTATAATAATTGTAAGTTGATGCCAGTTGGAATCCTGGATGCAACATAGAATTTAGTCACATAGTTCAGTTAGTAAAGTAGCCTCATTAACCAATCAAATTAACACCCATTCCTGCTATAACCGAATAGCAGCTGTCACACTAAGCAGCAAAAATACAGTAAAGTAACCTAATTAAGATAGTTATTTTTTATAACTCTAATATAAATCTGTACTTACATAATATTATGGCATCTTAACATTAATAACATCTTTCTGATAACCGCGCCGTTTATCGACTTTTGGTATTAATAGATCCTATGCTGAGTCAGACCTCCTCCAAAAACAGGAGGGAAATTAGGATACTGCGCCATGCTGGCCAGACGGGTTGGAAGGGGGTTTTCCTTCTCTTGCAGCGAGGTTGTCTGCCATGTAATTTCTTTTAGTCGGCGCTTACGACAGCCTCAGGATGGAAGGGGGTGGTGACATTACATAAACAAAATTTGTACATATAGAGTGATTTTTTCAAATGTGGTTTGATGGCCAAACTTTAAGGATTGATTTTGATGAAAAATTTAACCACATCAATGGATTTAAAAATCCTTATTATTACACCATAAAATAGTGTTTATTAAGGAACAAATTCAGAGAAGAAATGTTCACGCCGGATATCAGAGTGGCACAGTAATCCCTCCAAATGCTCGGGGGAGGCCCATCGCAGCGGTGGGCTGACGTAATAATGACCTAAATCAAAATACAATGCGTTTACCAGTAACATTATTGAATAATAATATCGATATTATATTTCTATATTTTAGGAATTCAAGACAATGACTGATGGTAAGTGAACACTGCCGTTAGTCGCTCGAAACAATGTATCTGAGAATGAGGTCGAATACTAATAGACTAATAAATCGCTATTAGTAGTAATTGGAGATTGAACTAAATATGAAGCCAAGAAATATGTTTTATATCCATCTCTCTCTAAATTACAATCAATGAATTATTGCGTAAATTTGCTCTCAAAAATTTCTCTGTCTATGTCGTGTGTCTCAAATGAGGAAACACGCAGGAGAACCAAGGTTACCGACATGACCCACAGGTTTGCCAAACTAGGGGCACATAGCACGCAGGACTGATGCCCGATGGGGCACAAAAATCCTGTTAGTGGAAACGCCGGAAAAGTGAAAAAGGCATTCGTGGACATTTTTGGGGGACGCTTATGTCCAGCAGTGGACGTTATGACGATCGAAATACAAGGGAAGCGCGCTATCAATGGATTAAACAGCATCCAGCCTGCAAACTTCTTGGCTTTACATTTGGTTCACGCTAGTCACTCCATAGACAGTGGAATATAATTTGGAAGTGATCTTGGTGAGCCTCTCGTGCTGCGTCTGAGTCCGCAGACTACAGCGGGGTCTCTGCCCCGGGCGCGTCCAGCCAATGGCGGCGAGCGGACTGGAACAATCAAGGCACGTTTTAAGCGACAATCGGATTAATTAGACGTTAAAATACAGTGTCACTCACTACCCCCTTCCATCCTGAGGGTGTCTTAAGAGCTGACAAAAGGTTATGTTAAGGTTGAAAACCTAGCCGCAAGAGAGGGGAAACCTGACACGAAACCCTGTGCCAATCCGTCTGCCAGACGGTGGCCAAACTGGTGACGAGGCGACGGATAGAGAATACGAAAGGGCACCAGTCACACAACCTCAGGAAGTGTAGAAGCCGACCAAAGGAAGGCAAGAGGCAGACGGGGCATGGGGCTCCACTGGGAGGTGCCCAATAACCCTTTTAGGTTGGCAGGGACCGCGGCGTGTATTCCCCGATAACTGAAGTCAGGGATGTCTTAACCGTGCGAATCGCTCTGTAAACTTCGCTATCGCGTGTAGGACTTTTTTGTAATCCTCGTATGTGTAGGCGATATTTCTGTTTTTTCGGGTAAATCGTGTAAAGCATGTAGCATGCTTGTCGCTGCACCTTCCATGTAAAAGGAGGAGGCCCTACTCAGCAGTGGGACTACGGGCTGAGAAGAAGAGGACGGGACGAGGTACCTTCCTCTCGGCCGCGGTGAGGGCCTCGTGCACGGCCACCGCGTCCTCCATCTCGCAGGCCCGCTGCTGCAGAAGAGCCAGGTCTTCCGACGAAATATCTGCCAATCCAAAAAGCATACTGACTATCATACCCATCATTTTAAGATGAAAAAAGATGAAATTAAAGGGTAAGATGAGGCAGGCAATACAAGGCAATCTCTCGCATGCACACGACGGAACACAGTAAAACTGCTTAGATGTGAGGGTGGTAGCTAACCGGGCGGACCATTAGATCCCGTCCTCCAGTTACATGATGTCAGGGTAATTAGCCTACTGTGCCACGCTGGCCAGACGGGTTGGCACAGGGTTCTCCTTTCTTGCAACTGGATAGGCCTTGTTGTTTCCTTTTGTCGGCTCTTACCACACCCTCAAGATAGAATGAGATAGGGACACTATGCTTTCTAATTTAGATAACATTTCCAGTGAATACCCCCTAAAAGAGAGGGGCCGTTGGCTACCGTGGTAGGAGAACAGCCTGGGCGGCGGCTGCGAGCCCCTCAGGGAGACGGTGTCGGCCTTGAGCCTGGCCGCGTGCCCCCGCAGAAGAGCCTCCTGCTGCGCAGACCAGCCCCAGCCCTCGCTGCTGGCCCTGCGGAGACGTTACGGACGTTGATAGCCAGTGCATGATAGATAAACAAGCTTGCTAGCGTTACGCAAATAGTATATTTCATTACAAGTGCGGAAAGGCTGTCATTACAACGAGTTCCGACAAATGTCTACCCGAGCCGAGGCGCAACCGAAGGTGAGGGTTGACAGTCGGAACAAGTTGCAATGACGGTTCCGCACGTGTACTGAACGACTATTTTTAATACAGTTGCGAAAAAATGAAGCAATTTAATAAAATATTACAAACACAATAAACTCAACTAACTAATCATTTCTGAAAAATGGCGCCGACCGTAGAATATAAGCAGGTTTTTTTTTCTTCACCCATTCTGGTAGGCAAAAGGAACAATGCCCATACAGCCAAGTCTTCAGTAGATTTTTTTATTGATATGAAATGAAATTTAATTAGATGAAATAAAACACATTCAATCAAAACATTAAATCTGATATTGAAACAAATTAGTACGTAGTTTCTTTTTAGAAATATACGTATTTGCATGAATCATAAAAACTTCTATGATTTTTTTTTAGTAAAAACTTCATGGTTGGTTTTTCCTTATAATAGACATTATTTTGCCAGTTGGGAAAGAAAACGCACTAGTGCGGGAATGGTAAAAAAAACCCCAAGTGTGTAATAGCCCACTTCCCGAACGCTATACGTCCCTGTAATATGCCACTTTTTGAGCAACTGTATTAAAAAATTAAATATCAAATTCAATCCAATGCAGTTTTCTCTAGATATCTTTCTAATTTACATTCAAAATCATATATATCTTATTTCTTATTTTATGAGCCTATTGTCTCTGTCTTACAATCAACACAACAAAAAATCTAAACAAATATATTAATTTATAGATTCCATACAAATTTAATACATCTCGTCGTTTCAGCCCATGAATGACCCACTGCTGAGCTGAGTCTCCTCCAAATTCATGGAGGGGTATTAGCCTACTGTGCCACGCTGGCAAGACGGGTTGGCACTGGGTTTGTATCAAGCTTTCCTTCTCTTGCAGCGAGGTGATCCGCCTCTTACGAAACCCTAAAGATGGTATGGGTTTTACCTTTGACCGTATCTTTTATTTTTGGACAACTTCTACGAAATCATCCTGTATGTATAATGAATTGACGTTTGGTTTGACTGAATACAGATCCGATATTTGTGGTCAAAGCGCTGTACTGACAGGTGCTGATGCTGCAGCCAGGGCCCGGGGGACAGCAGCGGCTCCCCGATGGCGGAACAGGGCTCCCCCTCCAGGCGGGACAGCAGCTGCTGGGCCACTTGCTCCGCCGCCGCGCGCTGCAACGTACAAGAGTCACTTGTCGAGTCACCACCCCGTTCCATCGCGAGGGCGTCCGAGAGCCAACCACGAGAACCTAGCCGGAGAAAAGGCGTCTGACGCAGTAGGATAATTGCCATATATAAATATTATGTATCGCGGGGACAGTTTACAAACTGCTGACTCGCAGCAAGCGTCTCCGGTATAGACAAAGACGCTTGCCCGCCCCGGAACCGAACACGGGACCCCTAGACTAACGAGGCAGGATACACGAAGTCAGTAGCGGGAAATCTCGCAGGTGATCTTTGATAACGGTTACCTCTGCCGTGTCCTTCTGCTGCGTCTCCGCCAAGGCCAGCAGCACGTCGTACGTCTCCAAGGCGCGGTCCGCGGCTCGCAGGGCCACGCAGAGGGACACCGAAGTGGACTCCTGGACGGCACAGGCGCAGTACAACCTGCCAAGCAGAGGGGGGTTCGTAATGGCTGCAACGGGACAGGCAAATATGATTTTGATTGATTAGTTACTTTTGCGGGATAGTTTAAGGTATTAGTGACCTGTATGAAGTGAGTCACAGAACTAGTGACTGGTATGCTGTGGGTTAGGGCATTAGTGAGCTGCATGAGATGAGTGAGGTGAGTGAGGTGAGTGAGGGAGTGAGGGAGTGGGCACCTGTGCGCGGTGTCCGTGGCCCTCTGGAGGGCGCACTGCACGACGCGCAGCTCCGCCTCGAGGCGCGCGCACCGCCGCCGCCAGCAAGACACGTGCTCCGCCAGGGAACCATCTGCGAGGCACGACTTGTTCACTTTGGGTATCAATGGGTGCTTGCTACCAGGAAAAGCCAACTTGGTGGTACGATCTAAGCTAGCTACCACCCTCACATCTAAGCCCGGCGCCAAGCAGATTTACTATATTTCATCATGTGTGTGCCCGAGAGGGCACATCCTTGAACTCCATCTTAAACCTGGCGTTGCTTTCCATCACGCAAGCCTAGGGTCAAAAGCATCCAAGAGATTGATAAAAAATAAATTGAAATTTGGTACATGTAAGTCTACAATCTGAATTGAAATTAAATTGGAAAAATAAGCGTTTGAGCTCATAGATGACGCTGCAAGCCAAGGCGTGGCATCTAGAAATAAAATCTTCGTACGGTGCAGTACCTTTGAATTCAAAAGTTGCTTGATAAGCTAAGGGCTCACTAAGTGCTTACCATGAGCTCCGGCGACGAGGGCCTCCCGCAGGTCTGCGTGGGCGCAGACGCCCAGCGCCAGCCTCTCAGCCGCCGCCGCGCACCACGACTGGATCACAAAATATCAGAAATGGTGTCGCCACCCCATTCCGTCACGAGGGTGACGTAAGAGTCGAAAAAAGGAAATGACAAGGTCGAAGGAAGGAGAAGTTGATACGAATCCCGTGCCAACCCGTCTGCCCGCCTGACTCAGCAGTGGGTTATTTACGGGGTGGCGACACTATGTATTCTAAATCAATCACCACAGAGAAATCTCCCCGAACGGGACGAAATACTGTTGAAAACTCAACTTCGCTGCTAATTCGTAGGTGTCAACAAAATCGACAGAAATTCTTGCCGGTTCTTCTCTCTAAAACTGCATGCCGCACCGTCGGTAAATAGTAAGATTTCAAATGTTCAATTAAGTATTTATTTTTTGGCTTAGCAGAAGAGCTTGATTATATAAATAAATAATAATAAATATCCTTGGACATTTCACACAACGCCATCTCGTCCCAAGCTAAGCAACTTAATGCTTGTGTTATGGTAACGAGATGGATGATAAACTACTTAAATACATTTTTTTTTGTAAATACATACATATTATAGATAGAAATTACACCCAGACTCCGAGCCAGTGCCTCTAGTTTAGACAAAGACACTTGCCCGACCCCGGAATCGAACCCGGGACCCGTTGAGTTTTGATTTTAATAGTTTCAATAACCCACTATAGGGTTAGTTGAGGACGTACTCGCCACGCTACGGACACAAGAACCTTCGAATTGAGCAGATTCAGGGGAGCGGTTGGAAGTTTGGGAGACTTACCCCCTCTTCCTCCTCCGGAGGGTTGGACTCGGAGTCCTGCGTCTTCTTCAGCCTCACCCGGGAAGCCACTTTGGCCTGGCGGGACTCGCACCGCCCCACTGAAGCCCAACGGACAACATCATCATAAGCATCATAAACGCCAAATTTTGCAATAATATACCTTACACATCAGAATAACACATAGGCTTTAATTTATAAAGATACAGTGTGCATTTTCCAAAATATAACGATAAGTGTCAGATAACGAGAAAGAAATACTATCCATCATCTTTACCATGCGGGTGAAATGAATATAACCTACTTATTATACAAATGGCTTATACTTTTAAACAAATGTGCCAAACGACTGTCGCTAGGTGGCCGTTTTAAAGTCTTAAAATTGTTATCAAAATGGACTTTCTAAGACGATGTCTATAGTAACAATACTATTTGTATTTGTGTTGTATTGCATTGGCAACGTGCAAACTGAAATTATTATTTTATTTAACATTAATTTGCCGTATCGCCATACAACAATTTGCGAGTGGCATCGCAGTGAAACAACTCTTCTATCTTGGCCTCTTCAAGCGAGGTTGAGGCCCTCCTTCGATAGTTGTGCCTAAAAGAGTATCGCTGATCTGGTAGTTACCGGGCTGCGAGTACAGAGGCGCCTGGTGCGGGTCCGGGGAGCCCCGCTGGCGCCTGCAGCTGCCCCCCCCACTGCCGCCAAGGGGCGAGGCGCCGCACCTGCACAATACATCGTTTCTTATCGGCCCTTCTCTATACAACAGCATTCCGAACTTGCGCTAGGCTCAAATTTAGCAATCAAATTAATATGAGCTATATATAAATAACTCTAATAATTACTTACTTGAGTACTAAAATAAATTAAATCATCATCATTGAGGAATAGACGTCTCAGTACATTCATTACACGCAGTATAACAAAAAAGGGCTAAAATAGAAACTAAGCCAAGAATAAAAGTGAGCCTTAAACCAGAATTGAGGTCCGAAACAGAAGCCAGGAAGACGGTTGTACCTGGCTGTGGTGAGGCACAGCTCGGAGCCCCCCTCGGAGAGGCGAGGGCTGCAGGACTCCCGACTGGGGGCCGCAGTCAGCTCTACGCGAGGGTGATCCGTCCTGCAGACAGACACACATACATGCAAATAAGTTCAACCGTCGCTGGAAAACGATGGATGCGGGCGGCCCAGGACCGGCCTCCGTGGAAATCCTTGAGGGATACGTAAGTCAAGCAGTGGACGGCTTTTGGCTGAAACGATGATGATGCTGAATCTGTCAGACTTGTTTGTACCAACCTTTCATTTAAAAGAGCCACCTTGGAGTTTCGAGCCGGCTCTTCTCTGTGGAATGGCATTCCGAACCGGTGGTAAAACTAAATGACTAATTTAATTTTTGTGTTATAATTTTGCGACACACTCAGGATGGAATGGGGTGGTGACACACGGACTACCACCAGTCATTCCGTAAGCTTGAGCATCATCATATTATCAATCAATCTCACCCGAGCGGAAGCTCATGTGCGCTGGTATCCGTAGTGTCATCTGGCAAGTCGGGAGGTTCCACCTTCGATTCCTGTGGGGTGGGCAAGTCGGACGGACTGAGGGCTGAGGAGGTGTCGTTCTGTAATTTATAAAAGTAGCCCAAGTTACTTCTTGTTACATCAGCTATATACCAGTGAGTCCCGTTAAAGTCGAACCAGCCATTTAGCTTAAAAAAAAGATTAGCCGAAACAAATAGATAGACAAAAATCACAAAAAAAATGTTTTCATATATATGTACATACATCCAAATGTACTTAGTTTAAAGTGATGATTTAAATTATTAACAGACACTCTAATTTTATTTATTTGTGATGAAACCATTTTTATCACCATTATTATTTTTTGACGACCTTATATAGGCCGGCGGAGCATACCTGTTCAGTCCTGGACTGGTCTCCGTCGTTCTCCAACTCCCCGGCCGGCTGCGTCGTCGACTCACACTCGTCTAAAACAATGTTAGGTAACGAGTTAAACGTCGACGACGAAAAAATTACATTTACATACAGTATTACGAAAGGGGGAAGGTACACTTCTTTTTTATTTTTAAGCACTTGCGAATCCTCTGGGTTTCCAGGTGTACATGCAACGTCAGTCTAAGATGGAGCAGGCAGAAATGCCCAGTCAGGCACCGGCTTTCTTATACACACGACGGTACACAGTAAAATTGCTTGGCGCCGGACTTAAATATGGGGGTGGTAGCCAGCTTAGATCCTACCACCAAGCGTGCTGGGTTTCGTTGACTTTTACAACATGCGTTATTTCCCAGCGTGCGGTGGGCAAAGGTGGGGCCTTTAATAATGACAAGCAGTTACCAGATCCATCTTCCTCGGGTATAGCGGCCGCCTGGTCGTCCCGCCGCCTCCTCACCAGCTCCGCGATGACCCCGTGCAGCTCGGCCAGCCGCGCGTCGTGGGCCCTGCCCGCCGCCGCCGCCCGCTGCCGCTCCGCTGACAAGGCGCGCGCCAACGCGTCCCGCTCCGCTCGCAGCGTGGCCACGTCCTCTTGGCCACTGCTTTGGGTTGCCACCTAAGGACAAAGCGACTTTGTCTATCGACCGAGCGACGTTGAAAAGGTTCAACACCTGTGGTGTCCTAAACGAGATGTTTGAAGATATACCGCGGGGGCGTAAGTGTTGCCCAGCGAATAAAAATAAAAATGTTAAAATTTGTGTAAAAAATGTTGTATGGTTTTTTACATCATAATTTATAAAGTGATTTTTTGGTTCGCAGTTTCCCGTTTCCCGTAAATGACCCACTACTGAGTCGGGCCACCTCCAAATTCATGGAGGGAAATTAGCCTCCTGTGTCACACTGGTAGGGTTTGTATCAAGTTTCCCTTCTCTTCCTTTAGTCGCCTCTTACGACACTCTCAGGACATGCGTTAGTTACATTGAGTATTCTAAATCCGTCTATATTATTATGTTTGTACGAAGGATCAATTTATACGATTTTGTTTAAAAACTAAAAACCTTTACAAAAATTGTAAACAGACTTCAAACTAAGCTTTAGTAATCGTAGTCACCGACTTCAAACCTGTTTGACCTTGGGCAAACCTGTTCGAAGTCAATGAAAGAACAGAAGAACCAAATACTGGATCTCTCAAACCACACCTACCATCATATTGATTCCGTTCTGACCAGGCAGCGGCGGCGCAGTCACGGGCCTCAAGCTCGAATACCTCCAGGAAGACTCCCTAGAAATCTCTTCTTCTGCCACATTCGGACAACACAGGTACCAGCTCCTACTCCTCCTTACTCCCGACGCGGAATCCAACTGACTCAGCGGCAGTCTACCCACCACTTGCAGTTCAGCTAACAGCGGCTCCTTCTCTTTCGGTTCAGGCATGGGAAAAGTTCCAGCCGTCGAGTAGGTCTCCACCTTACCCACCCCATTACCAGGGGGAGTGATCTCCTGAAGACTCCAAAGCCTGTCCCGTAACGGCGGCACTTCCCGAACCGCCCCATCATTGACCACCTCATTCGACTCCAAATACTCGCTCAGTTCCTCATTCTGCTGTACCGGCTCATTCTTTCTTTTGAGTCTTTCTAGATCGGCGTAGTAGTACGCGGTGGAGCGAGGAGGCTCCTCGCTCAACGACCTCGTGGCAGCCACGGTTAGTACTTTCATAACATTCCTGGTTGATCAGCAGTGCTGTTTGTTGAATAGCCTTAGGTTGGTCATTGGTCTCAGAAGTGGGATTGCAACAGTGTGACGTCATAGGTGGATTAAATAATTGTATTATTGAAGTGAATACTTCTTTAACGGCGTTGAACACATTTTTTTATGATGGATAAAAAAGGTCAAACTTGCGTCAGATCACGTGACCTGGTAGAAAATTCGTAAGACGGAGGGAGAGTAGACCGGCGTAGGAGACGAAGTCATATAATAAATAATTGTAATAGCTCGGAAGTGTTATATAAATTGACATATTTGTGTACGATAGCCCAATAAAGAAATATTGTATTTAACCACATAAATGCTAGTACTTTTATACATTTCATATTTTATTCATAAAGCAATTCGTGCGAAATTATTCTCTATCCATTCCAAAATACTCAAAAATGCACAACGTTAAGGTTCAAGCTTTCACTTCTGCCGGCACTCCCGGAGTGCAACCCGTTGTGTTTAATAAGATACATTTTTGTTGTTCATAAATGATTAAAACGCCTAGATGTGGAATATAATGTACACAGAAACCGAGCCGAGAACCATGGTTTTACGTGTCATTCGAAAGTCGGAGGTCAATGTCAATCATTGGCACAGGCGGAGAGCCAGATCATGACCAGCAGATAAATTGTATTCCACACGATCCCCTAGGCTCAGGAGAACGGGTACTTAAACAACACATACAGACTTAATCATGAAGCACAAAGTAATTAATAGTGCATGAATAATTAAATCACGTTTGTTTGCCTTAGTCACCGGCATACCATCAGGACCGTTCCCTAATAAGGCAGCAGAGATATGGCTTTGGTGCACTTCCGTAGCAACAAACTTCCTTAAAGCCACAACTGGCTGTTGCCTGCGACTTCGTCTGCCTCAACTTCAAATTGGGTTACTAGTAGTTTTTTTATTAGTGACTTGAATGCCTTTGACCTTAGGCTTGCGTGGTGAAAAGCAACGACAGGGTCTAAGATGGAGCTGACAATTCAAGGAAATATCGGTCGGGCACCGGCTCTCGCATACACACGACGAAACACAGTAAAACTGCTTAGATGTGAGGGTGGAAGCTAGCCGGGCGGACCATTAGATCCTACCGAATACCGATAATACTGAATGTGTTGTGTCGTGGAAACACTAATGTCGTGATCCTTCCACAGGTAGCTTGAGCTCGCAAGGCACCTTGGGCGACATCAAAACTTAATTTCTTGACACTCGCAAATGGCCAGTAAATTTCGCGAAATCTACATACGCCTACTCCACAACCGACATCAAACCTTGTCTCTGTCAGACGATAGATGTCAAGACACTCAACCATGGCCACACATCTCTCAAGACACCACGGTGGTCTCCAAACCACTTGTCCGACTCATGTCATGACCACATCACTCTCACGGCGCCAAAGAGGTCGCAAAAATTAAAAGTTTTGAACACAAATTATTGTTCAACGATAGCTGCTAATATTCCAATTAATCTGTGAATGGAGAGTCTCCCTACTCAGAGGGGGGCAGTTAATACAATCAGTACATTTTGCCGCAACCTATACACCCCGATACGGTAGGGTCTCGGTGACGTGACGCTGAAGCGATTTTGTGCTTCATTTTTTTCACATCGCATAGATCTCTACTGTACACTAGCTGCTGTGCGCGGCTTGGCTCGCGTGATTCCACGTTTCGACACTCTGTCCACTTAGCAGTGTCTCAGAGTCAGACGCCAAGCTACCCCCTTCCAATTTTTTTTCTTACCAGTGACTTGAATGCCTTTGACCCTAGGCTTGCTTGATGGAAAGCAACGCCAAAGCTGATAGTAAAAACAGGTATAACACTAATCTATCATCATAATCAACACGCAGCCAAAAATCTAAACCCCTTCCTTTTTAAAAAGAAGTTGCTTCTATAAAATCAAAATCCGATGCTGGGATATATGTATATAAATACATGTCACCAGCCCACTCAATACTGAGCGTGTCGACTAATCAAAATGAGAAGGCCCATAGCCGCAAGAGAAGGAAAACTTGATACGAAATCCTGTGCCAACCTTTACAGAAAAGAGCCGGCCAGAAACCCTGTAATTGCTTTTTTTTTAATTTATCTGTCTTCTTTCGACGAGTTTTTGTTCGGTCTCTTTCAAATGTAATAATTCGTAAAGATGCCTCCTCCGACATTGGGACTCAACCCTAAGCCGTAAGAGACAGCGGCAGCCAAACGGGGCAGTGGGGCGGCCTCTCCCTTAGCGGGGGGGGGGTGACCTTGGCCCGCTCAGCTGAGCAGTTACGTTGTACCCACTTGCATTGCTATAGACTGCTATTATCAGCGCTCTATAGCCAAATTCAGAAGCGGAACATTTTTGAATGAGCACTGCTCACTGACCTGGCAAGTGGCGACGGATTTAGATTACATATTGTCACCATCCCATTCCATCCTGACGGTGTCGTAAGAGGCTACAGATGGAAACGATAAGCCAGAAGAAAAATAAGGAAATCTTTCTTCTTTTCTTTTCTGAATGTGTGTAATACTAATAAACGTTATTCTTTCCTAAATAGCATATTTATGAAAGAAAATTAGTTTTTTACTGCCTCGTTGGTGTCGGGGTTAGATAGTACCGCGTTTGGATCAACGGGTCCCGGGTTCTATTTCGGGATCGGGCAAGGGTCTTTGTCTAAACCAGAGGCACTTGCTCTGAGTCTGGGTGTCATTTGTGTTCGTGAATTGCATGTTTGGAAACTGCCCTCGCGATACGGATTTTTCGTTCCTCTAAATCTATTGAAGTCCGATAGAATTCTGAAGACAGTATAACACCGCACTCTTTGTATTCACTAACCAGACCTCAGTAAGGTCAACAGGTACAAACATTCCAAATCGGACCTATGATCAAGAGTATAAGGTCGATATTCCGTCGCGCGGACCGCCTGTTAGGTAACTACTGCCAAAAAATCGATTAGGGCGAGTACTTATTTGGTCTAGGCATTCAGGTTGTGAGTAATATTACTGAACCCACTTCTGACTTTGCCCACTTCTGACTGGCCCTTGTGTCGTAAGAGCCGACATAAGGAAATGACAAGGCCGAAAATCTAGCCAAAAGAGAAGGAAAACTTGAAAGGAACCCTGTGCCAACGCGTCTGGCCGACGTGGCCGTGTGATGAGAGGAGGTCCGACTCAGCAGTGGGTCATTTATAGGCTGAGTAGTGTACATTATACAAATAAATAGTCTTCCGAAGCACAACAAAAGAAATGGATGGATTGTAAGAATTAGGAATTGTGTATGAAAGGTGTGATGACCACCGATAGATGCGAAGATCAAGAGAGATGGATGGATGGATTGTAAACATGAGAAATTGTGTATGAAAGGTGTGACTGTAGATATGACGACTGATAGGTGTGTATGGAGACTACCACCTAGCGTGGGACAGGGATCGTAAGATGATGATGATGATGATAATGGTAACTGTAAATATGACGATTTATAAGAGTTTTGTGATAAAACCTACGTAAATAAAGTTAATTTTGAGTTTGAGTTTGATAGGTGTGTGTGTGGAGACAAGGGCCTTAAGATGATCATGATAATTTAATTTTAAATATGACGATTTAAAAGAGTTTTGTGATGAAAAATTAAATTAAAAATTTAAATAAACCCCCGACTGACCTAAGTACGCTGTAAAAAGTAAAAAATTAAATAATACATCGCGTTGGGGGACCGCTCCTATTTATTTATTACCTGATCCCTGGTCCCCCAACGCGATGTATTTTTTTATTTTTTACTTTTTACAGCGTAACTACTTAGGTCAGTCGGGGGTTTATTTAAATTTTTAATTTAATTTTTATTTTCTGCTTTTTATAGGTACACGCTTATTATGATGTAGATGTAGTTAAGTTGTTAATACATAGGTTCTTGTCGCATCCTTATTTGCTCCCCACCACATATATTTGCAGATATTGGGTATTTGCCCCCCTTTTACCCCCAGAGTTTTTTCATCGCTCAACTGATTTTCATGGAACATGTTATTTTGTAATGTGCACATGATGCGCTTTCATTTGAGACCCCACTCGATTATATTGGCAGACATTCGATAATCTTCCCCACTTTCACCCCCCATAACTTTTATACGACTCAACCAATTTTCATCAAACATGTCCAAGAACACCACTCGCCTGTAACTGTATTGAAATCGCTTCATCCGTTCGCGAGCTACGGTGCCAGAGACAGACAGACACTTCAAACTTATAACACCCCTCTTTTTATACTTTTAGGTTTAAAGAAGTTTATTTCTCATAAGAACTTACAGTCCACTTAAAATGAGATTACATACAATTAACAATTGAACGTTCTCTTCTCTTCTGGCGGTTTACTTTTAAATGTATACATTGCAAACATATTCCTTAAGTTTATTTTTAAATATATCCATTTTTTCACATTCTTTAATAGCTTCGGGTAATCTGTTGTACAGCTGTGCTCCTTCAAACAGTATCGTTTTCTTACCGTAATTAGTCCGAACGTTTATCAGTTGCAGTTTATTTTTATTTCGTAAATTATGTGACATGCTTTTTTTACGTAGTTGTGTGTTAGATTGAATGGAATTGGAGATTATGTTTTTAATAAGAATGCAAGTTTTATAAATATGTAGTTGTTTGAGATTAAGCAATTTAGTTTTTTTATATAGAAGTTTTGTTGGAGTGAGGTAATGATAATGAAATAACGTTTTAATGATTTTATTTTGGGTTCTCTGTAGTGGATTTAGATTGCTTACAGCAGCTGAACCCCATATCTCAACTAAGTAGTCCAGATGGGATTTAACTAGGGAGTTATATATCATAGTTCGAACTTTAATTGGGATACAGTAAGTTACTTTACGTAATGCTCCTAGTAGGGATGTCAGTTTAGTTCTAACGTGGTCAATATGCAGCTTCCAGTTCAATCTCTCGTCTACCCATAGTCCAAGATATTTTTCGTGTGGGGTACGTTTTATTATGTCATTATTAATTTTAAGGGGTGGAAAGTCCGGTATGTGTTTATTTTTTGCCGAAAAGATCATATACGACGTTTTTGCCGTATTAATTGTCAAAAGATTATATTTTAACCATTCATTAAGAAGATCAAGGTCATTTTGGGCGTCGGTTATAATGCTATGAATGGATTTACCGAAGTAAAAAAGACAGGTATCATCTGCATATAGCGTGAGGTGTCCTTTTAGGCCGATTTTATTGATGTTATTAATATAGATTAAAAAAAGTAATGGGCTGATAATTGAGCCTTGTGGACAGCCGTATGATACGCTTTGGGTTGAACTGGTATAGCTGTTTATTTTGACGACTTGTTGCCTGTTTTCTAAGTATGATTGGAATATGTTGTAAGCTTTCCCCGTCACGCCTATATTATTTAGCTTCTGTAGGAGCTTCTGATGACTCACCGTGTCAAACGCTTTTTTTAAATCGATGTAGGTACCTAGGGCATAGTTTCCTTGATCGATATTAGTTTTAATTTTAGTAATTAAATCTGTTGCTGCAGTGAGGGTGCTTGTCTTTGACCGGAAGCCGTACTGTTCTTTTATTAAAAACTTTTTTTGGGTTAGGTAGTTATTTAAGCGGTTATACAAAACTCGTTCGAAGATTTTAGATATAATAGGCAACACCGACACCGGCCTGTAGTTGCCGGGGTCAGTCTTTTTCCCAGATTTATAAATAGGACTAACCTTAGCGACTTTGAGTGAGTCGGGAAATGTGCCGTGTGTTAAGCACATATTTATACAATTTGTCAGTCTCTCAGCGATTATGATTTTTAGACATTTAATTGCTTTTGTACTAATGCCATCTAAGCCTGTGCTAGTGTTGCTGTCGAGCTTGTCTATAATTGTCGATATTTCTTTAGTACTGCATGGGGATAGCTCCTGCAACGTGACGTCATGAATATAGTTCAGGTCGTACATTAATATGTTACCCGTGTTTGTATGGTATTCGGTCGGTATGTTTTTAGCTAGTTCCGCACCTACTGATGAAAAAAACGAATTAAACAGATTACATACCGAGTTACCCTCCGTGATAAGTCCAGAGTCCGACATAAGTTTTGGAGGAGCACTGCTGTCTTTAATTTTATTCAGTCCCAGGTTATTAATAACGTCCCATAGTTTTTTTGGTTTATTGTAGCAGTTGTTGAATAGGTTATAGTAATAATGTCTCTTCTGTGAGTTTATCATAGCTTTCACTTTTTGTTGCTCGTCGTTAAATTGTTTTTTTAAGTGCTCGTCTTTTGGGTTAGATTTAGTTTGTTGCCATAAATTATTCCGGTAGTTCATTGCATTAATAGTCTTCTGATTGACCCAGTCCTTGTGTGGTGGGTTTAGAATTTTTGTTTTATCTATTTTGTTCATCTGAATGCGTTCTGAAATAAATCTTTCGAAGTAGAAGTAGTCGTGGTCGTCATTGCTATAGTCTGATTCCAAAGTGTTTTTATATAATTTTTCATAGTTCAGCGCCTTATATTCAGTTCTTCTTATAGTTTGTGGTGTCAATTTCCCAATTTCGAGGAATATCTGCTTATGGTCTGACAGGCAAGATTCAATAATCGACATGCTAAATGAGTGATTATTTATGTCCGTGCATACATGGTCCAATATTGTGTTCGTATTGCTAGTTTCGCGAGTGCTGTATAAACTATTTAATTTATTTAATATTCTATACCCTGCTTCTTGTATTTCATTAAGGTATTTTGTCACATTACCGTTGGAACTGAGCAAATCGATATTAAAATCTCCAAAGACAATTGATCTTTTTCGTTGTTCCAATTGCGATGAATATATGTCTAAAAAGTTGTTTACATTAGTTTCTCCGGGTTTATAAATTACACCGATATTTAACGATAGTTTATTAATATATATCCATAGGTAGTGGTTCCCGTTCTCATTCAGTTCTTCCGTTATGTCATAATTTATACTATTGTGTATATAAATTGAAACCCCGCCGCCTTTGCGCTTTTGTCTATAGTTGTAAATATGGGTATAGTTTGGCAACTTGTATAGTTTCGCTTCGGCTTCTGAGTTAATCCAAGTCTCAGTAAATAATAGTAAATGAGTAGTTGTTGGTATTGCTTTAACTATGCATTTTATTTCGTCGAACTTGCTGGCATTGCGAATACTTCGCAAGTTCGCATAAAAAAAAGCGCAATGAAGACGGATGAACTGGTATGTCTTCGTATTTTTTTACTATTTGATGACTTAGTCTAGCCGTAAATTTTGCATTGCGTAGCGAGGTCGTTACTGGTTTTTTTGCTGTACATTAACTATTTTAGGTAACCCTTTTACGTATTTAATAGTGAGGTACCTACGTAAATAAAGTTCCTTTTGAGTTTGTGTACATGCCGTTGTTGTTGCGCCCTCAAATAGATGTGTGAGATATGCCTTTCATCCCGAGCGTGTCCATCTTCGCTTGCAGCTATAAAGCCATATCTCACAAACATACATAATATGGTTGCGCAAAGGCAGTGATGAATTTTAAGATAACACCAATGAAGCAATTTAGGTCAACGCGTTGCACCGGAGCTCCCGATATACACTAATACTCAGCCCATAAACGACCCACTTCTGAGTCGGGCCTCCTCCAAATTCATGGAGGGAAACACGCCTACTGGTCGACACAGAGTTTGTTGAAGTGCAAGGGATAGGTGATCTGCCTCTTGCGTGTTTTTAGTCGCCTCTTACGACACCCTCAGGATGGTATGGGTTGGTGACATTGTGTATTCTAAATTCGTAATTTTTTCGTCAGATTTTTTTAGTGCTTACTTGACCCATGTTATCATCATCATCATCATTTCAGCCAAAAGACGTCCACTGCTGGACATAGGCCTCCCCCAAGGATTTCCTAAAAGGCCGGTCCTGGGCCGCCCGAATCCATCGTTTTCCGGTGACCTTAACTAGGTCATCGGTCCACCGTGTGGGGGGCCTACCAGCACTGCGCTTTCCGGATCGCGGTAACAAAATTCCATCCATCCATACTTTCAAAAAATCTTTCAGTGTTAGATAGTCCATTTATCGAGGAAGGTTATAGGCTTTATTTTATTTTCAAAAGAATTAGTGATCCGTATGACAATGGCGATTATGTAAACCAAGGTGTAAAATCGAAAACTTATTTATGCGTGCGCTGCAAAAACGATTGACAATAGAACAAAATTATGTACTACGGGTTTGTAGGTCTTCTATAGTCCGCGAGAGCACATATCTAACTATCATAGTTTAGTCACAATAACCGCTTTTATGTTCATAAAAAATATGCATAGAGATAAGCACGGGTTCGAAGCCCACGCGGGCGAAGCCGCGCGCAAAAGCTAGTTAATAGGATATATAGAATAAATATAACCATTTAAACAAACATGCATGCATACTCTATGCAAATATATCAATTGTCGTCATTGAAGTGTATTTTTTAAGACGACTTTAAGTCCCGTGCCCGAGACAAAGAATGGTCGATGACAATATTGTCAAGGCCATTTTAACAAAAACCTTAAACTTCCTGTATGAATAATTATTTAGTTAATTCAAGTATTCCATTTACTCAAACCGTGTGGTGACGGATTTAGAACACATAGTGTCACCACCCCATTCCACCGTACAGAAGTTATTAGTGAGGCTGTAAATCTAGCCGCAAGACAAGGAAAACATCATACGAACCCTATGCCAACCCGTCTGGCCAGCATGGCACAGTAGGCTCATTACCCTCCTTGCAATTGGAGGAGGTCCGACTCAACAGTGGGTCAATTAAGGGCTTAGTAGTAGTGTCACCAGTCCATTCCATCCAGAGTGTGTCGGAAGAACTACATTTGGTTAGTAACATTGAAAGTGACTAACCTAACCTAACCACAGATCACTGGTCTTAATAGATGCTTCTAACAGGGTAGATTTCAGATGCTCTGTGCAAAAACTAGCAGACGGGGACTAGACGGGCATAAGACAGATTTGTAACAGCAAACTCGGGCAATAGTTGCTAAGGGCCGACCATATTTCAAGATTCACAAAGACGAAGTAGAAAATGTTAGCTGGCTCAATTAAAAATATCAAACAATAATGTAGAAATAGACAATGCTGGCCACATGGGTAGGCCCAGAGTTTCCTTTCTCTTGCAGCTAGGTTTCTAGGCTTACAACACCCTTAGGATGGCATGGGGTGGTTACACCATCTATTTAAAATCTATCACCACATGGACAAGTGTTTTATGGCCTACATAAGCTGCTGGACACACACACCTGCATTACACTTGTTTATTGTCAGTCTGTGGTAAAATTGAGAAAAGAACTATTATGAATTTTAATCAATTACTGTCGAATTTCGATCACTGGGCGACCACTAGTTTACACAAATATTTTCTGTTGGTAGATACATAATAAACTGCAAGTTTGTGGATTAAACGTGACTTACGCCAATTTGTTTCAATAATCACAGTTAATGTTAAAGGTAAATCTTTAACTTAATATCAAGGCTACCTGTATTTCGTCATGCCTCATCTATCTCAATTAATAGTTGCACAAAAGCAAAAATTTCGGAAAAGAAAAGGAAAAAACTTAGAAGAGTTTTATTTTCTCTTTCTCATGAATTAGAATTTCGAACCTAATGACGTCACACTTGCACTGCCATCAATTAAATGTAGGTCACCGTTACAGCCGGATAAAAACCACAAAACTGCTACACACAAGAAAACATTAAAAAAACAAAGACCAAACGTGGGCACAAGATACCTTGGCACTATCCCACACTTTCAAATTTCACCACTTCACAAAAACATCCCAAATTTAACACACTTTTTCTATTACGACACGCGCAGTAACCGGTTTTCGCTTATAACAATAATTCAGAGTAGCACCAAAGAGTATTCGTGACGTATTTGTTTGAATGTTTGTTTATTTTCGCCGTATTTACGTTTTGTGTGCAATTTTCAAGTTTATTTTGATGACGTCAGCCGAGACGCGGTAAAGCGTCCGCACGTGACGTAGGGCGCCGCGGAATGGCGCATTCGAGTGGGCTGCCACGTTTCGAATGAGTTTACCCATAATGATAAAATAATTCGTACAACCTAATTATATATTTTTCTTGTGTGAAATGGATCAGTTCACTTAATTGTTAATTTAATTCGCATAATACTTATCGCATAGGAACTTGCTATAAATTCAATGTATTTTTAAATAGTTTCACACTTATTTGGCTAGATTTCTTTATTGATAAATGTCTATAATATTTCATCAGTTCACAGTTAAACGAGTCGGCAAAGTAAAGTAACCGAGTTACAATTTTAAAAACACTAAAGAATAGTCACGCCGTTGAAATAAAAGTTAGTACTATAGTACTTATTGAAATTAAACACTTTTTAACGGATTTATCGCGTGTATATTACATTATTATACACGCGATATATCTGGGTTCAAAGTTTACAAGAGATGGAAAGTGTGAGAGTGATATCGAAAGAAGAGTGAATGCAGGGAACATGGTGAACGGAGCTTTGCACTCCTTTATGAGCAGTCGGAAGGTGTCTAACAAAGCTCGTTTGGCTGTGCATGAGGGAGTGTTGGTTCCGACACTCATGTATGGAAGTGAAAGTTGGGTATGGCAGAAGAAACATGAAAGCAGAATAAATGCAGTTGAGATGAGAGCGTTAAGAAGTATGATAGGAGTTAAACTGAGTGACAGGATAAGAAATAGTGAGATAAGGAAGCGTTGTGGTCTGAAAGAAGATGTAGTGACAAAAATTGAGAAAGGTATGCTGAGATGGTTTGGCCATGTCGAGAGAATGAATGAAGAACGATTGACGAAAAAAGTGTATAAGGCGAGTGTGAATGAAAGTGTTGGAAGGGGAAGACCTAGGCGGACGTTTCAAGACCAAATCAGGGACGTCTTGAAAAAAGGCCAGGTCAAGAGTACCCTAAACCGAAGAGCATGTATGAAGGGAATAATGAAAGTGGACGAAGCGAAACAAGTATGTATGGATCGTAGCAAGTGGAAAGAAGTGGTCTCTGCCTACCCCTACGGGAAAGAGGCGTGATTATATGTATGTATGTATGTATATTACATTATTTAATTCCCGACGTTTCGAATGCTTTGCAGCAGTCGTGGTCGCGGGAGAGACTAGATGACAGTTGTCTTCAAAAGTACAAAGAAACAGTTAAAATCTACCGCCTATAATTTTGTTTTATTGGTAACGTTCCCTGTGCAACTTACTTACTTACTTTTGAAAGTTTACTTTAATGAAAGTTAACTTTTCGAAAGTAAAAAGTATTTATCCCGTTAATTCCAGAAGTTTATTTAATCACACTTTTGGGCAACTTTTTTAATATGACAACATTTTCTTTTACTGTCACTCGATTTCGCTGCCATGTGGTGCCTACTATTTGAATGTCTCGAAGAAAACTCGCGTATTACCGATTTTTTTATCTTCTCAGATACCCCCGAAATGCGTTGTCCTCCCCTATGGTGCATTTCGGGGGTATCTGGTATCTAATTCTTCATCTTTGGTTGGATATGCCCAGGTAAGATGATTGTGATGCGCCAATGGAAACTCTGTTAAAGAATTACATAATTCTATATCAGTTTATACTCAAACTAGAAGCGATTGCTGCAGATTATTCGCAAGATGCGGATTTTACGAACACTGAGAATGGTAGATAATATGAGTAAACGACTGTATTTTTATAGATAACTTTGTAAATTAATCAATATAAAACTATGTGAATTTTTGTTACATTGTAACATCTCAAATTGTCAAGCTGATATATTTTTCAAATGCCACCCATTAAATATTTATGTGATAATTTTAATGTCATAATGTTAGTTCTTTTCTACGCCAATATCACATAAGCTACTCTAATATACTATATATAGATACTACCGTATATAGAAATACTAATCCAGCTAGTATAAAATAAAATTGTGACGAGTCAATACCATGTGTTTAATGAACTAATACCAACGGTAGACCCCAAACTGAGGGCTGTCGCAATGCAACCCACACTGTTACTGTATGAACTATTAAAAAAACTGAATAAATATAAAATCCCGCGCAAACGCTTGCCGGCGCCGTATTTGTTACACAATTCTTTTAAGGTACCGCTATTAAATTGTTTAGCGCGCACTTGGCTACGCAGTCCTTTGTCTATGGGGCCACTCTTTTAAGGAAATAGTTTGAATAATTAAACGTTCCTTTACCGGTGAGGGTTTAAGCAAAATTTGGTGTAGTAATAGACTAGAGAAGTTAACCAGAGCTACCGACATAGCCCACAGGGTTCCAAAATAAGTGGCAGAGGGCAGGGCACATAGCTCGCAGGACTGATGCCCGTTTGGGCAGGAAAGACCTGGAGTGGTGACCGCGTTCGCGCGTCTAGTCTCTCACGTACTGTGAAACATTCCAATTTTACTAGGTCAGGCTATGTAATCTTTCCTAATTTTTATCAAACCATCATCCCATCGGAAAATAAATATTTCCTTGATATCCGGGATTTAAAATACATAGTGTCATCACATTATTCCATTCTGAGGGTGTCGTAAATGCCGATAAAAGGAAATAACAGGGTCGATAAACAAGCCGCAAGAGAAGGAAAACTTGATAGGAAACCCTGTGCTAACCTGTGGCACAGTAGGCCAATTACCTAATGTACTTTCCAATGTATTTGGAAGAGGCCCGACTCAGCAGTGGGTCATATATGGGCTAAGTAGTGGCGAAATCACGCCCGTAGTTGTGTTGGAAAATTAAAGAGACCGTTGCCACCCCTAGGAGCATCGAAAGCTCTTCGTCCAGAAATAGTATCGAACCGATGTGACGCGTCCGTCAATAAAAAAAGTTACTTCCGCCTTCCTGAACGGCCGGCGCGGACTTTCCATTAAAAATAAAACTTTCTTCCGAATTTAGATATCAAATATAGCTGCACTAAAATACGCCGCCGCGGCGTAACTAAAAGTGCTCTGTGGCGCGACAGTTGCTTAACCTAGAATAGATCTGGGCCGTAACCTCTTGTATCGTGTTAATCCTTAAGGATACCCGGCCGGGTCTGTGGGGCACGAAGAGTCCGTAAATTCCGCCTCGACTCCAGGGCCACGAGATTGACTCCTTCCGATCGGGGGAATATCCTCAGCCCTGGTGGTTGGGCCATAAACCTGCTAATTCAATAGAGTCCATTGGAACCATGCAGTTTCTTGCCGGCTGTTATCTGTAGAGCGGCATTCCGAATCAGTGGTAAATGGTAAATAGTCAACGATTAATGGAATTCCATTTATGATTTGCCTAAAAATCTGGCACGAGCACTGATTAAAAGATTTTTTACAGCTAAGATGATGATGACCAACGAATACCGCATTCCATGTTCAGCAATAAATCCTCAGCTACAGCGATATAATAATTTGTGCGTCCACGAAATCCCCCGCTCGTCTGATGTACGAATCCAAATCGGTTCCGCGTCGCGCAGGAATTGGGGCGTGCAGCTAATTGCCACGCGCGGTGCATTCAGAGACGATAAAACACGTGCATTATGGCGCAAACGGGGCCTCTCTCTCGTAAGATAAAAAAAAACAAACCAACGCTGTTCTGTTGCGTTAAATTAAAAGCATTGAAAGGACAGGATACAACCGGCGCGTTTCAAAGTATGCCTACATCGGGTCATTGTGAACGGTTTGATTCGCTACGACAATTGAAATGACTCTAGACCGATGACTAACTGCATTCTAAACGCTTACGAAGTCATCATCATCATTTCATGCAAAAGACGTCTACTGCTGGACATAGGCCTCCCCCAAGGATTTCCACAAAGGGTCCTGGGCCGCCCGTATCCATCCATCCATCCTGAACTAGATCATTAGTTAACCGTGTGTTGTTGATGATGTTACAATTAGAAGGTAAAACGTATCTACACGTTACCTGTACAACATTCGATCTATAAAAATGGCAAGCCAACGCACACATAGTTAAATTAATATGCAATATGCACACTGCATTAGATGAGTCGTGAAAGTAGGATGGTATGATTTAATAATCACGTCCTAAATAGAGACAAATATAATTTGTTGTGATGCGTCGTCACATGCACTAGAAACAATATAGATTAATTAAATCAGACATTTTGACAAGTCTGTGACGCGTAATGACATCTATCTCTTTTGCACTTGGTAATTGATTTTTACCGCCATATTTTACGAATAACATTTAAATTTGTAAAAAATATTAATTTTATTACGGAAATAGTGATAGTTACGAATGATAAGTGATTCCTTGACTTTTAGAAGTTTTGTTAGAGTGGTTTGTGGTATCTCACACACACGACGGCATTTTCAATTGTTTTATAGCACTTTTTACACACGGCTCTTGACGTGCATCTGTTGACGCCAGCGACGCAACACTGAGGTCAGGTTTGCTAATTAGCCTACTTTTAACGTGCCGCTTGCTGAACGCTTATAACCCATCTACACCTTTTTACTTCTAACATCATTGGCGCGCTACGTGCCCAGCCCACTGCCACTAAGTTTGGCAATCCTGTGGGCTATGTCGGTGACCGTGGTTCGCCTTCGTATCTACTTATTTCTGATTAGATCTCGCAGGGAAACACCGAGCATAGCCCTCTCCATTGCCCTTTGGGTGACTTTGAGCCTTCTCATTGAGCCCATAGTAAGCGACCACGTCTCTGTGCCATATATCATCACTGGCAACGCACATTGATTGAAGATTTCTTTTGTTTTGTCTTCGGCACTGAGGAATATTTGATAAGAAGATGTGGCGTAGCTTCGCGAACGCTGCCCAGTTGAGTTGGATTCAACGAGATTCGACGACTGACCTCTTTCTCGAAATTGGACATCCTTAACGGACCAAATGTCCCAGGTATACTATTCCAAAACTCCTCGAAATTGTAGGCGAGTATTGATTATTGAATGTATGCAATTAGGGACACTAAAGAAACCTAGGTATAACTAGTTTACCTCATCAACTTGGCTGAGGGTTGATCTGCTGCCCCAGTCTTCCCACGTCTCCCTTTCGCCTGAACAAACAAAAAGAAAATGAGAAATAAGTATGTAGAAGTGTGTAGTAGAACTTTGGATCACAATGTAACCATTTTATTTAAAAGAGCAACCATGGAGTTTCTTGCCGGCTCTTCCCTGGAGAGCTGCTTTCCGAACCGGCGGTAATGTAAATAATCAATTTTAAATGGTAAATTTTATTTTACTTATTTATTTATACATAATATTAGTTACAAACGATAGAAATATACATTACGATGCCACTTATACTCATTGGAGTTTTACCGTGCATCATATGATTGAAAGAGTGAAAGAAAACTTGATACAAACCCTGTGCTAATCCGTCTTGCCAGCGTGGTACAGTAGGCTAATTTCTCTCCATGAATTTGGAGTATGCCCGACTCAGTAGTGAGTCATGATGATGATCAAACTGTGATAAAGGTACCAATGCAAAGGTTTCGTTTTTTAAAAAATAATTTAGGCGCCGCGGCCCCCGCCGCGCACACCACCTCGCTAGGCGGGGTAATGTTTATTGGCCAAGAAATGATACTTACAGTAACTGGCTTCACTGCTGGCTGCCAAGCTCCTTCTCTGCGCCTGCATTGTGGCGCTAGCTGCACATCAACTGCAACAATGACGACTTCAAACATCATCGGCATCATAACGAATCATTTCTACTGCTACTATTCAGCCCATAAATAACCCACTACTGAGTCGGGCCTCCTCCATTTACATAGCGGGTAATTAGTCTAATGTGCCACACTGGCCAGACATGTTGGCACAGGGTTTCGTATCGAGTTTTGTTTCTCTTGCGGCGAGGTTTTCGGCCTTATCATTTGCTTTCGTCGGCTCTCAGGAAGAATTGGGGTGGTGACCAGGGTACCCTGTGTTTTATATCGCCAGGTATGATACCTGGCGATAGGTATCCACTATTACAGACTGAAGTGAAAAGTTTATTATAATGTAGTGTGTATTTTGTGCTTATTGCTTGTTTTAATTGTCTGTGCAACTGTGTAATACCAACTGGGCTGACTCTGGAATTCATAACAACACCAAATACGTATTCTGCTGTATGAGCAGACGGCACAGTTATTATAATCGCTTGCTATTTAGTGATCTAAGATTCCTACTGTTTCTACTTGTGAGAACCCTTAAATTGGCTCTGTGTCTCTTATTCAATTGTTTTTCATTCATTTTAGCTGTGGGTTCACCTTTCAATAAATAAATAAATAATATAATGTGTGTGCTTGTGTGTGTGTGAGAGAGAGAAAGAGTCAGAGAGCATGACAAGATAAACCTTAGCATTATTTTGTTTGTGGTAGCAAAGCAAATTGCTATTCATGTTCACCATGAATGTCTACCTATGTAAAGATAGATCACTTTTCAAAAGCAGCAAACACATAGTGAGCAAAAACGCATGTTGCATAAACATCCCAGTTAAATGTTGTAACCAAGTTGTGTGGTTCTGTTTGCTTTGCTGAATATATGTGTTTTCTTTCTTCTTTCATAAATGCCCCACTAAGTCTAGAATCCTCCAATTACACAGAGGGGATTTAGCACCTACTGCAGCACACGGGTTGGCATACAGTTTGTATCAAGATTTTATTCTCTGGCGTCTGTTTGTAGCATAAATTAAAAAAAAATGTGAGCACCACACTACCCTAGCATGATGTTTCAGCTATTTTGGCCTAAACATTTCTCGTGATATTTAAATTTACATTTCTCGTAAACTGTATCTGGGCTTCACAATCCTATATTTCTCAAATACAAACATCCTAATCCAACCTGAGAATTTAAAAGTGATCTAAAGTATAACAAGGCAGAAAACATCATTAAAGAACCTTCTGCCAACCTTACTGGCCAGCATGGTGAAGTGGGTAATTTTCCTCCATGTAATTGGCCCGATTCAACAGTGGATCTGTTATAGGCCGAGTTAATAAAGATGTTTTAAATATGCAAAGATAACTATATAACCTTGTGTATTTGTATTTAATAATGACTATTTTAAAGATTTAGGAATTATTTGCATTCCTATTGCTTCTATGCTATATTTGCTTCTATGCTAAGTTTTTATCTGAGAGTTAAAACACCTGAACAAGTAGTTCATATTTTTAAAATCACTATCTTAAATTACATAGGTTCATAGAAAATGTAATACATAATTCACTTACGACAAATACAAAACCGCTGGGCATATCATATAGTAACATCACAAAACACTTAAATATGAACTTGAACACACTTTTTAGTCTCTATTCATTCACATTTAGTCCAAAAATAGTCTATAACGACCGAGTAACACGCCCTTAATTTCACACACAAAGTAAGGTGTCAAAATACGAGATTTTGCATTAAACTGGTAGTCCATTCGTGTATTATGCTAAAAATATGATTATCGCTGTTCAATATTAATGTTATCATAGATTATTGTATTGTCAATAAAACTAAAGGGTTCAATGCACTTTATTGTTTACATCTATCTGTCAAATCGATCGACCCAGTGTTACCGATTTTTGATAAAATTTCACAATAAATTTTACGCCAAATCCGCCATAAAAATAGTCGTCGTTTCAGCCCGTAAATGATCCACTACTGGGTCGGGCCTCCTCCAAATTCATGAAGGGAAATTAGCTTAAAAATAGTTCTAATTAGTTTTTTTTATTTTATGTAATACCTTTATTGTAGTTGATATTTTATTTTCACTTTTCGTATTCATACCTAAGCAGTTAATTAGAAGTAGGTAATAAAATAAAATTAAACTCACCGCTTCAAAACTCAATACTTATTTATTTCCTAAATTTAGAGTGATAGCTTTTAAGCTTGAATCCCTGATTATATACCATTTCACAGTGTTTATTAATATTAAATAAACGTGATTTAGATTATAAGTCATTATAATAAATACTGCAAGCCTAAAATATAAAAAAAAATCATATTTATAATTTATCTAGGTTTTGCTACTTGTTACAAGATGGCGCTGTAACACAATATTTACCATGTATATCGATGTTTACCAAATGCCGACCCAAGCTATTACTGTGCCACGCTGGCCAGACGGGTTGGCACAGGGTTTCGTATCAAGTTTACCTCCTCTTGCGTCTAGGTTATCGGCCTAGTAATTTCCTTTTGTCGGCTCTTACGACACCTCAGCACGAAATAGCGTGGAGTCACAGTTTCGTGTGTACAAGAGGAATAGTAAAACAAGGATATATTTTACTATTGCAACCGTGTCATTTGAAGCAAATAATCTGTAGCGACCGCATGCTACATACTTTACACAATTTACCCGAAAAATCTATCTATCTGAAATAATTACATCAAGAAATATAGTCTACAAATGCGAGAATTACCAAAACGTCCTACGCCGCCATAGCGAAATTTCAAGAGCTATTCCCACAGTTAAGAATTCCCCGACTACAACTATCGGGGGATAGGCGCTGCGGCCCCTAGCCAGACATACCACCTCGTGTGGCTGGATGATCATCCCTTTGCGCCTAACGTGGCGACCCCAACGTGATGTGAACACGCAAGATCCATAAAAATCTATTGAATAATTAAAACAACTACGATTCCCTTTATACATTTATTTCCAAATACAATCACTCTTTTATCTTCTTAGACGGCGATTCGTCTTCTCTTCCACTACTCCTTCTTTTTCTATCACTCTTCTCCTCTCTCTTTTCTTCTTTCTTCTCTTCTTTCGTCTCGGGTAGGAGTTTCTTGGTGCGAGTCGTCTCCGGAGAATACGCCCATAGCAGTAGTTCTAAATGTTCTTTTGTCGGCTCTTCTTTTTCGTTAAATAATCTGGCATCGGTATGCTGCAAGTAAAAGTAACTCTCATGATCGAGGTCATTATTTTTAATAATAATGACCTCGATCATCGATCATCGATCACAATGAAGATGATGATAGGCTTTACCTCAGGTAAAGCCTATCACATCATCATCATTTCAGCCAAAAGACGTCCACTGCTGGACATAGGCCTCCCCCAAGGATTTCCATAAAAGCCGGTCCTGACCCGCTCGTTTTCTATCCATCCATCGTTTTCCGGCGACCTTTACTAGATCGTCGGTTCACGTGGGAGGCCGTGAACCGACTTTTTTGCGTCAGATATTTTGTGATATTTGTAAACAAGGCCGACAATTTGAAAAAGCAACCAAAATTTGTTGTCGGCTCTTTTCTGTAGACCAGTGTTTCCGAACCGGTGGTGGTTTCAGTATGAATGGTGGATAAGGGCTGTGGGAGATCAAAAGAGATAGATGAACTGTGTGTGAACAAAGGAAATTTTGGGTACGAAAGGTGTGACTGTAGATATGACGACTGATTGGTGTGTATGGAGACTGCCACCTAGCGTGGGACAGGCGCCGGAAGATGATGATGGTAGTTTTGAAAATGACCGTCTACCACCAGTTTGGAACGTGATCACTGCTGAGAAGAACTGGCAAGGTACTCAGAGGCAGAGAACACCGGTGCCAGTAGCCATACCTTCTCTTTAAGCTCTTTCAGCGCCGCGTTCCTAACGATGTCCCATGTTTTCCCACCCTCCTCGGTTGGCACTGTCCTCAGTCGTTTGTACTCCCCATTTACTGACGCGTACGCTGCTATGAAAGCCCTCTGGAATAAAATACACTTCCCATCAGAAAAATCAAAACACCTTGCAGGTTTTTGTTTTCTAAGGATTATCAGAAAAATGTGTATATTTAGGAATATATGTCCAATGTCGTATAATAGTGAATAATATGAGTATTTCAAATCCTAATGTTAATGTTCTAAATTAAAATAAAATTTTCATAGGTTTCGTATGTTGTTTAACAAGTAATGTTTGCCCTGTATGGAGTATGATGGAAATTGATAAAAAAATACACGGAAATGAAAAAAAAAAGCTAAGAAACGTTTATATAATAACTTGTATTCCCTCCCCGAGCTCTCATTACTGCTGCCATACGGTTCTTCATCGATCGGATGAGAGTCACGATCAAATGGTGTGGCATTTCATTCCATTCCTCTTGATTGCCTTTGCAGACACGAATATTTCAAGACCAAAATTAGCCGAATCGGTCCAGCCGTTTTCGAGTTTTAGCGAGAGTAACGAACAGCAAAACATTTTTATTTATATAGATAGATAAGAAAGATTTGTATGTAAGTATGTTTGTAACGAAATGGCTCAAACACGTAGTGGACCGATTTTAAAAATTCTTTCACCATTTGAATGCTACGTTATCACTGATTATTCTATGCTATTTTTATTGCAAGAAACAAATAAACATCTCTACTAAAACTTGTCCACCCGTGCGAAACCGGGACGGGCCGCTAGTATTATTAAACATATCTGTGGAAATGGGTGAATTTTTGTTATGAAAAAGTTAAATTGTTGAATAAATATGTTTAATCTCACCTGCTGGTCAGTAATGGCCTCCCCCGCTATCCTCTCGGCCGTGCGAACCACTCCCAGACTCAAGTAAGAGTTGTTCTGCTTGCTCAGATGCATCGAGTCGAAGTCATCGAGAAACTTCTCGAATATCGACATCGCCTCCTTGATGTTCGAGATTTTGGTCTCGTCCTTCGTGCCTGTTGAAGGGCCAATTAAAAATATTTCCTCTCCCCCTTTTCCCAATGGAATTGGGGTCGCCACGACAGCCTACCCTGGTTTGACCCCATTCCATTCTGATCGTCGCAGATCGTCGCTCCATCTAGCAGGTCCACTCAAGAACTCGTCTACCCCAGCGGTTGTCGGTTCTTCTACAGCCACTTCAGCCTTCTAATTCTATGAACTATGGCGGTGACTTTGGTTCTCTGTCGGATAGTTTCGTTACGGAGCCCATCCGTTTTCCGAAAACGGTTATTAACATTTGACTTACAAGTGAGAACCCTCTTGGCCCTCCCGATGAGCCCTTTGACCGCCAGCTTCTGGTAGTCGGGGTCTCGACCTTCCAGCTCCTTGAGGGTCCCCTCAGCCGTCTCCCGATCCTTGAACCCGAGCCCGGGAACAGTGTCTGGGGGCAATTCCTTCTTCTTCTCCGGTATTTTGTCTTCCATCTCAACGTCGGATGACGAACTCTGTTGTAGACCAAACCATATTATGAGAAGCTACTACTCTGCTCATAGATGACCCGCTGCGGAGGCAGGCCCTTCCATGTGAACTGACTGGGCAGACAGATTGACACAGAGTTTGGCATCAAGTTGTAGCGACCCAGCATGCTATCAACGTCAAGAAATATCTCCTACAAATGCGAGAATTACCAAAAAGTCCTACACCGCGAAGTTTACTGACCAATATGCACGGTTAAGAAATCCCCGACTAGTTATGGGGGGACAGGCGCCGCGGCCCCCTGCCAGACATGCCACCTCGCCTGGCTGGATGATCATCCCTTTGCGCCTAAAAGTGTTTCTTCTCTTGCGGCTAGGATTTCGTCTAGGTCATTTTCTTTTGTCAAGTTTTACGTCGCCCTCAGAGCGGAATAGGTTTATGACACATGTATTCTACGAATAGTAAATTGATGATATTCATTTATAGTTAAGATGTATTAATAATTTTGATAAACTTGATGTGGGTGTGTATCTACCTACAACCATTAGTATAAATAAATTAATAGAACCTTATCACTATCTTTGTCCTTTTCTTTCTTCTTCTCCTCTTTCTTCTCCGTTTTCTCCTTCTTCTCGGGCTTCTTTTCTTTATTCTTTTCGAGGTCCGCCAGCCAGTTCTCAAATACTTCCATGGCCTCTTTTATGTTCTTTATTTTGTCTTCTGCCTTTGTCACTGAAACAGTTTAAAAGGTCTGTGCCACCCGTCTTGCTAGCAACTTCCCTCCATAAAACTGGGAGAGGTTCGACTCAGCAGTGGGTTAAAAAGAATTAATAACACTTGTTGGACTTCTAAGACGGTTATCCACCGCGGCATCTATTGTTAACTATAGACTGTTCAAGAATTGCTCTGTAAACTTTGCCATCGCGATGTAGGATTAATGGTTATTATATGCGTATATTCCATGCGGTTATCTCTTGTTTACAAACAGTTTATTTAGACAGCTTAGTGAAGGCAAGTTGGGCAGATGAGTGACATGTTGTCGTTAAAACGGGTATGCTTAGTACTCACTGGAGAGTACCCGCTTCGCCCTCCCCAGCAGCCCCCTGACCGTCAGTCTTCTGTAGTTGGCATCATGCTGTTCCAATAGGCGAAGAGTCTCTTCTGCTTTCGCCTTGTCCTTGAACCCGAAGCCTGTCTCTTCTTTCTCGTTGCCCATGGCTCTGAAAAACACAATACGTCTTGAAATTAAGCACTACTGTTTCTACGTAAATCATAAATGACCCACTGCTGGTTTGGGCCTCCTCCCATCACCGGGAGGGTCATTAGCCTACTGGGCCACGCCAGACAGGTTGGCACAGGGTTTAGTATCAAGTTTTCCTTCTCTTGCGGCTAGATTTGGGCTTGAATGAAATGAAAGGTGTGACTGTAGATATGACGACTGATAGGTGTGTATGGAGACTACCAGCTAGCGTGGGACAAGGGCCATATGATATTGGTAATTATAAATATGGCGATTTATAAGAGTTTTGTGACAAAACCTACGTAAATAAAGTTCATTTTGAGTTTGACTTATTTTTCGTATATTTGACAGTATTTATCATAACCACGAAATCAAACGTATAAAGGTATTTAAATAGATTACATCACAAGGTACAAATTCAATATTTTGGCATGACCTTACATTGCGTCACAGTTTAAACTTAGCAAAGATGACGTCATAGCAACAATACCATCAAAATATGCGAAAAGGTGCTGCCTTTGGGTCACGGTACACCGGTTCGATTCCCAGTCCCGGGCGCAAGTGTCCTTGTGTAAACCAGAGGCACTTGCTCAGTCATATTTTTCGGGATTTACATGTTTTTAAATTGCCCCCGCCATACAGGTTATAGTGCAGGGCTCTAGTTTTTTTTTATAAGTCAAATTAAATGATTGCTGTCATTATCATGACAAACTGTAATCCAGTGCTGGGCCGAAACCCCTCCAATTTAGAGATGAGAATTTTATTGTGCCAGGTTGGGTGTGTTGACGTAGTGACGTCAAGTATTCCTTCTCTTGCTGCTGAGTGCCTCTTGCGTTCTTTTATTCGTCTTTTACAACGCCCTTAGGATGGAAAGGGATGGGTTTTATGTAAACCTTTTATTTTAAAGACCAACCATGGAATTTCTTCTTGTGGAATGACAGAGAAGAGTCGGCAAGCAGCATTCGGAACCGATGGTAAAGACTAAATGATTAATCATTTTTATTTTTGTGATATTTTTTATTATTTGACTATTTGAAAACGATTTTAGCACACATCTAATTTTATTAAAATTGAAGAGTGGTCACTGTAGTGCGCAAGCTTTGGCAGAGTGGCCGAAAGTTTGGATAAATATTCGGTTGTAAACATCGCGGGTTGCAACAGCCATACGTGCGAAAGATGCGCATTTTATGATGATGATACGTGTAGAAATTAAAGTATCATAGCTAGTTAAGCAATTCGTTTTTATTAGGCTTTGGTTAGCAATTCACTTCAATTAATACATTTCTTGAATGAAACTGCTTCCTGTCAAAAAACGTCATTTCCCTGCCTTTTATTAATAAACAACGTAACTCCGGCTGTTTACGAACAAAATTCACGAGCACAAATTACACCCCGACTCAGAGCAAAGGTCTCTGGTTTAGACAAAGGCACTTGCCCTACCCCGGAATCGAACCCGGGACCCGTTGATCCGAAGGCGGCACATCTCACCACTAAACCAACATCGTTCATACAAAATGCTTGCGCCATGCATCGTATATTACGACGCTAATTTTGCCTTTGTTTTAACTGTATCGAATGGTTTCTACGTTGAAGCCAAACGGACCATTATATTGCCACTAAGATTAATTGAATCACTTTAAATCACCTTTTAATAATGTAACACTATCGCTGATTCGCTAAAATGTTAAAATATTATGGTACCAATTCCGTTTCTAATGCAATACTTCTTCTTCTTCTAAGATTATGGCGTTTGGCCGCTGAACGCGATTTCGCCAATCGTGACAATTGTAAGGACAGATAATTAAAATTTGAATTTTGATACGAAAAGTCTGAATTTACCTAGAACAAAAAGCCAGACGTGACACAAAGCGCACAATCTAAACGCTACTTAAATAAGTAAAGGACAATTCGAGACAAATACAGATTATTAGAATGAAAAGCAGAAACAAACTACAGAGACAAACACACACAAAATTGACTGTCAAGTTGCTGTCAAAGTGGCGACAAGTGTATTGATATTGGATTGAATCCAGTGATGATGAGTTCACCTAATGGCCACACAATATTGAACCATTTTGGCGCTAGCTTCGCGTTGAAGCGTGCTCAAGAGTATGAAACGTCATGATTCCAATCCCGAACGACCGGAATCGCGTTCGAGACCAATTGGCGGGCAGGGAAAAAAAAGAGAGAACCTCAACTATTTTTGCAGTCGGTCAAAAAAGACGGTTCCGAACCTTTCTCGTTTCAATGGAGACCTGTTTAGCCGCGGATATAATTGGCCCTGTCGAGGCCTTCGGTCAAGGCCTATTCGTCATTCATTGCGTAAATGTGTAGCGTGTTTCTCTCATCTGGCGAACTTGCATGCCGTTAAGTGCTGTTTGTAAACAAGACCGATAATGTGAAAAAAAAACAACTTTATAGTTCCTTGCCGTATCTGTTGAGCAGCATTCCAAACCGGTGGTAGTTTCAGCATGAACGTGGGTGGACGGAAGGGTTGTGAGAGTCAATATAGATGGATGGATTGTAAGAATGAGGAATTGTGTGTGCAAGGCGTGACTAGATATGACGACTGATAGGTGTGTATGGAGACTACCACCTGGCGTGGGACAGGGGCCGTAAGATGATAATGGTAATTTTAAATATGACAATTTCTAAGAGTTTGGTGATAAAACCTACGCGAATAAAGTTCGCTACGTGTGGTGACGGATTTAGAATACATAGTGTCACCACCCCATTTCATCCTGAGGGTGTCATAAGAGCTGACAAAAGGAAACGACAAGGCCGAAACCGTAGCCGCAAGACAAGGCAACCTTGAATGCCCTATGCCAACTCGCACAGTAGGCTAATTACCCTCCATGTAACGGGGGAGGCCCGACTCAGCAGTGGGTCATTTATGGGAGGAGGAGATTAAAGTTCAGTTTGAGTTTGAGAATGAGCGTTTAGACTGGTAGCCTTAATATCTGCAATGTACATAACGCCGCGTGATTGAAAATCCGACTGCATACAAGGCTCGACAAACAAACCAAAGTGGCACTAACTATATTAGCGTAACATGAAGGCCGACCGAGGTGAACGACCTTAGATTACCAAACTACCCTTGTCACCAACTGATTCTGTCCTGTGGGTGTTGTGAAGCCGATTGAGGGATATGACAACAGAAAACTTGCTTTTGCTTGAGAACCCTTTATATACGTTGGCTCCGGGACGCGCTAAGAAACCCTATCCTCGACAGCTCGAACCTGGGCCACGGGTTGCACTGGAGCCAGGCGAACCCGTCTAGACAATGTGTCTACCACTACTTCCCAGCCCTTAAGTAACCCACTGCTTAGTCGGGCCTCCTCCAACTACATGGAGGGTAATTAGCCTACTGTGCCAGACTGGTTTAGTATCAAGATTTCCTTCTCTTGCAGCTAAGCTTTCGGCCGTCATTTTCTATTGTCGACTCTTACGACACCCTTAGGATGAAATGAGGTGGTGACACAATGTATTCTAAATCCGTCACCACACGTAGCGAACTTTATTCGCGTAGGTTTTATCACCAAACTCTTAGAAATTGTCATATTTAAAACTACCATTATCATCTTACGGCCCCTTATTGGAGGTGACGGATTTAGAATACATAATGTCACCTATCCATATCATACTGAGGGTGTCGTCAGAGGCAGATGCATTGAAGAAAATCTTGTTAAAAATCCGCCTTGCCACAGTATCTAAGTCTGTAGTACTCTAGGCTAATCTCATGCCATGAATTTGGAGAAGACTCAGTGGGTTATAGGCGCAAAGGGATAGTCAGAATCATCATCCCCGATAACTGTAGTCGGGAATTTCTTATCCGTGCGAATTCCTCTTGAAACTTCGCTATCGCGGTGTAGGACTTTTTGGCAATTCTCGCATTTGTAGGAGATGTTTCTTGATGTTGATAGTTCAGATTTTTGGGGTAATATGTGTAAAGTATGTTGGTCGCTACTGGGGGAAACTATTGGGTTGAAACGAACGCATTGGAGGAGGCCCCATTCAGCAGAGGGTATTTCATTAGGGAAAACATTTTTATCGACAAAAACAAAATGGCGTTTATTTAAATGTCATGTTAAACAATCTAGTTTGTATAATTGCTATCTGGCCTAGTTGGCAGAGATTTAAAAATATTAGGAACATGCAAATTGTAAAGTAGTCATCTATCTCGCTATAACTCTATGTGGGTGGGCAGACAACTTCAAGACCTATATTTATGTCTATTTCAGGTTTATTATTTTTACTAACTGATCCCATAAATGACCCACTGCTGAGGCGGGCCTCCTCCAACTAAGTGGAGGGTAATTAGCCTACTGCGTCACGCTGGGCAGACGGGTTGTCACAGGGTTTTCCTTGTAATTTCCTTTTGTCGGCTCTTACAACACTCTCAGGATGGAATAGGGTTGTGACACTGTGTATTCAAAATCCGTCAAAGATGAGAAGTAAGCAAGGCTATTCTCCTTCTATACAGCATTGCCTGCCAATCTGCGAGTGTCGTAAGAGGCGACTAAAGGTACGCAGGAGGCAGACCACCTGGCCACAAGTTTATACTTAGCACACAGGCACAGTAAGCTAAATTCCCTACAAGAACTTGGGGGAGTCCCTAATCAGTAGTGGGTCATTCATGCGCTGAAATTAGGAAACTTGTATTGCCAAATTGCATTAAATCCGTTCGGTGCATGAGTATCCATTAAGCAAACAGCTCACACAATATCGTATTACTTACAAACGAAATAATTTTGTAATGACATCATTCTTTGCTTGCTTGGTTAACATAAGTGTCTTGCATTATACTTTTAAATTGTATTCACCTACCTATTTTCGGCATTCTAATCTAGGAAATGACTGAATCGACCGATTCCTTTCAATGATATGGATTTTTGGGGCTTTTCTAGAGTGCTGTCGAAAGGGTACCTAAATAAATATAGTTAAGGTGCGGGCTACCCTGGAGCATCCACCTTAACATGCCCTTTCTATTCAAACTACGTTAATAATAAAGCAAGCTAAAGTAATTTTAAAATAGCTGTTATATTTCACATCATTATCCAATAAATACTATTCAATAAAAACAGATTTCTTTTCATTGTCTTGACAAAAGCAATAAATCAAATCAAAATTTGGCTATGCGTTTAAAATAATGGGGTCAAATTTGTAATTTATTATTGGAAAAGTAAACAAAAGGCATGGTACTTACATTGGAAAATATTTAGTAAATCCTTATATAAAGACTAGTATTACACTGAGCACGCGGTTTATCAGAATTACCTTATTATAAAAATAAACAGATCGTAAAATGTAACAGCACTTTCTTTGAGTGCGTCTCTCAATTGACTATTTCGTTTTCGAACGATTCACTTCGAGCGGGAATATAGCGATGTAATACGAATAAATTCAAAAGTCAACAATATACAGGGGTCCGACTGGCACTGGTGCAACATTTCATTTAGTGGCGTTTCACAATGGCGACAAAATCACCAAAAATAAAATGATGACGTAATAATCTCTTGATGCTATTTCAAGGTTGTGTTTATGTTTTCATGACATCATCTTCACTACGGTCGTGTAGGAGCAAAACCTTGGCTTTATCGACACGGTCTATTAACTTAAAAGCTCCATCTTGAGTTAAAGTTGAGTTACATGCTCTTATAGGTAATGTTTTAACTTGATAAATATTTGCAGAAAGTCGTTAGGCACGATATTGATCAAGAAGTGAAGTCCACCGTAGCGTATGCTAATCAAATATTTTTAATTACAATATGAACCTAAAGTTTACTGGGATATTTTAGTAAACACAGTGCAATATTTTACTAGAAAAACACTAGAAAAGCGCAAATTAACTTTATCGGCTGAACTGATTTTGATAAAGCATGTCTAAGAAGTACATACCGCTAGTTTTTGTAGTTTTGAATACTTTATCAGAGTATGGCTACTAGACGATAGATGGCGACACTTACTAATCTAAAAGTAACAAAGGCATCCCCTCACGAATGGGCTCATTAAAGTTAGCCCCCCAAAAAATGTTTTATTTTACTTTTTTTCTATTGAGTCGTTTGTCCATCGTTTGTTATTATTTGTTAGCTATTAATAATTGTTTGTTGTTCATTTATTAATTAAAAATATACCTTCAAGTTAGCCCCCCACTTGCAATTTATAATATTTTTCCGCCAATAATGACTCGTAAACATTTATTTTCGATTGTTCGTACTAAAATACGTTTGTTCTCTTTCGTAATTACTCAGTTTTTGTTTAATTAACTATTTGAATTAGCACATACTTATACTCTTTGGTATCTGTTATCTGTCACTTGTCAGTTGTCAACTGTCAAAGGTGAGCTGTCGGTCTGTCCGGATTCCGGTGTCCAGCTGTTTTCTTTCATATTCCAATTAGCGCAGTCCAATACACACGGTTTATCAATTTTATCAGACATGTGCAGCGTGGAAGAGAAACCAGTTTTCCGGGATCTCACCGGTGAGGACCCTGACCCGGAGGTGACAGAGATCGAGTCCCTATGCATGAATTGCCACTCAAATGTGAGTACATTTCTAGAATATTCCAGAAAATTATTTTGGCCAGTTAAAATTGTGTATGATTTTTTGTTTTTATTATAAGAATGTTGTTTTATTTTGCCATACCGAACAAACAAATCGACGATCTGCGAAAGGCTGCGGGCAGCAGATGGATGCGTCAAGCAGAAGACAGGGCGCTATGGCGCTCTTTAGGGGAGGCCTATGTCCAGCAGTGGATTAGTGTGGGTTGATGATGATGATGAACAATCATCGCAAATTCAGAAACGAGTAAGAGTTAATTGGGAAGCTAGAAATTTCTAGGTTATGATATTGTTATTAAATCCTTTCGGTTGGGTACTGATTTTGTTAAATCACTATTCGGTTTTGGTGGTCGACTGTATTACCCCAGGGCAGGGTAACTCACTGGCCATTATTACTGTGGGGTTTTTAATTTTCTTTGGGCTACAATTCAGTTTTGCGGCATTGCTGCCCTAATTATGATTATTGAAACTCCAAATTCAGCCCAAACCATTGTTTTTTTTCTATAACAACTACTACTATTCAGACCCATTGCTGAGTAAAATACATGCAGGGTACTTAGCCTACTATGCCATGCTGGCCAGACAAATTGGCACAGGGTATCCCGTCATGTTTTCCTTCCCTTTGCTTTTCGGCCTTGTCGTTTCATTTGTCGAATCTTAGGCACCCTCAGGATGGAATGGGGTAGTGACACTGAGTATTCTAAATCCGTCACACAATCAGTGTGTTTTGTTCATGCCCAAGAAATTATCTATCTATTATGTTTCTTACAGGGCATGACCAGATTGCTGATGACACGTATTCCATACTACAAGAATGTAGTCCTGATGTCCTTCTCCTGCGAGGAGTGTGGCTATGAGAATAATGAAATACAACCTGGTGGGGCCTATGCTGAGCGGGGAGTAAGGTAACATTAATTGAATCTTAGTTGTACTTATGGGACACGCCTAGGCGCGGACATATATATGCAACCGCGGTCCAAGCGCCTAACGCGGCCTAGGCGGCCAGCCGCTAGTGCGTACAGGGGCTAAGAGCTGACAAAAGGAAATGATAACCTAGCCGTAAGGAAAACTTGATACGAAACCATCTGGCCACTGAGGCGCCGTAGCCTAATTACCCGCAATATAGTTGACCCAACTCGGCAGCAGGCCCAACTCAGCAGGAGTTGTCGAGGCCGCGTGCGCATTGGCCGGAACCCCCCCGTGGGATTTGGAGGCGGAAGTGCTCGCCGACGTTTATCGGCGGGTGTCGACGGCGCGGGCGGGGGGCTCCAACCCCCCGCCGAGCGCGATCACTGCGTGGCGGGATGACGCCCGCCGCTCCACCTTCACACGGTGGAAGGCTCGGCTGGAGACGCCTCGGGCTGGTCTGCGGAACGTAGGGGCGCTCCAGCCGATATTGGAAGAATGGGCGGTGCGGCAGCACGGAGTCCTCACCTTCCGACTCGTGCAGGTGTTGTCGGGGCACGGTTGCTTCGGCAAATATCTGCACGATGTCGCAAGAAGAGAGCCGACTCCGGGCTGTCACCACTGCGACTGCAGCGAGGACTGGGCGCAGCACACGCTCGAGTCGTGCCCGGCCTGGGCTGAGCAGCGCCGGGAACTCGCTGCCGTCATTGGAATGGACCTGTCGCTGCCGGCCGTTGCGCGAGTGATGGTCGGCGGGGACAGGGCCTGGACCGCGGTCCGGGTAGATTCACTCCTTTCGGACGGTTGGGTCGGGGATAGCCCACCGTCCGAAGTACCGTCGTTCGTACCGCGAAGGTGTGACGCCCAAGTGCGCGGGGCGTCGCACGGGAGAGGGTGCTCGATGGGGCCGCCGCCTGGGGACCACGGTAGCAACGTACGTGGTACCCGTGGTCCGCCAAGAGAGGGCCCGTGTCGGTGCACGGCAGGCTATTTTAGTGGGGAAGGCCCCACACTACCCTGTAGTCTCCCCGGACGCGGAATGTGTTGTCAGGAATTTTTTCCCTTTTAAACAGAAAACTTGCCCAACTCTGGAGTGGGTCATTTATGGTGTGATGTTGGTGCTTTAGGAGAGAAATCAAACACGTGAATGCTGTTTAAGTACTGTGCTGTGTATTAGAAACCAATCTATATACTAATATATAAAGCTGCAGAGTTTGTTTGTTTGAACGCGCTAATCTCAGGAACTACTGGTCCGATTTCAAAAAATGAACTACTGGTCCATTTGTCGAGGAAGGTTATAGGCTATATTTTATTTTCAAAAGAATTAGGAATCCGTATGAAAATTGCGATTTTGTAAACCAAGGTGTAAAATCGAAAACTTATTTATCCGTGTGCTCCAAAAACTATTGACAATAGAACAAAATGATGTACTACGGGTTTGTAGGTCTTTTAAGCGAGAGCACATATCTAACTATCATAGTTTAGTCACAATAACCGCTTTTATGTTCATAAAAAATATGCATAGAGATAAGCACGGGTTCGAAGCCCACGCGGGCGAAGCCGCGCACAAAAGCTAGTGTAATATATTATGTAGTATCGAGTACTACATAGTATATAGCTGGATGTATTATATTATAACTACTACACCCTTACAATGGACTGAGTAGTAGTTGATGGTTTTACTGGGTAGATCAAGGTGTACATTACCATTATTCCCTGCGCCCTGGAGTCAGTAGAGACTATCAGGGTAAGTGAAGCAGTACCACAGTAACAACCAGAGACACTTGCTCCGAGTCTGTTTAGGAGAATTTAGACCTAATGACTAGTTTTGGTTTGTAGATGGACACTCAAAGTGCAGAACGCCCAGGACTTGAATCGGCAGGTGGTGAGAAGCGACCACACCACCGTCAAGATCCCGGAGTTGGACTTCGAGATACCCGCCCAGAGCCAGAAAGGAGGTAGGAGCAGCAGTGTGGGCCAAAAAATAATTGTGAAAACAATTGTATTAACAACTAACAATTAAATTGCCATATTTAGTTGCAACTAACAACTAAAATATTAAGATAACACAATTAACAATTAATGAATTGTGCATGTAATTGCCATAGGAGCCGACTACAGGAAAACTTAAAACGAAACCTTGTGCCAACTCATCTGACCAGCGTGACATGGTAGCATAATTACTCTCCATGTAACTGGAGGATGCTTGACTCAACTGTGGTTCAACTATGGGCTTCACTTTTTTTGAAATCTATAAAATTTCTGTGGGATATACATATAATGCTAGAACAATAAAATTGTTGCTCAGAGGTAACGACAGTGGAAGGCGTAGTGTCGCGCGCAATTGCCGGTCTCACCCAGGATCAGGAGAAGAGACGGCTGCAGCATCCGGAGACCGCGGACCAGATAGATGCCTTCGTGGAACGGCTTCAGGGTCTGAAGGCCCTGACTGCGCCCTGGACACTAGAGCTCGAGGATATTAGTGGTGAAATAATATTTAATTTCTTTGAGTGATCTGAGGCCTGTTGAAGTAAGTGATGGACTGAGAGTGACCGACTAATTTTTGATTGATGGACTGACGGAGTGACTGATGATTTGTTGATTGTTGGACTGACTTATCGTAGACTGATGGAGTGACTGATCGTTGACTGATGAATTGTTGATTAATTAACTGACACATCGTGGACTGACGGAGTAACTAACGAAATGCTGATTGATGGACTGACTGATCGTAGACTGATGTGTAGTGGACCCACTGCTCAATCAAGCGAGGGAGAAAAAGAAGACTATAATTATGATGGTGATGATTGTTGGACAGGAAACTGCTACGTGGAAAACCCAGAGGCGCCACGCAAGGATCCTCGGTGCCACCGCGAGGACTTCCCACGGAGTCCGGAACAGGACCACAAGCTGGGGATATTCAGCCCAGAAGAGGTACGCCATTGGTTCTTAGTTTAACTTGGTTTACCCAATTTTGTGTGGTGACTGACTTAGAATACACAATGTCACCAACCCATATCATCCTGTGGTTGTCGTAAGAGGCGCCTAGAGGCACGCAGGAGCCGGATCACCTAGCCGCCGAAAACTTGGTACAAACCCTGTGCCAACTCGGCTAGCCAGCGTGGCACAGTAGGCTAATTACCCTCCATTAATTTGGAGGAGGCCGGACTCGGTAATGGGTCATTTATGGGCTGACCCATATTAGCAGGGCAGGGCTAGGGTTCATGATTTCTCGAGCTTTTCAGTTTCTCGGGTCTCGAGAATTCTCGAGGCTAATTTCTCGGGACTCTCGGGTTGTCGAGAAATTTACATTTGCGTACGTTTTCTCATATTATTTGGTTCCAATTGCGTCTAAAAATAAGTGGTTTCTTCTCAAATAAAAGTATCAAATTAATTATAAAACTTTCATCGATGTTATTCAAAATCCTTAATCTTATAAATATTGTTTTATAACATATTACAGAAAAAAATATTATTCAGGCTCATAATCATTATGTCAGCACCATTTTTAGTTGGTTATTTAGAACTTAAACTAAACAAAAAATCAACATGAAAGGAAACGTAAATATTAGGTTGGGGAAAAAGTCTTTTCGCATTATAGTATGTATGAACTTGTAATAAAATCTTCAGTCCTGATCTTGCACCTTCAGATTTCCACATGTTTCGGTCTCTTCAGAATTATTTAGGTAGTGTCAGGTTAACATCACGAGAGGATTGCCAAAACCACTTGTCGCGGTATTTTGATCAGTAGTCCCAAAATTTCTATAGCAATGGGATCATGTCCCTGCCTACAAGAAGTTATCGAACAAAATGGTAGCTACATACTTTAGTTAAATGTAAATAAACGATATTAAAAAATGTTTTGAAATTTCTTAAAAAATGCGACGAAACTTTTTCCCCAACCTATTAAGAAGTGTAGTAATAATGGTATCCTAAAGGTGATTGCCCATAGGTACGATAGTCCTATTGTAAAAAATATTATTGATAATATAATTACCAAATTAAATTAGTTATAAGGTTTGGACATTGTCTGATAAATAAAGTTATTATTATTATGTTAACTTACATTACTTTAGGATCACAGCACAATTTTGAGCTGGTTATATAGAAAAAAAAAATTAACTTAAATCTTGTAAACAAAATAGCTTCTATAAAACACGAAAGAAATCTTTAATATCTTAAACTCAGGTAGAAAGTAAATGTAAATTATAATTACATTCAATGATGTTACAAGTAAAAAGGTGTAGATGGGTTATAAGCGGTCAGTAAGCGGCACGTTAAAAGTAGGCTAATTAGCAAACCCGACCTCAGTGTTGCGTCGCTGGCGTCAACAGATGCACGTCAAGACCCGTGTGTAAAAAGTGCTATATAACAATTGAAAATGCCGTCGTGTGTTATGAGATATTGCACAAACTACTGTAACAAAACTTCTAAAATTCGTAACTATCACTATTTCTGTAATATAATTAATATTTTTTACAAATTTAAATGTTATTCGTAAAATATGGCGGTAAAAATCAATTACCAAGTGCAAAAGAGATAGATGTCATTACGCGTCACAGACTTGTCAAAATGTCTGATTTAATTAATCTATATTGTTTCTAGTGCATGTGACGACGCATCACAACAAATTATATTTGTCTCTATTTAGCACGTGATTATTAAATCATACCATCCTACTTTCACGACTCATCTAAAGCAGTGTGCATATTGCATATTAAGTTAACTACGTGTGCGTTGGCTTGCCATTTTTATAGATCGAATGTTGTACAGGTAACGTATCTACACCTTTTATTTGTAATATCATTGATTACATTACAATCATAGCACCATTTATGGTATGTTAATAGAATATAAACAAATTAAAACTCTGCAAGTTTATTTTCTACAAACGTACATGATTTCTCGAGTTCTCGACTTTTCTCGAGCTTGATTTCCCGGCAACATAGCCCAACGATTTCCCGGGAATTCTCGGCTCGAGAATTCCCGGGAATGAACCCTAGGCAGGGCCCATAGCTCTCAGGACCGACGTTTGATGGGGCAGAAAGGCCAGAAACCGATGGATCTGGACCAGCCTTCGTGGAAAGCCTATGTCCAGCAGACGTCTCTTGATGACCCAATGTAGGTGAGCGACGCCACCCCGACGCAGTCGTCGCTGCTGTCCCCCGTGGACCCCTCGGAGGGCAACTACGAGCAGATGCTGGCGGACGAGGTGCTGCAGTTCAGGACCAACTGCCCGGACTGCAACGCGCCGGCTAACACCAATATGAAAGTCACTAGTAAGTTACATGGTTAACCAAACCTATAGGTATCGGGGGATAGACGCTGCGGCCCCTGCCAGACATACCACGTCGTCTGGCTGGATGATCATCCCTTTGCGCCTAAAATACTGATGATGACAGTGACGACTGCGTGGTGATAGATTTAGAATGCACAGTGTCACCACCCCATTCCGTCCATCGTGTCGTAAGAGGTGACAAAGGGAAAAGATAGGCCGGAAATCTAGCAGCCAGAGAATGAAAACTTGAAACGAGAGCCTGGGCCAAACCGTCTGGCCAGCGTGGCACAGTAGGCTTCTCAGCCTTAAATTACCCACTCCTGTTTCGAACCTCCTCCAGATACATGGAGGGTAATTAGCTTACTGTGCCACGCTGGCCAGACGGGTTGGCACAGGGTTTAGTATCAAGATTTCCTTCTCTTGTGGCTAGGTTTTCGGCCTCGTCATTTCCTATTGTTGACTCTTACGACACTCAAAAAGAGAAACAACAGGAACATCAGTAATTTCGGGGAACTCCTTTCAGACATACCGCACTTCAAGGAGGTGGTCATCATGGCGACGATCTGCGATGCGTGCGGACACAAAACGAACGAGGTGAGCTATAAGTCACTCGAAAAATAGTAATTAAAAAAAAATCTTAACTAGGTTATTAGTTAATTTTGTACACACATTCGCATGTTACCCTGAGCATAGAACCTGTGTAAACAAATTGCTGGCGAACCAATGAATACAATCCCACAGTTACCGACTAAGCAGTGGGTTGTTTATGAACTGAATAGTCGAATTCAAAATCAAAATTCATAAATCAAGTGACAAGTCAGACAATAAAGTAAAATTTACAACAACAATACAAAACAATAGTATAACTTTTTTTACACAGTATGTCGTACCCGCAGGTGAAGTCGGGGGGCGGCATTGAGGAGAAAGGAGTCCGCTTCGAAGTGCGCGTGGCGGGCCGCGAGGACTTCTCTCGCGATGTCTTGAAGGTACTCACTCCTTTATCTTACGCACGCTTGGCTTGGTGAGTGCGAGATGAGAGCGTTACGAAAAGTGTGACCCGGCGAGGCGAACGGAAGGTGAGAGGGAGATGTAAGTTAGTGAGGATACATTTTGTCTCTCTCGTTCTCTCATAGCCAGTTAGTTACGTTTCGCATATCTAAGACATAGGTCAGGCCAATTGTCTGTATCGCACTGTAGGAAGAAAAGAGAGCTGTTCCTCTCTACCTCTCATAGCTAGTGCATGATAAATCTTTATATATACAAGGTGTCTCAAAAATAGAAATTTTGTCTTCTCCACAAAATAAAATGGCTGAAGAAAAGTCTCATGGATTTCGAGATGTAGAATTTTTCGACTTTTTTAAATTTTACTGTATCCGTCTTGTCCTTGAATTGCCTGCTCGCAAGTAACTGGTAAAAGAAAAACACCTCGTTTCAGTCGGAGACGTGCAGCATGGAGATCCCCGAGCTGGACCTGGAGGTGGGCGGGCGCGCGCTGGGGGGCCGCTTCAGCACGGCCGAGGGGCTGCTGCGGGCCACGGCGGACCAGCTGGCCGACTCGCCCGGGGCCACGGGGGACGCGCCCTCGCTCAACAAGGGCGCCTTGCAGGGGTGGGGCTCGACACTTGTTACATGTCGCCAGACTGAGCAAGTGCCTCTGGTTGACACAGACACTTGGCTGACCCCGGACGCATTGCAGTCTTTCAATCTTACATTCACTTACTCGCATCCATTAATTAACAGACACCTGTTCACTCATTCATTCACCCTTCCATTCTCTGTCCAGGTTCCTGGAGAAATTGGAACTGGTGCTAGCGGGAGAGCTACCTGTCACTCTGATCCTGGATGACCCTGCTGGAAACTCCTACGTCCAGAGCCTCGCCGAGGACCCTTCGCAGCCCGATGAAGGTAAACCGCTCCCTAATTACAGTAGTAAAAGGTAAAGGGAGGAGGCATTATGTATGTTTTGAATTGTTGGAATTGGATTGGTCCAACTCAATTCGGGCCTCCTCCAAATTCGTGTTCGTTTCAGCCCATAAATGACCCACTACTGAGTCTGGCCTCCTCTCAGGGAGGGTAATTAGCCTAGCATTTTTCTGTCTTTTTCCGACTCTTACAACACACTCAGGATGGAATGGGTGGTGACACTGTGTATTCTTCTAAATCCGTCACTACACGGAATAATTAATATTTTAATGTACCCTATTTGTGTTTCAGGCCTAAAGATAACAAGATATGAAAGAACCTTCGAGCAGAATGAAGATTTGGGCCTCAATGACATGAAGACCGAAGAATATCACACCTAACGCAATAGCCTTGTACCCACTACCGAGTCGGGCCTCCTCCAATTTTAAGGAGGGCACTTGGCATACTGTGCCACGCTGGATTGGTACCGGGTTTGTATCAAGTTTTCCTTCCTTTAGTCGCTTCTTGCGACGTCCTTGGGCGTGAATGGGTTGGTGACACTATGTATTCTATATCCGTCACCACAGTGTATTAATGTAATTAAATATATAAATATTTACACACATGCCTGTCTTTGTTCTTCATCCACCGTTCGGGCCTCCTCCCATCTACTACGAAGCCCATATATGACCATATGGGCCTCTTCCATTTACATGGAGGGTAATTAGCTTACTGTGCCACGCTGGCTAAATGGGTTGGCACAGGGTTTCGTATCAAGTTTCCCTCCTCTTGCTTCTTGCGACACCCTCGGCATGACATGGGTTGGTCTTTCTGTATTCTTAATAGGATAATAATAACGGTCAGATGATTAAACAAACAAACAACATAGTGTAAAATGCAGTTTATTCCAAATTTACATAAATCACATAAAATTTTATGTTTTAAATACACACGCACACACACACATACATCTCTGACAAGCGTGAAGGCTTTATTTTAACAGATCACAAAAGTCACATCGCCTCCCCAATTCCTATGGTGGGGGAAATAAGTTTACCGTGTTGTACCCACTGCTGGAAACAGGCCTCCCCCGAGGATTTTCACAGAGGCCGATCATCATGGTATGGAGGTTTTTGTTTTTTTTAATCACGAATTCGCTGCTCTACGTACAATCTGTATCGGAGGGTCAGTTTACAAACGACACCCAGACTCGGAGCGAGTGCCTGTTGCCACTTTCCCGACCCCGGATTCGAATCCGGGACCCGTTGCATCCAACTCCTTTTTTTTGGACGATAAGGATATTCTGTATGCATACCGCCGCCCCTCGGGGTAGAGGCCGGCGATTATGATACTCCGAGATAAGACTCGTCTACCCACTAAAACCACAGCACGCAGTCTGCCGTGACGGCACATCCACCCCCTAGACCGAGGAGGCTCTGAATTGGCTCAGTCCTCGGGCTCGGGCTGCTTGGGCCAGAGCCCCCGGGCGCGCGCCCTCCTGGGCCAGGGCTTCTTGAGGTGCACGTGGTCCACGTGCGCGCGCTGTTCCCCCGCCGTGGTGAAGGCCTTGCCGCACGACGCGCACTTGTGCGGCTTCAGCCCCGTGTGGATCTGGGGGAGGCAAGGCTGACTGACTACCCACGCACATGACCACTGAACCCATACCAGAAACAAACCGTGCCTACAACCCTCAAACCGACTGCTACTCATCCCATAAATGACCCACTGCTGGGTCGGGCCCCCTCCAATCACAAGGAACACAATTAGCCTACTGTGCCACGTTGGCCAAACGAGTTTTCCTTCTCTCGCGGCTTTTGTCGGCTCCTACGACACCCTCAGTATGGAATGGGGCGATGACACCAAAGTCGGCTGTCAAGACTCGCTCGGGACAGACCCCAGCCGCTACTCACGAACATGTGCCTCCGGCGGTTGTTGTAGAAGGAGAAGGTCTTCCCGCACACGGGGCACTCGTACGAGGGCCTGGCCGCGCTGTGGCTGCGCGCGTGGAACATCAGGTTCGTCTTCTGCGTGAAGCTCTTCGGGCAGCGGTCGCACTTGAACCGCTTCTCGCCCGTGTGCACCCACATGTGGTCCTTCAGGAGGGCCATGCTCTGTGGAAGTACATAGTGTACTAGCCACGGGTGCGATCATATGATACCCGCAGGGCGAGGCTAGTCAAAAAAGTAGCCTAAGTTACTCCTTCTGTCATCAGCTACCTATCAGTGAGTCCTGCAAAATCGGTCCAGCCATTTCAGAGATTACAGACAGACAAATTAAAAACATACATTGTTTCACGTTTTGGTGTATATGTATCTGAACTGCATCCAAATGCACTGAAAAGAGCGGTTATTGATAGACTACTTAGATACATTTTTTTTTGTAAATACATTCATATTATAGATAGAAAACACCCAGACCCGGAACAAATACTTGTAGGTCATACAAATATTTGTTCCGTGCGGGGATCGAACCCGCGACATGCTGCGCAGCAGTCGATCGCTCAACCACTGCGCCAACCGTGTCGTCGTATGTTGATAGTACAGACCTGGAATATCCGTCCGCACTGCTCGCACATGGCGGGCGTCTTCATCGCGGGGTACTTGGTTCGATTCTTGTCCGGGTGCAGTCGCCTAAAGTGCTGAGCGTATAAGCGAAGATCGGCTAGCACAGCCCCGCACTGTGAGTATAACAAATTAATATTGTTATACCGGTGGGCTAATTACTCTCCATACAGTTGGAGCTGTGACCCATCAGCCAGCAGACGTGTACCTGCTCGCACGTGACGGGCGTGTGGGGCGCCTGGCCGGCGGGGGCGGAGGCGTCCCTTGGGTGCACCGTGGGCCTCCTCTCCGACCTGGACCTCCCGCTGCGGCAGCTCACGGATTGCGAGTCGTTGCGAAGTCTCTCGCTGCGGACCGAATTTCCATATAGTAGCTAGTGATGATCATTGATCAAGTCCTGCATCAGTCTATCAGTCACTTCATCAATCTCCAAATTTATTCATTTTGGGGATGGTTGGCTATCAGGAGGACATACGCGCTGGTTCTTTATGTTTTCAAGGTGATAAGGGGAAAGCAATTCGATGCCGTGGTGGAGCCCGCACTGCCTTGTTGCGGGAGTCTCCGCTGACGCGAGCGCTTGGCACGCTCAACCTCATTTCGGAACGGGTTGACATATTTTCTTGTTCTCTGAATGAATTCACAAAGGCGGCTGAATAAAAGACTGCTGGGTTGTGTTGAACGAAGACACTTTAATTCTTAAAACAATACTGAGCTACAGAATCGTATGGACTAAACCATATCGCCATCTAATTTGTCTCTTACGCCGTCTAGTTAATCACTCCAAACATAATAAATAAAACATTGAAATACTTTACGGTAAGATAGGTAACAAATATGTATGTAATTTGTTACTCAGAAATCATAAATCATTTATTTGTAAAACATAGGTAATAATACATGTCAGATCTTAAAAAATTAAATTATAAATTTAAATGAACCCCCGACACAATAACCTTTAAAAAGTAAAAAATAAAAATAAATACTTCGCGTGGGGGGACTTTAAATTTTTATTTTATACTGTTTATAGGTACATACTTATTATAATGTAGATTTTGTTAAATTGCACGTGATGCGCTTTCATTTGAGACCCCACTCGATTATATTTGCAGACATTCGGTTATTCTTCCCCACTTTCACCCCTCATAACTTTTAAACGGCTCACCCGATTGTCATCAAACATGTCTAAGAACACTCGCCCGTAACTCACCTTTCATACAAAAAAAAAACTTTATTGAAATCGCTTCATCCGTTCGCGAGCTACGGTGCCACAGACAGACTGTCACCCCTCTTTTTGCGTCGGGGGTCAAAAATAGGTAGCGCGCTATGTTTTGTCCGTTGACACACAAATTAAAGACATAAAAAAGAGACGATTATTGAATTATGTACTATTAAATTAAAATATAAGTTTATTACATTACAGATTATTTACGTGTTTTAGTGCCTGATTGTATTAACACATGCAAGTTCAATTATATTGTTTACCTACAATTTTATCTCATGTCAAAATTTTAAGTCAAATAAAGTAAAAAAATATTAAATTAAAATGTCATGCACATAATAAAAATGAAAAAAAAAACATGTCAGCATTGATAAGTCACAGAGATTCGTCAGTAAGATAGTCGTCTAAAGTGTAATAACATTTGCCAAGCAGTAATCCGTTAAGCGTTTTCTTAAACTTCTGCAATGGCATGAATTTTAATTCGTTAGGTATTTTCACTACATAGTATAAAACAAAGTCGCATTCTTCTGTCCGTCCCTATGTATGCATAAATCTTTAAAACTACGCAACGGATTTTGAAGCGGTTTTTTTTAATAGATAGAGTGATTCAAGGGGAAGGTTTATATGTATAACCCACCCCCGCTTTGCACGGGCGAAGCCGGGCGGGCCACTAGTATTATTTATTTGTGGAGCAACACCAAAGAAGCTTTTCTTCATTAAAGAAGTTTAACATTTCAGAGGACATAAATCATATCATTAATGTATTGAGCACGTATCAGAGTTTTTTTCACTGAACATAGGTTGTTGAACAGGTGTGGATTTACTTTTACAAATAATGCAGCTTCCAGGATGTATATAGCCGGTAGAGTTAATATTTTAATTTTTTTAAATTAAGGAAAGCAACTGTTTGTTGTTTTTAAACCACACATGGATCGTAAACATCTATTCTGCATCCTGAAAACAAGTTCCCTATCTGTTGACTGTCCCCAAAAAATAACACCATACCGCAGAACTGACGCGAATAGTCCATGATAGCCTGTTAACAGTGTAGAACATTACTTAAAAGATAAGTAGTCAACAGCCATGGATCAGTCACCTCATGAATCAATGATCAGTCATCCCTACAGTCCATCAGATATTGATCAATCAGGGTCGTAAGATGATAACAGTAATAATTTTTGGTGATATGTAATTATAATTATATATTATTATTATTTAATATGACGATTTAAAAGAGTTTTGTGATAAAACCTACGTAAATAAAAAAATTCTGTCACCTCATCAATAAATTATCAGTCACCCCATCAGTCAATCAGTCACCCCTTCAGTCCGTCGGTCATCGATCAGACGCCCCTTCAGTCTATGGTCAGTCACCCCTACAATCCATCAATCATTGATCAGTCACACCATCAGTCAATGGTCAGTCACCCCTACAATCCATCAGTCATTGATCAGTGACCCATTCAGCCCACCGGTCAATGATCAGTCGCACCATCAGTCAATGGTCAGTCACCCCTACAATCCATCAATCATTGATCAGTCACACCATCAGTCAATGGTCAGTCACCCCTACAATCCATCAGTCACCACATCAGTCCCTGATCATTCGAACCATCAGTCACCCCTACAATCCATCAGTCATTTATCAGTCAACTCGTTAGTCAATGATCAGTCGCCCCTTCAGACCTTCAGTCACTGATCTGTCGATCCATCAGTCAATGATCAGTCACCACTTCAGTCAATCAGTCACTGATCAGTCGAACCATCAGTTACCCCTACAATCTATCAGTCATTCATCAATCTCCCCTTCAATCCCTCATCAGTCACCCCTTCAGTCCCTCGGTCACTGATCAGTCGCCCCTTCAGTCACTGATCAGTCGAACCATCAATCACCCCTTCAGTCCATCAGTCATTGTTCAGTGGCCCCTTCAGTCAATGATCAGTCACTCCAACAGTCCATCAGTCACCCCTTCAGTCGAACCATCAGTCATTGATCAGTAACCCCTTCAGTCCATGAGTCATTAATCAATCACCCCTTCAGTCCATCAGTCATTGATCAGTGGCCCCTTCAGTCAATGATCAGTCACTCCAACAGTCCATCAGTTAATGATCAGTAACGCCTTCAATCCATCCGTCATGGATCAGTCACCCCTTCAGGCACTGATCAGTCCCCCTTCAGTCAATGATCGAGCACTCCATCAGTCTATAATCAGTCACTCCATAATTCAGTCAGTACCAACGAAACGGAAATAATATTTAAGTTGTGTACAGTGAAGAGCAGGGCTACTCACGGGTCATGATCGCTGCTGTGCCGCGAGGACAGCTTCAGGTGTCGATCGTGGGCCTCGTCCGATATGAACTTCACATCGCACACCTCGCAGTACGGCCCGTTTAGTGTCACCTGTTCAAAAATATTACATTTTGTAGTTTCTTGAAAGCTCTTCCCTTTGAACCAACATTCTGAACCGGTGGTAGTTGCAGTAACGTGGATGGGCATAAGAGAGATGTATGGAGACCACCACCTGGCGTGGGACAAGGGCCACAAAAGGTTTGTGATAACATAATACATTATAATCCCGACCCTTTCCCGTAGGGGTAGGCAGAGGCCACTTCTTTCCACTCGATACGATCCTTAAATACTAGCTTCGCTTCGTCCACTTTCATCATTCCCTTCATACATGCTCTTCGGTTTGGGGTACTCTTGACTTGGCATTTATTCCTTCCAATACTTTCATTCACACTCGGAATATAAAATCTTTTCGTCAATCGTTCTTCACTCATTCTCTCGACATGGCCAAACCATCTCAGCATACCTTCCCCAATTTTTTATTTGAAATCTACATAAATAAAGCCGTTTGAGTTTAAGTAAGTCTGGCCGGCGATGCCCAGTAGGCTAAGTACCTTCGCGTAGTTGGAGGACGCCCGGCCCAGCAGTTATTTATGTCATTTATGAAGCAGAAGATAAACTCACCGTCTTGTCCATGGTTCTGTGTTTCTTCTTCTTGTGAACATCGATGCCTTTCGCGCTGACAAACGTGTACCCGCATAGCTCGCACACGAAATCCGAGGCGTGTTTAATACGCACGTGCCCTAAGTACGTGGTGATCTTCCTGTGGTGGGGGGGGGGGGATAGGGGAGTTTAAATACTGGTTTTCTTTTTTACCTATAAATTAAGGCTCTTAATTTTAACCCACTTCAAAAAAGGAGGAAATTGTTTTTTTATGTTTGATACCTCAGAGCTTTCGACTGGGTGAACCGATTTTGATGATTATTTTTCTTTATCTCAATTTATAGTCGCAATATTATTTTATTGCAAATTATTTGTCTGTATTTGACAGTCACAATTATCTGTAACGTAGCTGTAGCTCCAAACGATTCTAACAGATGGCGATATCTGTTGACTGGATTGAGTAAGTATTCAATAGATGGCGCTATGTTTAAAGTACCAAATAACATAGTTATTATAAGTTAAATAAATGTATGTTAATTGTAATATAACAAAAACCCTTAGCCACAGCAACGCGTGGCCGGGTCAGCTAGTAGGATATAATAATGCGTACTAACGTGAACTCGCTCGCACAGAGATGACATTGGTACTTAGTGCCTGCGTGCCATTTTTCATGGTCCCTCGCTACGCCTCTGGAAGATAAAAAAACATCTCAAATAAGAGTGTTGTATATAGTGTAACTTCAGCTCAGGTCAAATTTAATGACCCGGTCTCCCCAAATCGAGATCGAAAGTAGTTACACCGTCCCCTTCACCTAGGGGTCAAAATGAATGACTCCGCCCCCGACTCGGGGTCGATAGAAGTAGCCTATAAATTAAAAAATAATGACAGCGACTACCATATCAGGGTTGAATATAGAATCACCATTTCCCCATCTAGAGGTGAAAATTAAATGGGTAAAATATATGGGACCCGTTCGCAAATGTCCCTTGGTGTCAAAATAACGTCTTGCGTGTCACATCTCTGGATCGAAAATAACAACTTTTTCATCATTCCAGAACATGCCTTGAATGAACCACATCTAAATTGCTGCTGCCACGATGATAAAGATAAATTGGCGTAGGGTTTCGTATCAGCTATCTTCCTCTTTCGGCTAGGAATGTGCCCATTTAAATATTCTAGTCAATACCCGTTGGATGAAAAGAGTAGGTGAGTAGGTTGTAAATTGGGCACCACCCGACGGATAACCCATTCTGCTACGTCACCGTTGGAAATACTCAGTCCCCCATCTCGGTTCTTCCTCCATGGTGGGGTGAAATACCTGTTTTTGGTGACGAACGGGCACCCCTTGCAGACGTACTGCTGCGTGTGCTGCGCCGTTAGATGTTTCCGCAAAGCGTTGCTTGATTTCAGTCTCGTCTTGCATATGAAGCACTCGAACGCGCCACTTTTCTGTGATGAAAAAAATATGATGTTAAGTGCATTATGTTACCAATGTCCTGGTCATTTACAATACATTCTAAAATCGAAAAAGAATTGGGGTCAAACCTTAACATACTTTAGGCCACATTTTGGTCGCTCCAACAGATTTGGGGCGAAAATAGTTTTAACTCGTAACTACTTTGCGATAAAAATACTTTTATCCCTGATTATTTCTGTAAAAATGTTTTGACCCCCTGGTCTGGGGTCAACGTTTTCCCCAATATGTCATCGTCTGAAATCGTCTCCCTGCCAAATTTGAGATTACTACAACATAACCCCAACTTGTGGGTAAAAATACCCCTGACTTGGGGTCAAACAAATTATTTTCCTCCAGCTAACCTCATCATGTCTCACGCAGTGCACCAAATACCGCTCGTGGCTAGTGAAGCCCCGATAGCACGCAGTGCACTTGTAGGGCGCCGCAGCGTACGCCTCGCTCCTCGCCCTCGCAGAGACCTCCTCTATCTGTTCCTCGTAAGTTAGAGATTTGACCTCGAACAAGGTCTCGTCTAGAGGCTCCGAGCCTGGCTTGCGACGCTGCGCGTAGGAATTTCGATACCTGGAATATGCATCATGCTTGTGAACAGGCGCCGTTGCTGGGGGTCGGTTGGCTCGGGCATTAGAAGTTACTATTGTTGACTAGAACTGGCTGATGTTTGGCCCTTTGCGACTATGGCGCAAGTTTGCTAGCACAAATCTGTCTTAAATCGAGTCTTGTACCTAAAAATGGCGATCTAAAAAGAGCAACTTTCTACAAGGCCGTCTCCAAATACACTCCTAATTTCATCAGCTGTTAAAAAGTATAACGCGTTGGAATTTCTTTCATATAAATGCTTTGTTCAACAAACCTATCCGTGCAATCCTCGGGCGAGTCCTTCTTCGCCTTCTTCCCCGCTTTGGACTTTTTCTTCGTCTTCTTCTCCTTGAGGCAAACCTCACTCAGCGCCCTATCGTCTTCATCATCGAACGTATCATCATATTCATGGACGAAAATCTCATTTGAAGGATCTTCATCCTTTATTATGGTAACATCCACTTTGATTTCCATATTTTCCGCCATTTCTTTGGATTCGTCTGTAAACGAGAACATGAGAACCACCTTTTTTATCACCGACATGAATGTCTTTGACCCTTGACTCGCGTGATGGAAAGCAACGCCAGGGTCTATGATGGAGCAGGCAATTCACGGAAATGCCCTGTCGGGTACCGGCTCCAGCATACACACGTTGAAACACAGTAAAACGGCCTGGCGACTTAGATGCGAGGGTGGTAGCTAACTTAGATCCTCCCACCAAGCGTGCTGGGTTTTGTTGACTTTTATAACACGTTTTTCTCCAGCGTGCGGTGGGGACATGTAATATTCTGCCCCATCCTGGATGGGGAGCGCGAGACGGAGTTTCTTGCCGGCTCTTCTCCGGGGAGATTCCAAACCGGTCTTACCTAATGCGTGACTTAATAACTATTAAAATTGGGACTGAAATTACACAGTAGGCTAATTACCCTCCATGTGACTGGAGGAGGCCCGACTCAGCATTGGGTCATTTATGGGCTGAATATAGTAGTAGACATTACATACCCGTATGTTCAGGCGTGTCCATCTCGATGGGCAGTTCAGTCTCCATCTTAACCTCGTCTTCCATGTTGACAAACTCATTTGTGCCTCTGACTTCCGACACCAGAGACGAAGCCAACTGGCTCCGGTCAAGTGACAGCACATCTTTAACCGTGACCTGTTACAAGTAAGTTGTCCAAATCAAATCCGGCTCGAAGGACCAAAACAGACAAAAATATAAGCGTGGGGTGCATGGTATCAGTAGTTATAAATATTTTATGAACAGATATGAGTAGATGGGTTATTTTGATAATATCCTGAAAAGCACCTATTTTTAATTCAAATTTATATTCTATTTTTTAGTTGGATTTAAAAGCATATTTTCATAGTGTTTTTAAACTTTTATATTTTTCATTTTCGAGCGGCTGTTCGACTACACTTGGCCAGTAATCTGGCCATTATTTCGCTGAGCGAATAAGCATTGCCATCCAGCGTGGCAATGCTGCCAGCCTTCTGGGCACTTTTGCAAACCCCTGCGGCGCTGAGGATGCGGTGCCCATTCTAATTAAGATTTATTTAGTGTTTAGTCTATCTTTCTCTTTTAGGTATACATATTAATACATATATTTAAGTTTCTTTTTTTTACTAGTTTTTAACCCCCGACGCAAAAAGAGGGGTGTTATAAGTTTCACGTGTCTGTCTGTCTGTGGCACCGTAGCTCGCGAACGGATGAAGCGATTTCAATACAAGTCTTTTAAAAGTTATGGGGGGTGAAAGTGGGGAAGAATAACCGAAAGTCTGCAAATATAATCGAGTGGGGTCTCAAATGAAAGCGCATGACGTGCACATTACAAAATAATATATTCCATGAAAATCAGCTGACAACTTATACATCTACATCATAATAAGCGTGTACCGATAAAAAGCAGAAAATAAAAATTAAATTAGAAATTTAAATAAGTCCCCGACACAATGATCTGAGTTCCCTTTAAAAAGTAGAAAATAAAAATAAAATACATCGCGTTGGGGGACCAAGGGTCAGGTAATAAATAAGTAGGAGCGGTCCCCCAACGCGATGTGTTTTATTTTTATTTTCTACTTTTTAAAGGGAACTTAGGTCATTGTGTCGGGGGTTTATTTAAATTTTTAATTTAATTTTTTAGACATAGTATATAAATTTATTATTTTCATTTTTTAGTTGAAATATCACCAAAAAAATAGCAATAGCTTTATGATTTACATACTCTATTTACCCGAGAAGAACGGGAAATCTGAACCATCAACATTAAGAAATATCGCCTACAAATGAGAGAATTACTAAAAAGCTAAGTTTCCAGAGCAATTCGCATAGTTAGGAAACCCCCGACTACAGTTGTTGGGAGATAGGCGCCGCGACGCCTAGTCGAACATACCACCTCGTCAGGCTGAAAGATTACCCCTTGGCGCCTAAAGGTTAAATGGCGTAAACAATGTGATGCCACAAAACTTTTGACCTTGTCCCTAGTCACACATGGTCACATTTTATCGGTACCCTCCATCCCCATTAACGTGTAACATAATATATGGATGACCCCTAACCTTGAATGCCACTAGTGGTAAAAAAAATCGGAGAAAAGGTTAAGTGCTCACGCAAGACTCCCGCTGCAGCAGTTCAGTGAGTAGTGTGTGAGCGAGCAGTGCTTTCGAGCGTAGTATTGCCACACTCGCAAGGCGACCTCCGCATTCCCAGCAGACGCCTCGCGGCAAGTATTCTAGGTCGGTCACCTGCGCAACAGGTCAACTTTTACAGGGTTTCCCTAATTTCAGGGTGGTGGAAACTCAAACACATAAATAACTATCTAATATATAAATTCTCGTGTCACGGTGTTTAATATTAAACTCATCCGAAACGGCTCGACCGATTTTTATGAAATTTTGTGTGCATATCGATTGGATCTGCGAATCGGACAACATCTATTTTCTTCGCCCTAAATGTTAAGGGAAACAAGTCAAAATTTCTTTTTTAGACATTATTCGATGTTTTTTAAGATACAGCGTACAAAAGTACATGCAACTCTATATTTTCATCCCACTACGATCAACCCCTATTTTTAATAGTAGTAAACTACTAGTACTAATAGGAGTCCATCGCGGAAGGACATCGTGACGCGTAATCTTAATATATCTCGTGAGGCCAGGTTTCCTGCCATGTAATTTCCTTTACTCAGCTGTTACGACACTCACGATGGAATGAGATGATGATATTAAATCCGACACAATACTTACATTAATTCCGGTTAATTTTTCGTATAAATTATTCAATAGAACTTCTTCTATTGCACTCATCTTTACGTCCACAGCCAAACATATTCTGCAAACCTGTACAACCAAGAAATATTGCCCTGTTGGTCTAGATTGGATGTGCCGCCTTTGAATCACAGGCAGGGCAAGTGTCCTTGTGTAAACCAGAGGCGCTTGCATGTTTGTAAACTGCCCCGCGATACAGGTAAAACTTAGAGCAGGGGATTCGTATAAAAAATAAAATTATTAGCTTTTATCCGATCCTAATCTTAAAGGGTAAATGCACAATTTGTATAATGGAACGGTAACATAAGCAAACTACAATCAGTATGATACTTTGGTAAACATAATTGTGTTAAAAATTACCGGTTGCAATGAATGGCAATCAATCAACTTACTCTCATTTCTGCCGGCAAATCCAATTCCACTAAAGGGTTCTGAAACAAAATGTATTCCAAAGTTCAATTGTCCATATATATCCATACTACTTCATCATCATCAACATTTCGGCCAAAAGACGTCTACTGCTGGACATAGGACTCTCCCACGGATTTCCACGAAGGCCGGGGGCTGAGCCGCCCGTATCCATCGCTTTCCGGCGACCTCAACTAGTTCGTCGGTCCACCGTGCGGGGGGGCCTACCAGCACTGCGCCACTCGAGCACTATTCTGAGCCATCGGGGGTTAGTCCTGCGAGCCATGTGCCCTGCCCATTGCCACTTAAGTTTGGCAATCCTGTGAGTAGGTAAAAATTGGGGTTTCCAGATCAGATAAGATCTGAAAACCCCAATTTTCAATAAATGTGTATTCAAATATACGAAATCTTGTTTTTGTAATAATGACCTACTATTTGAATATACTATTTATTGCATACTCATTCAATAGATTGTGATCTGTGTGATTGGTCATAGTTTTCAATCAATGTGTATTCAAATATCATAGTTTTCAATCAATGTGTATTCAAATATACGAAATCTTGTTTGTCTTAATGGCCTACTATTAGATACTATTAGACAGATCAGATAAGATCTGAAAACCCCAATTTTCAATAAACACCTAATTTACATCATAGTATTCAAATACCTACTATTATAATAAACCGTTCATTGAATTAAAAAACACCTATTCAAATAGATTCTTATCTGCATTACATTCAAATTGAATAATGATCAAAGGTAAAACTATGTGATTGGTCTTAGAATGTCACAAGGTTTAATTCTGATAATTGAATGCGCTCACACATTCTCCGATGTTATCTTATATCGGATTTTTGATATACTTACGTCATTGCGTTCTTCTATCTCACGAAGCGATGTATGTGCATTATTCGATGCGACTTTCAACCTTACTCTCATAAACTTTAAAACCACATGTCATCGCTTCGTGACGTAAAATAACAATTAGATGAGAGTATGTAAGTGAAAGGTTAAATAAAAATACTTTATCATTTATTAAGTACTATGATTTATTTTACGACATATTATTCGATACCTTTACAGCAATTTCTTTAACCGATTTATAAATGTCATCCATAAATATGTTTTTAACTACATGCTGCACGCACAATTCAGCATCACAATTACATAGCGAACTTATGATATCAGGGTAACTTTCCACATCATAAACTTCGATCCTGATCACTTTAGCACCACGCGTTAGTTTTTTTATACAGGTGAATGCAGCTGTTGAACTTCTCTTGAGCTGTTTGCTGCTGGGACCCTCCAGATTCAATTGTTTTTCATTTTTCTGTCCTACTACAGTATTCATAGGAATGAAGTTGAAGTAGTCGTTTTCGGAGTCCTGAAAAAAAAAAACAGAATGCAATTAGTCATGTTGAACTAAGTGTATACTTACATACGTTTTTATTCAAAAACTCTAATGTCAAGGGCTTATAATTATGTTATATTTTAATTGATAGATAAAATACTGTTAAAGAAAATATTACCACTTACCGACATTACGCGATGATATCCCCCGTTTTTAGCCAGTCAGGACTCAGCAAGGGTACAAATTGAAATGATTGATTTAATATATTTTTTTCAATTTATATAATAATCGATTTTTTATCTATAGAGTTCAAAATCGTACAATTTTGTTAGATTTCGATAAGTACTCCGACAGTAGGACAAAAATGGCATGGTGAAATTGAAACCTCAAGACATCACGGCGCCAAACATTTTATTGTTTACTATAAATCTATATTGATAAAACAAACACTTACTGTACGTTTGTTCACTGTAATTTTTTCATACATTTTTATTGAGAAGATCAATATCATAATGGCATGCGAAACCATCGCATGTAAGTAGTACGTCTAATTTGCAACGTAAGTTCTAATTCTATTTAAGGAGATGGATCAAAACAATAATATTGTATTGCAATATCGACATACTATTATTACTCCGGGTTCTTATTAGTGTACACTTTAGGTATCATAATTTAAGGTTGAGATTTATACATTTGGTTATGATTGCAAAGCATTTGTCGCGTGAAGAAGTCCTGACTCAGGATTTTAGGTTAACGCATGCATTACATATATGGAAAAAGCTCACGTGAATCCCGGCTATATAAATATTGGACGGTGATTTAGGGGACATCACTTCAGCTACCAGAAGCTCCAGATAAACATCAAGTACCTACCTACTTACCAAGAATCAACCTACTCTACGAAAAATGTAAGTATTCCAAGTTCTTTAATAATACATAAATTAATAGACCTGCTCTTGTATTTATATTTTATAGTTTTATCTAGCGTGTTATAGTATCATGGTTTAATAGAGTAATGTTTCTGTGATAGTTATGTTTCAGTATTCTAAAAAGATGTACTTATTTCAATATTAGATGAACATAGATAGATAGATACATAGACAATAATAAAATAATAATAATAAATTAGAGTAGTGTACCTATCTGTGACATTTCAATGTGGTATGTACGCTTGAATAATGATTTGATTGTATTAATATGTTTCACTCTATTTCAGGTCGCACGAAAACGCCGAGACCCTTTTTCCCTCTGACGTCGACGAGGAACCTCAGGTTCAAAAAAAGAAGCACGACGGGCGAAAAAGGAAGCACGCATCGTCACGTACGTCTTCACCATCGAGAGCAAGTCCGGTGCCCCTACGAAAAATGTAAGTATTCCAAGTTCTTTAATAAAACATAAATTAATAGACCTGCTCTTGTATTTATATTTTATAGTTTTATCTAGCGTGTTATAGTATCGTGGTTTAATAGAGTAATGTTTCTGTGATAGTTATGCGTCGTCGGCGAAACCGTCTGTGTCGTCCCATCCATCGGCTTCAAAAAAGCTGCATATCAAACCCATTCCCCCGAGGAAGTGCACGGCATACGATCTGTTTGGAGACGATAGCGAGGACGACGAGAAAGAGCCCCCTGCAGTTACTGGTAAAACACCATTAGCTTCATATATATCACGACGTCTTGCAAATGGTCATTCGCGCCAAACCTTTGAAAAAAAGCCGGGAACGCACTATATTGATTTAAAAATATACCGGTGCGATGAAATAGAAAAAGTTCAGCCAATGAATAGATGGCGCCAAGCAATTGTCACGCTTAAAAATCAAACTTTTGACAATACAGATGCTTGGCAACATTTGTCTAATTTTATTATAGCTACACGAAAAGAGTACGTTAAGTGCCCACCAACATTTATTAGTAACTACTATTAAAATAGTAGGTACTGTATTAAACAAGTACTATAATTCAGTAGTACCTACTATATTACTTAGTGGACTATTATTAAGCTAATCTTGTATTCATTTATTCAAATATTAGGTATTATTATCTTTATATTTCAAGTTTATACTATTGCTATACCTACTAGCTTAGTTTATAAATGTTTTTTTTATTTTTGTAATCTACATTATGAATAAATATGTAGATGTAAATCTACTATTATGTTATATACCTTAGGCGGTACTTAGTTATTACATAGGCATATAAATAAATCATGTAATCAGTTATAGAAATTAAGTTGTATAATCATTTATCATATTACATTTGATTTAATGCTCATGGTTTTTTTCCTTTCTTTATTACAGTTTCAACTAGATCCGGAATCAGAACAAATAACAACGATATAATAATATGTCAAAAATGTCACATTGAAGTACCTAAAATTGAATATCAGTATCATTTAAGAACGAATTTGCATAAATCTAATTGCATACTAAAAACTGAAATTGAAAATATCGATATAATAGCCACGGCTTTTAAAAAGAGAATAATAAGTTTCAAACTGAATCCATTAATGGAATACCTAACACCTGAGGAATTCCTAATGGATAATCGACTTAAGGTTATAAAACTAATTAATGATTGTTTGATAAAACATAATTGTGTTAAATTAAACTTTGAACTTTTTGCTTATTTCATTCTACCAACATCTGATGAGCAACAGCTTAAATCATTTAACACAAAATATGAAATCGTATATAATAATAATACAGATATTAATGAATTATATTTGAAAACAATAAATACATTTGACAGAAAGCTCTCAGAGTTCCAACATTGTGGATCTGGCTGGACTTGTTTCTCTATAAGTCATCTAGAAATTAACATTAACAAATACTCTCCTTTGAAAGGCGGCACCTATATAGATTTGCCACAAGTAATAAAAAAAACTAAAAGTTGTTTAAATATTAAAAACAGCGATAACAACTGCTTTTTATGGAGTATTGTCGCAGCATTATATCCCTGCCAAATGAATGTTTGCAGAACAAGTTCATATCCGCATTTTTCAAAAGTTTTAAATACAGATGGGCTATCATTTCCCCCATCATACAAAGATGTTAAAATATTTGAAAATTTAAATCCCCACATAAGTATTAATATATATGGATTAGATAACAAAAACATGGTCACTGGACCTTTATATGTGGCAAGTTTAAGAAAAAGTCAGCACATCAATTTATTGTACTTTGAACAGAAAGGTAACGGGCATTATTGCTTAATAAAAAATCTATTGAGATTAATCAAACGTCAGATAAGTAAACATAAAGGTAAAATGTACCTATGTGAGACATGCTTACAAGTTTTCACGAGTGAAACGAAATATAATGACCATAATAAATGTCCTAAGGTTTTGACTGTTTTACCTGAAAAAAATAGTATTCTTCAATTTAAGAACTTCGAAAGACGACAAAAGATTAATTTCGTTATATACGCCGATTTTGAAAGTCTTTTACTGAACTGCAACATAAATGTAACTGAGAATACTCGTACCTATAAGGTTCACGAACCTTCATGTTTTGGTTACTATATTTGTTGTTCACACAATACAGATCTGAATAAGTTTGTTACTTATAGAGGAGCTGATTGTGTAGAAGTATTTATAAAATATTTAATAAGAGATTTGGAGTACATTCACAGTATCTTATTAAATAAAATACCTATGGCACCTTTAACTAAGGACCAAGAAAACGATTACAAAAATGCCACTACATGTCATATCTGTAATTATTTGCTCTTTGACGATAAAGTAATGGATCATGATCACATTACATCACAATACCGAGGCGCAGCACACTCTCATTGTAATTTAATGTTAAGAGTTTGTCCATTTGTGCCTGTTATTTTTCATAACCTATCTGGCTATGACTCTCACCTATTTATAAAAGAACTATCGAAGTATGAAGGTGCTTTTAAAATTATACCAAAAACCAAAGAAAGGTATATGTCATTCACAAAAGTACTTCATACTAAGAATACATTAAAATCAAAGCCTATTCAAGTTAAGTTCATAGATTCTTATCAATTTCTTCATTCAAGTTTAAGCACATTAGTAAATAACTTGAATGAACCTGACTTTGTTAATTTATTAAAAGAATTTCCAACTATTAGTAATAATCAGTTAAAGTTGTTACGACAAAAAGGAATTTATCCCTATGATTATATGGACGCATACTCAAAATATTACGAGACTCAACTTCCATCGAAAGTTTGTTTCTATAACAGTTTGAATTGTCAGCATATAAGCGATGATGAATACGTACACGCTCAATCTATTTGGCAGTCATTTAATATTAAAACACTTGGAGAATATACAGATTTATATTTAAAGACCGACGTATTACTTCTTGCTGACGTATTCGAAAAATTTAGACAGACTTGTCTGGATCATTATCAACTTGATCCAGCGTATTACATTACTGCACCTAGTTTAAGCTGGGATGCGATGCTTCTGTACACAGGCGTTAAATTAGAGTTAATTCATAGTTTAGAAATGTATGAATTTTTGGAAAAGGGAATACGTGGAGGCTTGGCACAATGTTCTCTTCGCCATGCTCAAGCGAATAATAAATATTTACCAAATTACGATGCTTCTCAAAAATCAACATATTTGATTTATCTTGACTGTAACAATTTATATGGTTACGCAATGACAAAGAAAATGCCTATTTCAGATTTCCGTTTTATGACAATCGATGAGATTAAAACAGTAAATGTGTTATCAATACCAGATGATTCTGAATATGGGTTTATTTTAGAAGTTGATTTACTATATCCTGAGAGTTTACATAATACTCATAGTGATTTACCTTTTGCGCCCGAGAGGTTCACACCTCCTGGAGGCAAAACACCTAAATTAATTGCTAATTTATACGACAAATTCAACTATGTCATACATTACATTCATTTAAAGGCATGTTTATTAAATGGACTAATTTTGAAAAAAATTCACCGTATTTTAATATTTAGACAAGAAAATTATTTACAAAAATATATTGACTTGAATACTACTTTACGTCAAGCTTCAACAAACGTATTTGAAAAAGACTTTTTCAAACTACTTAATAATGCTATATTTGGAAAAACTATTGAAAATAGACGCAAACAGGTTAACGTCAAATTAGTTACCATGTGGGATGATTACAATAATAAAACTAACAAGCACCACGGTGCTGAAAAATTAATTGCAAAACCAAATCTGAAAAGTATTGCTATCTTTTCTGAAAGTTTTGTTGCTATTCAATTAACTCCTGAAAAAATAATTTTAGATCGCCCTATTTACATTGGGTTTACAGTTCTAGAATTAGCAAAGGAACATTTGTATAAATTTCACTATAACTTTATTAAAAATAAATATAATACTCGCGCAAGACTGTGTTATACAGACACAGACAGCCTTCTTTATTTTATAAATACAGGGGATGTTTATGAAGACATAAAAAATGATATCGCAAATTTTGATACAAGTAATTTCCAGGCTGATAGTTGTTACAGCATGCCAAGAGTAAATACTAAAATTCCAGGACTGTTTAAAGATGAACTCGGGGGTGACATCATAAGTGAATTTGTAGGACTGAGAGCCAAACTATATTGTATAATCAGTTCAAAAACTCGCATCGCAAAAGCAAAAGGTATATCTAAAGCTGTTACTAATCGATTGAAATTATCTCACTATAGTAAAGCTTTAACAAATAATGTCAATTTTAAATGTAAAATGAATATAATTAAATCACTTAAGCATGTACTGTACTCGCAAGAAATTCATAAAGTAGTTTTAAATAGAAATGATGATAAGAGACAAATACAAACGAACTTTATTGAAACTTTACCTTGGGGTCATTGTGAAACTTTATTCTAAGAACTTATTTATAAAATTAAATACAAATCTGTTTATGTGAATAAATTGTCATATTATTATTATTATTATGTTATTTATAATTCGTATTAGTAAGTAGTAAGTAGTATAGCAGTATATATTAGTAAGTAGGTATAGCATATACATGTTTAATTTGGTGAGTGGTAATGTTGATTTTCGTATTGAAATATGTAATATCTGAATAAAAAATGTATAACTGATGTATGATTTTTATTTTTGCTATGACCTTCATTCTATTAATCTATAACATCACTAATCACGAATATAAATACTTTACTAACTTATTTATTTATTTACAGCAGGTTTAAACATAAAATGGATGCACTATGTAGGTATTCTGAATATTACCTACGTTCGCTTTACATTTGACGAGACAACTTTATATCTCAATCATTTGTTTTTATTATATTTAGGCTTTATATATCTATGTATGCGTAAAATTGAATTAATAGTCAAAATGAAGTTGATCAAACAACACACATCACTTAATGTTAATCATATAAATCTTGGTGACTCCGATAACCACATTAGGCATAGCGTTCTGTTACCAAATACGATTCGTTGTATTATATGTGGTCCATCGAATTGTGGAAAAACAAACGTAGTTCTTAGTTTATTATTGCATGAGAATGGTCTTAAATTTCAAAATCTTTATCTTTACTCGAAAACTAACTTTCAACGAAAATACAGGTTCTTACGAGAAGTTATAAAGAGGGTGCATCAGGTTAAGTTTCATGAATTTAATGATAATAAAGAAGTCATAGCCCCAGATGAAGCACTACCTAATTCTGTATTTATTTTCGATGATGTTGCATGTGAAAATCAAATAAACATTCGTAATTACTTTTCTATGGGTAGACATAAACAAATCGATTGCTTTTATTTATGTCAAACATACTCTAAAATTCCGAAACAGCTGCTGCGTGATAATGCTAACTTTCTTATAATATTTAAACAAGACGATGTGAACTTGAAACATATTTATGAAGAGCATGTTAGTTCTGATATGTCCTGGAATCAATTCAAGAACCTTTGTAATAAAGCTTGGAGAGAGCCATATAACTTTGTTAGTATTTGCAAAGATTCTTCATTAAACAATGGAAGGTACAGACAGAATTTAGATAGTTTTTTTAAATTTTGATCTAAAAATGTATACCTATATATAAATCAATAACGTATAAATCTGATTTAGTATTATATCTTCTTTAGCTGAGTACACTTGTAACAGTACAATATGGAAAAGAATATTAAAATAGAATTAATGAAGTCTGTAGACTCCATAAAGAATAAAATAAAACAAATGAAAAACCAGGAACACTCAATGAACTTGTCACTTGATAAAATATTAAAACCTGTCACAGATCCCCTTAAAACCCTAGTTGATTCGAATAAGACAATAGAGAAAATACAAACTAATGAAAATACACACTCTAATTTTGAAGACATGGAATTGGATGACATTAATACTAGTTCATCTACAAAGTTCGAAGAATGTTACGAACCAGAACCGAATTCTGTACAGATCGTTAAAAAGTCTCCCCAGACGGAATTACTGGATGATTTAGAAATATCATTAGAGGGTCGTGATATACATGATATTTATGATGGTGTAAATATACCATTTGGAATAAGGAGTGCAAACAAAAAATTACTAATGGGTAATTCAAACGTTTCATTTTCTAAAATAGATAGTGTGAATGATGATAATGTCATTTTAATTAAAATTGGGGACAAAAGCTACAATTTAACCCCAGGTTTAAAAGAACTTTTACTTCGAAGAAAACCTGATTTGAAACTAATATCGAGCAAAGATAAACTTGTCTATAAAGATATGTTGCATTATACAAATGCCCATAAGAAAAATTTCAATCCTAATGGGCAAATAAGAGGCGATAAAGGTATAAAATATCGTGAAATAATCAAACCATTGTTTTCTGAAGCGTTAAACAATAATATTGTCACTAAATTTGGAAGAAGCTTACCAACACTAAAGAAATACAAAAATAACACTGACTTGGTATATTGGGACGATCCTAACGAACTGGTTGACAGATTGAAACTATTGATTGCTTCCCGAGATGCCGGTAATTCAAACCATGATAATGAAATTTTATCAATAATCGAAGAATTAAAAGAAGCTAGCATAATTAAATAATAAATAGTCATAATAATATGCTTTTTATTCAGTATTATAGCTGAATTCAAGACAAATATACTAAATTGTGAATATGAGTAAAGCTGACGTGGTAAACGAAATTCATAAAAATGCGAGGGTGAACTATCCACGAAGACGTGTTATCATGAAAGATATAGATGACTTGTGGCAAGCAGACTTAATTGATATGCAATCAATTTCAAAAGAAAATAAAAGTTACAGATATATTCTTGCCGTCATTGATACATTTTCGAAATATGCTTGGGCCTTTCCTATGAGAAGTAAAACCAAAGAAGATGTGTGTAAGACTTTCAAAACTTTGTTGGACAAAGGGCGTGTTCCTAAAAATCTGCAAACTGATAATGGAGCAGAATTTTATAATAACAAATTTCAGAAGCTTATGAAATCGTATCATATTAACCATTATTCAACTTTCTCAACTAAAAAGGCTTCAATAGTTGAACGATTTATCAGAACATTGAAATCTAAAGTTTATAAGGAATTTAGTTTAAAAGGCAATTACAATTGGGTAAATAATACCCTCAATGATGTTATTTACAAATACAATCACACTCACCATCGCACTATTAATGAAATCCCTGCTAATGTGGACAATATTAATAAAAAACTGATATTAGAAAGGTATTTAAAATTGCAAAAAAATGATAATTTAAAAAGTAAGTACAAAGAAGGTGATTATGTGCGTATCAGCAAATACAAAGGAACATTTGAAAAAGGTTATACTCCCAACTGGTCAACAGAAATATTTAAAATTCGTAAAATACAAAATACAACTCCTATAACTTACTTAATCGAAGATACTATCAGAGGTCAACCTATTTTAGGTGCATTTTATACACAAGAACTTCAAAAAACAAAACATCCCAATGTATATCTAGTCGAGAAAGTTCTTAGAAGAAAAGGTAACAGGGTTTTAGTAAAATGGTTAGGTTTATCTTCAGCTGAAAGCAGTTGGATTGATAAATCGAATGTAATATTATAAATAAAATAACATTAACAACAAACTCGAATCACATAACTATTTATTAAAGTATTCAAACCGGAATCATCAGTCTTATAATGTGTTTTGGAGAGAGTAGTCTTCTTAATTGGCTTATTAATAATTTACCATTTGAATTACATTTACCAGGATATAATTACTGTGGCCCTGGTACTAAATTAATAAAAAGACTTACACAAGGAGATAACGGTGTAAATAAGTTGGACGAATATTGCAAAGATCACGATATTGCATATCACAAGTCATCAAACTTAAAGGATCGACATAAAGCTGATTTAATTTTGTTAAAAATGGCGAAAGAGCGAGCGGTTGCTTCCGATGCTAGTATAGGCGAAAAAGTCGCGGCACGTTTAGTAAGTAAGGCTATGTCAACAAAAATTAAAACTGGGTCTGGTTTGAGAAAAAAGCCTTCTCCAAAAGTTACATCTGGAAAAGGATTAAAAAGTAAATTAAAAACTGTTATTACAAAAGCAAAAAGACATATAAAAAAATTAAAACCTAAGAGCAAGAAAATGGCTATAGAATTAGCTATTGCCGCTGCCAGGGAATTAGCTGATGACTCATCGATTAAGCTTCCTCGTATTATTCCTATTCCAAAAACTGGGGGAGTATTACCTTTGATTCCTATTTTTGCGGGATTATCAGCGGCGGGAGCTTTAGCAGGCGGTGCAGCTGGTATTGCTAAAACCATAAATGAATTCAAAATGGCTAAAAAGCTGTATGAAGAATCGAAGAGACACAATGAAAAAATGGAAGCTCTATGTATTGGGAAAGGACTACACCTTAAACCACATAAAGGCGGTCTTGGAATTTTCGTATCAAAAGAAAAAAACTAAAATATCGGCTACCCAAACGGGCCTTAACTAACTTTGACATTTTAAAGTACGGGAATAGAATTCCTTATTTTAGAGGTGTCTTTATGAGAGATGAGCTCCCTAAATGTCCTTATAAAAAAGAATGTGGAGTTATTAATTTAGATAGTTCTAAAAATCCTGGTTCTCATTGGGTAGCCTATGCAAAATATAATGATTATGTTGAGTATTTTGACAGTTATGGAAATCTTAAACCTCCAAAGGAATTTATAAAATATGTAGGTTCTAATATTCAATATAATTATGAAAATATACAACGTGATCACCCCTTCAATTGTGGACATCTATGTTTAAATTTCTTAAAGAATTTTTGGTATAATCAAGAAATAAAATAAACAGGATCATTTAAAAGAGTTCAGTATGCAAGCATGCCTACTACGGTTACCATCTCTGGAAATAAATCAGAACTGGTCTCGTATTTTCAACCACCTCTTCATTTATCTGATCAATACGAGTGCGGTTTACTATACTTTTCAGTATTAAAAAAAAGACCGAATGTGCCAGTTAATAGCAGCAGTTTAGCAGCTGTAATCAGAATCGAATGTGATCTTGTGCACGCTTCATATTACAACGGATTACCGACTCATTTTATTCACGAATTCATATCTGATACTGCTCCAAGTCACGGGTACACAGAAATACCCCAGAACGTTATTTACTTCCCAGTAAACAAAAACATAATTTCATCCATATCTGTCAGGATTGTAGATCAGTTTGGTTACTGTATTGACTTTGGTGAAGAACATATTCAATTACGTCTTCATTTAAGAAAAGCAAAATGATTGTGTATGATAAAAACCCTACAGTGAAAATAAAACGTCCTATTCCGTCAACAACCGTTAAGGTGCACAGACGTAAGAAAAACGTGATGAAATTGACTAAATCAAATAAAGATTTTCTTAAAGCTTTAGGGTTTAAAGTATGAGTATACTACAGATTACTGATTTACCACACTTTGATAGTTCAATCGAAAGTTATGAAGTCCATTCATACAATCCCTACAATAACAGCTTTAGAGAAAACGATGAAATCAGAATCCCCATCCACCAGCAAGACATATATGTACTACCATCAGCCAGTTCAATCTACATCGAAGGTCAGGCAAAGCTGTTCGGCAAGGATGGGCATCCAATCAAGAAAACTGTTACGTTCACTAATAACCCTGTTATGCATTTGTTTCAAGACATCAGATACGAAATGAATGGAATTGAAATAGATCGTATAAAAAATTCCGGAATAACATCAACAATAAAGTCATACATCTCATTAAATGAAGCAGAAAGTAAAGTTGCTGCATTATGGGGTTGGAATTTAAACGGGTTCGAAAGTTATGGGCATTTTAGCGTTGTGGTACCTTTAAATAAGATTTTAGGGTTTGCAGAGGATTACAATAAAATTGTGATAAATTGTAAACACGAACTTATATTGAATAGGAGTAATTCTAACTTGAATAGTATTATTCTTACTGATGAAGTCGTTCAGCTTCAAATAGATATACAAAGGGTTCAGTGGAGAGTACCACATGTAAAAGTTTCAGATAGAGAACGTTTAACACTTTTAAAGCATTTAGAAAGAGATAAACCTATTCAGATGGCATTTAGAAATTGGGATTTATATGAGTATCCTTTACTACCTAAAACCACAAAGCATTCTTGGTCAGTAAAAACTGCTTCTCAATTAGAAAAGCCCCGGTATGTAATTTTTTGCTTGCAGACTAATAGAAAAAGTAATAAATCGAAAGACAGCTCAGTATTTGATCATTGCGATGTGACAAACGTAACGCTATTTTTGAATTCTCAATATTACCCTTATGAGCCTTTAGGCTTAAAGTTTTCTGAAAACAAGTACAGTATATTATATGAAATGTATGTGAAATTTCGTCAGTCGTATTATAACAGCCCTGTCGATCCCTTGCTTGATCTGAAAGATTTTAAAGAAAAAGCACCACTTTTTATCATAGATTGTTCAAGGCAAAATGACTGTTTAAAAACAGGCCCGGTAGACGTAAGGTTGGAATTTGAATGTTCAACATTGATACCAGATAACACAACTGCTTATTGTTTAATTATTAACGATCGACTTGTGGAATACAAACCGTTAAGTAACATTGTGCGCAGGCTATCATGACTGCAATTGTAGATGTTCAAGGTTTCAAATCAGAAGCTAACGAATTTATAGTAAAGGAAATTGCGATATTATGCGATAAAAAAATACAGGTATTTTTAATAAAACCTCCATTCCCATTTTACGACTTGACTAAACAAGAACGGCGACAAGTAAGTTGGATTGAGCGCAATAGAAAGATATACTGGAAGGAAGGAATTGTGCCCTACTCAAATTATCAGAATTTGGTCTTAAATATTTTAAGAGATAAATGTGTTTATGTCAAAGGTTCAGAAAAAGTGTCATGGTTAAGGAAAATTGTAAATAGTGCTAATGTTAATAACTTAGAAGATAAAGGTTGTCCTAGTTTATTAAACTTATATAAACAATATGAAAACTCTCATGATGTGTATAGTTGTATTTATCATGATTCAGTATGTGCCTTGAAAAACGTTCTCTGTTTAAATAAATGGTGTATAAACAATGTAGTATAAACACTCTAAGTAACTAATAAATTTTTGAAATAAATATTTTCTTGTTTTATTCATTAAAAGGTTGATTATATGTATAGTAATTCCCACAGATTTCGCAATAACATTTCGCAAGAAACAGATCATATCAGGCTGGAATATTACTCAAAATTAAAATGTAATGACTACTTACCCACAGAAAACAGATCAGATCAGGTTAGAACATTATTCCATACATAAAATATAATAACTTTAAGTACCTCGGAAACAGATCTGATTAGGTCCGATTATTTTGCACCAGTTCTCAAATAGATACATGATCACAACAACACCTCTATGACCAATCACACAGATCACAATCTATTGAATGAATATGCAATAAATAGTATATTCAAATAGTAGGTCATTATTACAAAAACAAGATTTCGTATATTTGAATACACATTTATTGAAAATTGGGGTTTTCAGATCTTATCTGATCTGGAATCGTATATTTGAATACACATTTATTGAAAATTGGGGTTTTCAGATCTTATCTGATCTGGAATCGTATATTTGAATACACATTTATTGAAAATTGGGGTTTTCAGATCTTATCTGATCTGGAAACCCCAATTTTTACCTACTCCTGTGGACTATATCGGTCACTGTGGTTCGCCCGCGTGTCTTCTGATATCTGATTCGATCTCGCAACTCCGAGCATAGCCCTCTCCATTGCCCTTTGGGTGACTTTGAGCCTTGATGGAGCCCATAGTGAGTGCATTGATTGATCAAAGACTTTGGTCTTCAAAGACTGCGGTATCGTGGACGAAAAGATCTTTCGCTGCTTCCCGATTTGGGAAGCCATATTATTTATCATACTATAAACCAGTTTTTTTATATCCCACAACCCATATTGTTGCCAATATTAATAAAAACACAACAAAATAAATATTTATTCACAGGAATATTAATACAGGCAACATTAGACTTCATTGATCTTGACCATTCATAAAAGTGTTAAAAGACATGTGAGGTTTAAAAAAAATTTTTGTAGTTTGAGTAAATTCATTGATCAATCAATCAGATCAAAACAATAGATTTTTTTACTGACATGTTATCACAAGTTTCAATGAAAAATTCTGACACCCTGAGGTATATCCTTTCAACATAAAGTATAGTCTATGCTACTTACCTCCATATTAATGGGGCTATGACGCTTCATGCTAGATTGTTCCGTAAAGTCAAACTCATCATTACCAAAGTGCTGGGAGCACACTACACTCTTGTCCTTAGGGTGCCACCCTGACATGCCGAGGGCTTCTAGCCATGCTGTACGCACCTTTGGGTCTTTTGGGAACCTGGAAAGAATTATGCACCTTTTATATTACCACTAGGGTAATTATGTGAAAAACTGTAGATGAGAAACAGTGTGGTGACAAATTTAGAATACATAGTATCACCACCCCATTCCATCCTGAGGGTGTTGACAAAAGGAAATGACGAGGCTGAAAACCTAGCCACAAGAGAAGGAATACTTGAAACCCTGTGCCAACCCGTCTGGCCAGCGTGGCACACTTGGCTAATTACGCTCCATGTAACTGGAGGAGGGCCAACTCAGCAGTGGGACATTTAAGAGCTGAGAAGTGGTAGTGGTAGTTGTCCACCACCCGAAGTAGGTATTATTTGGCTGTGTATTGTGATGTGTATAAATTAGGTAGGAGATATTCGCCAAGAAATTTCTAAATATACTTACGTGTGAAATGTAATTAGGTTTCGTTTAGTATTTTTTTTAGTATCATTCTTACAATTCTGGACGCAGCACTTCATTTTAAATTAGTGTTTATTATTCGGGCCTCAATACATTTCCAAGAATTTACAACCAAACACCACAGAAAGTCATATTGTTATACATCAAAATAAAGGATGAATCAATTGTGTTTATTTTAGAGCACATGAGGCTATCATTATATTCATGATAAGTATAATGTTCACATAATTTTGAAACTATCCAGTGCACCGTCTGCTAAACAAACAAACACGTCGCCATTTTCTTTTACATAACGTTTCGTTTCTCTCAAAGAGTATACAAACACTACGTAAACTACGTTATAGTTTCTCTCTAGTCTATACTAACCTAATGTAGTATATTTTTGTTGCTATGAAAATCGGCGCTACTTTTCTCACTCGAAAGCCACTTTATCATAATAATAAAGTAAAAACTAATTATTTATGGTGATTTATAAATCATGTTATTCCATATAGAACGTGTTTTTACACTTATCAGTCGCTCGTTACTGAATTAAAAATTTACAACTACAGGATTTGAATCGTACTTCTTTCTGTCTAATGTTTATCATATTACATATTAACCAACTGTTTTAAAAAGGTTAAAGAACTAGATTAACCAGAATGTGTTTGTGCCTGCTCGCTCTGCCTTACTAGGCTATCAGTATGTTAGAAAGAAAAATAAATATCAACCAATATTAGTCTATATTTTTTAATTTAGCCTCATAATAATAAATAATCCTGCTCGGTCGGTGAAACCAAGCAAGCATTGAAATTGCATTATTTTTTATCTCAATAACGTTTTAATTTATTTGCACTAAAAACAAATTTAATTGTTTATTGTGGACCTAACCTACAATATTTTTATTCATCCATATTTATTTTTTTACAAGTAAACGCTATAGTTAAATGTGTACTTGTGTACTCTAAGAAGTTTGCTGCAGTTGTAATCATCTGTTTACTATGATAAATTAAGTTTTCAAAATGAAATGTGTTGTGTCTAATTGCAAGAACGATTCGCGAAGAAGTTCCAAGTCCCAGGGTGTCACTTTTCATTCGTAAGTTCAATAAAAATTACAAAAAAGTATGGCTGAAGAGCACAATGGAATTGGAAATGGATGTATTTTTTTTTACCGGCCATGATCCATAGATCCCGCATTGAAGCACCTCTTTCTAAGTATCTACTGCTGTTGTAAATTAAACACCGATAATTTTTAATTACCAGGAAAAAAATCAATCAATGTAGCTTAGATTGTGAATATTTGCTTGTAAATTATTTTTACCTATTAATAACTAAATTACTACAAGTAAAGGTATGGCATAAAATCATGGGCCTAGGCTTGCTTACAACCTTGCCCATTGTTTTGATAAGGAACAATTTTTTCAGTTTCAGTTAGTATTTTAGTCCGGGATCCCCGGTACATTGTTTTCACTTGATTAATATCAAGCTAATTTTTTTTTTGATGAGACGCCCAACATTTTCTTGTCGATAACTCTTGATTGTGGTAGCTATTCGATTCGATATTTGATTCTAAAAAAAATAATAGTAACCGGGTGCTTTTTAGTATATCTGATGATAATTATCTAAATTATTCGAAAATGTATTTGTCCTATAAAATTTATGGTTTGATCAAAGAGTCCCCCACTTCCAATATGTATGGATAATAAGGTCATAAAATGATTACTAACCAGCTGGTTTTTTTTTATTTACTTAGTAAATATTTATATTATTTAACCATCATATTGTCCTACAAGTTGCGTGGTACATTATCCCAGCCCTACGCTCAAAAGTTGTTAATACCACAAGACCCATTTTGTCATCACTAACTGTAGGACAACAATTTTATATGATAGGTTAGTGTATTCTCTGCCCAAATGATACAATGTCTTACAAGAAAACAGGTATGTATCACGAGTCCGACAAAAATTGATGTAAAAGGTGTGGATTTAGCCACGCTCACGCCTTTTTCCCGCAGTGGTAGGCAGAGATCACATCCTTCCATTTGCTGCGGATCCTGACTCGCAACTTTCGCTTCCACATTCATCAACCTCTTCATGCATGCTCGTCGGTTTAGGGTGCTTCTAACCTGACCTTTGTTTAGGACAACACCTATTTGTTCATGGAATGCCCTTCTCGGCCTGCCCCTTCCAACGTTCCCATTCACACTCCCGCTAATAAGGAAGCGGCCCGATTCAGCAGTGGGTCATTTACGGGAGCTGATGGCCGGTGTTTCTTCACAGGTTCCCCAATGAGCCAGCTCTCAGGAAAGCATGGCTCAAGGCACTGGACAAGGAAGGCTGGCAGCCCAAGGACCGCAGTGCAGTGTGCTCAGAACACTTCCTTGTGGAAGACTTGTATGCCACCAAGAGTGGATTGCGGAAGGTGAAAGCCGGCGCTGTGCCTTTTGCATTGGAGGTAACGTTCTATTAAGAATACATTGTGTCACCACCCCATTCTATCCTGAGGGTGTCGTAAGAGCCGACAAAAGGAAATGACATGGCCGATAACCTACTAAATCCACAATACGGATAATTTTGTATAAGTGAGGTTTTGATTTCAGGATTCAACAAACATTGACTATGGAGAACCTATGGAGAGTCTCAGAGTAAGCATTCATAATAATTTATTGACTACTAGCTTGTACGCGGGTGCACCTTTTTAAGAGGCCTCCAAAAAAAGTGGCTTCTCAATTAGACATTATTGTGACGGTTTCTTAGGTTTTCGCGATTATTACACATTGAAATTAAACACTTTTTAACGGATTGGACGAATCATACATTGGGCAAACAAAGAGAAGTGTCGGTATCCGCATAAAAGAACATATAGCTGATATGAAAAACAGACGCTCGACCAAGTCTGCAGTTTGTGAGCACACATTCAACAAGACCAACCACTACATTTACTTTGATAGACCTCAAATCCTTGCCAAGGAAAATCATTACATTCCAAGAATGATCCGCGAGGCTATTGAGATTAAAAAACATCCAAATTTCAATAGAGAGGATGGTTGGCAAGTACCACCTGCCTGGGATCCAGTCATTAAATTGATCAAATCTCAAGCAAAATACTCATCTGCAAGACCTCTGGACACCGTGAGCGATTTCTGCGTGCACATGGAACGTTATCAATAAAACAAAATTATAGGCGGTAGATTTTAACTGTTTCTTTGTACTATTGAAGACAAATGTCATATAGTCTCTCCCGCGACCACGACTGCTGCAAAGCATTCGAAACGTCGGGAATTAAATAATGTAATATACACGCGATAAATCCGTTAAAAAGTGTTTAATTTCAATTATTGTGACGGATTTATACACAATGTCACCAACCCATACTATCTTTAGGGTGTCGTAAGAGGCGACTAAAATAACGCAAGAGGTAGAGCACCTAGCCGCAATTCCCTCGCTGAATTTGGAGGTGGCCGACGTGGGTCATTTATGGGCTGAAACGAAACGAAAAGATTTTCCATCAGAACTTTCGACTGGGTGAACCGATTTTGATGATTCATTTGTTATTTGGAAGCTGGCTTCTCGTGTGCTGCTCAGCCCATAATTGACCCGCTGCTGAGCTGGACTTCCCCCGTAACATAGAGGGTAATAAGCCTACTATGCCACGCTGGCCAGAAGTGGTTGGCACAGGGTTTTGTACCACCATCACTGTAACCCTTTTACTTGAATGAGCAACCATGGAGTTTATTGCCGGCTTTTCTCTATGGAATGGGATTCCGAGTCGGTGGCAAAGATTAAATTAATATTTTTTTTATTGTGTAGCGACCAACATTCTACATACTTTACACAATTTACCCGAACAATCTTAACTATAATATTTTTGACTACACGTTTGGCGCAGTGGTTGAGCGATCGACTGCTGCGCAGCATGTCGCGGGTTCGATCCCCGCACGGAAAAAATATTCCGGGTCTGGGTATTTTCTATCTATAATATGAATGTATTTACAAAATAATAAAAAATATATATAAGTAGTTTATCATCCATCTCGTTACCATAACACAAGCATTAAGTTGCTTAGCTTGGGACGAGATGGCGTTGTGTGAAATGTCCAAGGATATTTATTTATTTTTATCAACATCAAGAAATATCGCCTACAAATACGAGAATTACCAAAAAGTCCTGCAACGCGATAGCGAAATTTCACGAGCAACGTACCACGTCTGGCTAAAATAAAAAGCTGAAGAATTCTTCCGCTGACCATCAGCGGGCGGTATATAACGGAAATGATGCATGTTTTGCAGGTGTGTCGCGTATGCTTGGCAATGGACGCGAAACTGGTACCGATGAGGGTATACAAGCTACTCGAGCAAGCCTACGAAGGTCTCACGGGTGTCATGGTGAGTATTGCGAGCCAACCTGCGGGTTAAGCCCTGCTATATGTTGCATGGGGATCCATCTTTTGTAACTACGATTACCCAGGCTCTAAATGACCCGCTTCTGAGTCGGGCCTCCTCCCATCACAGCGTGGGAAAATAGCCTACTGTGTCACGCTGACCAGACGGGTTTCGTTTCAAGTTTTCCTTATCTTACAGCTAGGTTATCGGCCTTGACATATCCTTTTGTCGGCTCTTACAACACCCTCAGGATGTGATGGGATGGTGCCACTATGTATTCTAAATCCGACACCGGGGCAACAAAAAAACACACGCGATTTACTTCCCTCTTCCTGTCTTTTAATTATTGGTACGCAATTAATTGTATTTTGCAAAAAAAAAAACAATACTCATTTTTTCATAAAAACAAAAAATACCAAATAAAGTAGTAACAATAAATTTAAAAAATTCAATATTTAATTTTTAATATAATTTATTATAAATTATATAGCAATAAATGTTTTTTTTATATGTAGGTATGTTCGCGGTCTGCTATATGTACGTGCATATATGCAGACACTTTAGCTGCGTCTCGTAACGGTGTCGCGAGTCCAGATATTTTTCACCTTTCACAAGAAAAGTGCTCAGCGCCGCTATATCAGTTTTCACTACAAAAATGTTTAATTTCAATCAAAATGGTTCTCGACTTCTGTATCGCCAGGCACGCTCCTGATGCTCCTGGTGTTATACTCTTTTCAGCTCTGTGATGGGGACAAGTTGCCTCAGAAGGTGTGCATTGAGTGCGCGCAGAGACTTCTCAGTAGCAGCCGGTTCAGGCACAGGTGCCTCCGATCCAACACGCTCATGATGGAACTGCTGCGAAGATATGATACTGTGAGTCTTTTTTTACACCTGTTACTGAATTTATTTGTGGTAAACTGCTACAGTGGTCGTTCACTATGGGCTCCATCAGAAGGCTCAGTCACCCAAACGGCAATGGAGAGGGCTATGCTCGGAGTTTCCCTGTGAGATCGGATCAGAAATGAGGAGATATGCAGAAGAACCAGAGTGACCGACATGGCCCACAGGATTGCCAAACTTAAGTGGCATTGGGAAGGGCACATAGCACGCAGGACCGACGCCCGATGGGGCCGAAAAGTCCTCGAGTGGCGACCGCGTTCCGGAAGGCGCAGTGCTGGTATGCCTTGGTAAGGTCGCCGGAAAACGATGGATGCGGGCGGCCAAGGACCGGCGTTTGTGGAGATCCTTGGGGGAGGCCTATATCCAGCAGTGGACGTCTTTTGGCTGAAATGATGAATGACGAACCTGCTACAGTCGCCTATGGGCTGCTATGAATCACAAGTGACCCTGTAAAGTGGAAAGCATGAGGACGAGTCATTACGGTTTTTTGGTCATTTAAAAAAATAAAATTAACTGTAATTATTCACGAACACAAATTACACCCCGTCTCGTAGCAAGTGTATTTTGTTTACACAAATACACTAGCCCGACCCCGGAATCGAATCCCGACCCCCTGGACAAACAAGACAGTCAATCAATAATAAAAACATCTATTTCCAGCTGACAATCCAAAACATTCAAACCATAAACAGGGAAAACAACTTTTTGATTTCATCGTTATCCGTCAAGCATTTCGATCCGGACTACCACGACGCATACATAGAGTACGCGGAGCCACCTCCGCCGATAGACGAGCAGAAAGAGGAACCGCAATTGCCACACATCAAAGAAGAAGAAGAATGCGACGATATCGAAAACGGCGCGAACGACGAATACAAAATGTCGGACCGAGACTATTCGTCGGACGACAGCTTGCCGCTGCAGATATCCAAAAAGAAGACGCGGAAGAAGAAGCCGGAGAAGGCGGGGAAGAAGGCGAAGACGGTGGAGCCGAAGATCGACAGGCGCAGGAAGCCGCTGCTGAACGAGGATCTGAACGAAACGCTGTTCACGATCACCGATCTGAGTTTCGAGGAGCAAGTGGCCGAGATCCTGAAAAGGCAGGACACGGCCAACTACAAGAACGCCGAGTTCAAGTGCGACCAGTGCTACAAGGGCTTCCTGGACGCGGACGCGTACCGCGGCCACATGGGCCGGCACTCGGAGCAGGGCGGCGCGCACGCGTGCGGCGTGTGCCGGGCGCGCTTCCGGCACGCGCACGCGCTGCGCAAGCACGCCACGGCGCACCACGCGCAGCGCTTCAGCTGCCGCCAGTGCCCCTACGTCACCACGCACCGCCAGACGGCGCGGCTGCACGAGCGCTGGCACCGGGGCACGCGCTACACGTGCCCGCACTGCGACGACGAGTTCGCGTGAGTTCCATCCCGAGAGTGTCCTAAGAACCGACAAAAGGAAATGACAAGTCCGAAAAACCCGTTACCCTCCCTGTGATGCGACTCAGCAGTGGGTCATCTATACTGAGTAGTAGTAGTATGTATATCAAATGTATTCAATGAAAAGTGACAAATTAGCACATTAGCACATGTAAATATTAAAACTTCCTAACCTTCAAAAGAAATTAGCATAAAAAACGTTGCACATCTTCGTGACGCTAAATTCGTAAAAACATCCGTAAAAAAAATACCCATCTTGCGTCTAAAGAAATTTCACTTAAAAAATTATGAACCCTCACCATCATTTTGGCCAAATGATGTCCTTTCTGGTGTACCTTTAAAACGACTCAAATTCAACCTTATACTAATACCAATAGAGGTCCTTTGCAGTAAATTTACAACGTACATGGGACATATTCGCATCAAGCATCCTTCGGACTTTGTTTGCGAACTGTGCGGCTATTCCTTCGTGAGTGTGAAAGGGATAGAGCTACACAAGAAGCTGAAACACAGACTGGACGAAGTGCAGGTAATCATTATCGTCACTACCCCGTTCTTTCCCGCGGGTGTCGTAAGTAAAAGAACGCAAGAGGTAGAGAGCCTGGTCGCAAGGAAGGAAAACTGGGTGCAAAGCCTGTGGCAATCCGTTTGGCAAGTAAGGCCAGTAGGTTAATTGCTTGCAATGTAATTGCGGGAGGCCCGACTCGACCCGATGTGTGGGTTGAAATAATTGGCTAAATCAAGACCAAACATGTAATTTTGCTCTAATTTTAAACATGTAATTTTTTTATTTTCTCTCTACCCTCAGTAAAAGAAGCATTGTTGAAAATCGTGTCCTATTTATAATCGTGAATAAAAATAGTTATTGATTGATATTTGTGTCAAAAACTGGATTAATATTCTTGATAACTCAGTGTTTAACTGTGAAAAGATTAAACAGAGTGATATTTCCGGTGTTAACCCTTGTGAACAGTGTTAAATCTCATTGAGTTTTTGGAGTTCTTGTGTAGACATTACTTCTCAAACACCTATAAAAATGAAGTGCTTTCAATGTAATGTTGACCACAACGACGATCAAACAGTGCAGTGTGATGGTTGCAAACGAAATATCTGTTTACAATGCAGTAATCTTACAAGCAGTGAGGCGCGCGTCATGGGGTTAAAGGGCAAACGTACGCTACTTTTCCTCTGTCCCCCTTGTAGGGAGGCTTTATTTCAAGTACCGAAATTAATTAAATCCTATGATGGACTTCGCGAAGAAGTGAGTGACTTAAAGAAACAGCTAACAGAAGCTCTCTCCTCACCGTCGCCCATACCGACGATAACGGCGACACCAGTATTGTCAACACCTGATTCTAACGCCCTGGTTGAGGAAATTTTGGAGCGAGAACGAAGAGCCAACAACGTTATCCTGGTTGGAATTCTGGAAAATGTATCTGATGTAGGCAGTGATAGAAAAGAGCACGATGAAACTTGTGTTAAGAAAATTCTACAAGACATAAACAATGGTTCTGACTTCAGCGACAAGGTGTCCTCAATTCATCGCCTAGGACGTCGCGAACCTGGTAAAACAAGGCCGATCAAGGTAGTGTTAAAATCAAGACAAGATGCAGTTTGGATACTGAAAAATAAGAGTAAGGCGAACAAGGAGGTAAGAGTTTATGACGATAAAACGCCTAAACAACGGCAAGAACTGGAAAATCTTCGGGAGTCTCTTAAAACCCGTACCGAAAGAGGTGAAACTGGCCTGACAATAAAATATATAAAAGGCAACCCTAAGATAGTCCAGCAAAAAAACTAATAAATAATTTCAGGTGCCCATATACTGACCTTACATTCATGTACACCAATCTTTCGTCTTTACACTCTAAGGTTGATCTTTTCTTGGCTTATGTAAACAACAATAAACCTTGTATTGTAATAATTACTGAGACATGGCTTACAACTAATGATCGCAATAGTACATACAATATCCCTGAATACACTTTGTTCCGGTTAGACCGTCCCCATAAGAAAAACAAACAGGAAGGCAAAACTAGAGGTGGAGGTGTGGCAATATATGTAAAAAACTGTGTAAATGGTATTCCAATTGTGAGCAGACTCAATCAACAGTATATGTCTAATGAGACGGAATCCTTATACATAGACATACAATTCAGCACATACCACTTCCTCGTAATTGGTGTATATAGACCTGATGACAGCAGCGAAAGTGTTTGGAAATCACGCGACAGCTTATTACTACAAAACCTCATTACAGCAGCCGAAAATAACACTGTTGTTATAGCCGGTGACTTTAATTATCCAACCATAAAATGGCCAATTGAACTGAATCAAAACCAGTCTGGAGCAGCAGAACTTTTCAAAAATATCTTTATTGAAAGTAATCTAATCCAAATAGTTAACGAGCCCACAAGATATCGACTTGGCTATGAACCTTCTTTATTGGATTTAATAATGGTTAATGAAGAGACACTTATAAAGGAAGCAAGCCATAAACCTCCAATCGGTAAGAGTGACCACTGTGTTCTGGAATTCAGCATACAATGTCAACTGGAGAAATCTCGTGACATTCCAAAATACAGAAGAAATTACCACAGTATTGATTATGATATTTTTGAAACAGACTTGCAAAACAACCTAGAGAATATTGACCAGACACGTGACGATGACACGGAACAACTGTGGATGGGATTTTTGAGAGCATTCAATAAAACCATAGATAAACATGCACCAATTAAAATAGTAAAGACTAAATCACGTAATAAGCCATGGATTAACAAAAGTGTTCTAGAATTGATCACTAAAAAGAAACTTTTGTGGGACAAATACAAAGCATCTAGTGCCCCAGAGGACTACATGGCATTTAGAGAAGTTAACAATAAATGTGTTGCTACCTCAAGACGACAAAGAAGTCTCTTTGAATTGAATCTTCTAGACCATGGAGATAAGGCCTTTTACTCTTACATCCGTCGTTGCACAACTTCAAAAGTTGGCATTCCTCCAACTATCAGAAGTACGAATGGTGACCTAAAGACAGACCCTAACGACATGGCCAACTTATTTGCTGAAGAGTTTCAGAAAGCCTACTGTAAGGAACCAACCTGGAACCAACAACTAGAGATTAACTCCATGCCTCGTGTAGAGGAAAGTCTATGTGATATTTCCTTCACCGTGGAGGATGTAAAAAGTGTGATTGCTAACTTGAAACTACAGTCTTCTCCTGGACCAGATAAAATACCATGCTGTATATTAAAAAATTGCTCAGAGACCCTTGCCCCCATTCTTGCAGCACTAATGAAACTATCTTTTGAAAATGGATATTTACCTTCAGACTGGAAACATGCAGTTGTAACACCCATCTATAAAAAAGGAGACAAAACCATTCCTGCCAATTTTCGTCCAATAAGTCTAACGAGCATCATTGTACGGATTATGGAAAAAAATATTGATAAACAATTGACTCAGTTCTTAAACAAGCAATGTATAATATCGACAAAGCAACATGGATTTATTGAGAGACGGTCAACCATTAGCAACTTACTAATGTGTATGCACAAATGGACAAAAGATGTAGATAATGGCAAACCCGTGGATGTGTGTTACCTAGACTATGAACGTGCCTATGACAGAGTCCCCCACCAACGCCTTTTAATGCAACTAGAACACTTCGGAATACGCGGCTTGCTGCTTGAGTGGATAAGAAATTATCTGACAGACAGAACGTTTCAAGTACGTGTGGGTACCTCCTTGTCGCAAATCAAGAAAGTGCTCAGTGGAGTGCCACAAGGATCAGTCATCTCTGCTCATCTGTTTACAATATTCATAAATGATCTCACAGAATTAATAAATTCAGAATCCGCCTTTTTCGCTGATGACGGAAAGCTCTTTATAAACCCAATTACCAGCAGTGGACAACTACAAGACGACCTAAACCGTATTCTTCGATGGACCAAGGAATGGATCATTACACTAAATATATCTAAATGCACTATTCTTCATCTCGGTAGAGCAAATCCTAAGACTTCGTATAATCTCGACGGAATCACATTAGAAGCTGTGAATCAACAGAGAGACCTAGGCATCCTCGTAACATCCAATTTGAAATGGGAAGAACATATAGCTGGTATAGTGAAGAGAGCAAACTCATTTCTTTATGTAATACGTAGATCATTTCAAGCAATGTCAGTTGAAACTTTTAGTAGGATCTATAAAACATATGTACGCCCTTTACTCGAATATTGCTTTCAAATCTGGAGCCCAAACTTCCAAAAAGACATTAATCTTTTAGAAAGTGTCCAACGAAAAGCGACCAAGATACCACAAGCTCTACGTCGAATGCCCTATGAAGACAGACTCCGCACACTTCGCCTCACTACACTTGAAGAAAGACGTCTCCGTGGCGACCTTATTGAAACGTTTAAAATCCTGACAGCTGGATACAATTTGCCTGACATTCAAAAAATATATAACCTGAAGACAACCTTAAAACCCACGCGTGGACACCAACATCAAATAAACCATGAGATAGTCAAAACCAACACTGCACACCACTTTTTGAGCAACCGAGTGGTTACCAATTGGAACAGACTGCCAAAGGAAGTAGTGTCTGCCACGTCTATGAACTCCTTTAAAAACAGACTTGATAATTGGTTACGCACAAATAATGTGACTCTTAAACAATCATAGTGAACATAAAACATTCAGTGAATATGTGAAGTGACTATCAAACTTTCAACAGTGCCTGAAATAGACATATCAGCTCTAAGCTGCTCGTCTATAATCAAATAAATAAATAAATAAATAATTCCTCGGATCTGGTCAGATATGTAATCTTGATCAATATCATAGGAATCAGCTGCTCCATTGGAGAAGAACCTTACAGTATAATGCAGACGATGGTATTATAAAGCTCGTAACATAGACACTTACAGACTCACGGCAGTGTTTGTAACGTGTGGCGGGTCGTCGCCTTCCCTGCAGTATGGTTAAAGACGATGACTCACTTGCGACATGCTTATTACAGACCAACTTATCGGCTCTTCTCTGTAGCCTCTGTGCCTACTGAACTGATTATAGCAATTTGTATAATGATCATCATCATCATTTCAGTCCTTAATTGACTGACTGAGTGGAGCCTGTTCCAAATCCATGTAGGGAAATTAGCCTACGCTGGCAAGTCGGTACAAGGTTTGTATACAATTTTCCTTGTCTTGTCTTGCGTTTCTACAGTCGCGCTTACAACGCCCTCAGGATGGCACGAGCTGGGGACATTGTGGTGACACCCACTCGTACCATCCTGGTGACATGCCAATCTAAATCCGTCCTACACGGACATTTTGAGTAGGATACGTATATGTTTTGATTTGCGCATCTAGATACCGGAAGATGGCCCGCACTGCGAGATATGCAATGTTCGCTTCGTCTCCGAGGACGCTTACAAGCAGCATTTGCGGGTTTCGGCCCGACACAGCTCTCAGGATAAACTCGAAATACAACCCAACAAGACAAGGAAGGGTCGGAAGAGAGCGACCGAGGCGCAAGCGGGTGCGAGCGAGACGGATGTAGACGGTGACATATGTCGGAAAGCGGAAGGACCCATACCGTGTGAGCAGGTGAGTGGGTGTGGTGGTCACACAGAAGTCCATAGCTGAAGATAGGCCTACCCATAGATTTCCACAACGCACGATTTCGTGCGGACAGCGTCCACAGACTCCAAGCAACCTTCACAAGGTCGTCCGTCCACCTAGCTGGAGGTCTTCCCACGCTATCTTTTCCATACGCGGAAGCAACTCTAAGACGTTTATGCCCCAACAGTCATCCATTCTTCGGGCTCCGTAGCCTGCCCATTGCCACTTCAACTGTGCAATCCTTCTGCTAAGCTGTGTCGGTCGCTTTGGTTCCTCTACGGATTTCCTCATTTCTGATTCTATCATGCAGAGTAACTTTCTCTCAATTGCACGTTGAGTGCCTCTCAGCCGCCTAATGAGCCCCATTGTGAACGCCCACGTCTCGGATCCGTTAGTCATCGCTGGCAACACGCACGGTTTTAAGACTTTTGTCTTACACCAGATTTATTGATCATGTGTTGTGTTCCACAGTGTTGTATGTGTGTGTTTTGTTCTACAGTGCGGTATTCAGTTGGAAGATTCGCGGGCGTACCACAGCCATTTCCGACGCGCGCACCCTGACAAGAATCGAACCAATTACCCTTCAATGAAGTCACCTTGCATGTGTGAAGTCTGCGGAAGAATGTTTCAGGTAAGTAACCTGTGATAGCGGAGCTAAACAGTGAATATGAAAGGACTGAGTAAAGAACCTTGTGGCACACCCACGGGCGTAATAGCCCATTTAATTTTTTATATTTATTTTCAAAGTCTATAATGCTCTCATTTTTATAAGGATTCAAGTGGCTTACAATAGGGTGTAAGTTTTTTTAATTAGTATAGTTATTACATAAATATGGTGATGATTAACTCGATCTAAGGCTTTGCAAAAGTCTGACCATTATGTTTGTCGATATCTTGCAGCTGATGCGCATTGGATGCACACCTATATCGTAATTTTGCGCCACAGAAGCTCTAACGGCTTATATCTCGTTGACGAGTGACTGTGACAGTGAATTCTGGACTCGTATTTCTTATCGAAAGGCATCTAATTGTCAAGAAATACTTAGAATTGGCAACAAAGTTTGCGAGTGGTTGTTGATAATTTAACGACTTATAAGGTTATGAACTTTAGTGTCACCATCCCATACCATCTTGAGGGTGCCGTAAGAGCCGACATAGGGCAAATGACAGGGCTAAAAGCCTAGCCGCCAGAGAAGGAAACCTTGAAATGAAACCCTGTGCCACCCCGATACAGTAGGCTAATTACGCTCCATGTAGTTGGAGGAGGCCCGACTCGGCAGTGGGTCATCTGTGGGCTGAGTAGTAATAGTAGTACTCTATTTATTTGAATAAAAAGTATTGCCATTTAATAATATTTTCAGCGAAAGTCAAAATATCTACTACAACACTAATATTATTGTAACTACTACCACTAACCAGCCCATATGACTCCTGTTGCGTCGGGCCCTCTCCAGATACATGGAGGGTAATTGGCCTACTGTGCCACACTGGCCAGACAGGCACAGGGTTTCGTATCAAGTTTTCCTTCTCTTTTGGCCTTGTCATTTCCTTTTGTCAGCTCTTACGACACTCCCAGGATGGTATCAGTAGTTCGGTAACTCCGTTGCGTTGGCAGAGCTACGCGCTGCTGAAGGACCACCGCTGGGTGCACACCGGGGAGAGGCCGTTCTCGTGCGAGGCGTGCGGCAAGGCCTTCCGCATGCGCCAGAGGCTGGTGGCGCACCGGCGGCTGCACTCCGCGGCCAGGGCCAGCTACGCCTGCGGCCTCTGCGGGAAGCTCTTCTCCACGCACAGCAACCGGCAGCGGCACATGTTTGTGAGTCTCTTCTGCTCTTCTGCCGGGTACTGCCTGCGGCGCGAGGCCGGTCACTCAGCATGCTCCCGCAATGGGAGTGAATCCCGTGGCACTGGTTCGGGCAGTCGAGGTTCGCCGTCGGTTTTAGTTTGTAGGTCGGGGCGCAATTCACCATCCCTGCGCGCCCCGGAGTCCCACATACCCCGGCCAGCTCCCAAGCCGGGTATCCATGAGGATTTCCTACGTAAAAAAAAAGAAAAGGGGGCGCAAGGCCAGTCCATTAATGACCCACTGTCGAATTAAGTTGCATGGAGGGCCATTAGCCTACCGTGCCACGCTGGCCAAACCGGTTTCGTGTCAAGTTTTCCGTCTCTGGCGCCTGGGTTATTGGCCTCACGACACCCTCAGGGTGGAATGTAAACACTATGTATGCTAATATTATTTTAATTTTTAATAAAAAAAAGAGAAATAAAGAATAATTCGCGTGATGGCAGTTTTATAATACATACACAGTGTCACCATCCCATTCCAACCTGAGGGTATCGTAAGAGCCGACAAAAAGAGATGACGGCTGATAAGGAGCAAGAGAAGGAAAAGTTGATACGAAACCCTGTGCCAACCCATCTGGCCAGCGTGACACAGCGGGTCACATACCCTCCGTGTAACTGGAGCAGGCCCGACTCAGTAGTGGGTGACACATGGGCTGAGAAGCAAACTAAATTTGGCCGTTATGTCCACACGGTAGATCCACACGGGGCTGAAGCCGTTCAAGTGCGAGATGTGCGGCAAGGGGTTCAAGCACGCCAGCGAGAAGCGCGCCCACATCACGTACGTGCACCTCAAGAAGCCGTGGCCCAAGCGGGCGCGTGCCAAGCGGAGGGCGGACAACCAGCCGGTGAGTGCCCACTGCCCGACTTGGCTTGAAAGAGGCGGCTCGCAATTTTGTTGTATATTCCTTTACTACTACTATTCACTGCATAAATGACTTTTAACGCCATCTCTTGACGGCGTTACAAACCAGTAACTGTCATGTGTCAAACTGTGAATATTCGCGCTTAGGTGTGTGGCATCACGCACACATAGGCTACGTTGGCTGTACGAGTGACGTCACCAATTCGGTAGGCGAACCACTTGCGAAGATGTAGTTCTTTATTGCTTTTTTTTTTGGCCCATAGCGATGGCGCCGGCCAATCGGCTCGGATGTTTCTTTTAAAGTTAAACTACGTTAAATTTATAACTGTGACGTCAGTTTACGAGATTAGCATGGAACAACCCCGATTTAGTATGCTTCGATTCATCCAGGCGGAGATGCGAGCAACTTTATTTTCGGTTTCCCGTGAGTATTTCTTCAATTTAAAAAAAACAACCTGCGCATACGTCCTTTTCGCAGTCGGATTTAAAGAGAGTTTTCTTTGTCCACAGGAGACCGCAACGTGGGAATTGGTTAGGGTTTTTTAAGAACCTTACTAAGGCCCTAAACCTAAGAAATCATAACCTTAATATGGGTTTAATTAGTAAGGATTTATTTGGGAATTTATTATGAATATGTTAGGGGATTAATTTATTGGGGAAATTGTTAAGTTTTTTTAACAAATCAATCTTTGTTATCGGATAGTATTTAATATCTTTATCTATTTAGTGTATATAACTGTAAATCCAATATATTCTATTAAAATTTTAGGAATTACCACCAAAAATCCTGAATTGCCCACAAACTTTGCTCATCAAGTAAATAGAATCTAATGTACTATCGATCTATAAAGCTAAGCTATTTTACTGAATGTCAATCTGTTAACTAAAAGTAAAACTGATAATTCTGCGTGTGCAACAAAATGTTAAATTTTTTTTTTAAATCCATCACCTACTAAACCTTTATGAACATGAATTATTCTAAATGAAACACCAGTTAATCAACTATGTTCATCTAATTATAGTGCACAAAATATTGACTAAGTGTAATTGAAAAACAGTAAGGTAACTCAGTTTTTTTAACAAATCAATCTTTGTTATCTATACATCTATTTAAACAACTAAATAAAATTTGAGTGTCTGTGTATGTAATGTTAAAATAACACCTTTAAAATAAATGCATGTGAAACTTTAAATGTATATACCAACCTCACCTAACCTATACCAAAACAGCATTTTTTTTTTGGCTGTCTGGCTTATCTCAGAACCTGGAATGATTTTGATGGGACTTTCACTAGCAGATAGCTAATTTTAATTATTCGGGATGCGCGACCGCCGCCGATAACAGCGCGCCATAACACTTTTTCAATAAAACAGATGAACAAAAAGAAATAAAGTTGGGATATGGGGATTTTAGCCAGACAAGTAGTAAATTCGTGGGATGTTATTTGATAATGTAAACATACATTATTTGTTATGCAGTTTTATAGAATGATTTTTAAAGTCCGTCGTTAGATGGTTAATTTAGTGTGCAAGTCAGTATTTTTGTTATACGATGAGTAATGTTGTCCTATAATCTGTTTGTCTGTGGTTCCAGCTAGATTTAAATTAGATAAAAAATTCTGATTTTGATTAATTTTAAAAGTATGTATTTTAGTACAATATGTTCAGGTAATCAAGTAGTCAATTTGATTATTAGTCATTTATCTCATATGCAGTAGCTAATTAGTCGGTAGATTTCGTTAAAATTTTAGATGTAGCTTAAATTTTAATTAGAGGTGCAATTAAATTTTTTCCCGTTTATTTTGGGGATTTATTTAGAATTTAGCTTGTGCTATTTGAGTTCTAGTTCTAATTGAACGTATTACTACATATTTAATTTTTCAACCTTATTGGGAATTTCACTCATTTAAATTTACTTAAAAGGGAATTCTTGGATTTAATCCGACCACGTGTGTCGTTCAAGATATCTGCTACACTTCCATCATTAACATTAAGAACCCTAATGTTAATTTAGCTTTAATCTAATATGATAATGTCGAATCTATAAATTTTAAATTAATTACTAATAAACGTTTCGGCCTCCTCATTGTTTGGTTTTTGTAGTTTCACCTTGCCCCTTCCGAGATTCAAAGGTAAGATGTTTTACTGCTGACTTATCCTAGCACACTCTTTTTAATTATCTTTTATGATATACACCATATGGAAATAAATGAATACACTTTATAAGATAACAGTATTATAATAATAATACCCTTTCTATTGCGCGTCGCCCACGCAGAGAGAATAGAGCGAGACAGCTTGACAACTAATCTAATCTATACTCTAATTTCCACGTACACGTAGAGATCATTAGAGCGCCCTATTGCAGTTTTTTGCCCAATCGTAGGGTAACATGTGACACTTTGGCCTGCGTACACTACACTAGTCGTAGACTAGATATTCATATATAAACAGTAAACGTCAGTTGACTACGTGTAATTAAAAATACGCCTGTTTATTGCTCTCACAAATCTATCTTAAAACCAGTCTTGTACCCAAATGGCGATCTAAAAAGAGCAACTACAGAGTTTCTTGCCGGCTCTTCTCTGTAGAGGTGCATTCCGAACCGGTGGTAGATAGTAAATAATTAATTTTAAATGGTAAATTTTATTTTTTGTTTGACCTGTCAAAAGAGCTCTAATGAGCCAACTTGATTAAATGAGTTTTGATTTTGTCTACGTAGACTGTAGTACCACATTAGCTAGGGAAGTCTCGCTAATGTGTACACAGCGTAGATTGCCCTATGAGAGTCGCTTTCCGTAACTTTAATGTATAGTGGACAAGGCGCGTTAGACTCGCGCACAGCATACAGAATTCTTTTTTAAATTACATGGAGGTTAATTAAATTAGCTACTGTGCCAAGCTAGACAGAGACGGGTTGGCACAGGGGTATTATCAAGTTTTCCTACAGTTCCGGCATCGCCTTAACACATGCCATCATCTTAACCACTGGTGCTGCCACCAACTGCAGCAATTGGTCGCCCACGGATGAACCACGGACGACCAATCACCACCGAGAAGACTCAAACACTTCGTTCGTTGGCTTTCGCAGTTCGCAACGCACGCACATCCTTCCAATTTTCTGTAATATACTGATACGCAATATACTGATTTAAAAGTATTTTCTGGCGTTAAGTCGCTTAGCTTGGGACGAGATGGCGTTGTGTGAAATGTCCAAGGATATTTATATTTTATATTATTTAAGCAACCTTCAGTCTCCTCACACGCAGCAGAGCTGAACTCCCAACACCTTCTCTTACGGATAGGTTTTCGGCCTTGTCATTTCCTATTGGCGGCTCTTACGACACGCTCAGATGGGAATGTTGTGGTGACACTATTTATTTTAAATTGGATATGCGGATATATTTTTTATAAAGAAGGAAACCCATTCACCTGTATAGCGGGGGCAGTTTACAAACATGAAATTCACGAACACAAATGACACCCTGACTCAGAGCAAGTGCCTCTGGTTTAGACAAAGACACAGCCCGACCCAGGAATCGAACCCGGGAGCGGTTGATTCAAAGGCGGCGCATCCAACCCCAAGACCAACGAGGCAGTCAGGGCACATTACTTTTTGTTGGTACAGAGTTAATTACCGTCTGACTAATTACCCTCCTCCTCTAGTGATGGGAGGAGGCCACACTCGGCAGTGGGGCATTTATGAGCCGAGTATTAGTAGTCATCATCGTAATTTCAGACGGGTTCCTGCAGACACAAGAACGACTACTGCGCAGTCAAAGTAATTTTCCAACTTGTTTGCCGATTGTTATAATGTGATTTTCTTCTTTCAGGGCCTAATGCCTCCCCCACAGGGGCCCGAGTTGGACCTGGCCGCACCCCTGTGGCCGGCCTGCGACCCGAAGATAGACCAAGACAACATGTATTCGGTCAGATAGTGAGAGACGTCCTCCCTTGTTGAAATCAAAATGTTCTTTTATTCGAATAAATTCTTATTGCTTTCAAATAGTCAACACGTAATAACTACTACTCAGCCCATAGATGACCCACTGTTGAGTCGGGCCCCCTCCAGTTACATGGAGGGTAATCAGCCTACTGTGCCACGCTGGCCAGTCGGGTTGGCACGGGGTTTCGTTTCAAGAGTTCCTTCTCTTGCGGCTAGGTTTTTACTTTTTGTCATTTCATTTTGTCGGCTCGTACGGCACCCTGAGCTTGGAATGGGGTGGTGACACAATGTGTTCTAAATCCGTCACCACAGAGAGAGAAAATGTCTCTGGCCCTAGAGTAATACACGAAACGTAGCTCTCTTATATCTACACTCTTACACACCTATCAGTCGTCATATCTACAGTCGCACCTTTCATACTCAATTCCTTATTCTTACAATCCATTCATTTCTTTTGATCTCCCACAACCCTTGCGTCCACCCACATTCATGCTGAAACGACCACCGGTTCGGAATGCTGCTCTACAGAGAAGAGCCGGCAAGAAACTTACTCCGATAGCCATGCGTGGTGACGCATTTAGAACACACAGTGTCACCACTCCATTCAGTGCCCAGGGCGGTACAGTAGGCTAGTTACCCTCCCTCAGCAGTGGGTCATCTATTGGCAGAGTAGTAGTAGTGTAAAAAAGCAAAGTAGTAATTGTCAACATCAAGGTGAGGCTGACCTGAGGGTTAAGCAACTCTCAGGTCAATTGCATTCCGCGTTATCCTCTAGGCTTAATATATTTATTAATACTCATTTGCATAATGTTTTACAGTGCGATTTGTTGTATAGTGAAATCCTGAAAGTGATCTGTTCAGAATCGGTGGCACTGTTGACGGACCTTAAAATTCTATAACTCGGTGTCTTCTCCAAAATGGCTACTATTAATGACCTTGTAAGGGCCGAGTCACTGCGAATGGCAGCGGCCGGCAGCGTCGCGACGAGCACTTTCAGGGTGAAATATTTTAAAATTTAACTGCTAAGACGCAGCTGCGCGCCACGTGAGTCTTGTCGTTTGTAGCGACACTGATCATTTAAGTATGTAGCTAAAGTTTAAAATTATTTCACACTGAAAGTAGCCGCGACACTGCCATTCCGGTGTGACTCGGCCCTTTTCAAAATTAAAACTATTCATAAAAGTTATCGTCTGTGTATATTGTCTTCGATCTGCGAACTGAATCAAGTGAAATCTCTTTCACAGGTTTTATGAGATTCTGTAAATTAGCAACAATATTTTTGGACTGTCCGTAGTTTGCACTCTACAACAAATCACGCGGTATGAAATCTGAGTTTATTTTGAAAATAATCAGAAATATATTTTGTGGTACAACTAAGAATGTAGTCATATATATTTTTATATAGCAGTTAGATTATATTATAAATCTGAAATGGCGCTTTCTGTAATATGATTCGATTTATTTATATCATTCGAATTGTGTGATTGCAGTGTGTGATTAGATTAGTTTGTAAAATCGATTTGCATATTTATTGGCACCGCGTGAAGAGTAATTTATTGAAATAAAACATTTAATAAAATATCGTTAGCGTTTTATTTTCGATACAGAAGCGCGTGCTTGATGAAGACCTACCTAGTAAGTCTCTTCCAGCGACCGTAACACGGTGGTCCGGTCTTCCCTCACGTAGCCAAATAATAAAGACATATGATACCCAACATTATCTTTATTTGTTTACAAAAAATAAATATCTAAAAAAAGACTGACGACCTTTCACATTCAACGCACATCTTATCTAAGGCCCAATTGTTCAATCCTCAGATAAACAGCCGGGTAGCTTTTATTCCATTGATAACATGACATGTAATGTTTCAGCCACCAGACAGGCTTTCTTTAGAAGAGGAATCAATAGAATTAATTTTATTTTGAAGAACATATCAAGTTTTATAGATTTTTCTCATTTTGACCAGAGTTATCAATAGAATAAATTTTATGATTGAAAAAATGCAACGGATATTATCAGCAAGTTTATCTAAGCATTGAAAATTGGGCCAAAAAATTACAAAGTACACACAACAGGACAACATTATTCTTATGATATGAAGTTAACAATTCTAAAGCACAAGAATAAAAAACAATGATTGATAAAATTTAATAAGTATTCACAATTTAACTTTTGCCATATTTTAAATATGGCGGCAAACACTTCACAAAAAAAATTGCGATCATTACTTCTCTATCTGTTTTGTGTTTATGGCAATCGACCCAATAACTGTGTCACTTGTGCCAGCGCGCAGTTTTTCGATTAAAGACTTGAAACAATATATATTGGGATCATTTTATTTGAGTTTCTCGCACTATGAAACGGTTCACGATAAAGCTTATGCCTAGGGTACATATTTTAATAATTTGTTAATTGTAGTAAATGCCATTTTCAATTAAAAACAAAATGGAATACAAATAATAATTCTAAAATAACATTAAAATATAATTGTAGCAAACTTTCTTTAAGCAGGTATTTAGTTAGTAACAATAACTGTGTTTGGTTCACAGAACTATAGATTTGTTTATCTACATTTCAGTGTTGCGTGGCCATTTGACTGAAGGCACTGATGGCAGGGTGCGTACTTAATAATTGAACGAGTAATACTGAAATGCCTCAATAACGTAAACAGCAATATTTATGAATGTAAACTCATTTCAAACTAGCATTCGTATAGTCTTGTTTATATATGTTAGCATGAAGCATTAAATGCTTATAACGTTATTTATCTAACCGTGCAATACGAGCTGTAAAAATGTCACATTCGCGCGTAATAACAAAGTTTAGAATAAAAAACAAAACACAACAAACTAATTTCATATTAAAATTTAGAAGAATAGTGCAGTTTTAATAGTGAGGTTATACTGGCCGATCAACCAGAGATCGAGCACACCTGGCTAATTCATGCCATTTTATAAAAGCTTGGCGACAGCTCTGTCTAAAAAAAGTCTATACACAAGAGTAACACCAGCTTGAAGCTTTAAAACATACGTGAGATGGGAAATTGTATCAATCGAACAATTACAAAATTTAGTGCACAGATAGACAAAATAATCACTAGGTTAGGGAACTACATTGTTCAAAATTAATGGCAAAACTTAGAAAGGCAGAGACAAACGCCTTACGGTGTTCGGGTTGGTCTCCAGTTGTGCCTTGCGCTAAGTATCAAAAGGTGTTACTTAAAGTTAGTATCTTCTTCAACTTCTCCAAAGTGTCTCCCTTCTCCTTCTTCTTAACTGTGCGGCCCTGGAACTAGTCTTCCTGTTCCAATTCTTCTTCTTCATCAAATGCTTCTTCGTCGTCTATGTTCGCCTCCTAAAAATTAATTTAGATATAGCAAATGGCATGCTACATACTTATACGACTACTGCTCAGCCCATGAATGACGCACTGCCTTCAATGCATGAATGGGCACTTCAAAAGAAAATATCAGGTTTAAGGCATTGGTGAAATTGGTTATGGAGAATGTCCACCATTGGAACACACAACAGTCTTCAAGATAGGCAGGAACGATATCCTACGAGGATTACCCAAGAAAAAACCAGAACTTTACACATCCCCACCGCACGCTGGGGAATAACTAAAATTCAACAAAACCCAGCTCGCTTGGTAGTAGGACCTAATGGTCCGCCCGGCTAGCTACCACCCTCGCATCTAAGTCTGTTTCTTCGTGTGTACGAGAGAACCGGTTCCTCGAATTGTCTGCTCCATCTTAGACCCTGGCGTTGCTTTCCATCACGCAAGCCTAAGGTAAAAGGCATTCAAGTCACTTAAAAAAAGGGGGCAGTTACCTGATATTGTTGGTACTCGGATATTAAGTCGGCCATGTTGCTGGCTGCTTCCGTGAACTCCATCTCGTCCATACCCTCGCCAGTATACCAGTGGAGGAAAGCCTGGGGATAGAGGCATTTAGCCATTACCAAGTCCAACCTCATTCAATACCGGAGAGCGAATATGGCGTAATCTGCAACGCTAGCGGCTATCTCTTCAACGCTATCTCTTGCGGCTAGCTTTTCGGCCTTGTCATTTCCTATGACCTTACAATGCGTTGATTCTATGTATTCTAAATCCGTCACTACACTACATGGATAATTCCTTTTTTATAGTGTTAAATAAAACATTTTTTGAAAGGACTATTCGCAATTAGTAGATCTATAATATGAATATTTAGGTCAAAGTTACTTAAAATTCCTGTAACTAGAGGGTCAACATACCTTGCGGCGGAACATGGCAGTGAATTGTTCCGAGATCCGTTTGAATATCTCCTGTATGGCCGTGGAGTTCCCGATGAAGGTGGCAGACATCTTGAGCCCGCGCGGGGGGATGTCGCACACCGCCACCTTCAGGTTGTTCGGGATCCACTCCACGAAGTAGCTGGGGGTCGCATGGAAGGTGTGAATACTATACTATTTATAGATATGACGACCGATAGGTGTGCGCGGAGACTACCACCTAGCGTGGGACAGGTTTTGTGATAAAAGCTACGTAAGTAAAGTACCTGGAGTTCTTGTTCTGCACAGCCAGAACCTGATCGTCCACCTCCCTCATGGACATCTGCCCTCGGAAGATGGTGGCCACCGTGAGGTACCTTCCGTGGCGAGGGTCTGCCGCAGTCATCATGTTGCCAGGGTTGAACATCTGAGGAGCAAACAGAACTGCTTATTTAGTCGACAGCCATGGCAAATGTGCCATTCCACGAGGGCCGTTTTTCCCCCTATACTTGAAGGAGGCCCAACCCAGTACCTATGGGGATACCTATAGTCAGGATACCACCCAGTCTGGCTGCATGATCATCAAGTATTACAAAAAAGATGTATCCGTTGACGATTGTGAACGCCATAACATAACATAACGTTCATACAATAAAGCATTTTTCTATTCTATTCCATGGCGGCCACCCATCATCATACCTGGCTCATCAGCTCCGGGACACTTTGGGCTCTGTAGCTGAAGGAGTTCCTCGCAGTCAACGGCGCAAACCCTGAAACAAGATAACGGTATTTTGGTGTATATACACTTACGCATTTAGTATTTAGGTTATTTTATTATTACAAACAGACACTCCAATTTTATTTATTTGTATAGATTATTTTGTTCAATACATTAAATATTCTAAGTTTAAGGTGGAGGTCTAGCGAATGAACGGTCATCCGCTGTGCCATACCTCTGTTCTACTCCGGGTGGCAACGGATTGTCACCAACCCACACCTACCTGAGGGTGTTGCAAGAGGCAAACAAAGAGCCTCAAGAGAAGGAAATCTTGACAAAATCTCTTCTGGCCAGCGTGGCACAGCAGTCTAATATCCCTCCACGTATCTGCAGGAGGTCCAACCCAGTAGTGGGTAATTTAAGATGATGAGTCGATTATGTTACCTGGCATGAAGAAGTGCAATCTCGGGAACGGAACCATGTTGACGGCCAGCTTCCGGAGGTCAGCGTTCAGTTGCCCAGGGAACCGAAGACAGGTAGTCACTCCGGACATTGTCAGCTGATAACCAGAATTGAACATGAGATATGGAAAAGACGATGGGCCATCGGATCCAACAAATTTATTTGGACTAGTTTTTTTTTCACAGACTTGAATGCCTTCGACCATAGGCTTGCGTGATGGAAAGCAAGGCCAGGGTCTAAGATGGAGCCGGCAATTCAAGGAAATGCCCTGTCGGGCACCGGCTCTCATATACACAGGACGGAACACAGTAAAACCACAAAGTAGACAAAGGGGACAGAGACAAAGATTCAAAGAACAGCGCCACGTAGGTACACCACTACAAGTATGATGCGCGTGTGTGCGGGGCACTGGCGGCTCGTCACGTACGGAACGAAACCGGTTTATACTGGTTCGGCCAGTGCTTTAACAAAGGGCTCCCTCACCGCTCGCTGCGTGTCGCGTATATATATATATATAGATATCTTTTCCCAACGTGCGGTGGAAAAGTTTTATATTCTATTTTGTTTAAACGTAGCCCCGGCACTAGGTATACCTGTATTGCGGGGACAGTTTACAAACATGTTATTCATTATCACACGAAGACCCAGAGTAAGCGCCTTTGGTTTACACAAAGTCACTTGCCCGACCCCGGATTCGAACACGGGACCCGTTGATCCAAAGACGGCACATCTAACCCCAAGACCAACGAAGCAGTCATTAATTATAGCTGTACCATTGTTCGTGTTGCGAATTAATGTAACCGAATCAGATGTTTCTAACAGAAAATATGATAAAAAGAGTGTCCATGGAGTTTCTTGCCTGTCCTTCTCTATAAGATCTACTTTTTGGAACAACTAGCTTCCTAACTTTACTTTCGACCTTTCAAAATACCTGTAAATAGGTTCAATTGAAATAAAGACTTGAGTTTGGAATAAATAAAATAAAAGGAAATATTATCGATTTATTATATACTATCATTATGAATAATGTGTTGACTTTTTGCAAGTGTCCATCGTGACCTAAACAAAATAAATGATTTGAATGGTTAGATAGTAGATATTCCGTCCACAATGTCACCAACCCATACCATCTTGAGGGTGTCGTAAGAGGCGACTAAAAGAACGCAAGAGGCAGATCACCTAGCCGCAAGAGATGGAAAACTTGACACAAACCCGTCCTGCCAGCGTGGCACAGTAGGCTAATTTCCCTCCATGGATTTGGTAGAGGCCCGACTCAGTAGTGGGTCATTTATTATTAACTATAAAGTAAATTTATTTAAATTAATGGAAAATGATGATTTGAAATAAAATGGCACAAAGTATAAGAAAATAAGTGAACGATAAAGTTAATGTCTGCATTTTGCCTATTCTGTGCACATACAACTGAGGTGTGGGTAAAATGACATTTTTATGTATGGAGTAATCACTAACACCTGCCCACACAATTGTCTGTTTATGCTATAATAAGACCAATTACATGAATATTGCACTGTATTAAACTGGGAAAACGAGGAATACGATCCTACTGTAATACAGTGTCACTAGTACAGAGGGCAGTGGAATTGTTTCTCCCAGTACAATCTGAACATATTTTTGTAACAAACACGAAATGTAAAATGTTAGATTGAACTGTTTATCTTTTCTTTTTGAATGTATGGGCTGAAACGAGATAGAAGATAGCTCACCGATACGAGGTGGTTGAGGTCCCCGTAGCTGGGGCTGGCCAGGCGCAGCGTCTTGAAGCAGATGTTGTACAGCGCCTCATTGTCGATGCAGAACGTCATGTCCGTGTTCTCCACGAGCTGGTGCACCGAGAGCGTCGCGTTGTACGGCTCCAGGACCACCTCGCTCACCTGCGGAAGGCCAGGGCACGATTGGCGACGGCGTTACGAAAAGTGTGATCCGGGGAGCGAACGGAACTTGAGATATAAGAGAGCGAAGCACAACCGATGGGGCCGGGAATGCGTGACGAGAGCGTTAAGAAAAGTGTGATCGGGCCAGGCGAACGCGGAGTTAAGAAGGATATAGGAGAGTGAAGTTTTGTTTATTAATGTAGGGGCAGGAGAGAGGTGAGATCACACATTTTCTTTCTCTCTCTCTCATAGGCAGTCACATAGACGGTGTTGCAAATGGAGCTAAATAATCTAAATCACACGCTTTCTATGTCGGAGATCCTCACGGATCCTCCACTTGGCCGTTGGGGATGGCTGGATCATTTGAACTCATCACTACAGCATCTACTAACAATAACCAATAACCCTTCACTCATCACTCCTCATTTTCGAAGAAGGTAATACTAAGGGATAGTATACTTTCTTGTCCAGTAAAAAATCCGGCATTTAAGTAATTTCAGACGTTTTCTTTGAACTAAATATTGTTTCCAATGTTTTAAAATGCCTATATTCTACTATAACTCCGCCAATAGATGACCCACTGCTGAGGTGTCTCCTCCAATTACAGGGGGAACTGACTGTGCCAGACCATCATTGCTATCATCATTATATATTTCCCCGTTTTATCGGCACCAACGTACCTTGGGCGAGGGGAAGACACTGAAAGTGCTCATGATCCTGTCAGGGTACTCCTCGCGGATCTTGCTGAGCAGCAATGTTCCCATTCCTGAGCCGGTGCCTCCCCCCAGGGAGTGGGTGAGTTGGAAGCCTGGATAACATTTTCGAATACATAAAAATATAGCTTATACCTCAGAATAACATAATATTTAAACGCGAAAGTTTGTAAGTCTGGACGTTTGTTACTCTTTCATGTAAAAACTACTGAATGGATTTTAATGAAACTTTACAATAATGTAGCATAGACATCAGAATAACACATAGGCTACAATTTATAAAGATATTGTGTGAATTGTCCAAAATATAACAATAAGTGTCAAGTGAGTAGAAAACAAAATCTGACGAAAAAAATAATTCCATCACCACGAGGGTAGAACCGCGGGGCGCAGCTAGTCACTACATATTATAAAACAAAGTCGCCGTTGTCTGTCCGTCCCTATGTATGCTTAAATCTTCAAAACTACGCAACGGATTTTGAAGCGGTTTTTTTTAATAGATAGAGCGACTCAAGAGGAAGGTTTATATGTATAATACAGCCATAATATTGTAGAGAAACACTGATAAAAGGTTCATCATTGCACCCGTGCGAAGCCGGGGCGGGTCGCTAGTAGGCTATAATTTAAAAAGATCATGAATCTTTTTAAATTATAGCCTACTAGCTGCCTAACTAACTATATAACTGATTTTTGTATTTTTAACCCCCGACGCAAAAAGAGGGGTGTTATAAGTTTCACGTGTCTGTCTGTCTGTCTGTATTTAAATTTTTAATTTAATTTTTTTGTTATACACATGTGTAGAGCTAGTAATACCAAATTCTCAATTAGAGATTCAAATTCAAAAGTGAAATAAGGTGGCTCATTACAGCTTTTTTGACACGTCGAACAATAAAATAGAATTTTAAATTTACCATTTAAAATGGATTATTTACCATCTACCACTGGTTCGTAATGCAGCTCAACAGAAAAGAGCCGGCAAGAAACTCTGTAGTTGCTCTTTTTAGATCGCCATTTTTATGTACTAGGGTCAAGTGTCGTCATTTAAAAGCTAATAGCATGACACTATTATCAGGATATTGGATTCCCTCAACTCCCAACACCACAGTTCCCTGGTACGAGCTGTGGGATCCTGTAATATTTACCTTGCAAGCAGTCACAGCCCTCGGACTCCTTCCTGACGACGTCCATGACTGAATCCACCAACTCAGCGCCTTCTGTGTAATGACCCTTAGCCCAATTGTTGCCTAAAGGATAAAATTATACAAATTATTGAAATACCACCAGCTCAGAATAAATTTTGAATGTCTTTGACCCTAGGCTTGCATGATGGAATGCAATGCCAGGGTCTAAGATGGAGCAGGCAATTCAAGGAAATGCCTCTCGGACGGAACACAGTAAAACTGCTTGGCACCGGACTTAGACATGAGGGTGGTAGCGAGCCGGGTGGATCCTACCACCAAGCTGCTGCTGTGTTTTGTTGACTTTTACAACACGCGTTTTTTCCAGCGTGGGGTTTTATATTCTGATGCATCCCCACACCCCAATCTCATCCATCATTGCAAGAAATGTTGTGTTTAGGTTCGTGTGAGAAGCCGAATCCATCACTGAATCACCTCATAATTTTAGCCCATAAATGACCCACTATTGAGTCGGGCCTCCTCCAACTTCATGGAGGGAATGTAGCCTACTGTGCCACGCTGCCAAGACAGGTTGGCACAGGGTTTGTATCAAGGTTTCCTTCTCTTGCGGCCAGGTTGTCAGCCTTGTCATTTCCTTTAGTCGGCTCTTACCACGCCCTGATTTTGTCCATGTTTTTTTAGTGTATGTGTGTCCCTTGAAAGTGATTACGCTAGAGCGGTACCTCGGCCACTAGCATACACAAAATAGACGATATGTATGCGTAACCAAAAATACATTTCGAATTTGCCTTTTGCTTGTGACCACCAGTGACCCCCATGGCGCAATAAAGTTAACCAGATGAGGTCATCGGTGACCCCCGTGGCCTTTAACGTGTTAACAGTAGATGCCGCTACTCACCAGCTCCGCTCTGCCCAAACACGAAGTTGTCGGGCCTGAACAGCATCCCGTACGGTCCAGAACGCACGGCATCCATAGTTCCCGGCTCCAAGTCCACCAGCACAGCCCGTGGCACATAGTTTCCTGATAATTAACCGTCCTTACATTAATATACATGTAACAGCGACATCTGTTGTCGAATTTCTGTCGTTAAAGTTTACGTACCTCCAGAAGCTTCATTGTAGTATACGTTGATTCGTTCTAATTGCAGAGGGCTTTCGCCTCTGTAGACACCATTGGGATCTACGCCATGCTCATCCGAGATTATCTCCCAAAACTGCAAAACATCATATTTGGTAACTTCGCTATTACACGACAGGTGGCGCTTTGTGAAAAAAAATCACGAACCCTGTCATTGCATTGCAGTTCTCGAAGCTTCCCTTTGGCTTATTATATCGTATTAAAATCTATTATTTACGTCACATAACTAACAAACATACGTACTTAAATTTAAAAATTTAAAAATTTTAACCAAACTATAAATACATTGTAAGTGACGAGCCTATACCTACTTAACCCATAACTAACCTCAAAATGTTAACGTATTGTGTGTCAGTGTGCGTTGACCTTGTATTCGTTAATTAAAACGTAGCCCTATGTCATAAATAACAGGCTAAGCAGCACGTATTAGGAAAGCTGTGTCAACAAATGCTATTTCATTCAATAAACATTTTTAGACTAAAAAGTTTGTTGTTCAGCTTTTTATACTAGATGGCGCTACGTACTAAAACTTTCTTCTATTTTTTATATCGCTGTACCTATTTAATTTTAATTTTTACATTTAATTAATTTCTGTCAAATAATTTGACAGAAATTATAATAGATGTAGCTGTAGGTGTGACGCATTTGATTACATTCAATAACCTTACTGTTCAACATAACTTGACTTAGCACTAAATAAATTTTAAGAAAAAGTTTTACTGCAGAACAGATTAATTATCCAAGGACATCTCAGTAGTTCAAGGTTATCATGTAAATTAATGATTCATTATCGTTGTAATCCATGTATTTTTCGACCGGCAAGAATCAATGGTGGTCGCTTTGAGATTTAGAAATTTATTTTCCAATGATCATAATGCCCTCAGGTGGTGAACGACCCTGTGCTTCAGCGACCCTCCTGCATTATCGCGGGGGGTTTACAGTCATAGCATTAACACCTTAATTTTATGTAACAATCAGACATACCTTCGACCCAATTTGATTACCACACTGGCCAGCTTGCACGTGCACAATTTCACGCATTTTCAATGCTAAATACTACAACAACACAAATCAATTCACTATGAAAATGCAAGTTGAAAGTAAAATATATCTGGAATGATTAACACTTTAGCCACAGCTCCGATACGTCTATCTTTTCTTGGTAACTTCGACGCAGTGTTGTCAGCTTGCATTATCTTCCATAAAATACTGGTAAGGAAGGCTTTCCGACCAACGAAAATATTTATAAAACGCAAAGATGGTTAGTAGTTTTACATAATTAAAAAACATTAAATTCTATGTTGGCATAGCTTTTGACGCCGGTCGCCCTCACTGACTTTACAGGAACCTAAATAAATCACAAAAATTAACCGTATGAAACAAACATACGGGAAAACAAATATTATAAAAAGGTTATTTTTTTATACAAAGCTCAACTAAATGGTATGTATTGTACGGTATGATGCAAAAACAGTGTGTAAAAAAGGTATGCTCCTAAAACCGTCAACATATACAGATAAAAAAGTACAGATATTCAAAGAAACATCTTGTAGAATAACTAATTTGTTTCCGGCTATTTCAGGTTTACTCTAATGCCGCACTTCGGAATTATCTTTACTTTTTTTTATCATACGTGGAATAAATATTAAATGAGATGTGAAATGGCTATATTTACATACTGACAAAGCCCTAATGTTCATGCAGGAATTTTCTGAAGATAGACTACCGTTCACAGCCCCTAGAGTCCACAGCAGCGGCCCTACAATGTGATGGCTTTAAAACACCACAAAATACGGTCTTCGTGGTCTACTTAATGACTTTGACGTTGAAAAAGGTTTTCTTGCACCTTTATGAGCTTGGAGGGTTGTATTGATGAGTTTGATGATTAAAATTCTATAACTACATACGTCTTACAGCCGCGAATAACATTTTAATCAACATACAACCTAGCACTGACCTGCAAATTGCAAAAAACGTAAGAAAATTTGAATTTCGCGTTCTACCCTGGAGCATCTACCTTAAGGAGCAACCATAGACATCTACTATCTGGCTAATATTTGTCTGTATGTCCTATAAAGAATCGTAAACTATACATTTGATCATCACATGAATCTTCAGTGTTGCAGTGGTCACAGAACAAAAAAAAAAAACAATTGTGTAATGTCTTTCCTTCAAAATTTATTTTATTTAGTGCCGTAGCAGCTAGCGCCTTACGGCCAGTTTGTAATAAAAGCCCATACATGTATTGAACAAGAAAATGCGGTCAGTTGTCCCACGGCCCACGCCACGATTTCTCACACTGAGTCACCCGTTGACTTCATGGCCGAAAATAAATGCAAAGCTTTAGGGTACAGTGTATAATTTTACTTTTCTAATCGAAAACGCTAGTTTCAGATACGGAAGACCATCAGATATGTCCCAGTACTTTTGCGACATATTTGGCCTATTTTGACACTGCTTTATTAAAGGAAATTTAAGCCTTTTTTTATGTGACAACCAAATAGCTTCGCTCTTTCTGGGTTATCATGGGTTATATTTTAAGATTTTGAGGAGAATTTCGGTAAACTCATTGTGACCTATGGCATCCCTAATTGATAAGCAATGCAGTACATTTCGGTACATTATGTCCTGATAAGGATAACGTGATAGCGCTTCGATTGCCGGGTGTATTGAAATAGTTTTATTCGTGAAGGTGTGGCATTTTAGCCTGAACAAAGTAGATAGAACCCAAGAACACTTGACATACAAGCCCACGTGGCACAGTAGGCTAATTTTACCTCATCAAACCGTTTATGGGCCTCGCCTGATAGCAAAGTGGTTTTTGTTGCAAATGGACGTTTGCAACACTCATTACGCGTCATGGCCCCTTTAAAAAGGGAAAGTGTGACATATGATGGAGCTGGCAGCTTAAGGTGAAAGTGGGTGGTTTCCGTTACAATGTAATTACCCTCGGAGCTTTAGCACATAAGCCAAGGACGATGCTAATTGGTTGCGTGCGGTAGGTGTTCTCTAAGGTGGAGCCCATAAATGACCTACTGCTGTGTCGAGCCTCCTCCAAATTCACGGAGGGAAATAAGCATGCTGTGCGGTGGCTAGACGGGTTGGTTGGTACAGAACAGGGCTTGTATCAAGTTCCCTTCTCTTGCGACTAGATGGTCTGCCTCTTGGGTTCCTTCGTCTCTTACGACCAACTCGAGGGAGGTTGGTGACTTTGAATACATTGCAAATCCGTAACTACACGGATAGAGGGTGGAGAATGGGTTACAGGAAAAAGGTTCTTTTTATTTTGACCACGCCCCACCATGTTGCCCTAGTCCTTCACGCCCGTCACTAAGTCATGAATGTGCGCGCTTGATTAAAATTATGATATCTTCCGAGATATTCATCGAAATCAATTGATGTCAAGGGGAATTAAATTCAAAATTAAATAGATTCATATGACGTATTTATCATGTTTTAAAAAACACATTCGCAAATAAACATTAACATTGAACAAAGATTATCTACCCTATAAAATATTTCGAGGTAACCTTAAAATATAGACTTATTAATAAGCTGCCGTGGGTGTTTTTTACTTTTAAATGTATGCGTAAATACGCTGCTTACGCAAGAAAGTAGATATAATCTATAAAATTGTTAAATAATAATACATAAAAATTTTGTTAATAATTGTACGTCTTATAACTTATAATTGTAAAAGAGTCAACCAATTAAGGACACCGTTAAGGAAAAGTTGGCATTATTAAATAATATTCTTAATCGGTTCATGTTTTGAGTACATTGTGGATATACCATTATACATCGTTTTTTAAGTCGGTTAAAAATAGCGGTAATATGGGCAATCTATTTGATTAAAAATAAATACGTAAAATAATTTGTATATAAGTTTTTTCTATAAAATGTAATTAGATGTAACATAAGTGTATAAAATATAATTATAAAAACTAAACGATTTACACATAATTTACAAAAGTTCAATAGTGTCCAGCCGCTGCCACTTGGCAAAGTGACCAGTGACCATTTTTTCTGTACAATGGTATTTTTACTATGTTTATAGGTTTTTTTACTATTTTTTTTTACAATTACATAAACTTTTAATAAAATATGATTATGAAGTTAATAGATTTATAACTGTTAATTTCTAAAATGATAATAAAGGTGGCGAAAAGTAAACCTCTATCCTCTCTAGTCTTATCACTACGGTAGGTTATCAAATTGTCAATGTCAAACAAAACCAGTGTTTATTTATTTTCCTCCAAGTCCTCCAACCATTATTTTCGTCATCGCTAGAAATTAAATAATAGACCCAACATTCATTCAATAATGTGACCGCACGCTAGTCGATACACCCATACATGATACTCATTTATTATGCAAAACGAACAAAGGAATTAATCAACAAAATGTTTTAGCCGCGCTTAAATTAAATTCCTGTGAAAAGTTTATCAAAATATCCGGTGATAAAAAAAATGAAAGAAATCTCTATATATTGCTAACCAACTAACCATATACAATACCGCTAAAATGAACTTGATCAAACTTATTTTAACAGCATCCGTGTCTCTGGCGGCGTATTTAGGAGACTATGTAGTGTTCAACTCAAAATATTCCGGTTCGCAAATATATCGTGCGTTCGCTGATATTTCTGTGCACGCTGGCCTCGGCTGCCTGTCTTCTGCCGTGTTCTTCTCCCACGAAAACAATATAAGTCTGCATGCCAGCTTGTCCAACATTATATTTTGTACATTAATATCGTCTTTGATTGATATTGACCATATTATTGCCGCTAGATCGTTTTATTTTAAGGTAAGTTGTTGTTCTTCACAGCAGGCTGGTCGGCTGCAGAAGTGGGCCCAAAGTAAAATAAATATTGTGCCTAAAGCCTGTTGGCCTTCTGTAAATAACACATTACTTCTCTTTGGATTGCATTTTATACCTATTTAACCCCTTTTACTGTAGAGGATGTCTAACTACAATGTTTAGTGAACAACTTAAAGTTTTTTTTGTAACAGCCTTGCAAGCTTGTGCTGGCTCTTTTCTGTAAAATAAATGATGACTCAGGTATTTTACATCAGGTTAGGCATCAGCAACCAGCCTTAAGACCAACAACCTGGTTAGGGTAGACATTTAAAGATGTGAGCAGTCTAGAACTGGCCTCTGTAGAAGTTCTTTGGCTATGTTTATCACAGGACGTCTTTAGGCTGAAATGACAGTGATTGTAGTTTCCACCCATAAATGCTCGACTACTGAGTCAGTCCTCCTCGAAATTCATGGAGGGAAATTAGCCTACTGTGCCACGCAAGACAGGTTGGCACAGGGTTTGTATCAAGTTTTCCTTCTCATACGGCTAGGTGATCTAGCATACTCTTTAGTCGCCTTTTACAACACCCTTGAGGATATTGTGGGTTGGTGACATTTTGTATTCTAAATCCATCACCACATGGACAGATGATTAACACTGATAATGTTTGGCCTCTGTCTTATGAGTCTTTAAATACAAAAATTGTGATAAATAAAAGCACTTTTGCCCACTCTTCTTTGTAGGGCAGCCTTGGTAAATAGTAAATGTAAAATGTATATAGACATGTCAAAAGCACTTGGATGAGCCAACTGAAGCACTTATAATTTCTATTAGACACACAAATTTTCTGCTCCAAAATATAAAGTTCTAATTAGTCTTATTGAAGATAACTTTTTTACATATTTATACATTTTTCAAGTAAATAAATACATTTGAATCATAATAATAATAGAGGGAAAATACTTAAGATGGATAATATAACGAATTAATAATATAACACAAGGAAAATTTGAATGGAATAAGCAAAATAAATATATTTTGTTACAGGACTTCACATCATTAAAACAACGAGGCATTTTCCACTGTAGCACCCTCTGGGCCGCCGTTACAAGTCTCCTCTTAGTCTATAGCTATTCAACAAAACGGCTAAACATATTCCTTCTAACTTTCATGTTAATTATAGCCTACACGTCTCATCATGTCCGAGATGCCAACAGAAGAGGTCTATGGCTCTATCCATTCGGTCACACAGCACCATTGAATAAGCATCTGTATATATTAATACTGGCAACATTACCTCACATTTTAGCCTATATTTATTCAGAGTTCAAGAAGGACTTTTACAGGAATGTCATAATTAGTTATAGTAAGTTATCAGTTAAGCTGCCTGTGAGAACTGTATGACCATTGTAATGGAGATTGTGAAAGTGTATTAATAAGTGCAAATTATACTAATAAATAGTGGTTAACAGATACCGTGGTGTATGTATTTCGTGTGGTGGGTGACGGATATAGAATACAGTCTCGCCATCCTATTTTATAATGAGTGTGCCAACAACTAGAACCAACAAAAGAAATTGATAAGGTTGACAGAGAAGGAAAACTTGATACGAAACCTTATGGCGTTCCGAACCAGTGGCAAAAACTAAATGATGAATTATGTTATATTTTTTGACTATTTGAAAGTTGTTGTTTTGATTTGCCATGGTGGCACAGTAGGCTAATTTACTTCCAAGTAGCAGAGGTGGCCCGACCCAACAGTGGGTTATTTATGGTCTGAATTGTAAACACCTACCAGTAGTACCACTATATGAGCCTTAAACCACAAAATTAGATAGATAGATAGATGGATAAACTCTATATTGTACAAAAGAAATAAAAACAGAACATGCCCCTTTTTGGTGTAGGTTAAAAATGTTAAAATTGTTTGAACATATCACGTAGCTTAATTTGGTAGGCTCTATACCCTGTTAACAGTGGGGCCCGCCTCGGAGCTTGGGGTTCTCATCGACACGGGCTAAGGCCCCAAAAGTCGCGGAGCATGTTCCCCATTCCTTGGCCCTGTTTCGGGCAGCCGAGGTACGCCGTTGGTTTTAGTGGGTAAGCCGGGGCGCTAATTACCATACTTCCCCGCCCCGGAGTCCCACTTACTTCGGCCAGTCCTCAAAGATCGGGTATCCATGAGTATTTCCAACGGAAAAAAATATAACAAATAAGGAGGGTTAGGTAAAGAGTTTTACTACACTCTACTTTTTATAGAAATCGTAATATATTTATTCGTAAATGTACTTATGTTAATAAAATATGGACATGTTTTATTTGTCGCCATACGTATTTTTAAGCAAACAATGTTTTGCTAAATAAATTTCTGAGAGGTATGGTTCGGCCTTGATGCGAGTTGTGCAGATTACAACGATCTTTGTATCGTAATCACGCCAGATCGATTGAGCGGATCTGGATGTAATTTGACACAGATATGAATTATGATAAATTGTCCGAGTGGTGACGGATTTAGAATACACAATGTCACCAACCCATACCGTCTTGCTTGAGGGTGTCGTAAGAGGCGACTAAAAGATCGCAGATCACCTAGCCGAAAGAGAATAGGGAACCTTGATATTTGTACAAGACTGGTTGCCACAGGTCCAACCCTGTGCCAACCAGGGCAAACCCTATGCCAACTTGCCAGCGTGGCACAATAGGCTGATTTCCCTCCATGAATTTGGAGGAGGCCCGACTCAGTAGTGGGTCATTTATGGGCTAAAACGACGATGAAATAGGATGCGATTATCGCGGGTATGCAATTTCAAAGTTTAAGTCTAAATAAACTGTGTCACCACCCCATTCCATCCTGCGGGCGTCGGTAGAGGCGGGTAAAATCGAAGGCTGATGATGATGGAGACCGATGGATGCGGGCGGCTCAGAACTGGAAAATTTACTTTAATGTATTTTATTGTAAGTATTTTTACACTTATTAACTTATTCCAATTACAAATCGCCACAATATTTTCTTTTTTTATTAAAAATGTATTTTATCCGAACACTTATTGTCAATGGCGGCTAACGAAGTGGCTTGCCAGCACAACACTACATCTCTCCCGGCCACACAATACTCTCAACCCAGTCGACGAAGCTGGCGACCCGCGTGTAGACCGCGGGTTGTCCCGTCTCAGCACAGCGCCGGCCAAACGATGTTACGCCGACCACGTGGAACACGCACTGGTTCTCTGTCGAAGCCACTTGCAATGGTGATCCGGAGTCACCCTGGAATAGGAACCATATTTGTTTTGGTTTATGGCAATCTGCCGATATTCTCGGCAACTGCTGCCAGTGTTTTATGACTACCTACTCATGGCCCATGAGTAGTCATAAAACACTGGCAGCATGTCAGCAGCAGCAGCAGTCATGGGTATGGCTAACGGCAATGATTAAATATGGTTGTGTGGAGGTAGGAACCTTATTACGAATGATATATGCAAACCATGTAACATTGGCAGTGACCATGATGACATTGACCGTGAAATGATGACATTGACTGTGCAGATGATGACCTTGACTGTGTAGATGATGACCTTGACAGTGACGATGAATAAGACATTGGCAGTGACTATGATGACTTTGACTGTGTCGATGATGACCTGGTCAGTGACTGAGATCACTTTGAACGTGATCATGATGACCTTGACAGTGACGATGAAGACATTGGCAGTGACTATGATGACTTTGACTGTGCCGATGATGACCTTGTCAGTGACTGAGATCACCTTGAACGTGATCACGATGATCTTGACCATGACCATGATGTCTGTGATACTGACGATGATGACGGTTTTTAGTGAAAGATAACATTGACAGTGCCTACGATGACCTTGACCATGAAGGCTTTGACACTGACGATGATGAGATTGGCAGTGACCATTATGACATTTTCAGTGAATTATAACATTGATACTGACGATTATTTACAGTGGCGATGATGACGTTGAAAATATCCATGGTGACATGGGCAGTGACGATGATGATGATTAAATTGGCAGTAACGATTAAGACTTTCGCCTTAGCATCGAAGCAGAGCGCGCTGGCAGCGGACGGAGATTGGGTTCCTTCAGCTGCCAACGTCAAGCTCCCCCTGATTCAAATTTCCTTTGGTTGTGGTGATGGAAGTGGCTACCTGGCACGTGTCCTGCCCTCCCCTCAGCTCGCCAGCGCACATCTGTGAGCTGCTGAACCCTTGCCAGTTTCTGTTGCGTATGGGCTGCAGTATTTGGTCGCACTGGGAGTTGTCCAGGATGGATAGGGAGACCTTCTGGAGATCCTTGGACTTTTGACTGGTTCCTGATGATATGGACATGTGATGGTAGGTTTAGAATACATAATGTGACCAACCCATACCATTCTGAGGGTGTCGTAAGGGAACGTAAGATGATGATTTCAGTCGAAAGACAGTGGTTTTAGTGGGTGCTAATTTTTTAAGTTCGCGCCCAGTAGTCTACCTCCATAAAATAGGGATTGTATGCCGTTCTTTCCTTTAGTCATCTTCTACAACACTCTTAGGATAGAATGGGGTGGTGACACTGTGTATTCTAAATCCATCATCAGACAATCTATAATTTGTCTCCAATATCGTCGTTTCAGGAAATACCCACTACTGAGCCGGGCCGCCTCCAAATGCATGGAGGAAAATTACTGTGCCACGCTGGCCAGACGGGTTGACACAGGGTTTCTTTTCAAATTTTCCTTCTCTTGCGGCTAGGTGTTCGTCCTTGGCATATCTTTCTGTCTGCACTCTCAAGATGGGATGGGATGGTGATACATAGGATTTTTTTGATAAAACCCCTGTCCTGAGGCCTATTACCTGTATCGCGGGGGCAGCTTACAAACGTGAAATTCACGAACACAAATGACACCCAGACTCGGAGCAAGTGCCTCTGGTCCCACAAAGCACCAGTGCCCGACTGAATCGAACCCGGGACCCGTGCTCCCAAGGCGCCACATCCAACCGCCCTTTTTTTGGTTTCGCTGGTGAAATGCTTTATGCACACCGTCGCCCCTCGGGAGGTGTGGTGTCCACTACGCGGGCAAGCGACTATCGGTGGACGTCCCGGGTACGCCCTTAGACATTGAGGATTTCATCGGTGGCGGTCCCCCGGCACACCACCGGCCTCTATGGCGGGACAGGAGATGGGCGTAGAGTCGCCTCCTTCTCCCTGGCCTTCGTCTGTGGCACGGGTCAGCCACACGGTTTGCGACTATTGCACGAGTTTTCTCTCACAAAACTGTCTTATCCCGTACCTAAAATGGCAGCCTATCATGTGTATACTGACTACTAACGTGTATCCACGACGCCCCACCCCGTAGCCAGGACCTTCTTATACCCCCCGAAGTCCCCCCTAGTCCAGAGACAAGCCGGTCGGATCCCCGCACTGAGTTGCACCTCCGTCGCCAATTCCAGTAAAGCTATATCATTGTACACTCTGGGAGATTTGTAGTCGGGATGCCTGTGAATCTTTCTTATCGGCACCTGGCAACAGATAGGAAAAGACCTTTGTAGCGACCAGCATCCTACATACTTTACACAATTTACAGGAGAGCCTAGGATGGTTGGCAGGATCAAATCTCAAGCACAACACTCATCTGCAAGACCTCTGGAGACCGTAAGCGATTTCTGCGTGCACAGGGAACGTTACAATATAAAAAAAATATAGTCTGTAAATTTAACTGTTTCTTTGTACTTTTGAAGACAACTGTCATCTAGTCTCTCCGGCGACATTTTTACGACAGTTTACAAACATGTAATTCATGAACACAAATGACAAGTGTCTCTGGTTTAGACAATTACATGTTTCTAACTGAAAATTCGAACACGGGACCCGTAGATCCAACGAGGCAGTCTAGTAGTAGTAGGATAACATGATCGCCGCAGCTCTCATCAGGCTCACCACCTCGCCCGACGATCATTATTTTGCGCCTGTACTTACATCAATTGGGTCTGCTCCGTCATTGACAGCAGGGTCGATGTTCTGATCTCCCAAACGCACTATGACGGGCTCAGGGTCCCTTGCGCTGGGGTCCCTGGTGCAATGGGCAGCGGTCATCACGAACTGGGGACTCACCAGACTCCCCCCACAATTGAAGGTGTACCCCCCTTCGAAGTCCGCCCAACCGATGGCTGCCTAGAAGAGAATCATCACCCATCATTTTAGCCAAAAGATGTCCACTGCTGGATATAGGCCTCCACAAATTCCGGTCCTGGGCCGCCCGCATCAATCGTTTTCCGGCGACCTTAACCAGGTCGTCGGTCCACAGTTCGGGAGGCCTACCGGAACGCGGTCGCCACTCGGGAACGTTTCTGCCCCATCGGGCGTCAGTCCTGCGAGCTATGTGCCCTGCCCATTGCCACTTAAGTTTGGGAATCCTGGACTAGGTATGTCGGTAACGCTGGACTACACCAAAACATTTGGCTTTCAATATATTACGAAATAATTTCACTAACCATCAATAGATAGCGTTACACGAGAAATAAATACATACCATATGAGGAAACTCCCCGGAGTTCGCGTTTTCACCCCCAACAATCAATTCTAGCCCCGTATAGTCACATTTAGGGGTTGAAATAGTCAGTGTCTCGGGGTCGGGTATGAGAGGGATGTAATCGACCTTCTCTATCACTCCTCGACTGTACTCTTCACACTCTGCATGAAATTATTTTTTTATAATGTTTCCTCAATAGATCTAGCCTCAATTAGAATGGAGTAAACACACTCCGTGGATTTTAAACATGACCAATTAGTTAATTTATAGGTATCCAATGTATACAATATAATGTAACAAGTAATAAAATATTATAAACAATGTCTAAAACAAGTAACAAATAACAACTTAATTAAATATTTTAAAGAAAGAGAGACTAAACAATAGATAAATCTAAATAGTTGATAGTTCAGATTTTTCGGGTAACTTGTATAAAGTCAATACCGTGATGGTCGCTATTGGTATCGATTTTGAAGTTGCGTACTTACTTCTCTCGCTGACTCTTCTTCCATCGCTCTGCGTGGGACTGCCCCAGACAGGACGAAATCTATGAAATAAATAAATCACTATCTTCCTCTCCTCTTCCACGCACGATGTTCATGCCTTTGTGGTACGAGTTTCTGTGGTGACGGATTTTGAATTCATAGTGCCGCCACCCCATTTCATCCCGAGGGTGTGGTAAGGGCCGACAAAAGAAAATGATGATAACCTAGCCGTAACAGAGGGAAAACTTGATACGACACCCTATGATAATCCGTCAGGCCATCGTGGCGCAGTAGGCTAATTACCCTCCATGTAATTGGAGGAGGCCCGACCCAGCAGTGGGTCATTTATGGGCTGAGTAGTAATAGGTTGTCAATTGGATTATGATTGAAATGTAATCAAGTGTAATTATTACCAGTAATAAAGACTTTCCCCCGTGTGGGGACTGGGCATAATATTGCACTTCCCCACCGCACGCTGGGAAATAACGCGTGTTGTAAAAGTAAATAAAACCCAGCAGCTTGGTGATAGGATCTGATGGTCTACCACCCTCACACCTAAGTCCGGCGCCAAGCAGTTTTACTGTGTTCCGTCGTTTGTACGTGAGAGATTTCCTTGAATTGCCTGCTCCATCCTAGACGCTGGCGTTGCTCCATCACGCAAGCCTAGGGTCAAAGGCATTCATGGCTATTTTGATTTTGATGCAGTTACTCCTAACATCGTCCCTTGGGAGGATGTAACACCCGCTCTAAGTGGGCCTTACTGTGAAGTCTTGCTGGGCGCCTGCAGGATGTTAGAACCATCTTTACAGCATACGATAGGCTCGCGGAAGGTCTCCGACGAGCAGAATGTCGGACGAATTCCGCTGCGTCTGTAAATTTAAAAACAAAACTGAATATTTATACAGGGTGTCCCAAAAATAGCACGCCACAGCGACACTGGAAGCAGACTTGCCCTATGCCTATTCCACAAAAAAAAATGGCTGAAGTAAATGCTCGTGGATTTCGAGATATTAGAATTATTCGAATTACCCGATTTTTTCGTGTGTAACAAAATCGTCTCAAATACCTACATAATGATTTTTTATGACGACCTTTTAAAGGTGGCTGCTTTAGTAATATTAGTATTCAGCAACCACCACCCCATTCCATCCGGAGGCTGTCGTAAGAGTCGACAGAAGGAAATGACGAGGCCGAGCTGTAAGATAAGGAAAACTTGACACGAAATCCTGTGCCACGAATATCCTCCATGTAGTTGGGGGAGGCCTGACTCAGCAGGGGTCAGAAGTAGTAGTAGTGACTTTATGTAGTTTTAATTATTTAGATACATTACCATACGAACTTTCCTCCCCTATTCCTATTGCTATTTTATACCCCTAAGGCTTAAACTTTTGAATGTTATTTTTATATTTTATAGAAAAAACGGCGTAAGAATCAAGCTCTTAATTTTACTGATATTTCCATTCAAGTCCGTTCAACCCCTCTTTCAACCATTTGTCGCATTAAAAAACCTATGCCTTTCTCAGGCTCTAGACAATCTGTGTACTAAATTTAATAATATAAAATTGTAATAAATATTTGTATATTAGTGAAAGTATTAGCATTGGTATGATTATCAAATTCATGGAGGGAAATTAGCCTACTGTGCCACGCTGGCCAGACGGGTTGGCACGGCAGGTGTATTAGTATTCGTAAATTATGAATTGGTAAGGATTAAGTAACTTACTGAAAGTCCAAGTTGGCAGACTGGCATTGGCCAACTGAAGTACATCTACCCAGAGTATTCGAGTATTGGTCGACGCACGATTCCCCTTCTGAAAATTATGAAAAATAAATCAAGATATTTTTGAGTTTTCGCAATTTCCCTGAGGTTCACATATCATCTGAATTGGCTATTACTACTTATTACTCAGCCCATAGATGACCCACTGCTGAGTCGGGCCTCCTCCACTTACATGGAGGGTCATTTAACTAACCTGTCACGCAGTCCAGACGGGCTCGCACACGGTTTCCTATCAAGTATTCCTTCTTTTCCGGCTAGGTTATTTATTGCCCTTGAAATTTATTTTTGTCGGCTCTAACGACACCCTCATGCTGGAATGGGATGGTCCGTGTGGTGACGGATTTAGAATACATATTGTCCACCCTATTTTGACCTGAGGAAAGGAAATGACAAGGCCGAGCAAGTAACCCCATTACGTGGCACGGTAGGCTAATTACCCTCTACGTAATGGGAGGAGGCCCACCTCAGCAGTGGGTTGTTATGGGCTGACTAGTAGATGGGCACCCATCCAATATTCTGAAAAGCAATGTGTTGCTGAACCCGATTTTCTCTGGTTTGAAAATACTACTTATGAATTACCTTTTTGAGATGTCGCCGCGCCTAACACGAAAGTTAGCGCGAGCACTCTGAACATACTTGAAGCTTGTTTAACTTGTGTGTCATAGCTGAAAACATAAATCGGAGGTTTTTTGAAACCGTAGTGGGTTTAAATTGGGTTCGATTCCGGGGTCAGGCAAGTATCTTTGTGTAAACCAGAGACACTTGCTCTGAGTCTGGGTGTCATTTGTGTTCGTGAATTAGATGTCTGTTAACCGCCCCGCCGCGATATATCACTACATAGTATAAAACAAAGTCGCATTCTTCTGTCCGTCCATATGTATGCATAAATCTTTAAAACTACGCAACGGATTTTGAAGCGGTTTTTTTTAATTGATAGCGTGATTCAACGGGAAGGTTTATATGTATAACCCACCCCCGCTTTGCACGGGCGAAGCCGGGGCGGGCCACTAGTTGTTTATAAGAAAATAATTAGCCTACTCTGCCACGCCGGCCAGACGGGTTGGCACATAGTTGTCGTGTGAGGGTAGGTATACCGCTGGGGTTTTAGTGGGTATATGAGACGTTTTCGGAGTCCCACACAATCGCCGACCTTACCGGCGGCGGTAGGCTTAAAGCATTTGCCCAGCGAAACAAAAAAAAGGATTTCGTATACAGTTTTCCTTCTCTTCCGGTTAGGTTAGAGGCCTTGGTATATCTTTTTGTCGGGTCTTACGACACCAATAGGATGGAAGGGGTTGGTGACACTGTATATTCTAAATCCGTCACCACACAATAACTATACTAAAATATATAATACACGAGGCTACAACCATTATTTTGTGGAATCTGCAAAATTTGATTTGCAAAAAAGATAAATTAACATTTTTTGTCGACTAACATTTCGTTCGGATTAAGGAAAAACTTTGTCGATACAATATAACTCGATTGAAAAACCCAACGAAGAATATTAATTGCTTACACGGTTTATATGGACACATCTATTTAATTAACCCACTACAAATTATGTTAGTTACTATATTTGTTACTAGCTGTTACCGCATCGCCGTATTTATCAATGTGGATAACTCAGTAACAATGCCCCTAAAACCCGGTGGAGGGGTCTAATAAAAGCAGAAAGTCACTCCTTGTTACATGAGCTATCTGCCAGTGAAAACCCCGCCAAAAGCGGTCTACCCATTTCAGAGATTCAGAATTTGTAGATAACATTCTAATCCTAAAACTTTAATTAAAAGTAGGTGCCTACATAGCCGTGAAATGACCCACTGCTGAGTCGGGCCTCCTCCCATCACAGGGAGGGTGATTAGCCTACTGTGCCACGCACTGGCCAGACGGATATGAACAGGGTTTGTATCAAGTTTTCCTTCTCTTGCGGCTAGGCGATCTGCATCTTGCGTTTCTTATGTCGACTCTTACGACACCCTCAGGATGGAATGGGGTGGTGACACAATGTATTCTAAATCCGTCCCCACGCGGAACGGTTCAATGGGCAAGCGGATTGAAAATAGCAGCATTCACTTGTATCACAATATTTCCTTGTTTACATACAAATTACGAGGAAAAAGATACTTACATATTTCTTAGAAGCGTGGGTGCGGACGACCGGTACAACTAATGTATGAACCTCGACTGCTGGGGAAACCGGATTAGAAGATCACGCACAAACTTCAATGTAAAGACAGAATACACAATATTTCCGTGGTGACGGATTTAAAATAATCAGCCCATAAATGACCCACTTCTCAGTTGGGCCTCCTCCCATCACAAGGAGGGCAATTAGCCTACTGTGCCACGCTGGCCAGACGGGTTGGAACTGGGTTTCGTATCAAGGTGTCCTTCTTTTACGGTGAGGTTATCGGCCTTGTCATTTCCTTTTGGCGGCTTTCCGGAACGCGGTCGCCACTCGAGGACTTTTGTGCCCCATCGGGCGTCACTCCTGCGAGCGTGCCCACACTTAAGTGTCAGTAGTCAGTAGCTCTGGTTTGCCTGCGTATCTCCTCATTTCTGATTCGATCTCACAGGGAAACTCCGAGCATAGCCCTCTCCATTGCCCTTTGAGTGACTTTTGAGCCTTCCGATGGAGCCCATAGTGTACGACCACGACTCTGTACCACATGTCATCACTGGCAACACACATTGGTTGCAAACATTTGTCAGACACTGCGATATTGTGGACGATAAGATCTTTCGCAGCTTCCCGATCGCTGCCCAGCCGAGTTGGATCCGACGATTGACCTCTATCTCAAAGTTGGACTTACCTTACTGGAAAATGTGTCCCAGATAATTATAATGGTCAACAAACTTCGATGGCAATAGGAGTGGCTTGAACATAGTTATTAGACATGATCTTCTTCTCCATGTTCATCATATGGCCTACTCGTTCTGAGGCTCGACAGAGGCCATCGAGCATCGTAGAGAGACCCTCCATGGTCTCAGCCCTTACGACTATGTCATCAGCTTAATGAAGCCATGCAAATGGGCAGTTACAATCAATACCATAATTAACTTACATCTAAGTTAGAAGTAAGTGTTCTAACTGTGTGCACGAGGCTTTACTAAAGGCACACTAAAGGTTACTAAATACTAGAATTAATTATTCAGTTTGACAGTTCGTGTAATGTTATTATGACACAGTAAATACATGGTATCATAAAACTTTAAACTGTATTGATAGAAGACCCACTGCTTAGTCGACCTCTTCAAAGTTCGTGGTGGGAAATTAGACTGCGGTATCTAAGTTTGGCTTCTCGTGAACCTTTTGCCTGCGATTCCCGAGTCGCCGCCTGTCATACTCTCAGGAAGTATTGGGTGGTGACGTTGTGTGTTCTAAAGCCTGTCTGGAATTTGCATAATTTTCCATCTTCTCCACCAAGTTTTTCGGTAATTTCATTTAGTTACGACACCCTCAGTATGAAATGGGATGGTGCCACTGTGTATTCTAAATCCACCACTACACGATACTTTTATTTTTAACTAGCTTTTGTGCGCGGCTTCGCCCGCGTGGGCTTCGAACCCGTGCATATTTTTTATGAAACTAAAATCGGTTATTGTGACTAAACTATGATAGTTAGATATGTGCTCTCGCGGACTTTTTTGTAGATCTTTATACCTAAAAACCCGTAGTACATCATTTTGTTCTATTGTCAATAGTTTTTGCAGCGCACGCATAAATAGGTTTTCGATTTTACACCTTGGTTTACAAAATCGCAATTTTCATACGGATCCCTAATTCTTTTGAAAATAAAATATAGCCTATAACATTCCTCGATAAATGGACTATCTAACACTGAAAGAATTTTTGAAATCAAAACAGTAGTTCCCGAGATTAGCTCGTTCAAACAAACAAACAAACAAACACACAAACAAACAAACTCTGCAGCTTTATATATTAGTATAGATAATAATATTTTAATTTAATTTTATTATAACTATTTTTACCTACGGTTAATAAAATTTAATTATAAAAATGTGATTTTGTAATATGTATAAAAATTGGTTCCAATAGGAAAAATTACCCATACCATCTTTAGGGTGTCGTAAAAGGCGACTAAAATAATACAAGACGCCGATCACCAAGAGAAGGAAAACTTGATACAAACCCTGTGCCAAACCGTCTTGCCAGCGTGGCACAGTAGGCTAATTACCCTCCATGAATTTGGTTGGAGGAGGCCCGACCCAGTAGTGGGTAATTTAAGGATTTAAATTGCAAGATACATGTCTCACGAAAAAGAATGACCAAAAATATATGATTCCGGCCAGGATCGAACTGGCGGCCTTCTGCGTGTAAAGCAGATGTGATAACCACTACACCACGGAACCAGTTGTTGAGAAAGTCTAATTTAACAATAAATTTGTATGAATAATTTAAATGTGGACAGCTAGGTAATATTATGTACCTAATTAACAATGAGATATTTTAGTACTCATAATTCAAAATTTAGATATTTTCCTGAAGCAATTCTAACATTTTCAACCCTCTGTAACTTCAATAAACATTAGCTAAAATTCTGTATTTTAGGTGATTATGACTGTATCCATGAATAATTATAATTATTTAAAAATTAAATATGTAATTCAAAAGTTCATTTTACAAATAGCATTAATTTTAGATTAGCGACATCTCTTGTAAAGTAGCTGAACTATAAAGTTAAATATTTGACAAATTCATTCTGTCAGTGTTCATAGATGTCGCTACTAACATATTATAACACAAGAAAAGATTAGTATGTATGTACATTGATAAATACAATTAAGAAATTGAATCAAACAGTGATTTATTTATTTTAGTTTTTCTTCTATAGCTTTTTAATTATTGTAAATATTTTAAATAAAATAAAAAATGTGCTTTACTGGTTTTGCAAGAAGCAACTGGGAAAGGAAGCGGTTTTTGTGATTGCATAAAAACCACATTCAGGACATTTGTGTGGTTGCCTCGGTTATACTAATTCTAGTACTACGTCCACTTAGCCCATAAATGACCCACTGCTGGGTCGGGCCTCCTCCCATCCCAGGGAGGGTAATTAGCCTACTGGACCACGCTGGCCAGACTGGTCGGCACAGGGTTTCGTTACAAGTCTTCCTTCTCTTGCAGCTAGCTTCGGCCTTGTCATTTCCTTTTGCCGGCTCTTACGACACCCTTAGGAGCGAATGGGGTGGTGACACTATGTGTTCAAAGTCCGTCACCACACGAGAGATCAATTAAGTTGTCCAGTATTTTATATTTATTTACTCTCTGCCTAAAAGGTCCTATGTACTATTTAAATGGAACTTATAGGAATCGTGTTAATTGTTCACTAACAAGTTGGGGGGCTGGCTTATCAAAGGCCCGGGGTTCGATCTTTGGAAAGGTCACACGCGAACGCTTGTTTTAATTAAATACGTTTGTTGTGATTGGTGATGGATTTAGAATACACAGTATCACCACCCCATTCCATCCTGAGGGTGTCGTAAGAGCCGACAAAAAAAATGGCAATGCCGAAAATCCAGTCACAAGAGAAGAAAAACTTGATACGAAACCATGTGCCAACCCGTCTGGCCAGCGTGGCACAATAGGCTAATTACCCTCCCTGTGATGGGAACAGGCCCGACTCTGCAGTGGGTCATTTATGGGCTGAGTAGTCTATCTGCTACTCAGCTACATGGAGCACCCGCCATCAGCCTACTATGCCACACTGGCCAGACGGGTTGGCACAAGGTTTCGTATCAAGTTGTATTTCTCTGTAGAGAAAGAGATATTGCCAGTGCAGGCCTGAGGGTGTCTCAGGGTTCATACATGGTCACGTACAATACCGCACAGCTGGGCATTAGTCACAATTCACTATCTCTTATCTACGCACACCTGCGTTTCTGATAATTTGGGCGCAGACTTAAAAAACACATAGACGGGACAGTTACACACGCATGACAGCTGATTGCGGGAAAAGAGGTGTTATAAAAATACCACGGGTTGCACTCCGGGAGTGCCGGCAGAAGTAAAAAATAAGGTGGCAACTAAAAATAAACAATAACATGATAAATATTTCTTTTTCAACCGTTTACTACCCAATGCTGAGTGTCTCTTCCAATGCACGCCTTTCTTCGCATTCGCATGCAGTCCTTTCCGGCCACTCCAACAAGGTCGTCGGTCCAACGCATCGGATGCCTGCCCACATTTCTATGCCCTACACGAGGCCTCCACTCAAGCAAATATGTCAAAATATATATATTTTTTTATTAATAACACTTACTTGAATTCATTTTACATACGGGTCAGCTAGTTTACATCTAAAACAGATACATTTCAAATTTAATGATATTCATTTTGGGTTTTCTGTGCAATTTTATTAATACATATGTTGAAAATCTGTAAGTGTCCTATACATAAAAATTAAATTAAAAATTAAAAAAAACCCCGACACAAACACCTTTAAAAAGTAAAAAATAAATAAATCGCGTTGGGGGACCAGGGGTCAGGTAATAAATAAGTGGGAGTGGTCCCCCAACGCGATGTATTTATTTTTTACTTTTTAAAGGTTATTGTGTCGGGGTTTTTTTTAATTTTTAATTTAATTTTTATTTTATACTTTTTATAGGTACACACCTAATATAATGTAGATTTTGTTAAATTGCACGTGATCCGCTTTCATTTGAGACTCGATTATATTTGCAGACATTCGGTTATTCTTCCCCACTTTCACCCGTCATAACTTTTAAACGGCTCAACCGATTTTCATCAAATATGTCTAAGAACACTCGCCCGTAACTCAACTTTCATACAAAAACTAACTATATTGAAATCGCTTCATCCTTTCGCGAGCTACGGTGCCACAGACAGACAGACAGACAGACACGTCAAACTTATAACACCCCTCTTTTTGCGTCGGAGGTTAAAAATAAATTATTATAACATAAAATTTAAGCCTCTGAACGCACTAGCGGCCTACTAAACCGCCACATAAATTCAACCGCCAGTGCGTACAGACATAAGCCGTTGCATATTAAATTTGAAAAGCGTAAAATTATATTTTTTTTTTTAAGAAAAAAAAAATATAATTTTAAAATATGATAACTTTAGGTTAATGACCGCCGCGTCTAAATGTACCTAGTACGCAATCATCCTTAAACTGTTATCACGATAATATACTTTTTTAATATCGATTATAAAGATATTTTGTAATTTTTGTATCTTTTGTGATTTGAATTATGAATAATCTAGACGCGTTAGCTTAAATATAGTTTAGAGTTAATATTAAATTTAAGTAACAATGATTCACGCACGGACTTTATTATTAATCGGTAAGTTTGCTAACACTAACTTGCTAAACTAATCACAATTAATCATTGTAAACTATTGTATTGTAATGGATTTATAATGCGTTTATTAGATTTACCAATACCTAACAATCTATCATCATCACAATCACTAGTATAAATCAAAGTCGCTGTCGTCTGTCCGTCCATATGTATGCTTAATCTTTAAAACCACGCAACGGATATTGAAGCGGTTTTTTTAATAGATATAGTGATTGAAGAGGAAGGTTTTTAAGTATAAAACATGCATAGGTATTTGCACCCGTGCGAAGCCGGAGCTGATCACTAGTAACTATTTATATATAGTCGTACGGGATTTAGAATACACTGTGTCACCGCGCCATTCCATTCTTAGACTGTCATAAGGGTCGACGAAAGGACATGACAAGGCCGAAAACAAAGCCGTAGGAAAACTTGTTAAGAAACCTTGTGCCAACCCATCTGGACAGCGTGACACAGTAGGCTACTTACCCTCCCTGTGATGCGAGGAGGCCCGACTCAGCGGTGGGTCATTTATGGGCTGAATAGTAGAAGTAGTTAGTTGGAACCATTGTTTAGTAATAACATTCTTATTCATTTCGTCTATATGAGTCTTGTAAGCAAAACCGCGTTGTTTTCGTACAAATACCTCACAAATAACATCCCCCTTTTTTCCAGCTTGCCTCCTCCACAGCCGCGAGGTGCTGTCCTTGTGGTCGTGCACCCAGAACAGCGACTGTTCCAGTTTGGTCGGCAGTTTGTGTAGCGAGGGAGACTGCGTCTGCCCCCCGGGACAGCAGTCAGTGCTGGGCGGCACCCTGTGTATAGACGGTAAGCAATATTAGTACTAATCGTTATAATTTTGTCCGTGTGGTGACGGATTTAGAATACACAATGTCACCAACCCACCCTATCTTGAGGGTGTCGGTAAGAGGCAGATCACCTAGCCGGGAAAGAAGGGAAACAAACCCTGTGCCAACCCGTTTTTCCAGCATGGCACAGTAGGCTAATTTTGGAGTTTTCCAGTCCGTCGTGGATATGTGCGTCCATCGACGGTGAACTATAGAATAGAATATAATACTCTTTTTTGTACACCAATTAAAGGTTAACATGGTATCAGAGAAATACAACGAAGAAATGTACAATGGGCGGTCTTATCGCACAAGTCGATTTCTTCCAGACAACCTTTGGATGGATAGGACTTGTGAACGTTAAAACAGCAGGTATCTTGTATGAGAAACTGGCTCAACTATGCAAGCTAAACTAAACTAACTTATTTTAGCTGGCGGTGGACGTTCTGCTTCAGAACTACATTATTACGCATGTATGCAAGTTTAAGGTACTACTTTCTCACATGACATAGGACCTACTGTTGAGCCGGGCCTCTTCCAAATTCATGGAGGGAAATGAGCCTACTGTGCCACGCTGGCCAGACGGGCTCAACACATCTGAAAGTTTATTTCCAGAGGCTCCATACCACATGTCTACTTGCGTGGAAGACCACCAATGCTCCAGACTGGTGACCGCCTTCTCCTGTAGAAAGGCCGGCAATGAAACTGAAGGTTGGTGTACAATTTTATTTTTGACAGTTCAGCCAAAAGACGTCCACCGCTATACATAGGCCTCCCGCAAGGATTTCCACGAGGACGGGTCCTGAGCCGCCCGCATCCATCGCTTACCGACAACCTTAACCAGGTCGTCGGTCCACCGTGTGGGAGGCCTACCAGCACTGCGCCTTCCGGAACGCGGTCGCCACTCGAGGACTTTTCTGCCCCATCGGGCGTCGGTCCTGCGTGCTATGTGCCCTGCCCACTGCCACTTAAGTTTGGCAATGATGTCCTCTGTTTCTCCTCCGTAACTCCTCATTTTTTATTCGATCTCGCAGGGAAACTCGGAGCATAGCCCTCTCCATTGCCCTTTGGGTGACTTTGATCCTTCTGATGGAGCCCATCCATAGTGAGCGACCTCGTCTCTGTTCCATATCTCATTTCTTCCGTTCGATCCCCGCACGGAAGAAATATTTCTACGACCTGCAAGTATTTGTTCCGGGTCTGGGTGTTTTCTATCTATAATATGTATGTATTTACAAAAAAAAATGTATATAAGTAGTTTAACAACCATCTCGTTACCATAACACAAGCATTAAGTTGCTTAGCTTGGGACGAGATGGCGTTGTGTGAAATGTCCAAGGATATTTATATTTATTTAGTCGCTTCTTACGACACCCTCAAGCCGTTATGGGTTGGTGACATAGTGCATTCTAAATCCATCAATCTCTTTTCCAGGCTACTGCTTCTGCCTTCCCGGCTTCCACTTCTTCCTGGGCCGTTGCTGGCCCTCCCTGGGCTATGGGGAGGAGTGTTCCAGAGATGAAGAGTGTTTCGGCACCATAAGGGAGCCCTACAGCCTCTCCTGTGAGGGGACCTGCGGCTGTGCTCCAGGCTATTACAGCCGACAGGCCGGGGAGTGTCGGAAGATTGGCAGCGGTGAGTAATATACTTATAGCTTGTACGAGCATCGCCGCATGATATTCATTGTTTTAGTTTTTACCTGAACAAGCCTTTATATTGTAATAAGCCAATCAATAATATCTCCAACAATATGTGTACAGTGTCATGATGATCGGTTAGTAGAGGACGAGCGTACTTACCGCTGTCGTGTGAGAGAAAGGGATGCCAGACATACTGGCGTAACACGGTACGTAACAAATCGGTTTGCCCTCCTATAAGAAGTTACTTCAAAAAAGATTACCTATGGCTGCTTACGTGGGGGACGGGGGAACCAGTGGCCCTGGTTTGGACAGTCGAGGATCGCCGGCGGTTGTACCTACCCACTAGGTTACCATCTGTACGCGCCTCAGAGTCCCACATGACACGGACCTTGGGGACTGCCCCAAGGGGGGGGGGGTATCCATGAGGATTAGAAGAAGAACGAAAGAAGGTTTTCCTCAGGTGCCGTGCCACACTATATTTAAAGGCCTTTTAACATCTTTTCAGATGATTTAAAAAGCGTCAATAACTGTCAAACTTCTTTTGGTGACTAAATAAGCCAATACGGGAACTGTTGCGAGCATACCGATAGCATGTGAAACTTTGTGGGTTTGTGGGAGGCACTGGGTTGTCATCTCTATCGTGTCTGCGAGCGCGTTTCCGTGACAGCATACCACACCAAGCCATATCATGGACTTTTAGGCCGTTTGCAGTGATTTTCCTCCACTCGTCACGCTCTTTTGCGAGGTTTTCCCAGTTGGAGAAATTAGTTTAAGAATCAATCTTTTGTTATGTCCTTCAGGAGTGGGTGAAGGCTGTGTAATTGATGAAGATTGCCAATTCGCCAATGGTCGCTGCAACATATCTACCTTCAGATGTTACGACAGCAACGCTGGTATTTTGTTTTTTAAATCGAAACTCCTGCGCTAGTTAGATAGTACATGTATCGCGAGGGCAGATTACAAACATGTAATTCACGAACACAAACGACACCCAGACTCAGACCAAGTGCCTCTGGTTGTGACATTTGCAAGACCAAGGAATCGAGCCCGGGACCCATTGATCCAAAGGCGGCACATCTGGCCCAGACCAACGAGACGTTTGTTGACCTTGTTTGTACCACCATCATTGTAACCCTTTCAATAAAAAGAGAAACTAGTTATGGCGTTTTTTGCCGGAGCTTGTCTGTCGAATGGCATTCCGAACCAGTGTGCCGCGGTGGTGAAGAATAAGTTATTTTCTTAATTTTAATTTTAAATATATTTTTATTATTTGACTATTTAATAGCATTCACAAGAATTTATTCGAACAAAAATCCTTTAGATTTTGACCGATAGTTAATTTACAATAATATATTAACTATAGTTATCTCTATAGTTCTTGAAGTTTAGCTTTTAAGGCAAATATTTGATTTAAAACTACAATGTAACTTATCCTGAGAGTGTTGTAAGAAGTGTAAGAAGCAGATTACTCTTGAGGCTGCAAGAGCCTGAAAGGGCAGTAGGCTAATTTCCCTCCATGAATTTGGAGGGGGCCCGACTCCAGTAGTGGGTCATTTATGTACTGACATGGAGTTTATGCTAGTGGTGACGGTTTTGAATGCATAGTGTCACCATCCCAATCGGAGGGTTCCTATGTTAATTATAATACCTCCAAGAATATGTGTACAGAGTTTCATGGTGGTCGTTTAAGTAGTTTTCGCGTGAAAGCGTAACAAACAAAACTTACATTCACATCTACAATATTAGTATACTGTAGTTTCAGATTTAGTTTTTATTTATTTAAATTTTATTACTCTTCAGAACCAGCCCAGCAATTGAATCTCATTCCTGAAACCCTGGAGGTAGCCACAGCAGTAACCACCAGACAGCACGGGGTTGCATGTGGGGGGGTCAACACTTGTCCCGCACCCTTCATTTGCTCCCAATTTGGGGGATGCATCTGCCCCATTGGGTATTATGCCAGTGAAGATGGCAGCAGATGTTTGGCTGGTAAGATCTCTTTCAGTTTTATTTTAATTTAAACCCCTGCACTAGGTATAACCGTATAGTTCACGAACACAAATGACACCCAGACTCGGAGCAAGTGCCTCAGATTTACACAAAGACACTTGCCCGACCCCGGATCGAACCTGGAACCCGTTGATCCAAAGGTGGCACATTAAACCCTTTTTTTTGGTTTGTCGGGAAGAAATGCCTGACCGCACATCCCGCATCTGGGGAGACTACGGGGTAGTGTGGGGCCCTCACCCACTAAAACAACCCGCCGTGCGCCGACACCCGCCCTCACGGCGGACCACGGGTACCGCGTTCGTTTCTACCGTGGTCCGCAGGCGGCAGCCCCATCGGGCACCCTCTCCCGTGCGACGCCCCGCGCACTTGGGCGTCACACCTTCACGGTTGGCTATACAGGCGGATGGTGGGCTATCCCCGACCCAACCGTCCGCAGCGACAGGTCCATTCGGATGACTGCAGCGAGTTCCCGGCGCTGGCACACTAACCTAACCTAACCCTAGACCAACGAGGCACTCGTGGTAGGATGATCGATAATTTACTTTTTCAGAACTGGGATCACCGTCCACAGAAGACCAGTGCCTCGGTCTTTTCGCCGAAGTCCGAGACGGGATTTGCACGTGTCAACCCAACTTCTTCTTTGAAGAGAGCATGAGAGACTGCATTAAAGGTACTGTCCTCGCCAAACTTTATGGCTGCTCTGAATGTTGCCGTGGGCATCGTACATTTCATAACCAATACAAACGTATCTCACACACACTAACTCGCGGGACGCGAGTACGCTTGCGGGTGGAAGACGCGGGGGGGGGGGGGGTATGTGGCCATGGTATTCTAGCAACTTACTTACTATAGCTATAGATTACCCACCGGAGTTATATGGCAGGGAAATTAGCCAACTGTGCCACGCTGGCCAGACGGGTTGGCCCAGGATTCCTGTTTTCCATCTCTTGCGGCTAGTGTATAGGCCTTGCCATTTCCTTTTGACCGCACTTACGACACCCTCAGGGTGGAATGGGGTGGTAATGTATTTGTCACCAGTGACAGTTATATAATCTATTGGTACTGACTACCTTCGTATTCGATGATAAATGTGTGTGGCCAGTGGTGACGTATGGAACAGAGACGTGGTCGCTCACTATGAGATCCATCAGAAGGCTCAAAGTCACCAAAAGGTCAATTGAGAGGGCTATGAGAGTCGAGCTATAGAATCAGAAGTGAGGAGTGCCAACCCGTCACGGCAACGGAATATGAGGTTAATTTCCCTCCTGTAGCTGTGCCAACCAGCATGGCACCGTTAGCTAATTACCCTCCCATATAACTGGAGAAGGCCTAACTCCAGTGGGTCAAATATGGGCTGAGAAGTAAGATGCTACAATGCATTCCATTCTGAGGGTATCGTAAGGGCGGACATAAGGTAATCAGCCTAGCCATCAATTAGGAAATGGGCTGCGAAGAAGAAGAAGCCGGAGGAGGCCCGACTCAGCAGTGGGTCTTCTACAGGCTGAGTAGTAGCGTTACTTTAGTCGCTTCTTGAATGGCATTATACGAGGGTGAATCAAAAAATTCTTGGAATCAATATTAAAAAATGCAAAGATTTAAATAATAATATTTTATTTTTCTACATAATCTCCCTCCAATGCAATGCATTTAGAATAACGCGTTTCTAACTTCCTTATTCCTTGTGAAAAAAAATTATTTTCTTGACTCTCGAAAAAGTCCTCTACGGCAGCTATAACCGCGTCATTATCGTGAAATTTTGTTCCACGAATTTCCTCTTTTAATTTTGGAAATAAGTGAAAATCACTTGGGGCTAAGTCCGGAGAATATGGTGGGTGGTCAAGGAGATTGAAGCCAGCACAGCGGATTGCGTTGAGCGCAACTTCCGATCGATGGGCAGGAGCGTTATCTTGAAGGAACAACACGCCCAACGACAGTTTTCCACGACGTTTTTCTTTAATCGCTTCACGCACTTTCGGGATTAAATTTGCATAATAGGGTCCAGTTATCGTCTGGCCTTTTGGCATGTAATCAATAAAAAGGATTCCTTCACTATCCCAGAACACAGAGGCCATAACTTTGCCAGCGGAAGGAGCAACTCGAAATTTCTTAATGGATGGAGAGGATGGTCGTTTCCAAGACATGCTTTGTCTTTTAGTTTCAGGATCAAAATGGTGGACCCACGTTTCATCCATGGTGACAAGACGACGGCAAAAATTATCCGAATCACGCTGGAACATTTCGAGATTACGCTTGGAAATTTCCAAACGTCGCTTTTTGTTTTCGTCGGTTAACATTCGTGGCACCCATCTTGCAGACACTTTTTTGAACCCCAGTGAATCAATTAAAATGGATTGAACGCTACCAAAAGATATCTTTAGGATCTCAGCTATATGTTTTATAGTCATTCTTCTGTCTTCCAAAACCACATTCTCAACCTTTTTGACATTTTCTTCTGTAACGGAGGTTGAAGGCCGCCCAGAACGCGGGTCATCTTTACAGCTTGATCTACCTCTTTTAAATTCAGCCACCCAGTACGCAACCGTAGAATAGGGTACAGCATCACCCCCTAATGTCTGCTGAATGTCCAAAAAAATTTCCTTCGTAGACATTTTTTTCAAACTGAGATATTTTATCACCGCACGTAACTCACTTTTATCCATAATTTTGACTTTTTAGCAACTCGTTGCACAAAAAAAATTTATTACATGCGAACGAACTGACAAAAACAAGTGACAGTCTGCATAAATATAGTGTGATAGACACTCTTTAATTTGAATATCGAACTTGATCCAAAAAGGTTTCTTAAATATGCACTTCTAAGAACTTTTTGATTCACCTAGGTATAACTTTCTTTTTGTTTTTAAACGTAACCCCTTCTATAGGTTAACCTGTGTCGTGTGTCGCGGGGGCAGTTTACAAACATGAAATTCACGAACACAAATGATACCCAGACTCGGAGCAAGGGCCGCTGGTTGACACAAAGACACTTGCTCGGCCCCGGAATCGAACCCTGGACCCCGTGATCCAAAGGCAGCGCATCCAACCGCTAGGCCAACGAGGCAAACTGCAATCTTCTGTAAGATGGTCTTTTCCCAGTCCTCAACTGCTCGGCATCTGACAAGCACTGGCTAGAAACCCTGAGGGCTTGTCATTTTTGACGAAATATAGAACCATTCCAGAAACTGTACATCTTCTTTTATCTGCAGCGACCCGTCTGATTACGGACTCTTGCGTGTCGGACTCCAATTGCCACACCTTCGGGGCAGCCACCCGCTGTGGGGCACCACAGGATCCCTGGGGCTTCAGGACCTGCGAATGTATTCCAGAACTGGCTGTGTGGGATAGCTCCAGGAACATGTGTCGGCTATACGCAGGTTGGTATAACAATCAATTGTGGCGTTCACAATCGTCAACGGATACATCTTTTTTAAAACTGTTGCCAGGTCTTGCGGTGGGCTGGTCTTCTTTTAACGCTATAGTCAGCTTGGTAACCTGAGCTCACTTTTAAGAATGTGCTTAAAATGTTTAGAAATTTTAACGAATCGAGATTGAATCAGAAATGAAGAGATACGCAGGCAAACCAGGGTCACCGGCATAGCCCACAGGATTTCCAAACTTAAGTGGCAGTGGGCAGGACCGACGCCCGATGGGGCAGTAAAGTCCTCGAGTGGCGACCGCGTTCCGGAAAGCGCAGTGCTGGTAAGCCTGCCACACGGTGGACCAACGACCTGGTTAAGGTCGCCGGAAAGCAGTGGATGCGGGCGGCCCAGGACCGGCCTTTGGGATCCCTGGGGAGGCCTATGTGCAGCAGTGGACGTGTTTTGGCTGAAATGATGATATACGAGGGTGAATCAAAAAGTTCTTAGAAGTGTATATATATGAAACCTTTTTGGATTAAGTTCGATATTCAAATTAAAGAGTGTCTATCACACTATATTTATGCAGACTGTCACTTGTTTTTGTCAGTTCGTTCGCATGTAATAATTTTTTTTGTGCAACGAGTTGCTAAAAAGTCAAAATTATGGATAAAAGTGAGTTACGTGCGGTGATAAAATATCTCAGTTTGAAAAAAATGTCTACGAAGGAAATTTTTTTGGACATTCAGCAGACATTAGGGGGTGATGCTGTACCCTATTCTACGGTTGCGTACTGGGTGGCTGAATTTAAAAGAGGTAGATCAAGCTGTAAAGATGACCCGCGTTCTGGGCGGCCTTCAACCTCCGTTACAGAAGAAAATGTCAAAAAGGTTGAGAATCTGGTTTTGGAAGACAGAAGAATGACTATAAAACATATAGCTGAGATCCTAAAGATATCTTTTGGTAGCGTTCAATCCATTTTAATTGATTCACTGGGGTTCAAAAAAGTGTCTGCAAGATGGGTGCCACGAATGTTAACCGACGAAAACAAAAAGCGACGTTTGGAAATTTCCAAGCGTAATCTCGAAATGTTCCAGCGTGATTCGGATAATTTTTGCCGTCGTCTTGTCACCATGGATGAAACGTGGGTCCACCATTTTGATCCTGAAACTAAAAGACAAAGCATGTCTTGGAAACGACCATCCTCTCCATCCATTAAGAAATTTCCAGTTGCTCCTTCCGCTGGCAAAGTTATGGCCTCTGTGTTCTGGGATAGTGAAGGAATCCTTTTTATTGATTACATGCCAAAAGACCAGACGATAACTGGACCCTATTATGCAAATTTAATCCCGAAAGTGCGTGAAGCGATTAAAGAAAAACGTCGTGGAAAACTGTCGTTGGGCGTGTTGTTCCTTCAAGATAACGCTCCTGCCCATCGATCGGAAGTTGCGCTCAACGCAATCCGCTGTGCTGGCTTCAATCTCCTTGACCACCCACCATATTCTCCGGACTTAGCCCCAAGTGATTTTCACTTATTTCCAAAATTAAAAGAGGAAATTCGTGGAACAAAATTTCACGATAATGACGCGGTTATAGCTGCCGTAGAGGACTTTTTCGAGAGTCAAGAAAATATTTTTTTTTCACAAGGAATAAGGAAGTTAGAAACGCGTTATTCTAAATGCATTGCATTGGAGGGAGATTATGTAGAAAAATAAAATATTATTAATTAAATCTTTGCATTTTTTAATATTGATTCCAAGAATTTTTTGATTCACCCTCGTAATATCTAGTGCAGAGGCTTCGTAAACACTTGGCAAGAACTTTTCTATTTAGCAGATCAAGGCTAGCATCAAGCTAATTTCTTTGTATTGGGTTCTTCATTAAAAAATAACATGCAGCAATGCAGAACAGTGAAGTGCAAGCTTAGGGGTGAAATGCAGACATTTCTGGTTCCAGGAATAGGAGAATCGTGCCAAGTGGACAGTGACTGCATGGCTGGAGAGTTGGAGATCCAGTGCGTGGTCGACGGGAGTGGGCAGGGAGTGTGTTCCTGCCCCCAAGGCTTGCTGGAGGTCCACGGGCTGTGCCTTACCACAGGGCTGGGTGAGTTTTAGATTGATCCTTTGGGTTTACTGACTAGTCAAGTTATGGAAGGTTGTTGCCCCAACCGGTCCACAACGTTCTTCGACTGCTTCATGGCTGGTTCATGGCCATGGGTTTTACTTCTTCTGACTACCAAGGTGAGGTTTGGTCAAACCTAACCTTAAAAAATAGGGGAGCAACTATTTTTGGTGGGCCGTCCTTTCAGCCCATAAATTACCCACTACTGGGCTGGCCTCCTCCTAATTTATGTAGGGAAATAGGCCTACCGTGCCACGCTGGCAAGACGGATTGGCAAAGGATTTGTATCAAGGTTTTCTTCTCTTGGGGCTAGGTAATCTGCCTCTTGCGTTTTTTTAACGGTAACTGCAGTGGTTGCTTACCTTAGTCTCTTGGAAGGCTGTTCTTGATAAAGATAACGTATATTTTGTATTGTCAGCGCTGGGCGACTCCTGTCAGGTCACCCAGGAGTGCACGGAGACTGACAACACAGTTTGCACTGCGGGGAGGTGTTCCTGCGGGGAGGGATACCGGGAGGTCGACGATTACTGTGCGCCTAGTAAGTCAAAATCAAAACAAACTTATTTAATCAATTTGGCTCATTTGAGCTCTTTTGACATGTCATTTTCCCTAATAACATAGGCTTGGAATGCAGCTATACAGAGAAGAGCCCGCAAGAAACTCCGTAGTCCCTTTTTTAGATCGCCATTTTTAGGTACTCGGCCAGGCTATGACAGATTTGTGAGAGCTAGCTCGCGCAATAGTCGCAAAGGACCAAACATCAGTAATCCGGGTGGTGGCGGAACACTAACTTAAATTGCTAGACTAATCACAATGAATCATTGTAAACTAGTGTATTGTGACGGATATGAAATACGTTTATTTCTATAGTTATTTACGATTACTTAGTAATCCATCATATTCGTACGGGATTTAGGATACATAGTGTCACCACCCCGTTCCATCCTGAGGGTGTCGTAAGAGCCGACAAAAGGATATGATAAGGCCAAAAACGTTCTATTTTATCTACCACTCTGTTTATGATGATTAAATTTTGTCATTGCTTAAATGTTCTGGGCTCTGGTTGACCCGGTCCAAAATGCCGCAGTCTAAAGCGCCTCGTCCACGATAGATTAAAATTACGGAGAGCGACTGTCATAGGGGCAATCTACGACGTGTACACATTAGCCAGACTACCCTAGCTAATGTGTCACTACAGTCTACGTAGACAGGCTCGGCTACTCTTTGAAGCCGACGTGGACGCAGGTACGAGAGCGAGACAAGCGATGCGAATAGAGAGTTCTCGAATTATCTACATGCCATACAGATCAGTCTAGCTATAGTTGCATTTTAAATTATATATTTGAATATCTAGTCTACGAGTAGTGTAATGTACGCAGGCCAAAATGTTACTATGATAGACCTACCCTACAATGGGGCGCTCTATTGATCTCTACGTGAACGACGCGCTTATCAGTTATCTCCACTGTTATATACACCTTGTATAATAAACATATATTCACAGTGATAGGCGGCGAGTGCGACGCCGATTCCGACTGCGTGATCGAGAACACAGACTGCCAATACAACGCTACCTCGAACGCTTCCGCTTGTCAGTGTAAACGCGACTTTATCGCTTACGACGATGGGTGTTGGCCCAGTGAGTACCTAACCTATGTTTAGTTCTGTAAACAAGTCATGCATACACTTTAGATTAGCAGTCAGTCCGTGTGGTGACGGGTTTAGAACACAATGTGTCACCATCCCATTTACACTTAGTCACACTTTAGGATATGGCAGACATTGTATGCTGCTTCACTATCACTTCACTACATATTATAAAACAAAGTCGCTGTCGTCTGTCCGTCCCTATGTATGCTTATCTTTAAAACTCCGCAACGGATTTAAAAGCGTTTTTTTTTAATACATAGAGTGATTCAAGAGGAACGTCTAAGTATGTATGATACATCCATAATATAGTAAACAAACACTGAAAAATTTAGAGGTTCATCATTGCACCCGTGCGAAGCCGGGGCGGGTTGCTAGTTTTAAACATAAAACTAAATTTTCAGCCGTATTCGGTTACGCGTCAGTCTGCAACATCACCGCTCAGTGCACAGCAGTTTTGGGGCAAAACAGCAGATGTGAAGACAGCAGATGTACATGTGTCCAAAACACCCACCACCGCGATGGGGGGTGCTGGCCTATGACCGGTAAGCTTGTAGGTATATTAAGAATAAACAACCGGTTACATTCTGAGAGTGTCGTGATAAGAATATTACTTCTCTCCCTCCGTCTTACGAATTTTCGATCAGGTCACGTGTCCTAACCCGAATTTCACATTCATAACCATTCAAAAAAAACTTTTCTCAGCCGCTCAAGACAATTTCACTTCCAAATACCCTTTCAGTAGTTAAATTAGTTACTATTTATTAGTAACGTTACAATAGGGATCATCTATCTATTTATCTATTTAAGTAAAAATGAATTGCTGTTAGTTAGTCTCGCTAAAACTCGAGAACCGGTGGACCGATTTGGCTAATTTTGGTCTTGAAATGTTTGTGAGAATATGAAAAAATATCATTTAGGTTTTTTATTTATTCATTCTGAGGCGGTACGAAGTTTGGCGGGTCAGCTAGTTTAAAATATACATCGATCGGAGAGGTTGCATCGATGTGTTCGGTACATCCATAAAAAAGCAAGAAATAATTTTAGAGCAAGTAAAGTGAAGTGAATTCTCAAAATAAAGGACAGAATAGAATTTATTATATTACTAGCAGAGCCGACTACGTTGCTCAACCTCAAGCAAAATGTTGATGTTACAGATATATTCGGGAGCTGTAGTAGAACGAGCGAATGCTACCTTCGAGACATGTCCGAGCGAGTCGTTTGCCGCAACGGGCTATGCCAGTGCGACTTCGAGTTTCCGTACTCCGAGGAACTTTCAACTTGTAGTAAGTATCTATAATAGACTTTAAAAAGGCCAGGTTCTCAATTCGTCGGCTGTCCGATTACTGGAAGATCGAACAGGAACTTTATTCATGTATGTTTCATCACAAAACTCTTAAATCATCATGTTTAAAACTACGATCATCATCTTCCCTTGTCCTACACTAAGGTGGTAGTCTCTGTCCACTCCTTCTGGTTTACACAATGACTCTTGCGCGGCCCCGGAATCGAACCCAGGACTTAAACGCGGCGCATCCAACCCATATTTTCTTTGTTGGTTGTGTTACGAGATGGTTCCGCGGAAATTATTTTTGTATCGAAATTGTTACGACTTTTGTTAAGGCTTTACAAGACATACATTTAGTTGCACTAAACTCACTAACCGTATAACCAATATCAGCCACGTGAAGTCAGTATCACGTGCTTCCACCTTCTTCCAATGGACTAAATATCAAACTCAAAACTCAAACTCAAATCATTTATTTCAATTGAACCTATTTACTGGTGTTTTTGAAAAGTCAAAAGTGAAGTTAGGAATCTAGTTGCATGTTCCAAAAAGTAGATCCTATGGAGAAGAACAGGCAAGAAACTCCATGGACACTCTTTTTATCATATTTTCTGTTACAAGCATCTGATTGGGTTACATTGATTTCGTGTTTATCCATAGTAAGCTAAGATGTGAGGACAATGTAACATATTGCACAACAGAAGTGTCCAGGAGATCAATATAAAGCTATGTAGGTATGTCAATAGCAGTTAAGGGATGACCGGCCCCAACTGGCGGCACCCGATCACGAGCATGACGCATGTGCCAGCCATCCCCCAGCTCAACCATATTTTAGGGAACCGAAGGACCCGACACACACGACACCACCAGCATGACCTTTAAGCGAGCATGACATACTCTCAACTGCTTGTTTATATGATAAGTTATATAAATACGGTGACTACATAGTGCTCACATTTACAATTCCAAACTTCTAAACAATTATACAAAATAAAATGATAAAGGTCCTGTATAATACGAAGGTACGGTGACTACATAGTGCTCACATTTACAATTCCAAACTTCTAAACAATTATACAAAATAAAATGATAAAGGTCCTGTATAATACGAAGGTCCTGTATACTCGATATAAAAAGAAACAAAGACAAATTAGTCCTACTCAGTGGTAAAAAAAAACAAGGAACATGAATATTTAATAAATCCATGATGTCAAAAATAATATTATGAGATAGGTACATGTCAATAAAAGACCTAGTGAAAGTCAGGAATTAAATAATTATTACAAAAAAAAAAGGAGTAGCAATATATGAAGACCACATAAGACTATTTCAGTGTGGCTGCGGAGCTGGACCAGCATTTCGCCAAGCATTTTTATCATCTACATATTCATCTAATTTATAATAAGCCTGCCTACATAGTGTGCGTTTTACACATATTTTAAACTTCCTCTCGTTTAATTGAAGGATGTTGGAAGGTATTTTATTGTAAAATTTAATGCAGTTCCCCATAAATGAAGTTTGCACTTTTGATAATCTAAATTTTGGTTGAACTAATTTATTTCCATCTCTAGTAGTATAATGATGTCGTTCGCACTGTTTACTAAATAAATGCAAATTTTTCCTAACATACATGATGTTTTCATATATGTACTGACAAGGCACTGTTAGGATGCTGATTTCTTTGAACAGATCCCTAAGGGAATCGCGACTGCGTAGATTGTAAATAGCTCTAATAGCTCTTTTCTGCAGAATGAAGATTGATTCAATGTCTGCAGCACGTCCCCATAGCAGAATACCATAAGACATGATACTGTGGAAGTAACTAAAGTACACCAGTCGTGCAGTGTCTATGTCTGTTAATTGGCGGACTTTCCGAACAGCATACGCTGCGGAACTTAGCCGCTTAGAAAGAGATGTTATTTGGGGACCCCATTGTAATCTAGAATCAAGCGTTATCCCTAAGAAAACAGTGTCCTCTACTAAATCCAATTTATCATTATTCAATACCACATCACACTCACTATGTTTAACATTAGGTAAAGAAAATCTTATACATTTTGTTTTATTCCCATTTAATACTAAATTATTCGCAGTGAACCAACCATGTACTTGATTAATAATTTTATTTATATCGTCATAGTTTTTAGCACGTCTATCTACTTTAAAAATAAGTGAGGTGTCGTCAGCAAACAAGACTATCTTGGGTTGATTATGCAATGAATGGGGAAGGTCATTAATGTAAACTAGAAAGAGAAACGGGCCTAATATAGAACCCTGTGGCACGCCCATTATTACGTTTGAGCTCCTTGAATTGACACCGTTTATCTGAACCTGCTGCTGTCTATCACTCAGATATGATTTAACTATACAAATGGCCTGCTTACAAAAGCCGTAATGTTCAAGTTTGAGGAGCAGCGTTTCATGATTTACACAATCAAATGCTTTCGAGAGGTCGCAAAAGATCCCAAGAGCATCATGTGCTTCCTCCCAGGCTGTAAAAATATGCTTTAGCAAGGACACACCGGCGTCAGTAGTGCAACGCCCTTTGGTGAAGCCGTATTGCTGATCATGCAGGATATTGTTTATGTTGAAGTGCAATAGCATTTGATTAAGCATGATCTTTTCGAAAATTTTACTGAATACTGGCAAGACCGATACCGGCCTATAATTGTTAGAATCTCTACTGTCCCCAGATTTAAAAAGTGGTATAACTTTACTATGTTTCATAAGATCAGGAAATACTCCTTGATCTACACATAAGTTAAACGTTAAAGCTAAGTAGGGAGCTAAAGTTTCAATAACAGATTGACAGGTTTTGATAGACATTCCCCACAGATCCTCAGTCAGTTTGATCTTAATATCCTTGAAAGCTTTTTTAATAGTTACATTATTTATATGTTTAAAACTAAATGCTATGGGACAGGTAGTAACATTTTCTCTGAGAAGGGCGATAGAAAGGGCAGGTGAGGAATCTAAAGTTTCTGTCGTTTTAATCGGTATATTTGTGAAGAAATCGACAAATTCCTGAGCTACGGCCTTGTCAGTATTTACAGTACCGTGACTAGTTTCTAGTGTGTAATTATTAGATGGTGTATTTTTCCTGCCAGTTTCATTATTAATAATTTTCCAAGTTGTTTTAATCTTATTATCCGATGCTTTAATTTTACTACTTATATATTTAGATTTAGCCAACCTACACACGCTTCTAAAAGTTTTTGAATAGACGGCAACATAATTACTAAAAGACTCCGTCCTAACATAAGGCATGAGCCCATATAACTCGTACAGTTTATCTCTACTTTTCCTAATACCTGTGGTTGCCCAATCACTGAAAACAAATTTAGGGTAAGTATTTTTACTTTTTATCTTAAATATATTGCTAAACTCAGTCTGCACTACAGAAAACACATCCGAGTATAGTTTATTAGCATCGTTTATGTTTAAGTCCTGAACTTGTAATACACTACCTATAACCCTATCAAATTTCTTTAAATTACCAGGTGTTATTGGCCTATACTTTATCTGAATCTTCTGCAATGGTATCTTGGACCTAAAGGTGACAGTGAGTCCGCTATGATCAGAGGGCAGATAATTAACGACGCCTTTATGTATGAAATCACAATTACAAAAAACATTATCAATACAGGTAGCAGAGGTTGTTGTTATTCGAGTCGGCTCTAAAAATATATTGGACAGATTGAATGACTTAAAGAGGCTTAATAATCTGTTACTATTTGAATTATTTTCTAAAATATTAATATTAAAATCACCACAGATAATGACAGATTTGTTACTTTTGATGACTTTTGCCAAAGCATCTTCCATTGTGGTCTCAAAAATAGAATAGTTTTGCATACTTGGTGGTCTGTAAACGCACACTATAACATGCTTGTCCAGCTCAACACATGATAACTCAACATTGTGTTCAACCGATAGACTAACTATATCCTTCCGTTGTTTACATTTAATGCCATTTCTATTTAATATTAGGGTACCTCCATGTAACATGGATTTTCGATTAAAACAACTGGCCACACTGTAATTTTCTAAATTAATTATCATTTGTTCTTCCCTAAGCCAATGTTCACTTATACAAATTATGTCATACTGTGTTTTATCTAATAACATTTCCATTTCTAATAATTTTGAAGAAAAACCTTGAATATTTTGATACAATAGCTTAATGGTCTTCTGCTTAACCCCTATGGAACAATTAGATTGCTGTAAGCTAGAGGATACATAGTTATGTATAGTTCCAGTAAAGTTATCCTCTATTGTCTTGCTGACTAGTTTAAATGGATATCCGGAGCAAATCTCTGAACTTTGTTTTCACTAGTAAGCAAGTACTTATTTCCTATGCCTAGACTCAAAGTCTGAGATCCCTCCTTCGTCGAAGTCCTAACTAACCTAACATTAGTAATATTACTAGGGGGTGTAAAAAATAAAGAAGAAGTCATACTATTTATGACAGAGTTAATATTAAAAGCTAATAGCGAAGCTATTTTACGTCTAATTGTATTTGGGAGGTGTAAACTCTTCCCAGTCACTGTCAGCTTATCTACAAAACTATTAGTGTCAAAAAATAAAAGCTTATCGCTGTGGTGACTAACTAAGAAATGTATGTGATTATTTAACATATATATGTGGTTATTTTGACTCTCAGTTAAATGTTCAAAGTATGGGAATGCACACAAAATAATTTTATTACAATTAAGTTGTAATAAATGCTCAACACTATCAGTGACATGTTTTTTACTAACATTTAAACTATTACCTATAATTATAGTTAAATTTGTAGAAGATGTAAACTTCTTTTTAATTATATTTGACATAATTTGATTATATGAAGCTCCAGGCATACAACAATTATGAATTGAATGACTCAGGCTATTACTCAATAATGGTCCAAAACCCTTACCTATGTCATCAGAAAACAATATAGATTGATAACTGTTTATTGCTTGTGTTGGTATCTCCTGTGTAATATTAGATTCAGGCAAGGAGATGGAGGTGTTAATATCATTAGAAACCCTATTACAAACACATTGTGATTTTAATGTAAGCGAATCAACTCGGTCAGCATTGAAGTTACACAGTTCAACTAATTCATTAGCAGCAATGATATGTTCCCCAATCTGCTTCTGTGAACTAATATATTTATTATATAAAGAATTGAGTGACTCTTCTAACACCTTTATTTCGGACTGTAAGTGTTGAGTGTCTTTTTCATAAATGTTCTTACTGTCCTCTAATTTAATTTGGAAATTATTTAATTGATTTACTAATGCAACACGTTCCTTTCTGTATTGAATAGTTTTTGTAAAGGTTTTGTGTTGTTTTTTTAATTTATTACACTTTTTAATAATTTTATTTAGTTTAATATATTTCTTGAGTTTATTTTTACTACAGCTGTGTCTAATACAATTTAGGTTTAATAATGAGTCTTGCTCAGTAAGGTCAATAGTAACTAAAGCCTGTTCAGTTGTAGAATTTGAACTGGTGTGAATTATCTCATCAAACAAGTGTTGAGTTTCAATAGCCTGAGTTTTTTCTATAACCTTTTGCAATTTAGAAATTTTTGTATCAGCATGTATAAGTTCCTCCTCTAAGTCCCTAACCTTGCGTAAAGCTACCTCATATAGAGAACTACAGTGAGAGAAACCATCCGTTACTGCCTTCAGCTTATCCCGTTCATCAGTTACATCGAGGTAGTGTTGATGTAATTCAACTAGCTCCCGTTTCAGGCTGGAGTTCTTGTCATTGATGGCTTTGACTTCTTCCTCACTTTCCTCCCTCTCTTGCAGCAGTTGTTGGCACTGCAGGTTGGATGCTTTGAGCTCCTTGAGGGCCGTACTCAACTTGAACTCCATATCCTGAGCGGTTGCTTTACGGGTCAGCATGTCCCTGTTGACAGATCAGTGGTCACTAACAATCTAATTGTTGTTACTAAAGCGCAATCACCGTTACGTGGATCAAAAAAGAAAACAATACTCCCCCGGTAAATCCAGTTTCAAATTTCGTTGACAGTTGGAGGTGACCGGCACGGAATCACACACTGTTTTCGCTGTAGATATTTTGTGGATAACAATAATCCTGGATGTTTATGAACTAAGTATCATAATTACAATGTTATTATGTGGTTTAAACACTTATTATATTAATTTTAGAATTTTTAAATACAGAGCAATTATTTGACATGTCACTTGGACAGTGTTGCAATCGAAAAAAAAAAAAAAAAAAAAAAAGAAAAAAAAAAAAAAAAAAAAATCGTCATCATTCTAGCCAAAACAAGCCCACCACTAGACATACGAGTAGGTGTCCCCCAAGGAGCTCCACTGAAACCGGTCCTAATATTAAGCACTAAGGAACGATCTAATATTTCTTTTTTTTTGTTACAGTATCTTCATCATCACAGGTCCTCAGTCATCTATTCGTTGTCTTAAGCGCATGCCTTTATTTAGTTATAATGTAAATATACATTTTACATTACGAAATAAATTATTATATACGTTCTAAATCTCTTATTCTCACTCCCTCTGACTATCATAGAGTTGGATAGATAGTGGACTTGGTACTACTACTCAGCCCATATATGACCCACTGCTGAGTCGGGCCTCCTCCACCCACATGGTGGGTAATAAGCCTACTGTGTCACGCTGGCCAGACGGGTTGGTACAGAGTTTAGTATCTAGTTTTCCTTCTCTTGCGGCTAGGTTGTCGGCTTTGTCAATTCCTATTGGCGACTCTTACGATACCCTTAGGAGGAAATGGTGACCGAATGTATTCTAAATTCGAAACCACATGGAGTAAGGAATTATAATTATTGACTAGGCGTAGCTGATGTTTGGCTCTTTGCGACCACTGTGCGTGTTTGCTCTCACAAATCTGGCTTATCCCGGCCTTATACCTAAAAATGGCGATCTAAAAAGAGCAACTACAGAGTTTCTTGCCGGCTCTTCTTTAATGAGCTGCATTCCGATCCAGTGGTAAAAGATTTTTTTAAATTTTAAATGGTACCTTTTATTTTATTGCTTTACTTGTATAGAGAGCACTAAAGAGCGTACTTGATTCAATGAGTTTTGATTTCATTTGATTTGAGGAAAAGCACATAAAAAAAAAACGAAACACCTGCCCTATTTAAAACCTGTATCGCGAGGGCGGTTCACAACCATGTAATTCCCGATCACAAACGACACCCAGACTCCGAGCAAGTGCCTCCGGTTTAGACATACACACTTGCTCGACACGGAATCAAACCCAGGACCCGTTGATCCAAAGGCGACACATCTAGCCCCTAGACCAACACGACAGGCAATGTAAGCTGTGTTCATGAGCTGTGCTCTAGTTCTCTTAGTCTCCTCCCATCGTATGTTCGCCTGGTACTCAATGAGGTCCTTCCTTACCAGGGCAGCTCTAGTTCGATCGTTGTGTCCTTGAGCTGCCTCTCGAAGTCCTTAAGGGCATAGCGTGAGGTCCGAAGGTCACGACCTTCTCGCCCTTTAGCCTTTAACGATAATATCGAAATACTTATCACAGGAAGTGGAAAATGGGACGCTAAGTTTCTTAAACACGCACCGAATAAAAAGTTTATTAACTCCTACTACTCAGTAAATGACCCACTGCTGAGTCGAGTCTCCCCCAGTTACATGGAGGGATATTAGCCTACAGTGGTCAGACAGATTGGCACGGGGTCTCGTACCCCTTAAGGTGAATGTTCCAGGGTAGCCCGCGAAATAAAAATTTTCTTAAAAAAACTTTTTCAAGCTCAAAGTCATTCTTGCACCTTTATAAGCTTGGAGGGTTGTATTGATGATTTTGACGATTATAATTCTATAACTACATACGTTCTACAGCCGCGAATAACATTTTATTCAACATACAACCTAGCACTGACCTGCAGACTACGAAGAAACCCACGACTGCAGTTATTGGGGCATAGGCGCCGCGGACCCCTGCCATACATACCACCAACCAGTTTATAAAGTGTAAACATTCTAAATGGTGACAGAATGCATTTACCACTAAATTGTTACCACAACAAAACGACCCATAAAATAAATTGACCCTCAGTGATATTTACTCCATTCCTTAAATTTTTCTTACCACATAAATCCTGTTCGAGATTCCTAATTAATCCAAAGGGCAAGCACGCATGGCGTGTCGTGAATTTAAAACTGAAAATATTTCACCAACGAAACTTCAACTTTAAACTTTTGCACTAAGGTTCAATCTTAAAGGCCAAAGCTTGAAGCAGTTTTATTTTTTTAATCCACATGCCGTGTTATGTCAAAGGTCGATGTTTAAGGTAGTTGGCAAAAAGACTGGAGCTACATGTCTTTTGGGTGGTAGATTGGACTTTAATGTTTAGAATTAGAGTTCATTTTCAAGTGTTTTTCAATACTTGGTTGAAACCTTTTTGTGTATTTCTGCATGTTATTTATGCCCTTTTAGTAGTGAGGCAGTTTTTTTCAGATGTAAACGGCCAAATTTGTTTGCGTGTGATATTACTTGCCGCGAGCGATGTTACACATTTTTTAAACTCCTTTTAATTACTTCATTACTGATGTCTATATCGGATTTATCGCGTGTAGTTTGTAAGTATGGATGGATGGATGTTTGTTACTCTGTCACGTAAAAACTACTGTAGTGATTATAATGAAACTTCACAATATATTATAGCTATAATACATCAGAATAACACTTAAGCTACAATTTGTAAGCATATTGTGTGAATTGTGCAAACAATAAGTGTCAAGTAAGTAGAAAAAAAATCTGACCATTAAATAAATTCCATCACCTCACCACGAGGGTAAAACCGCGGGGCGTAGATAGTATAACATTATTTAATTCCCGAAGGTTCGAATGCTTTGCAGCAGTCGTGATCACGGGAGAGACTAGATGACAGTTGTCTTCGAAAGTACAGAGAAACAGTTAAATCTACCGCCTTTATTACGTTCCCTGCGCCATCATTTTGAAATCATCTTTCAGCTGGTGCTTTGGCCCGCTTGTAGAAGCGGGTCAAGGCCCCATCAGGGTCGCGGAGCATGCTGTCCACTGGGGAGTGCAACCCGTGGCCCTGTTTCGGGCAGTTGAGGGACACGTTGGTTTTAGTGGGTAGGTTGGGGCGCAACTACCGTCTTTCCGCGCTGGCGTTAAGCGGTCGGGTATCCATGAGGATTTCCAACGTAAAAAAAGGGTTGAATATAATATTAAAAGAAAATGAAGGATATCAGATTTTTCACCGTTGTATTTTTTTTTCATTTGCTCCCAATTAAGGGGCTGCATCTGCCCCATTGGGTAGCCAGTGAAGAAGGCGGTAGATGTTTGGCTGGTAAGAGTTTTTTTTTTCACGAGAACACTGTGTTTTGAAATCAATTCAACCTTCTAGTCTACACCGTGCGGACTGGGGTGTGAAGATACGAGTTACGTTCCAATTCTCGCATGCCTTTAATGACTGTGTTGTATACTTGACGGTGTTCTGAACGGGGTACGGTTCCAATTGGAGCGATGCTCATTTCAGTTTATAACCTGTATCGCAGGGGCAGTTTTCACGAACACAAATGACACCCGTCTTCAATTTCTTCATAAATCGTTTCCTAAAAAAATATGATGAAAAACACCTAGCCGCAAGAGAAGAAAACCTTGAAATGAAACCCTGAGCCAACACGTCTGGCCAGCTTGGCACAGTAGGCTGATTACCCTCCCTGTAATGAGAGGAGGCCCGACTCAGCAGTGGGTCATTTGTGGGCTGAGCAGTAGTAGTACTTAAAAAGACATACACACGTGCCTATTATGTATAAAACTCCTGTTTTGATGTCGGTTAAAAGTAACAGCTTTTTAAAATCGCTGTTACGGAGGACTCACCTGAAACCTACGTCTTACTAATTTCCCTCCCATAATAACATAACGTTGTACCAGTTATTTATAGGCCTGCTTAACCAAACTATTTAGAACTTTCTCTAAGCGACTTCTGCTAACGCGTGGGTGTCTTGTTATTTGGGCAATCATAACTGAATTATTCAGACCCACCTCCATACTTAATTTTGTAGGTATAAGAGCTCTTTGAATGTTGGACAATAATAAATAGTAAGCCATTATTTTAAGAGCTTCCTTGCCAACTGACAGTCTTACCTTGAAGAGGTCAAATATGTTGGTTTTGCCATTCTAAGACTAAGCTAAAGACTTGACAACAGTTACTTGTAAATGATAAAAAATATAAGGTGTCACCATCCCATGCCATCCTGAGGGTGTCGTAAGAGTCGACGCAAGGAAATGACAAGGCCGAAAAACTAGGCGCAAGAGAAGGAAAACTTGATACGAAACCCTGTGCCAACCCATATGGCCTCCGTGGCACGTAGGGTACATTTATGGGCTGGAGCAACAATAAGAAGTCGTTAAATTATTTTTTCAATTAAACGTACTCCTATGAACAGCTAATGAAAAACTGTTCATCCGTTCAAGAGTTATGTTGAAACGGATAGACAGATATCCATAGATTTCCGTGTGGTGACGGATTTAGAACACATAGTGACACCAGCCCATTCCGTCCTGAAGATGTCATAAGAGCCGGCAAAAATCACAAGGCCGATAACCTAGTTGCAAGAGAAGAAAAACTTGATAAGTAACCCTCTGCCAACCCTTCCGGCACAGTAGGCTAATTACCCTCCATGAATTTGGAGGAGGCCCGACTCATCAGTGGGTAATATAAGGGCTGAGTAGTATTAATAGCAGTAGGATAGATCCCGGAAGGCGCAGTACTGGTAGGCCTCCCACACGGTGGACCTACGACCTGTTTAAGGTCGCTGGAAAGAAATGGACGCTGGCGGTCTAGGACCAGCCTCTGTGGAGATCCTTGGGGGAGGTCGATGTCCAGCAGTGGACGTCTTTTGGCTGAAATGATGATGATGAGACACACAGGCAGTCGCGTGAAACTACTAAAGAATATCCTTCTCGGGGTCAAGAAGGTACCAGCTCCAATCGAACTGTCTTCCTTTAACCCCATGGGTTAAATAACAAAGAAATAGAATTACACCCTCTTGGCCCCGAAACGTTGCGTCGGATATTATAAAAGGGGTGGGGGCGACCCCTAATTTAAAATATACACAGGGTGTTCACTTTCCACGGCTGGTGACGGATTCGGAAAAAGTGCCACCAGTCCTATCTGTGGGCGTGTTATGACAACACGTTTTATGAGGGTTATATCTCTATGATATAAATATCATGTGGCAACGGATTTAGAATACATACCTACTGTCAACACCCTATTCCATCCTGAGGGTGTCGTAAGAGCCGACAAAAGGAACTGAGAAGCCTGATAAATTAGTTGCAAGAGAAGGAAAACTTGATACGAAACCCAGTGCCAACCTGTCTGGCCAGCGTGGCACAGTAGGCCAATTACCCTCCATGCATCTGGAGGAGGCCCGACCCAGCGGAACTATGGGCTGAGTAGTAGAAGATATAAATAGCTTCGTATTTTCTACTACAACTACTGAGTCATATATGACCCACTAAGTTACTTGGCGGCTCTTTAGCCTACTGTGCCACGCTGGCCAGACGGGTTGGCACAGATTTTCGCATCAAGTTTTCCTTCTCTTATTGTTGACTAGATCTGGCTGATGTTTGGCCCTTTGCAACTATTGCGCGAGTTTAATCTCACAAATCTGTCCTATATCCAGACTTGTACCTAAAAATAGCGATCTAAAAGCAACTACAGAGTTTCTTGCCGGCTCTTCTCTGAAGAGCTGCCTTCCGAACCGGTGGTAGATGGTAAATAATCAATTTTCAATTTTAGGTGATAAATTTAAAATTTTGGTTTGTTGTTTGACTTGTCAAAAGAGCTCCAATGACCCAACTTGATAAAATGAGTTTTGATTTTGTGACACCCTCAGGATGTAATAGGGTGTTGACACTATTACATCCTGATGTATTTTAAATCCGTCACCACACGAAAAGTTCATGACATCATTACTCTTTAATTTAAAAAGTAGTTATTTTTTTAAGAACATCATGTATGCCAAGAAGGTTCCAACCTTGCGTCGGCAAAGCCTTGGGCGGGCTTAGTACCGCGTCAATCAGAGCTGCGCCACCACGACCCCAGGAGACTCCAACCACTGTAACTAACCCCCAGTACTTACCAAGACACCGCAACGTTGCGACTTAAACTTAAAAAAATAACATAAAAAGAAAACCTTAAAAAGTTTGTCTCTGGTTTAAAAAGTTGCTAAAGATAATTTGATTTAAATTTGGAAACGATAAAGCTGTACGCACTGCTTTCGCACGTTTTTGTTTTTTTAAGGTTTGTTTAGCTTGGAGATTTGTTTCACTTACGATTGTGTATAAACATGTAAATATTTAATTATTTTCCTTAAATATCTCATTGCAATGTTTACAACTACATTTATAAGCAGTGTTTTTCTAAACATTAATCGTTTAAGCCACAGAAAAGCGTGGTGAGTATAAATTATTTAGGAAAGAGAATCTAAGTGAAACAGATACTCCCTAATAGAGATGAGTCGGATTTATTAGAACAGATCCGGGTATTAGGTATTTTACGAGATTAGGTAGCACCTAATCCCATTTTGTCAATGTGTATAATCCACCTGTTCCACCTAATCTTCGTATTCTTAAAACATAAAATCGAATGTTCAGCATTCGCTCCCATCTGTTCTTGCGCTATCTCACTCACTTACACGTTGCAACGTATCTTTCAATCCCGCTACACATCTAGAGCCGTATAAAGCGAGACAGCGCTATACAATGGATACCATATTGATCCATCTTTCTTGCTCACTCGCAGCGCGTGGCATTTTGTTTATCAGATTTGCGCGGGAGAACATGGTCACACAACAGTTAAGAGACAGAAGATCAAATTAGGGATTTTACTAATACACTCGTAAATACATCTCGAGACTAGCCTAATTGTGATTAAATTATTCTATTTCATTTAATAAGAGTTACTGTAAGTGCAGACATTTCCTATTCTAAATTTAAAAAAACCCAAATTTTTATCACAATAGAAGATTTTCAATACAAAAAGATATGAGTATGAAAAGCGAAGATACCAATTGAATACTAATTGTATTAATGAACAATTAAGGTAATTTATTGGTCTATTAAACTGTGTTAATTCAAAAATATCACAAACAAAACTTCACAGTTTGCTAAATGTCCAATCCTAATCATTCAAATAATTATCCAACGATGACATTAATCAAATCCTAACAACGAACTCGGAACTTGAGATTAGGAATAGGCAGATTGAGATTGCTTGCTAAGTATTGGTTGTGAATGAGATTAGGAAGATTATGTGGATTAGGTATTTGGATTAGGTATTTCTTGAGATTAGGAACAGGTGGATCTAGTATCAGATTTACCTAGTACGACCCATCTCTACTCCCTAATGCAGTGGAATATTTTTATTATAAAAAAATCTCAGTGCGTCTCTGTGGACATGCACATTTTATTCATTTCAGAAAGCAAGCGTTTTTAAATTTTGGCCGTATCGATATTTCCTTAATACTCAAGTATTATTAAATTTCAATGGAGAAATGTAACGGAAATAGCGTGTGTCAATTTGAAGACATGGGCCTATACGATGCAATAACAATAATCAGTTAAATAAAAGTTCTTGCACACTGCTTGTGTTAAAAGCGTCTGGCAATCTTACCGAGCTGACTATATAACTAATATTAGTAAGTTAGCAAAACTGTCAAAATAGTTTCTTAGTTGATTTTGACTCTATTGATTTACCTTGTCTTATATTCAGCAGTTGACTCAATGGGTTGTTGATGATGATGAATTTATCTTAATTTAATCTTTCTTTGCTTCATTTGACATCGCACGGTTTGTGTCTGTTCTTCTTCTTCTTCCCGTATTTGGCGACAAATACCGTCGCGTATTTTATTATTAAAATAAGAACAGTTTTGACATATAATAATTTATTGAATACGGTGTGTCTGTCCATATTATCTTCCTGCATGATATACACAGCTGGCTTAATGCACAAACAACATAGTGTCAAATCACATACCAATGCGATACCGTTATACATCTTCGGATGATTTAACCATTAGAACTACTTTTTTTTTAAATTCATTTTGTATCTTGTTTAAACATATTTTGTTTTGTATCTTAGTAGGTATTTTATAAATACCATTTCTGATAAAATACTTTTACTGAGTAAACGAAATATCAATGCATTTAGTCACAAAATGAGACTATATTCTATTCACGGTTTTTTTTTGTCATGTCTATCTATATCTATCTATCAGCCACAGAAGTCCATTGCTGAACATAGGCCTCCCCCATAGATTTCCACAATGTGCGATCTCGTGCAGACCGCATCCACCGACTCCCAGCGACCTTTACATCTGTTCTTCGGGCCACGTGGCCTGCCCATTGCCACTTCAACTGTGCAGTCCTTCTAGCTACGTCGGTCACTCTAGTTCTTCTACGGATTTCCTCATTTCTGATTCTATCACGTAGAGTAACTCCGAGCATAGCTCTTTCCATTGTCATTGAATTATTATTTGTCCGTGTGGATTTAGAATATAAAAGTGTCTCCACCCCATACCATCCTGAAGGTCTCGTAAGATCATCATAAAAAACGATATAAAACGGTGTGGTGACGGATTTAGAATACATAGTGACACCACCCCATTTCTTACTGAGGGTGTGGTAAGAGCCGACAAAAGAAAATGATAAGGCCGACAACCTAACCGCAAGAGTAGGACAACTTGATACAAAACCCCTTGCCGACCCGTTTTGCCAGCGTGGCACAGTAGGCCAATTACCCTCCATGTAACTGGAGGAGGTCCGACTCAGCAGCGGGTCATCTATGGGCTGAGTGGTATAGTTATTCATCCCATAAATGACAGACGCGGATTGTCTCCTGTAGTGACGAGTACACAGCGATTAGGCTGGCATATCTTTTTTTCTTCAGACGTGACTCGTATTTCTGCCATCTGGTTATTTAGGCCGCTTACGACACCTAGCAGAAACTCCAGGCCACGCGGGGGGTAAAGGCTGTCACGGAGCATGTTCCCCCCATTAGAAAACCCGACCCGTGAGCCTGTTTCGGGTAGTCGAGGGTATAGTTGGGGCGCTAATACCTGTCCTATACTAGTACTATGACCCACTCCTGAGGCGGGCCCCTTCCAATTACGTGTAGGGTAAGCTACTGTGCCAAGTTTCGTATCAATTTTTTCTTATCTTTTTTGTCATTTAATTCTGGCCCCCGCTAGTTGAGCGGCATGTGTGAATAAAATATTCGTCAGTCAACATGTATTTTTTTTGGTAATATGTCGATGTATAACTGTTTGCATATAACTAACAGCACATATCAAAATATTTTGTAAATACAACCTCAAATTTCATAACGATCATGTTAATTCATAACTACATATTTTATTATACTAATTAATTAACAACATAATCATTCCAAATCATGTGACTAAACTCCGATACTTCTAATTAAAACCAGTAATTACATACAATGATCTTAAGTTTATAAATAAATAAATAATAAATAAACTCAATTCGTCCATGACTCAATTATAATAATATACTGAACTTTAAAGGTTTATTGCATGTATTTTCGATTATTTATGACGAAGACGTTATATAAATATTGTTCATAAACGATAAAAACCTAATTAATTCAATATAATAGTTGTGGTTAAATTCTTCGATAATAATGAATTAAGTATTTTAAAAAAGAATAACTTTAATAGAGCCGTTAAATGAAATTCTAAGAATAGGTACCCTATAGACTGTTCGCTACCTTATTAATATACATGAATCGATTTATGAATATTCTTTGTGGTTAAGTATACCTATAATATAAAAAATAGACTTAATAAAAGTTCTTAAAAACAACGACAAAGTTTGAAACCTTTTTTTAAAATAACTAATGTATACTATACATAAAAACAAGGAAATAGACTAACATCATTACTTAAGGTATAATATTTTATTATTGTTATTCAAATATCTCTCTTAATGTAGGTACTTTTTATAAAAAAATTGTTTCTCCTTGATAAATTGGTCTAAATCAAATGTTTGTAGATTGATATTATTTTTAATGGAATAAACTTCTAACTTGTTTATAGTTTCTCTCTATCTCTATTGTTCTGATTGCATGAATTCTTGTAAATAATTAATTGTCGGTTTATTTTTTTCTACCAAAATTAGTAGTTTTATCACCCTTTACAAAAGTAGCGAAGTTGATGACTTAATTTCAGTTCAAAATTATTACTTAGCTCGATTTATGTCGCAAGTTAACTCAAATTGACGCGAAAGTGAAACAAACTGTGATATAGTAATTAAAAAAATTTAATTGTTCCATTTTTGACAATAGCCACTGTGACATCTACGTTTGCCGCGCAATTGTCAATTCGACTACCCAATAAAAAAAATAAAGCATAAAAAAATCACACTTCACACGATTTTATCGTTAGCGAAAATGTTTCGAATTTTCGAGATGTGCCGAAAGCAAGTCGCCGTGGTTATACTCCCGCTGGTGCTGGCCTCGCTGGCGGGCTATTCCTCAGAAGCCCTCAGCACGTTCGGAGTCTCAAACACCAAGCCACCCTCCGCAGCGCCCACCACACCACCCGGTAAATATTTCCATATAATGGGACAAATCACAAAGCACACAACACTGGTTTTCGAATGGATTAGAAAAAAAAACACAGTCACTGTTTGCGATATAGTGTGGAGACACGATTTTATCGATATCACCGCGCGACTATACATATTGTGTTATTTTTTTAATTAAAATTATTATGACGGAGCATGACCTTTTTTGAAATTCGCAGGTTGGTTATGTTTTAGAGAAGATGTTAAGAGTCCCATTATATAGAAAAAGGTTTGCCTGAATTGATGTTTGAGACTCGACGTGAGTTCGAAACTTGCACACTAGATACAGATCAGCGGAAAATAAGTACACCTTTTTTTATCTCACTGTAAATATATGTAAATAATGTATGTACATGTAGTGATTAAACTGAGTATGTACATATTATGTTTGTCTGAATGTAAATTCAAAAGTGCGTCGTTTTTCAGACCGTCAGTGTAGATTATTTTCAGAAATGTGGCAGCGTAAAGATTTGATTTTGACGCTTTTGGTGTTTAATCGGCTGATCGGATATTCCTTTGGGGCATTTAGTCCCGTTTTCGGCGTCATTAAAACCGATTCGCCTCTCCAAACAGCGTCGCCCACCCCTCCCTCGGGTAAGCCTTTTTGTATAGCGGGACATTTCATCTCTCCCTTTTTCTAGAAATTTTCCACTTAAATATCTAGTTGTTTCAATCCTTTCAAATTAATTTGTAGCTCTATGTGTTTCTCAATTAGCTTGTAAATTCGCTGACCTCAAAGTTTTACGGCTTTATCTGCGATGAACTTTTGTACATTTCTATATTGTGTCACACATTTCTATAATTTTGTTAATATTTTAATATTTCCATAGTAACCTAAAATATATAAATTATTTCATCGTCTATTTAAACTAAGTATTACATATTATGTTATACAAATTTTATATTATTCTATTTTAAACTCATTCCTTTATGTATTTTACTTTTTTCTACAATATTAAACTCTTTGATTGACAATTAATCGAATAACAGCTCTTTATTTTGACATCATTTCATTCGTCACATATCCAATATCGTCAACATTGTTTCACATACACTAATGTTAAAAAAACACGTCACAGAAACGACACGCACATTGTTCGCCACTACCATTATATTGCCATGTGTCATAATTACATATTATAACAACAAACTTCATAACTAAGTGAGTTCAGGTTCTATTACAGAATGTCGTAAGCATGTACAAAATGTTACTGCAACTAGATTATACCACTGATGCGTTTTCACTTAGGAATTGTACAAAGACTCCAAGAATAAATTGAAAATGATTTACTTATTACATAGCTTGTAATCAATAGATTGTTTGTTATCTGTACTGCAGTGAATATTGGACAACACTAATTACTGTCACACATACCACAGACAAAACTTTTAACATTATCGCAATAACTTTATTTTCATTTTCCTATGTTTTAATGTTAAAACTCACTATTAAAATTTTAAAAGATAATATCTTTGTGTCGAGTGTATTTAGAAAGGAGAATCAATTGTTAGACTGTATATATAAATATTATAGAAAAACTATCGGTTTACTGTGCGATTGATAAACTATTAATCTTATCTACTTCTGTTGTAGAAGTAAAAAATACATTTAGTGACGTGTATGTATGTGACTGTTTATCGATAATTTTTTGCATTAAGTTGAGTAGCGAGTGCAAAAACATGCGTTGCATATTATGCCTTACGCCTTTGATGACAATGCTTATAATCGGATGGCTGACCCAGTCAACCGAAGGATTTGGAATATCATCCTTTGGAAAAGCAAACACTGAGCCCCCACCACCAGCTACAACTACAGTAAGAATGATTGGTAAGACGTATTTTTGTACAATGTGAAAAGCTTCGAAAAATGCTTACGTGGCCCAGCCTTATCCTTATAAAGGCTTTTTCTGCAAGGCTTCCCCGTTGAGGCGACACATCCATCATGATATTACTTAATATTGTTTTTTATCGATAAAGCTTTATCATCACTAAATAAATTCAATACAATATCAAAAAAGAACTTTTACATTATGGTATATACTTAGTACCGTACTGGTTTAATTCCTGACTGGTAGTAGAAAATATGTAAGTAAAAGTAACTTTTTAATTTTGCCTATTTCGTATTTTAATAAATATCATCAACATCATTCGACAGGGTATATTTTAATGATATTTGGATGAGTGAATTATGTTATCAATAAAAATGATTTTTGTCAAGAAACAACAAAAAATAAATGTTTTATAATAATTTTCAATTTTCTGCATATACAATAGCATGTCTGTGTTATTAGGATTGCTTGCTTTTCTATGTAAATCTTTAATTTAATTAGGTTAGATTTTATTTTCTGAAATTTTCGTAACTTACAACACTTCTTCAATGACTTCGACGCCAAACACAAACACAAAAAGAAAATTAACGCGCGAATATTTCAATCCGAGCATTCGAAATACCTACACCACATCTGAATGCACAAACTATTCGAAACATTGAGCTCGAAACATGCGCGCTCCTACGAAAGTATACATTTCTCATTCTACTCTTTTTACTAGTGACTATTATGATAAGTATTTTTTTAATATTTAATCTGACTTGTAGATATTAACAAGATAGTGACGACTGGCTCCCGCGATTATTACACGTTGAAATTAAACGCAAATGTACTTTCCTTTACATTATTTAATTGGCCATCTATGTCGCGACGAATAAAATAATATAAAAATATACACGCGATAAATCCGTTAAAAAGTGTTTAATTTCAATTTACAAAATTTGGATGATCATGGCGATTTTTATTCCAACCAATCTGTATTTTTCGGTGTTATCCGAAATGTAGTATATTTTTTGTCTAGGTACGTAGGACACATTTCTAAGAGCCTGATTCCAACCCGGTAGGAAATCGTCGATCTTAATTTAAATGCTGTTCGTTAATAAATTAACCTATTTCTTAAAAGAAAAAGGCTTGTGTTGACAACGAATAAAAGTTAACATTTCATTAATTTAATCTAGTATTTTAGTGTTGGTAAAGATGTACCTACACGTAGCAATGTAGACTAGATTGCCACAAACTTGGTATTACTAGTTGGTTCATTACCATAAAATAATTCTATTTAAAAATTTGATCATCGTATTTTTTTTTATTGACAGCAATATTCATTCGAAAGAAAAAAAATACGAGTTTCATAAGTGTTTTGATAAGAAATTAAGGGTCATTTCGTGCGTATTGAGATGTGGTGCAGGCGTCAAGTCTTACTGTCATTGCTGCTATTCGGGCTGTTGTCGGGTAACTCTGCAGAAGCTTTGACATCATTTGGAAAATCTAATACCCAAGCGCCAAAACCAATTGCGCCAACTGTCATCCCTGGTGAGTAATTTAAAAAAGCATGATGCACGTAGTTACTTTTTTAATTTCCCGCGCCATTTTGCTTGAATGTTAATAAATTAAGAAATGCACAAAATTGTTGTATCACATATTCTGGTCTCTTCACTTGGCTATACGTGATCGCTATTCTTGATAGATATTTAAATAAATAAATATCCTTGGACATTTCACACAAAGCCATCTCGTCCCAAGTTAAGCAACTTAATGCTTGTGTTATGGTAACGAGATGGATGATAAACTACTTATATACATTTTTCTTTGTAAATACATACATATTATAGATAGAAATGACACCCAGACTCCGAGCCCGTGCCTCTGGTTTAGACAAAGACACTGGCCCGACCCCGGAATCGAACCCGGGACCCGTTGATCCAAAGGCGGCACATCTGACCACTAGACCAACGAGGCAGTTTGTATTCGTAATGTTTTTTGATTTTCAATTATTGACAAATATTCACATAATGGCGCTTAATCTTAATGGTATTATGACCAAATAGAGTTATGAGAATTCGAATACCCAATTAGGTTTAAACAATGGTAGATCATTGCAGCATTAGAGTAGGAAGTCGTATTTGTATTTGCGTTTTTAGCGAAATGGAAAAATAATATTGTGTCAATTTGTTTTGTAACGTGACACTGGCAATAATAGCCAACGGCAGTTTGCCATATAAAAAAATACTTGTTTCGCTCAATAGACAAATAGCCAAGCAAAGTGCAAGCTTACTGTAATTAAGAAGTAATGATATGTATGTAAAGTCTGTGGTAGTCATTACTTTTGAGCTTATATTTGATTTTGTTGTTAAACATCGATTGAAATTAATCCTGATACAGACTACATATTTGTTTTAGGCAAAACCATAATGATTTTAATTTATTATATTAGATTACTCTATTCGAAGTAGGTACTTAATTATGCGATGTTGCGTATGCTATCTATAGTTTCTAGTGTATATACGGTATTAAGCCTATTTTAGATAGATGTTTGCACTTACAAGCCAGAAATTCATATTTAGTTCTAGTAGAAAATTACGTGGTAGGTTTTGGTGGGTAGCTGCAATTACCAGCTATCCGCGCTGCCGGGTTCTGCAAACCCCAGCCCGTGAAAACGAAATCGTTTTGGTGCTAATCACTTCACATCGGTTTTCGTGTTTGCACTTTGCGTATCTGCCATATTTGACATCAAAGTCTATGTGTCTATGGAACTTTTGTAAAAAGTCATAAAAAAATAGCGAACTAAAGTGGTGCACATAAATACTGCGAATAGCAAACACGAATGGCCACGTGGAGTGGAAGCATTATGACAATGTAGCAATAATACAGTGTGCTTTTTCCAACTGACTAAGACTAAATCAAAACGCATCTTATAAAAATTACGGTCATTGTCCAACATTTGTTAAAGACAAAATAGCTCGAACATCGGTGGAGAAAATAGAACTTCGGTGTTTCGTTGTGTTCGTACTTTTGCACATTTGTTTTGCAAGTGTGTCGTACATATTATAGACGTCTCGTCGTCATCGTCGTTGTTGTTTCAGCCCATAAATTAACCACCACTAAGTCGGGCCTCCTCCAAATTCATGGAGGGATATTAGCCTACTGTGTTTGTGCACAGGGTTTCGTATCAAGTCTTCCTTCTCTTGCGGCTAGATGGTGTGCCTCTCGCGTTCCTTTGGTCGATCCCTACGACACCTTCAGGTTGATGACATTTTATATTTTTAAATTGTCACCACACGAAAATCGTCTGTATACACTTTAAAATGAAGGTTTGAAACAAAATGGCAGCTGTTGTACGATGTGGTATTGAATATAAATTACGAATCCTGTCATTGTAACTAATTGGGAAAGGTCTCAAAAGTTTTGTAATCAATTGACATTGATGAATGGTGTGGATGAATATGACATATTGAAGCTATACAGGATCAGATGGAGTAGACAGACATCCAATATATGCGCAGGTTAAGTAAGGCGATATAAAAATTCTACCTCTTCCATGCCTAAGAGTTCTTGTTGAATTCACCCTGTATATCTGAATAGAACCTAAACATTTGTATCTTTAAAAGTAGCACTACACATCACTATTCGTATCTGCCTGTAATATTTGACATTGCTATGTGTGGATGGAGCATTGCTCAAAAAGTTTAAATTAAATAGCAAACAAGCAAACGCGAAATTTAAAAAAAATCTAAAATATTAATTCTTTTCTCTCGTCTATTGTTTGATATACACTAATTTATTCATGTATTGTTTCTGGTGAAGTGAAAGTTCAGTCGTGGTCGCGGGAGACACTAGATGACAGTTGTCTTCAAAAGTACAAAGAAACAGTTAAAAACTACCGCCTATAATTTTGTTTTATTGATAACGTTCCATGTGCACGCAGAAATCGCTCACGGTGTCCAAAGGTCTTGCAGATGAGTATTTTGCTTGAGATTTGATCAATTTAATGACTGGATTCCAGGCAGGTGGTACTTGCCAACCATCCTCTATAATGAAATTTGGATGTTTTTTAATCTCAATAGCCTCGCGGATCATTCTTGGAATGTAATGATTTTCCTTGGCAAGGATTTGAGGTCTATCAAAGTGAATGTAGTGGTTGGTCTTGTTGAATGTGTGCTCACAAACTGCAGACTTGGTCGAGCGTCTGTTTTCATGTCAGCTATGTGTTCTTTTATGCGGATACCGACACTTCTCTTTGTTTGCCCAGTGTATGATAATCCACACTCACAGTCAAGTTTATACACACCAGCATCTTGTAGGGGGATGTTAGACTTCACTGGTCTTAAAAGTTGGCTGATCTTCCTGTGTGGCTTGAAATAAGTTTTTATTGAAGCACGTTTCAGAATATTTCCAACTTTATCAGTGATACCCTTGATATATGGCAAGACAGCAGGTAGTCGCTCAACGTAGGTGCTTTGGGCTGGCTCCTGTGACGCATACGTGGGAGTTTAAGGTTGTTGCTCCGCAGGAAAGATTTGACATGCAGAAGCTCCTCCTCCAGATGGTTGCTATCACAGATGCCCCGTGCTCTCTGTAACAAAGATTTGCCTACGGTAGCTAACTGACATGGATGGTGGTGTGAATTGCCATTGAGATACTTGTCTGTATGGGTAGGTTTCCTATATACAGTATGACCTAATGAGTTGTCAGGATTCCTGGTGATTAATATGTCAAGAAAGGCTAATGAATTGCTACTCTCTGGTTCCATAGTAAACTGAATCTTATTGTTAATGGAATTTAGATGTTTAAGAAAAGCAGATACTTGGTTTTGGGATATAATGGCAAAAGTATCATCAACATACCGTTTGAAAATCTTCGGCGTAGCCAATGCAATGGTCAAAGTCCTCCATATATATGTCTGCGACTGGGGAGCCCATGGCCACACCATCGATTTGCAGATAGTATTTACTATCCCAATATAAATAGCCAGATGTGAGGCAATGTTCGAATAATTCTTCATATTCCAAAGGCAGATCATATTCAATTAGCTTCCTCTTGACAACTTCAATGCAGTCATGTAGTGGGAGATTTGTGAATAATGATTGTACATCAAAACTGACCATGATCTCTTCATCGGCCAGGTGTAGATTTTCAATCTGATTTACGAAGTGGTAAGAATCCTTGATATTGGTAGGTGTTAGTGTGACCCCGAAGCTGAGATAGAAACTTGGCTAGATGTTGTGCCAGTTTGTAGGTGCGTGAGTCTATCTGGCTTACGATGGGGCGCAGAGGATAACCAGGCTTATGTATTTTAGGTAGTCCATACAGTTTAGGCGGTTTTATGCACGAAGGAATGAGTGCCTTTGCGTCTAATTCAAGCGAATCGAAGTATTTATTGATTAATTGTTTGGTTTTAGTAACAATTTATATTATAACAATAAACGTCGTGAATTAAATAATGTAATATACACGCGATAAATCCGTTAAAAAGTGTTTAATTTCAATGTGTAATAATCGCGAAAACCTAAGAAATCATTACGCACGAGTGTTTTCTCGCGATTTATACTCTACAATTTCGGCGGTGTGGATTTTAAACTGGAATTTACAACAGTCGCCGCGCTGGCAGCCTTAAGCTCATTTTCACACAAAGTGAAATTGTCAAATACGAATAGCCAACAGGAATATAAACTAAAAATATCTCCAAAAGCACTCCACGGTACCAGGTGGTACAGAAGGAGGGCACAAAAAATAGTTTTTACCATTTATTATGTTAGCGACTGACAGATATATGTTTTATGACTAACGTTGCCATAAATTATTGAGTCCCAAGGCTTGCGGATTTGCTGTTCGGTTTTATTACAGAACATAACATTCAAGGGCGAGTATTCTTTTGGCAGTCAATATTGACGCTAATTGTCTTTGTTATCTGTGCGCGGACAATTGACAAGATAGAGTAGACAGATGTTAATTTGGATTTTGACAGATTATGAGGAATATCAACTCACTCACTTCTTAGATTAGTGGCTTGTCATGTTACAACAACATTACTCCCTCAATGAGGAATATCAAATATGTATATCAATTTTAAAATATTTTCGTAACATGACAAGCCATTAATCTAAGGAGTGAAGTGAAAATGTTTTCAATTCTCTCTATTTGTCTCAGCCCCAAAAGAACTGCCATTAAACTACTAGAAATTCAAAATTAGTTAACTCAACAAACAGTAGCCATCACGCGTCACTGGCAAAAATTAACAAAAAAAACAGCAGATTGCGATAGAAATAAAAATATGTTTGATATAAATTAGATACACAAAATCAAATACCTAAGGCCTCAAATCAAATACCTCTTGTCTTTGAAGGATTGAAGGCCACGTATGTTGAGGTATTCTAGGATTAATCCCTGGAGCGACCCCACTGTAATACGATTTTTAATTGCGTAAAAAGAGTTTGTTCACCTCCGAATTAATTAATAAACCATTAAGCAGACCTGTCACTCACGCCCGCTTTCTTTGCGTAACTTTTTTATTATATTCAAATGACTAATCGTGATTTGCACAAAACGTATCCTATAATAATTATAGGCGACAATGGAGCGAATGTCAGTGATGTGGGGGTATTTATGTACGTTGATTACTTTGGGGGAATGTAAACTTTTTAATATTACTAGAGGGGTAAAATGTTATTCGCGGCTGTAAGACTTAAGTAGTTATAGCTCATAAAGGTGCAAGAAAAACTTTTTCCTAGCGTGGGACAGGGATCGTAAGATGATGATGATGATGATAATGGTAACTGTAAATATGACGATTTATAAGAGTTTTGTGATAAAACCTACGTAAATAAAGTTAATTTTGAGTTGAGTTATGAGCTTGTAGGGTTGTGGATTGATGAGTTTGATGATTATAACTCTGTAACTACTAGGGTTCATTCCCGGGAATTCTCGAGCCGAGAATTCCCGGGAAATCAAGCTCGAGAAAAGTCGAGAACTCGAGAAATCATGTACGTTTGTAGAAAATAAACTTGCAGAGTTTTAATTTGTTTACATTCCATTAACATGCCATAAATGGTGCTATGATTGTAATGTAATTATAATAATTTACATTTACTTTCTACCTGAGTTAAAGATGATTTCTTTCGTGTTTTATAGAAGCTATTTTGTTTACAAGATTAAAGTATATATTTTTTTCTAAATAACCAGCCCAAAATTGTGCTGTGATCCTAATGTAATGTAAGTTAAGATAATAGGTTGGGGAAAAAGTTTCGTCGCATTTTATAAGAAATTTCGAAACATTTTTTAATATCGTTTATTTACATTTAACCTACCATTTAACTAAAGTATGTAGCTACCATTTTGTTCGATAACTTTTTGCCATCTTGTAGGTAGGGACATGATCCCGTTGCTATACAAATTTTGGGACTACTGATCAAAATACCGCGACAAGTGGTTTTGGCAGTCCTCTCGTGATGTTAACCTGACACTGCCTAAAAGAATTCTGAAGAGACCGAAACATGTGGAAATCTGAAGGTGCAAGTTTAGGACTGAAAATTTTATTACAAGTTCATACATACTATAATGCGAAAAGACTTTTTCACTTCAGTAGCTCAAACATGTAGGTTTTGCTCACTGAAAACAGTGGACAAAATGCGATTTTGCCCACTGAGTGAGACAAAGTAACTTTTTAATTCTAATTCGAAACATTGACACTATCTCTTTCCCGCCAATAGAAAAGAGAGAGAGACAAAGACCAAGTGGCCAGTACCAACAGCTCCGATTTTTCTTCTTCTTCTTCATTTAGGTTTTGGCTTCCATCGTTATGCCGATGATTTTGCCAATGACAAGTGTGTTGTGTTAGAAATTTCGTGTGATTATGAAAGTTAAATTAATTGGTTATAAGTTGCGTTAGAGTTATGAAGTTAAATGTTAGCAGGTAGCGCTATAGAAAACAATACAAAGCATTAAAGTACAGATTATAAATATTAAATTGATAGAGCAATTTTATGGGAACTATATTTGATTAAATACAAACTAGACGTACTTTTAACAGTTCGATTGGATGAAAGGAGTTCGTTATGGGGTTACTCCGATTTTTAATTCGACCTCAAAGACAAACACTTTCGGAATTTCGTCCTAACTAAAGAAATTTAGCAAAAATGATAATTATATCTTTTATTGTAATTCATTGAATTTTTAACTTATTGTTGTATTTAAACTAAAATAAGTATTTACTGCTTAAAAAACTGATATTAACTTAAAAATATTTAATTATAGTTTCAAAAATGTTACGTAGGTAATATTATATTTCATTTCCTATAGTGTTCTCGCTGCTGAAGTGAAAAGTTATGTGTGTTACACGAGAGCAAAATTTTTCGCATCTCGTGCCTTTGAATCCCTCGCAGCACTCAGGAATCAACTTTAGAATCACTCGCTACGCTCGTGATTCAATCATTGATTCCTTCGCTTACTCGGGATTCAATATCAGCACTCGCAGCAAAAAACGACTTTGCTCTCTTGTTGCACAAATAACTATTTCCCCAACCTAATATTTACGTTTTCTTTCATGTTGATTTTTTGTTTAGTTTAAGCTCTAAATAACCAACTAAAAATGGTGCTGTCATTATGATTATGAGCCTGAATAATATTTTTTTTCTCTAATATTTTATAAAACAATATTTATATGATTAATGTTTTTGAATAACATCGATGTAAGTTTTATAATTAATTTGATACTTTTATTTGAGAGGAAAACCACTGATTTTTAGACGCAATTGGAACCAAATAATATGCGAAAACGTACGTCAATGTAAATTTCTCGACAACCCGAGAGTCCCGAGAAATGAGCCTCGAGAATTCTCGAGACCCGAGAAATTGAAAAGCTCGAGAAATCATGAACCCTAGTAACTACATACGTCTTACAGCCGCGAATCAAATGTTCATCATCATACAACCTAGCACTGCCCTGCAAATTGCAAAAAACGTAAGAAAATTTGAATTTCGCGGGCTACCCTGGAGCATTCACCTTAATTGGCCCTGTCAAGGCCTTTAAGTTATTATTATTACGTAAACGTGTAGTGTGTTTTTCTCATCTGGCGATCTTGCTCTCAATAAGTTGTTTAGTGTAAGACCGATGATATGAATTAATTTGAAATTATCATAATCATTTGAAAGAAGCAACTACAGATGTTTTGGCGGTTGTTCTCTTTATAACAGCATTCGGAACCGGTTGTATTTTGAGTATGAATGTGGGTGGGCGGAAGGGTTGTTAGAGACCAAAAGAGATGGATGGATTGTGTGAATGAGGACATGCGTATAATAGTTGTGAAAGTAGGTATGATGCCGATTGGAGTGTACGGAGACTACCACCTAGCGTGGGACAAGGGCCAGAAGATAATGACGGTAGTTTTAAACGTAACAATATACAAGAGTTTTGTGATAAAAATGCCTCATTCCATCCTGAGGGTAACATAGCCGTAAGAGAAGAAAAGCTTGATACCAACCCCTCTCGCCAGCGTTACCCTCCATGTCATGGGAGGAGGCTCTACTCAACAGTGGGTTATACATGGGCTGAGTAGTACTTGTACTAGGAAAGCCTACATTTATACGATTATAATTTGGAAAATAAAGGCCATTTTAACAGAAAATATGAACCGACTACAAAACTACCATTTGAAGACAGTGGCTGACGTTCAGATATTGCTTATGCAGCGGCGGCATGCATTTACCGTATTCAACTAGATACTTTAAAACAAATGTTAGGTACATTTTTAAAGCAAGTCGTGATCATTGAATATACTATATAACTGACAACTTAAACTCGTGTATAAGCGTCGTTACTATGTTAAAATGCTAGCTAAAAACGTTTCTAACTATGTTTTAAAGTTTCTAAATGGTTTCCATTATGTAAATTTACTGTCAACTTGAATTGTAACAGTTTCTTTATTATTACGACACTAGTTTAAATGAATTTGAATTTTCAAAAGGTTAACTGACTCCAGAAAGGGCACTAGAAAATTAAAATAACAAATAAATAACTATTTGTAGTTGTTGCCAACTTAAAAATTGTCGATAACTAGTGATAATATTTAGGAGTTAATACGTGCCAAAATCTACAAATCGATGGATTAAACGAAGCCTTATATATTACTTTATACCGATAATAGTTACGAGAATAAATAAATCTTTTCAGACACAAAATTATGATGCTCAGAACAAAATAAGCATGTTTGGTTGAATTAATTCGTAACCCAGTTTCACCGATAGATGGCGTTGTCAGATAGTATTCGGAAGCGGTAGAGATTAGCGGTCTGTTTTATCTAGATCTTCCGCGTCCCTCGCGCACTAACATTTGCAGTTAAAACGTCGGAAATCAAAGGTCGAAGAGTAGGTCAAGTTAAGACGGTGGCACTGCCGGAGTTAAGTTAGCATATCTATGTGCATAATTTGAATGGCTAATTTTATTATGCGAAATGTTTGCGCCATAAAATGTATACCTTCATGTGTCACCGTATCTAACCTCGTGAGGTTATAAAACGCCGATAAATTATCAAAAATGTAAGTCTGCTTCTCCAATGAGGGAGGGAAAAACGTGGCCTAGGTTTTAACGGGTAGGTTGGGGCGGCTTACCCTCTCCACGCACCCGGGAGTCCCACATAACCCGGCCAGTCCCCTATTACCGGGTGATTACATGAGGTTTTCCGACGATAAAAAAAGATACGCCACGTGACATTACTAAAAAACATCAAATTTTAAACTACATTAATTTATGTTGTTGTTGATTCAGCCCATAAGTGACCCACTACAGAGTCGCGCCTTCCCCAAATTCGTGGAGGGATATTAGCCTACTGTGTTTGTGCACAGGGCTTGTGTCATGTTTTCCTTCTCCTGCGGCTAGGTGATCTGACTCTTGCGTTCATTTAGTCGCCTCTTACGACACCATCAGGATAGTATGGGTTGGTGAAATGGTGTATTCTTAATCCGTCACCACACGGAATAACATTTATTAATATAGATTTTTTTTCATAAAAACTTTATACCGGAGAGTGGGAAGAAGAACTGTAAGAATTTGTTTTTTTTTTTCAAATCTTATATTATTTTGCAACGCGGCCATCTAGTGATATAATCCTCGGGATTAAACCCTCTATAATCTAGTACTTAACGAACTTTAAAAAAATGGCGTAAAGGAAAAAAACAAAATGGCTTCCTTACTCGTATATTTCTAGCTCCATCAATTATATTTCCACAAAAGAATTAACATTCGTTTTATTATGTGCGCATTATGCACAGCTATTTTTACTTTCGGCAATTTATCGAGTGCGGACCGCATGCGTTAGGTAGATTACTGGACAAGTCCGGAATTATACGATAACCTTATTACCGATACCAGGGAACGTTATCACTATAAAAAATTTTGAGGCGGTAGATTTTTTTTTTTCTTTGTACATACTTGTGAAGACAACTGCCATTTAGTCTCTCCCGTGACCACGACTGCTGCAAAGCATTCAAAACGTCGGGATTTAAATAATGTACTATACACGCGATAAATCCGTTAAATAGTGTTTAATTTCAATATTCCAATTTATTATTATTATATACTTCCTCTCCAACGCCGCGCCGGTTTACTCTCCCTACGAATTTTCGATCAGGTCACGTGTCCTGGCGCGAGTTTGACATTTTATACCCATCCCAAGAAAAGTAAGTAAGATAGATAAAGAAGTTTTCTTTCAAGTGAAAACTAGGGTAGATGTAACTTAAAACGAAGTCGAAATGTTAACAATTTAAAATGATTCGAAGATTGTCGCTACTTTCAGGGTCATCTAGTAAATAAATAAATATAACTTCAGGAATGTCTCACAATTCTAGTTCAACACGGATACTCCGTTAACCTTTATGGAAAACTGCCTTAATATATATTGTACGCCGCCATTTGCATTTGCCGTCACGCAAATGAAATGGCCCGACGTATTTCTAACCGACTCACCAAAAGGCGGAGCTATATTTGTACGACAATCAAAGTGGAGTCACTTCTTCACTGCTCATCTAGTGCATCCGGTAGTTAAATGATTAGACCAGCTCTCAGTTTATTGAATTCGCCAGATTTTACCATAGATGGTAAAATGCCAGCCGCGACCGGCAAATTTATTTCAAACGCCTGTGTAGTATCAAACAGTTTTATTTTCTATATCCTATTAAATGTTTATGTTTTATTCGGCTAATTACTTAACTAGCTATCTGTGGAGTGACTGAGAATACACAGTGTCACCACCCCATTCCATCCTGAGGACGACACCCTCAGGATGAAATGGGATAGCGACAATATTGTGTTCTTTTTTTATAATAAATATTCTTGGACATTTCACACAACGCCATCTCGTCCCAAGCTAACCAACTTAATGCTTGTGTTATGGTAACGAGACGGATGATAAAACTTACATATAATATACATTTTTTTTGTAAATACATGCATATTATTATAGATAGAAAACACCCAGACCCGGAACAAATACTTTAAACAATTTTAAACCATTGAAACCTTCCTTATCCTTATCTTAAATATTCCTTATCCAATTAGGAATAGTATTGTAACATCTAACGCCGTGACATTTATAATGGACGCTCAGTCCTTCAAAATGAGTGACTGCTTCCAGCGCACCCTTGCAGCAGGGAGAGCGACTGCGCCGGCATCAGCAGCACCTCCTGCGTGAGGACCCACTTCGACCCAGCCACCAAGTGCCTCTGCGGAGACAACCAGCCCCCCTTCAATGGCCAGTGCGACGCCCAGAGCAAGAGTAAGTCATCCAAAATTCTTTATTTATTCTTTTTTGGGGTGTAACATCTCAAACTCCGACACCGTTACGAGACGAAGATATAGCACAAGTTACAGTGTCTGCACCTTCTACTACTCAGCCCATAAATGAACCACTATTGAGTCGGGCCTCCTCCACTTACAAGGAGGATAATTAGCCTACTGTGACGCGCTCGTCAGACGCGTTGGCACTAGCTTTCGTATCACGTTTTCCCTCTCATAAAATACATAGTAATACCACATAGTATCACCACCACATTCCATCATGAGTGTGTCGTAAGAGCCGACCAAAGTAAACTAACGAGAAGGAAAACTTGACACGAAATCCTGTGACAACCCTTCTAGCACTATTCAATATTATTAGGTATAACCTGTATCGCTGGGGCAGTTTACAAACATGTAATTCACGAACACAAATGACACCCAGACTCGGAGCAAGTGCCTCTGGTGTACACAAAGACACTTGCCCAATCCCGTGATCCGAAGGCGACGCACGCAACCCCTAGACCTGACCAACCAAATACTGGCAGTTAGCATATTAGAATTATAAAAGAGTTCGAAAACCACAGCTTTACCCTACAAGCCGTTATAACGTGGACACAATTTTATTACACGAATAGAAAAAGTTAAGTGCTATTTAAAGGAGAGATTTATATCTTTTATTTGGTTTTAACACGAAAAACGCGAGCTTGGCTGTAATCTGATAACTGTATTTGGTCTCAAGGTTTTAGATTTACCGATTAGGAGGTATAGTTAACCACCCGACTCGGCAGTGGGTCATTTATGAGCTGAGAAACTCGAAAGGAACTTTGTTTACGTAGGTTTATCACAAAGCTCTTATAAATGGTTATATTTAAAACTAGCGACCCGCGCCGGCTTCGCACGGGTGCATGTACTATACATATAAACCTTCCTCTTGAATCACTCTATCTTTTAAAGAAAACCGCTTCAAAATCCGTTGCGTAGTTTTAAAGGGACGGACAGACGACAGCGACTTTGTTTTATACTAGGTAGTGATTACCATTATCATCTTACGGCCCCTGTCCCACGCTAGGTGGTAGTCTCCATACACTCCTATCAGTCGTCATATCGACACTCACACCTTTCGTACGCAATTCCTCATTCTTACAATCCATCCATCCCTTTTGATCTCCCTTAACCTCTGCGTCCCACATTCATGCTGAAAGTACCACCGGTTGTTCTGCAGTGCAAGGCAATGCTGCAGAAGAAGAAGAATAATTATTAACTCCACCACGACCACTCGGTCCACTTGAGCTTGGCCCGCAGCTGTGTCGGACCCCTCCGGTTACATGGAGGGTCATTAGCCAACTCTGCCACACCTGGCCAGATGGGTTGTCGTATCAAGTTTTCTATCCCTTGTGGCTAGGTTATGGGCCATTCCTTTTGTCAGTTCTTATGACACCCTCAGGATTGAATGGTGTATTCTAAATCCGTACCACACAGAGTTAGTCTACCGGCTAACTATCAGTACTTACAGGGAGCGATTGCCGTATGCTCTCCGTGAGCCATCTAGTGGGATCACCGGTAGTTAAATGGTTAGACCAGCGTCAGTTTTCGTGTAGAGCCTATTGTACTGTGCCACACTGGCCAGGTGGGTTGGCACAGGGTTTCGTATCAAGTTTTATTAAGTTTCCTATATTTTTTTTATTTCGTATTAAGTCTCTTGTGGCTAGTTGTCATTTCCTTTGGTCAGCTCTTACGACACCCTCCGGATGGAACGAGGGGGCGACAACTCGTATTCTAAATCGCCACACGGATTGTTAACTAGCTCCAGACGCACCAGAGTTACCGACATAGCTCATAGTGGGCAGGGCACATAGCTCGCAGGACTGATGGGGCAGAAAAGTCCTCGAGTGGCGACCGCGTTCCGGAAAGCGCAGTGCTATTAGGCCTCCCACAGGGTGGACCGACGACCTGGTCAAGGTCGCCGGAAAACGATGGATTCGGGCGGCCCAGGACGGGCTTTTGTGGAAATCCTTGAGTCTTTGTCTAACAGTGGACGGATTCCGGCTACTACTACGCAGCCCATGAATGACCCACTGCTGGGTCGAGCCTCCTCCCATCACAGTGAACCCTCACTGTGCCACGCTGGCTAGACGGGTTGGCACAGGGTTTCGTTTCAAGTTTACCATATCTTGCGGCCAGGTTTTCGGCCTTGTCACTTCCTACTGTCGGCTCTTACGACACCCTCAGGATGGAATGGGGTGGTGACACTGTGTATTCTAAATCCGTCACCATACAGACATCCGGTTGAAATGATGATAATGATTCTTTAAGAGTAACTCCATCGAGCGTGTCTTGAAATGTCTGATCGTCTTCCAGCCTTGTACCATGTCTGCGCCATCACGGACGAGTGCAACGTGGGCCTGATCTGCGGGCATCCCAATATCACCAGCCCGATGCCTCCCCACCTGCGGGGCCTGTCTCCAGGATCCAAGATCTGCCTGTGCGACATTGACAGCGGGTATCAGGAACACGAGCATACTTGCAGTGGTGAGTCATTAATGATGTAACTATCTAGTCTCTCCCGCGAGCAGGACTGCTGCATAGCATTCGAAACGTTGCGAATTAAATAATGTAATATAGTTACACGCGATTAATCAGTTAAAAAAGGTTTAATTTCAATAAGTAATTAATGATGTTTTAGGCGCAAATAAATTATTATCTAGCCAGACGAGTATGTCTGTCAGGGGGCCGTGGCGCCTATGCCCTGTTAACTGTAGTTGACAAACTTCGCTATCGCGGTGTAGGACTTTTTGGTAATTCTCGTATTTGTAGGGGATATCTCTTGATTTCATTAGTTCAAACTTTTCGGGTAAATTGTGTAAATTATGTAGCATGCTGGTCGCTACAATACACATGCAAAAGCCACACAGGAAGATCACTTTAACCCGTGTGGGGACGGGTCAGAATATTACACTTACCCCACCGGACGCTGGGAAATAACAACCTTGTAAAAGTAGAACCTAAAGAAATGTCGGTATCCGCCTAACAGAACCTAGAGTAACGAAACGCGTTATAGTTGACTTGACATTCTTTTTCTTAATTTCAGACGCTGACATTCTGAAGACTTCTCTTTTCGCCATCATCTTCGTCTCGTGCCTAAGAAAGTTTATAACGTACTAAATGAAAAGGAAATCTCATGAAACAAATGTCTGGCGTTCATTCAATTGCATTAGCATTGTAGAAAAACATAGTTTTGATGTGTAAAATCTATGCTTCAGAAAGAAAAAATGTTGCCAGATAAAACACAATTATGATTACTTTAGGTAAAACATTCAAAACCTTACTTTAATGTACCTAGTTATACTTTCCAGTAGTTTTTGCATTAGTCAAAACATTTTATTAACATTATTTTCTTTTCTATAGCTATGTGATAAGCGTAATGGCAATGTTTTGTCAACATCCTCGTACATGTTTGCCAAATGGCAACTATACAAATAACTAGATAACGAACTTCACTTTTTTAAATAAGAACGTACATTATCTAAATATTAAACTATAATTAATCATAGTTTATATGATCATTAGAAATTTCGCTCATATTTGCTCATTTAGATTACGAAATACGAATAGCAGAGGTCTGATTCAAATAGTCACGCTCAGTTTTCAGCAATTGATAATTATGATTAGTGATTATAATCATTATTTGAAATAATACATAAGACAGGCAAATGCACACATCATACAACCAATCTGTTATTAAATTTTCCTACATGTTGGTGCGTTAGTGTTAGATTGAATTGGAATCTACGCTCATGGTTTTTTTAATAACTCCGTCCAATACATCGTATAATATAGTTTTATGAAATATTCGCAGCTGAACTAGGTATTTTAGTATCTTTTGCACAACACGTTTAATTTAGTTAGAGCTTAAAATATTTTAATAAAAAGCCTAAGATCGTTTTAGAGCTTCTTAGTTTAATTAATAAATGTATGAAAATTAAGTTTTCAATGTAGCCTTCTTGACGAATTTTAAATGTAGGTTTATAATTCCAAAATCGAATAATATTAGTGGTAGAAAAAATGTGAAACATGTGGTCAGTCGCAATTACTACTTGAAACCATTATTAATGCTGCGTTAATAGAGAGGAGGTTTTAATAACCCGTCTTCGTGTTGTTAATTTACAAAGATATGCCAATATAAAATAATTGGGAAACACAATTTATAATACCTAATGCATATTGTATAAAACCTATGATATAAGTTATGTGTTATAAACTGTCACAAAAATAAAAAATAAAAACACATAACACTGTTTAAAATTATAATGACTATGAGTGATTAACGAGAGTAAATTGCTACTGACCGATAGTATAGTTATCTAAATAAAAAATAGTAACGATTTATTAATGATAAATATTTTATGAAATACCTAGAGTAAAGTAACAACATTTTAGTTTGCTAAATTATTCTCGTCGCTACGTTTTCGAGTGTTTAGCTAGAGATATACTTAAATTTCGTCCGTTAGATTAAGTACAACATTGTGTAAATAATTTTAAGCATATTAAACATTCTATTTGTACGATTTCAGTCAATCAATAAATGGTGTTGAATGCATACTACTAAATTACTAGCTACATCTCTAGTTCTCAAAGTGGTCCGGCCAGGACCCCTGTTGAGAGTTGAGCACCTAATATGGCGGGACAAAAAAAATGTGTCTCACAATTTGTAAGCACAAAAAAATATTTCATTTCTCTACTACTTAATAAAGAACTAAAATGTTAGCTTGACTTCAAATTTCAATATGGGCAGAAAATATTTTAGGAAGCTCAGCGACTGTTACATATAAACAAGTTGTTGCGCTCTACTAATAATAACTATGTAAAAAGATTGACTACCTATGTATCTGTGTTTTAAAACTAATAAAGAATTTCAGATTGATTTTGTTTCGTCTTGGGTATTCAATCTCGCCAAACATACCATTCTGAACTTGTCGTAAGAGCTTAGGTGATTAAAGGATTTTAAGGTGATTGCTCCAGGGTAGCCCGCGAAATTCAAATTTTCTTACGTTTTTTGCAATTTGCAGGTCAGTGCTAGGTTGTATGTTGATTAAAATGTTATTCGCGGCTGTAAGACGTATGTAGTTATAGAATTATAATCATCAAAATCATCAATACAACCCTCCAAGCTCATAAAGGTGCAAGAACAACTTTTTCATGGTCAAAGTCATTCTTGCACCTATATGAGCTTGGAGAGTTGTATTGATGAGTTTGATGATTATAACTCTGTAACTATATACGTCTTACAGCCGCGAATCAAATGTTCATCATCATACAACCTAGCACTGGCCTGCAAATTGCAAAAAACGTAAGAAAGTTTGAATTTCGCGGGCTACCCTGGAGCATCCACCTTAAGAGGCAAACAACCAGCCGTTATAGAAGGAAAACATTGCCTCTGCTACCCCAACTTGCCATCGTGGCACAGTAGGCTGATTCTGGCTAATTTCCCGCCATTAAATTGGAGGAGGCGCCCGTCTGAGAGGCGAGTCATTTAGGTACCTGAAATGCAATGATGAACATACATTTAAATTCGCAAATCACGTTAAGAAGTTGATGCTTTGATCTGTACCGAACCATAAAAACAGGGAGATTTATATGAAGTGATTTCGATGGAAGCAAAATCTTAAGAATAGACATTCAAAGTCCAAACCCCAATTTCATGTTTTGATTTACTACACTGCTATTCTGCTCGTAAATAACCCACTGCTGTGTCAAGCCCTTCCAGTAACATGAAGGGTAATTATCACACTGCGCCACCGTGGCCAGGCGGGTTGGCACAGGGCTTCGCATCAAGTTCCTTCTCTTGAGGCTAGGTTATCGGCCTTGTCAATTCATTTTGACGCCCTCAGGGTGGAATGGGTATTCTAAATCCGTCACCACACGGACATTTATATTTTGCTATATGATTGTCAAAGCAAACGGCTTTATATAGTAGTTTTTGTTCAAAAACATTTTTCAAGTTTTGTACAAGTTTTACTGTCACTTCTTTTTTTACAATAATTTTAAATCGGCATCGTCACGTCATGATATAATTAATTAATGTTATTCACGACCACGTTGTGCAATCGTGTGAAAATTGTGAAATAGATTTAATCTGTTCACTAGTCTATCTGTAATCTGTAGTGATAATGTGATGTGACAGAGAGTCATCGTGACATTTTGGGGTTTGAGGTTATATTTACAAAATTAACAAGTTTTATTAAAAAACCGTCATGGCAAAAGACCCGCTGGATGAAATATTACAATTTTTGAAACCGGATTCGCGGATAGACTTGAAACATGTATCAGTTGATCATTTAGTTGGACTATCTGGAACAGATGATGGCATAAACACATTAATTGCGAACGATAAAGTAGTGCGTACTATTATTGATTTAACCGACGATAAAGTGGAAGATGTAGCAAAAAATGCCTTGTTAGTGCTTGTTAACATCACAGCGACCGCCAAAGGCGTGGTAAGTTTGCTCCAACATAAAACAGACGACAACAAGAACCTCGTATCTATCCTTTTAGATTACATTTTAAACCCGCAAAAGAAAGACGCAGATGCTGCGTGTATGATCCTATCTAACATAAGTCGTGTCGAGACAGAGCTAGAGAGTATACTGGACAGTATTTTACCGCGCCTAAACGACTTATTCAATGTCTATGTAAATACAGATTTCAACAAAAAAGGATCAAATCTGAACTATATTGGAACAATCATTTCTAACTTAACATGCAACTACCGGATACGAAAATGGTTGACTGAAGAGAACCCACACGTCCCACTAATCAAGATACTACCGTTTTGTAATTATGAGCTCTCAAATATACGCAGAGGAGCAGCAATTGGGACGATAAGGAATCTTTCATTTGATCCGGAGTTTCATGACTTTCTGCTGAGCAATGATTTAGAATTGTTGACGTACCTGTTGAATCCATTGATGGGTGGCGAAGAGTATGACGATGAGGAGATGGACATGTTTCCGATATCATTACAATATTTACCAAAAGAGAAGAAAAGAGATAATGATATAGACATAAGGAAGATGATTTTGGAGACGCTAAACATGTTTTGTATGAGACGTAAGGGAAGGGAGATATTAAGAGAAAATGGAGTTTATTATATACTAAGAGAGTATCATAAATGGGAGAAAGATCCTAGAGTGAAGCTGGCATGTGAAAATGTGGTAGACATCTTGATACAGAAGGAGGAAGAGGTGGGAGCAGAAGATTTGTCTGCAGTGGATGTTCCAGAAGATATGAAGGAGAAGTTTGACAAAATGGACAGGGATTATGTTAATGATGTTGATTAAATATATATTTTATACTGAGTTTTTATCATAATATAGAGCTTAAACACCTACTTGCTTACTGCTCAGCTCATAAATGACCCACTGACTCAGGCCTCCTCCAAATACATAGAGGGCAATTAGCCTACTGTGCCACACTGGCCAAATGGGTTGGCATAGGCTTTCGTATCCTTTTTTTACAGTTTTCCTTCTCTTACGGCCTTATCAGTATGGTGCCGGCTCTTACGGCAACTGATGAATGGAATGGTGACACTTCTAAATCCGTCATACGAACTGTATAATGATTGGCTTAAAAACATCTTGAACCAAAAGCGCCGAGTTCGTGTATGTCGGCAATCGGCAACCAATTGCGTGGCTTACGCGTTGCTTCTCCGCCACAGATAAAAAATACTTTTGTGCAGAATTTTGGTCAACATGTTTGTTGACTATTTAACTGTGACTTACGGGGTTGAGTTTAAAATTGGTTCAAAATCTAGTCATCATCATCATTTTAGCCGCGCGAGCACTGCTGGACACCCAACGATTTCCACGAAGGCCGGTCCCGAGCCGCCCGCATCCATCGCTTTCCGGCGGCCTTAAACAGGTCGTCGCCCGTCGGTCCACCGTGCGGGAGGCCTACCAGCACTGCGATATTAGGGACGCGGTCGCGACTATTAAAAAATCGGTTTGCACTCCGGAATTGAAAATTTTAACGTTGTCTTTTACTCTTTTTCCGTCTTACGAATTTTCGATCAGGTCACGTGTCCTGACGCGAGTTTGACATAGCCATCCTAAGAACAGTGCTCAACACCGCTAAAGAAGGTTGTAATTAAAAAAATCTGTTTTTCATTGTGTTCTATTCGCAACAGCCACAACGCAATATGTATTGCGTATGTACGTAGTGTCACTACCCCATTCCATCATGAGGGTGTTGTACGACTAGTTCGTAAGATCCAACTAAAGGAAATGACAAGACCGAAAACTTTGCCGCACAAGGCCAACCCATCTGTGGGCTTACTCTCGAACGCGATTCCGATCGATCGGGATTGGAATTGTGACGTTTCGTATTCTTGAGCACACTTGAACGCGACGCCAGCGCTAAATTGTTTCAATATTGTGTGGCCATTATTATTGCTATACCGGTTTTGGCCTTACGTGGGCATCCCTCAGACGCAAACTTCTTGTGTGATGACACAATTGCTAGCCTTTAAAAGAGCAATTCCGATTTCAATCCTATGTTGTCAGTAATGTTTTCAATAATTTGACAGGATTGGTTATGAATTGGATCGGAATTGGCATTGGATTAAAATTGTTATTGGATTCACGAATAAGGCCTTTCTTTGTACTTTTGAAGACAACTGTCATATAGTCTCTCCCGCGACCACGACTGTTGCAAAGCATTCGAAACGTCGAGAATTAAATAATGTAATATACACGCGATAAATCCGTTAAGTGTTTAATTTCAATAATTGCCCTGGTCTGGCCAGCGTGGCACAGTAGGCAAATTACTATCCATGTAGTTGGAGGAGGCCTAACTCAGCAGTGGGTCATGTAGGTATAGACTTAGCTTCTATACCTATTCCAAGTATAAAAAGAAAATACAAAAAATTACATCGAGTATAACTTTATTTATGAACAGTTAAAAAATAATACACTTACAAGTCACATTTTTAATTCAGAGAAACTTAAATATTATCCAACTAATGAGATAATCAAGATTAAAGTGTTAACATTTTTTTATTAGAAAACGAGACCTTCACGAACCTATATCACAAGGGCAGTATCCAAACATGTAGTTCACGAACACAAATGACGCCCAGACTCGGAGCCAGTAACAAATCAGACTTAAAAAGAAAAATAATGCAAGTAAACTGGGTTAATTAGGACATCAACCCTATCACCTGCCTACACACACACAACTAACCTACTAAACACAGACACACATTATCGTGTCGTACGAATTAGACCGACAGAAACCAATCCGCAAGATCACTTGGCCCACTTGACGCGATGGGTTGAAAACAAAATGGCTGACGATTTGACGATCCACTTTGACGAACGAGATTAGACCGGTATTTTTCTATAAATATATCTACAAATACATATTACAAAGACTAGTCTAGTTTCGTGTAAAAATAAAGAATAAAGCCGTTGGTCCACCGCCAGCTAAAATAAGTTAGTTTAGTTTAGCTTGCATAGTTGAGCCAGTTTTTCATACACGTTAGATGACCGTCGGTGGACGCACACGTATCAAATACTGGCTCAACTATGCAAGCTAAACTAAACTAACTTATTTTAGCTGGCGGTGGACGTTCGGCTTTATACTAATAACGCTGCTGCTAAAAACCAAATGGTCACACGAAATAATCCAAAAATACTATTATTTAACAAACAGGCCAACATCGCAATTATCCATATAGGCAAGGACACTTGTCGAAATAGGGCTATAAATCCGAGGCAAATTAAAAAGAAATTAGTGGCACATAAAAGCATAATTTAAAAACCTAACATTAACTCAAAAATTAGCCTCCTAAAAAAAAAAGAAATTTTGGGTTCGGGCCCTTTAGTTTTAAAGCAGCATGGATGCGTGTTGCGGGTTCGATTCCCGCACGGAAGAAATATTTGTACGACCTACAAGTATTTGTACCGGGTCTGGGTGTTTTCTATATGTAATATGTATGTATTTACAAAAAAAAATATATAAGTAGTTTATCATCCATCTCGTTACCATAACACAAGCATTAAGTTGCTTAGCTTGGGACGAGATGGCGTTGTGTGAAATGTCCAAAGATATTTATTTATTATACATTTTTATTTTGTAAATACACGGGTTTAATCGTTCAGTCAAACATACAGTGTATGCCAAATTACTTAAACTTTGCTCTCATATTGTTTAGCATAGACATTATCGTCAATTTCATCAACTATAGTGTCTCAATAACCTTTTACTTAAACTCAGTAGTTCTAATCGAAATATATCTAAGTAGTACAATTACAGCATATAATTTGTATTTACACGAAAATATAATTGTGATAATATTCTCTTGGTAACACTCAAATCGATTCCATTGATCACTTCAAGGTAACGCAGACGGAATCAGAGACTGTAACTTATATTTACAACAACTTCAACAACTAAAAAGTATAAAATAACTTAATTTAAAGATTAAATTTAACACATATACTTTTTAGTTTTTGTAGTCAGATAAAAGGTTTAATATAGACACATTAGAAACTACAACTATTAACTAAAATACGCTTCTTTGGGATGACCAAGTGACAAGTCCAAATTATAATTCCGTTATCGATTTTTCTACAAAAACTTAGAATATTTTATAGGACGCGACTAAAAAAAAAATATTTTTCTCTGTTCAGAAACCTTTGTGGCCTCCCACAAGATCGGGATCCCACAATGGGGGTGAAATTGAAATCCGTTCTTAGCCTACCAAAAATATCCCTACCAAATTTCAAGGCTCGGAGCTATGGGTCCAGAGATATCGTGATATGTCAGTATATAGGTGGAACCCAAAAACTAAGTGGGAGAGAGAAAGGGATCTGAAGAGGACAAAAATAATATCTACTTGAAAAATGCCGTTTTTGAAACTTTGTCATCGCAAGGTTTTTGCTGAAAAACCCCAAGAATATTTCGGTATACATCAAGTCCCTACAAACAACTGAAGATTTGAATGGATGAGGATGTGTCGCATTTCCAATGGTTGCTTTATTTGAAAGCAGACTTTCTAACGGTGGTATATAGCTTATAGACGCACTTTATCAAAATCGGTTCAGCAGTATCATCGTAAAGAATTGGGTTGCGTTTAAGGTGAATGTTCCAGGGTAGCCCGCGAAATTCAAATTTTCTTACGTTTTCTGCAATTTGCAGGTCAGTGCTAGGTTGTATGTTGATTAAAATGTTATTCGCGGCTGTAAGACATATGTAGTTATAGATTTGTAATCATCAATACAACCCTCCAAGCTCATAAAGGTGCAGGAAAAACTTTTTCAACGTCAAAGTCATTCTTGCACCTTTACGAGCTTGGAGGGTTATATTGATGAGTTTGATGATAACTCTGTAACTACATACGTCTTACAGCCGCGAATAAAATGTTCATCATCATACAACCTAGCACTCACACAACACACAAAAACGTAAAAAAATTTGAATTACGCGGGGTACTCTGGAACACGGTAATATTATCATACCTGGAACATTCACCTTAAATCACAATATTGCGACATTACCTCTATCCATTCATGCCATCAATCAGTTAAATGATTGTAATAGACACACAACTTTCATTACAGCAGGACATTGCTAAAGTTTCAAGCGGGCATTGTATTAGACCGCCAGTTTACTCCCCACAAATATGACGTAACATCATTCCCCCGTCGTCATTTTACTTCCTCCAAACATGACGTCACATCATTCCTGCGTCGTCACTTTGCTCCTTCCAAAAATGACATCACATCATTCCCCGCTTCGTCACTTTACTCCCTTCAAATATGACGTCACACCATTCCCCGCATCGTCGTAGCGTTATTCTTGAGAATCAGGGGCACGGTAGGTCCTGATGCCTTCCATACGCCATTGGCGCCTCTCGGAGGGCGTGGCGCCCTTTATTTTGGTTATGACGTGGGCCTTCTTGGAGAAATCCGGCTTGTATGACTCCACACATTCCTATTTAGAAACATCAAACAAAATGTTTATTTTGTGTGTACTTACAATACATAGTGTCACCCCAACATTCTATGCTGAGGGTCGGGCCTCCTCCAATTACATGGAGCGTAATTACCCTACTATGCCACGCTGGCCAGACGGGTCATAGCCCAGGGTTTAGTATCAATATTTCCTTTTCTAGCGGCTGGGCGTCACCACACGGACAAGCGTGGTGAGCACAAGCTCTTGACTAATTGCGACAAAAGCACGACTACAGAGTTTCTTATAGGTTCCTCTCTGTAGAGCACTCCGAACCGGTGGCAACTGAAAAATGTTGTATCACATGTCAAATGAAAACACACACAAAAAGCTATGGAACCTTTAGAATGTATAATACATAATTATATTTAATATTACATCCATACTAATATTATAAAAAGGAAAAATTTGTATGTATACGAGGAATAAACTCAAAAACTATTCTACCGATTTAAAAAAATCATTCACCCTTCGAATGCTTCACTATCCCAGAGTGACATAGGCTATATACGACGTCGAGATGGGGAGACCACGCGGGCGGAGCCGCGGGCAAGCTCTAGTAAAGATTAAGATACATAAAGGTTGCACTCACATGATCCCAATTCTCCTCAGAAGCGGAGGGAGGCGCGGGAGGCTGCACCTCCACGGTAGGCCGGCAGTCGTCATCCATGACGTACATGCGCGAGTCAAGCATGGCGCGCTTCGGGCACACGGTCACGTGGTACTGAAAGTGACGTCGTTGCTATTCTCAAACGGAACTCTTCTAAATCGTCATGTTTAAAATTACCAATATCATCTTACGCTAGATGGTAGTCTCCATACACACCTAACAGTCGTCATCTACATTCACACCTTTCATACAGTCCTCGCCAAACTTTTTGGACGCTCTGAATGTAGCCGCATTACGCTGCGCAGAACACAAAATCAGGTATCAGCGGGACGTACGTGGGGCGTGGAGGCAGAGCACGCCACCCCCCTGTCTTCCACCCGCAAGCGTCCTCGCCTCCCGCGCGTTAGTGTGAGTGTGCTACGTTCGTACGTTCGTATTGGTTATGAAATGAGCGATGCGCAAGTTCGCACCGACGGCTACATTCAGAGCGGCCATAAACTTTGGCGAGGACTGTACACAATTCCTCATTCTCACAACTTATTAACAGCGCATAGACAATCAATGGATTATGGTCTCCCTCATTAATCTCCGCAAATCAGATCCTGTGTAGACCCTATAAGAACGTTCATCCTAGTTCGGGCTCGCCCCACGCTTTGTTAACCCCATACGTAGTCCTCACTCCAGGACCATCTGTTTCTGAGCTACATTAACAGCCCACTGGCCTTAGGACCCGTCGGGGCCATACCATAGCTTAGGCCACTGCGCACAGTGCCGTCATGGGTTTTGACTCCAGGGACTCCTCTGTCTTCAGAGAGCCGTAAGCTGCTGCGGTGGCGAACATAACGATGGTTTATCACCAACCAACAGATCGGTAGATTAGGGAGCTGTGCCTCGCTGGCCAGACGGGTTAGCACAGGGTTTCGAACCAAGTTTTCCTTCTCTTGCCGCTAAGTTTTCAGCCTTGTTATTTCCTTTTGTCCGCACTTACGACACCCTCAGGATGGAATGGGGGGTGACACTACGTATTCTAAATCCGTCATCGCCCTGAAGGGAGCTATAGTTTGTGCGTTGTAGCATGGTGCGGGTGACAGTTTCGGTAACATTTCGTTTCACTCTTGAAAGTTGCCGCGATTTACAAATTAAGACTTTCATATTATGACATTCGTATTTCAGCTGTACCACATTCGTATTCGTGATATATTTAATCATTAATAATTGTAGAAAATTAAATGAAACCAACCAGAATGTTCTAGTTTACAAATAAAATCAAATTGAATGAAAAATTAAGCAAACTGTTATGTGTATAACGTAACGCCATAGACGTATCTAGTGATGGAATGTACTGCTTCGATGGATAGTCGATATTTTTCATAATAAGAAACGTATATTGTGCGCAGGTCAATTTTTATTTTTAAAGCTGGTCTATAATTATACAACAGAACATTTAGAGGGTAAGGTTGCTTATAATGTTGCTAAGAAAAAATAACGTAAACCCGATTTTTATTATTTTATATAAGTAAAAACATAATTATTTAGCCATAAAACATTTATATTGACAAGTTTATACACGTAGTTATACTAGACAACTGAATAACACACTAATTTCTATAACAATATTAAAGAGGACCAGATTTATGCTGCGAGTATCGTTAGCGATAAAAATGAATTGCATATAGTCACATCCCTAGTACTGTCATAATGGCAACTGTCACCCGCACCATGCTACAGCGCAAATAGTATAATGACCCCTTTTCCGGATGGCACATGGGTTACCAACATTAAAGAAACGGTTGATGTCATAAAGAAAGGTCAGGTCAGAAGCACCCTAAACCGACGAGCATGCATGAAGAGGTTGATGAAAGTGGAAGAAGCGAAAGTTGTGAGCCAGGATCGTAGCAAGTGGAAGGATGTGATGTCTTCGTACCCTGCGGGAAAAAGGCGTGACTGCATGTATGTAAAACTAGCGACCCGCCCCGGCTTCGCACGTATGCAATGATGAACATCTAAATTTATCTGTGATTCTCTACAATATTATGCACGAATTATACATATAATGCATTTATGCATGTATTATATATAAAAACCTTCCTCTTGAATCACTATCTATTAAAAAACACCACTTCAAAATCCGTTGCGTAGTTTTAAAGATTTAAGCATACATAGGGACGGACAGACGACAGTGACTTTGTTTTACATATAATATGTAGTGATAGTGATTATGGCGTTCACAACCGTTAACGGATACATCAGTTTTATAACATACTACCAGGGCAGATCGCGGCACCAACTGAGAAGACTGGCGGGACTCGTAGGGCTTGTCATTATGTACTTACATCCAACTCCACCTGGTTGACAACGTGGGTTGCGTCGAAGGGACAGGTGGTCTTGTCCCCTTCGGTGTATTGCTTGCGGCACTTCTGCAAATGGATGTGCATCCGGTAGTGCTCGATGTGATGAGACTTGTTGTACGGGCAGATCACCATGGCATTGGGTTTCGTGGTCGCCATTGCCTGAGCAAAAAAACATTAATTTTTTTTTTTCTCTAAAATCATTCATCGTTATGTAATGAATAAAAAAAATATACATTCTGTCCTCTGTCAGATGCGACAATTGTAATAATACAAATATAAATGAAAATATATGTTGTTATATTACTATGTCTCTTGTTTAATTTCTATGTAAGTGTAATACATGTATGAGTCTGATGATGTTATGCGACCCAGTTAAATAGTTATTATAATGCTGCAAAATTAAAATAAGGAAATATTTATATTGTGATGTGGGTTAGATGGTGGAATGTATAACCCTACAGTCCAGAACCCTAAAATTGGGCGCCAGGCGTTAAGCCAATAATAAAATGATAATAAAGTGTGCTTAATATAAGTCAGCAGTAAAACATATAACTTTTAAATCTCGGAAGGGGCGAGGTGTATCTATAAAAACCAAACAATGGGGAGGCCAAAATGTTTAATATTCATTAATTTAAAATTTAGTAATTCATTGAGTCAATTTTTGTACATTATAAACCGAAAGATCTGGTTGATTGCATCCTATTTCCCTTAAAATAAAGGTAAATCTAAATTAAAGTTATCTACTGTAAACATTAGAAGTGAAGCTCAGCTGAACTCTTCAACACCAGCACACCGGGGCGGGTTAAAGTTCAAGAACTCCATTTTATAAGTAAGTTTAAATGGATAAAGTTCCCAATGAGATTGAAAATAGGTACTAAATAACGTTTAGATATTTTAAATACATCTCATAGTACAAATTCAAATTAAATTCAAACAAAATTAAATTCCCACAAATGATATTCCCCTCAAAATTAAAAACCCCCAAAAAATTCTATTTCCCCCACAAATTCTAAACAAAATATAATTCAAAACAAATTCCCATGTTGCGGTCGTGGGAAACCGAAAATAAACCTGGATGATTTGAGGCATACTAAATCTGGAAAAACTCCATCTGCACGCGTAAACTGTGGGCAGCGCTCATGTCACAAAACACAAAGAATTTAAATAATTACAAATTTAAAAAAAACTTGCGGGCTCAATGCCCATCGCGGCCGGGCAAGGCCTGTGACGTAAATGCGACTACATCACTGGAGGCTCGTCGTGCAAAATGGCAGAGCAAAACGACGACGTCACTCATTCCGACAACGTTTCCTCCCTCCAACCGGGTTGCTTATGTGTGTGTGTGATCCGACGTAAGCGCACACACCTAAGCGCGAAACTATCAAGCTTCACATCTGAGAGCTAGTAATTTGTAACACCATCGAGAGATTGCGTTACAATTATCATTATCATCATTTCAGCCAAAAGACGTCCACTGCTGGACATGGGCCTCCCCCAAGGATCTCCACAAAGGCCGGTCCTCGGCCGCCCACATCCATTGCTTTCCAGCGACCTTAGCCAGGTTGTCAGTCCACTGTGTGGGAGGCCTGCCAGCACTGCACCAAAATCATTGGTATCTTGTAATAAATAAAGCAATCACTCTACTTCGCCGTCCATTAATTACCCACTGCCAAGTGGGGCCTCCTCCAACTATATTAAGATAATTAGCCTACTGTGCCATGCTTAGATTGGTTTCTTAACAAGCTTCAGCTACATTTTCCACCTTATCAGCTGTTACCACAGCCACAGGATGAAATGGGGTGACACATCATCCATAGGATAATGGGGCAGCAAGAGAACAAAAACTTGATACATTAATCCACCACCATCATTGTAACCCTCTTATTTAAAAGAGCAACCATGGAGTTTCTTGCCGGCTCTTCTCTATGGAATGGCATTCCGAACCGGTGGTAAAAACTAAATTATTAATTTTATTTTATCTTTCTCTTCAAATCTTTGACTATTTGAAAGCATTTGCAAGAATTTATTCAAATAAACATTTTGATTTTGAATCCCTCAACAGAATTTGGAAGAGACCTGACTTGGTATACCGCTAATATAAATATTGCACTTGCATAATCATATACCAGAAAAGGTTAACATGGCATCAGAGAAGTACAACAAAGAAATGTACAATGGGCTGTCTTATTGCACAGGGCAATTTCTTCCAGACAACCTTTGGATGAATAGGAGTTGTGAACTTGAAAACGGCAGGTAGGGTGTGCAATAATTTATACAATATGACAAATACATGTATGTAGTACATGAAAAAATAAATGCATATATAACCTTATTCTAATACATATTATATAACTTTTAAATACTATAAATCCTATGTAATTTTAATAAATTGATACTATACATATATACAAAAATATCTTATTTAAATTATTAGAAAAAAATAATAATAATAAAAGATAACATTATAACAGCAAGTAATGTTCCATAACTAGCTTATTGAAAGTTTCTAAGGACTTTCTGATGAGATAGGATACATAAATATAAAATATCCATCTTCAGTTTTAATGTGATGTAGTCTTGATATACTATAAATATATACAAAAATATCATATTTAAATTATTAGATAAAAAAATAATAATAACAAAAGATAACATTATAACTGCAAGTAATGTTCCATAACTAGCTTATTGAAAGTTTCTAAGGACTTTCAGATGAGATAGGATACATAAATATAAAATATCCATCTTCAGTTTTAATGTGATGTAGTGCACCATTTGGCAGGACTACCAGCACTGTGCTTTGTATGCTGTCACCATTCAAGGACTTGTCGAGGCATCAGTCTTGCAAGTTGTGTGCCGTGCCTATCGCCACTTACGTTTGGCAATCCTGTGACCTATGTTGGTAGTTCAGATTCTACTGCGTATGGTTTTTTAATAAAAACCCTCAAATACGAGTTACAATTTTCATTGCCTATACTTTTGATTACTTATATTTTTTGTAGATTATTAATAAAACATAGTTATAAAATAACAATTACATACTTTTATGCGGCCTTAACGCTAACATGCGATCTCTTCCAGGTAAACTTATGGTGAAAGTAGTATCCATCCACGATTTAGACACACATATAAATGTTCTTTTCCTATTGTGTGCAAAGTGTAAATAAATAGACAATGCAACAAGTAGTAAACCGCTTTGACGATGAGGGGAATTAGCTATTTAACTACGCATTGATATATATCTGATTGTGTTTACTGGCACAAGCAATGTGTCAAGAAAAGAGTGGTATTTTATTTTAATGATATTATTATCACTTACTTATTGATTTCTACTCTTCAATCTTTCAATGCTTCTTTCTGATGAAATGCGAAAAGAAAGACAAAGCGAGGGAATCTTTCAGTTCAGCTTGTAGTGTAGCAGTGCAGGCAGAACTATTGGAATTTCCAAGTCCAACTATTTGTTTTTTTTTTATCTTGGCTCTTTCGTTTGTACAGTCCTACCGGCACATAAAAGTTAGCCCCCCAAAAAATTTTTGTTTTACAATTTTCATATTTTTTTCTATTGTTTTTTGTTAATCGTTTGTCATTATTGACGAGTCATTATTGACGAAAAAATATTATAAATTGCAAGGCGGGGGCTAACTTGAAGGTATATTTTTAATTATTATTTTTTAAATTAATAATTAATAGAGAACAAACAATTATTAACAGCTAACAAATAATAACAAACGATTAACTAAAGACTTAATAGAAAAAAAGTCCAAAATAGCTTTAATGAGCCCAATTACAACGTATAATCATGCATTGTAATTTTAACATTAATTATAACCGTAGTATAAAGTAAAATTAAGTTATGTTATGTACTTAAATACAATAGAAACATTTGGCTGTATGGTATATACCTTTGCCAGTACTATAGACGAATAATTTAACAACAACAAACATCTTCAGGTTCTCATCTCGTGTTGTTTTGTTTCCTCCTTCCTTCATTTTGGAAGAAATCAAACTAGTCCTGTGTCGATCGCGATTGACCGAATCTTTTTGACCCGATCACGACCCATATGCCTGTGACCGAGTCGTCGGTCTCTGAAAGATTCGGTCTTCCATAGATTCGATCACCCGGTGACATCGCAAACGAAATTCGACTTTATTTGTGGAGTATTACCGTAGCTTGTTGCTTATTTGATCGATTATTACGCGGGATCGGGTCGCACGCGACTTGTCAATCGCGGGAGCGGATTTTGATTTTGAGTATGAATCAATTAGTTGCAGAAAAAGGTAAAGGACAGAAAAACTTATTATAAATATTGTGTCAATCATAATAAAGGTATGCAAAACTGCAGTTTACTATGGTTGACTAAGTATATTTCCGAACCGAATGTAGCCACGTGATGTCACGGGTGTTCCACGAATATAGTTGCGTTATGAAATATTGCACGAAAAATTTTAAGTAGCCACTTTTTGATAAAAAAAAATAATACTATTAAATGATAATAATTCTTAAAAATAATTGTATAGTTATGTTTTTATAGCAAAAAACTATTAAAAAAATCTGTCCTTTTTGGAGTCTTACGCATAGTCCCTAAGCTCGTTCGATCGAACGAGATCGATCGCGCAATCCTTCGGTCCGTGACCGAAATCAACGAAATGATTGAATCTTTTTGACCCGATCACTAGACGAATCGGTCACGATCGACCCGGGTCATGAAAATTGATTGACTGACACAGGTCTAAATCAAACCATTTTTAAACTTGACTTGGAGTTTTTCGAGCTTGCTTATATTTAAACATGGACGAGACGTTTAAAGACCCTGTGCATTTTTCTAAAGGAATAAACATGAAGTAAGTCTCAAGATCATGACATTTTTACATTATTTTCAAATCGTAAATAAGTATTCATGATACATGCATGAAGTACATTTAGGGTTGTTAGTTATTCGTCGAGGTATCGCAGCTCATAAACTCTTAAAAGTGGAAGAGTCAAATAAAGCAACCCCATGGAATACCCCCATAACCAACTTGGTATATATTATAAAGGAAAGAAAATGATAAAACTAAAAGATACCTTTGGAAAGCTATTGGTATACAAAATTATTTTTTCCTTCAAATGTGCATCAATAGCCAAGATTGTATCTATGGAATATCAAGAACCTCTTCTTGATATTCCTGAGCAGTTTCAGCATGAATGTGAGTGGACACAAGTGTTGTCCGCGATCAAGAGATGGATGGATTGTAAGAATAAAGAATTGTGTATGAAAGATGTGAATGTAGGTTTGATGACTGATAGGTGTGTATGGAGACTGCCGCCTAGCGTGGGACAGGGGCCTGTAAGATTATAATGGTAATTTTAAATATGATGTTATTAATACACAAACTTTATTACACACAAAATTGATTATTTACATCTTTTCCCTGAAGATAAAATTGTCTATATCAATCTAACGCAAAAGGCAGATCACCTAGCCGCAAGAGAAAGAAAACTTGATACAAACCCTGTGCCGTCTGTCTGGCAAGTGGCACAATCGAATATGCATTTGGAGGATGCCCAACTCAGTAGCAGATCATTTATCTATACAATGTATTTACATTCTGAAATACTGGAACTTATTCCAGGGATCTGATGTCTTCAAGTGCTGAATTCCACCTGGACATAGAATTTGGGAAGAGAAAAGATATGTTTTTCAATGAAGACCAAGACATGTACCCAGATATGGATGATGAAGATGAGAGGTAACATTGCATGATGGTCTTTCTTTTTTAATGTGCTGTGTTAAATCCTATGTGGCCTTTCTTTTTTTATTGCGGTGTGTAAAGGCCAGTATGTGTGTGTGGGGCTGGTCCACCAATCAGTGATATGAATGGCGTCTGTTATGTCCAATAAATTGCTAATCCAATGTGCTGACATGTGTTGGTCCGTATCCCTGGTTGCCACTGTTATGTCCAATAAAACACTAGAATGAAGTAATAAAACAAGATCACAAAAATGTAAGTGAAAGTATGTCCTACCCTACTATCTAACATTATTACAAATAAATAATAATTAAAAACTTATTGGGACTAATTATTAGTTTTTAATTGTGTGTTCAAATCGCGAAAGTTTAAAAATAACAAATAAATAATGTTTAGCAACTACCCACAGTACAACACAATACCCACTAAACATCCAACTGGAGCATGGTCCCGCGCTGCTCACCTTGTACCCACAGGGTGGGCAGCGTGGGACCGTGCTACTATGTCTCCACGGGGACTGCGACATGATCTGCTTTGTCTTTTTCCAGCTTTAGCACACACCATGTTGCATGGCATTTCAATGATTTAAATAATTTTCTTTTTTTAAGCTACATGTTTAAGCATGTAATTTCTTTTACTAACCTGTCACTTGTAGGTACCACTGTAACATTATTTTTAAAAGAGTGACCATGGAGTTTCTTGCTGGCTCTACTCTGTGGATCGGTATTCTTATGTGGTGGTGGTAGTACATTCTTATTTAATGTTATTTTTTAAATTTGGTAACTCTGTGTTCCGATTAAGATAATTAATATTTTGCCCATGTGGCAATGTACATGAGGGGGGGGGTTGTATGGCTTCACATATTATATACCATACCATCTAATTCCGAAATCTAAATCGTCGTAAGAGGCGACTAAGGGAACGCAAGAGGCAAATCACCTAGCCGTAAGAGAAGGAAAACTTGATACAAACCCTGTGCCAACCCGTCTTGCCGGCGTGGCACAGTAGGCTAATTTCCCTCCATAAATTTGGAGGTGGCCTGACTCAGTAGTGGGTCATTCATGGGCTGAAACGACGATTTTTTCATAGTGACGAGGATGTGTTAAAAAATATAGAAGACTCCGTGGAGAAGTCTCTGCTGTCCTCCCCGCAGTACCTTTGCTTCAAGTCACTAGGCGCGAAGATGGTGGACTGTCTCTCTAACGGGGACGTCAAGATACTCATATTGGAAGAAGGTAAGACTGCGCCTCGCCATTCCATTTCTAGGGTGCCGTAATGCCGGCTGCAGGTTGACAAGGAAACCTAGCTGAAAGTCTGGCCATGGGATAATTGCCATTGCCGCGCTGCCCAACTGTAGTCCGGATTTTTTTAACCGTGCGAATTGCTCTGTAAATTTCGCTATCGCGGTGTAGGACTCAAAATAAAAACCCATTTAATCAAGTTGGCTCATTCATAGTCTTGACAAGTCAAACAATAAAATATAATTTAAAATTTACCATTTAAAATTGATTATCACTATACATGGTATGGACTTCCGGTTGGCCTACCTGTCAAGTCAAGTGTTCATTATTTATCTAACGAAAGAAATTAATTAACCTGCACAAATATATGTTTCCTTCGCAAATATAGTAAAAAATTGTGTATCTAAGTGTACGGCAAGTGATTCACTGAAAAAAAAAAACTCCAAACAGTGGTATTCAATCCAAAAAGCGCTCATTATACGAGATATCGAAATTTTGATTATATATATTTATATATATATTTACCCTCCATTTAACTGGAGGAGGCCCGACACGGCAGTTGGTTGAGAGAGTTGTTCTGTCCAGGCGATGGCCCCCTCATCCCTTATGATGCCGAGGTCAAGATCCACTACGCAGCGTACTGGGAAGGTGCGCAGATACCGTTCGACTCCACGCTAACTATGAATGGCGGAGCGCCTACTGTGAGTTACATACATTCTTCTTCTTCTTATATTGTATATAAAAAATAATGTTTGTCTGTATGCCTCTGTTGTTTAGAGAATCGTAAACTATGCATTTGATCATGTGATATTCTTCGGCAAAGTGTTGTGCACACAGGGGCTGAGTATTAGTAGTAGTTTTTTTACGATATGCATTTAGAAAAAACCAATACCATTTTTATATTATACATATCAAAGTAGGCAATGCGTATCAAAAGATTGATAAATCTATGAGTTTTCTGAATCCGCGTTGCAATTGCGCAGTTAGAAGTTGACAATTAAAAAAAACATTCAACCGAATTGAGAACCTCCTTCGTTCGAAATCAAAGCTAACTTTTGTAATTTTTTTGCAAGACAATCCGCTTGGGTAAGGGGCGTTTTCTCCCGGGCCTTGAAGTGGGCCTGACCCACGTCAAGGGCCCAACGGCTCGGTTCCACCTGCTTCTGCAACCCACAGCAGCCTGGGGGCCTCGAGGTATCCCACCCAGGATCAAACCAGAGCCAGCGCTGTTCGTGATTACTCTGTACGACGTGAGAGATGTCCAAGCGGCCGCTAGGTGAGTACAGAAATGCAAGAGATGAGGGCTCCAGGCACTGATGGTATGTGGCTACCGTCACAGTCCGTCAGAGGCTGTCCTCTGGGTCTTTGTAGGTCCTAGTCCCAGAGGCTACGCGTTGCTGGCCCTTTAAAAAGTGAAAGCATGTTGAGAGATCAGGGAATGGCCTTTTTTTAAACAGTGACTTGAATGGCTTTGACCCTAGGCTTGCGTGATGGAAAGCAACGCCAGGGTCGGGCACCGGGCACCGGCTCTCCATAAAAACGACGAAACACAGTAAAACTGCTTGATGCCGGATGCCGGACTAAGATGTGAGGGTGGTAGCTAAGATGTGAGGGTGGTAACTGCTTGATGCCGGACTAAGATGTGAGGGTGGTAGCTAGCCGGGCGGACCATTAGATCCTACCACCAAGCTTGGTTTTGTTGACTTTTGCAACACGCGTTTTTACCCAGCGTGCGGTGGGGAAGCTTTATATTCTACCCCATCCCCATATGGATGCAGAGGCTGCGAGTCGTTGACCTCCTACAAGCAAAAGCATGACGAGGGATCACGGAACGGCTATTTGGTAGTTCCAAAAGCTACGCGGGGCTCGGGGAACGACGATGTTCTATGTTAGAGCTGGAGGCTACGCGTCGCCGACTCTTTAAAAAGTGAACAACTGCCAACATTGTGCTTCCCCCACACAGGTGACCTTACTTCGCAGGAACACACTATCACCATCTAAGGGTTATGTTATTACGATGCGGCATTTGTTAAGTACATAATTAATACTCTCCATGAATTTGGAGGAGGCCCGAATCAGTACTGGGTCATTTCTGAGCTGAAACGACGATTTGTCAAGTCTAATTTCGGGAACAATATTTGTTGACTGAAATTCGTTGTTTCACAGATTCCACGACCTACCCTCCTCGGAGCAATCTAGATTCGAAGTCACGATACAAACGGTAAAGGATCTAAGGGCCGATGCAAAAACCCTGTTCGCCAAGCATAAATATAAACGAGCAATAAATAATTATCAGCAAGCAATGTCAGTGCTATCCGTATCACGACCCGAAAACGACCAACAAATCGCTCAAATTAAAGAATTAAAAATAAAAATCTACGTCAATTTAGCAGTCTGTTATTATAAATTGGACAAGCCGAAGTATGTTATTAATATGTGCAAAAATATCGACCGTATTATCGATATAAGCACGCACTGCAAAGCCGCGTTTTACTATGGGCGTGCGTACGAAATGATTGGTAAAATCGATGAAGCTATTCTGTATTACAAGAAAGCCCTAAAGTTAGAGCCTAAGAATAAAGAAATCGGTAATTTACTTGCTCAATTAGATGCTAAAACGAAAAAATCTGCGGTGGACGAACAGGAGATGTGGCAGAAAGCCTTTAACGCCAGTCCGTTGGAAAAGAAAAAAGTCTACAATGTCGATGACGATTTTCAAAATGGCGTTCTTGACATGTGTCAAGAATTGGCGGGAAGCGAGGAATATGCTAAAATTGATTTGCCAGTTGGCCTAACGGCCACTGAAGTAGATTGTATCAAGTCTTTAGCTAGTCAGTTCGAAGGATTGGTTGTGCAAGAGGATGGGAAAAAGAAAATAAGTTTAATTAAAAATTCCTAGATATTATGTGTAAGACAGAATTTAGTTTAAGAAAAAATGATTGATTTTACGGCCATATATCGTTAAAACATTGCGATGAAACCACGTCTACACGATGGAAATCGGTTGCCGTTTACGAAGAAGTGACCTGAAAGAGTGAAGTGAAAAGTGTTACTCACGTGTCGTTGACTCCGGGGCGCGGAAGGATTGCAGCGATCGCCCCGACCTACACTAAAACGAATGTCTGCCCTTTACTGTCCGCGACAGGGCCAGATTAAATGTCATATTTTTTTCTTTCGTTACGTAGATCTTCGATTCTGATTAGATAAGCAACGTCTTTGCTGGATGTTGAATGGGTAGCCATCCTTAACATCATCGGCAGTTGTTACATGTACTCTACTACTACTCAGCCCATGGATGACCCACTGCTGAGTCGGGCCTCGTCCAGTTACATGGAGGGTAATTAGCCTACTGTGACGCGCTCGTCAGACGCGTTAGCACTAGTTTTGCACTAACCTATTGTGAACGCTAACTAGGCGGGTTGGCAAGTTTTCCTTCTCTTGCGGCTAGGTTATCGGCCTAGTCAGTTCCTTTTGTCGGCTCTTACGACAAACTTAGAATAGAATGGGGTGGCGACACTATGTATTATAAATCCGTCACCACACGGTCATACATGTACTCAGTAGCGTGGAAACTGACAGCTGGTCGAACCAAAAACTTACCGGTTCTCCCACTAGATTGGTCGTGAGGGCATTCCGACTGCAATCGCCCCTTTAAAATAATGGTAGTTGACCAAAGCCGAGTCTTTAATTTTGTTTCGAGTATGTCGGATGCGGATCTATTATGAGAAAGTTTAGTATTTTGTTAAGATTTTGACATCAAGGGTCTGCGTTCACTATATCGCCTCGGCACCAAAGGCCGCGCCGCCGCCTCGCTTGTTAACCGTACCTAAAACTTCGTATCTGCAAACGTCGGAGCTTCGGCCGTTAGACAACTGGTTTACAGGCGAGGCGGTGCTGGCCGGGCGCCGATGCTGCTTAGTTGACACCGTCTACCATGTGTCAGTTGTTAAACCTCAATTTGTGAAACATATTTTTTTATAAATAAATGTTTACCATAACTCGTTTTATATTCTCGCTCGCTGGCGCTCCATCTTACATAAAACCGTAGTCAAATAGATGGCCTGTGTTTTTTTTCAAACGAAATCCTTGCTAGGATAACCTGTATCGCGAGGGGCAGTTTACAAACATGAGATTCGCGAACACAAAATGACACACAGACTCCGAGCAAGTGCCATTGGGTTACACAAAGACACTTGCCCGATCCCGGAATCGAACTGGGGACCCGTGATGCAAATCCGGCACATCTGACCCCAACAAGGCAGTTCGAGTGATGGCGTCAGTCCTTTGTTCACCAGGGCCAATAAATATGCTCGATAGTCTTTGTTCCTGGATAGTTATGGCTTCCATCGTTTATCTTTATCACTCGACATTGGCGGTGTATACCGTATTGTGCTTTATTATATGGGTAGCAAAAAATGGGAGCTCAGATAACTTTTGTGTATGAAATCAAGTTTATACGAACCCTCGCATAAATGATGTATTTATTTATATTATCACCCGCGTCCGAGGTGTGTTTCGTTTTACAGAAACGCTAGTGGACTTGGGCTGTCGCTGATATGACCTAAACTAAGTTTTACATATACACGTATGTCACGGCTGTAACGTATGGATGGGGCTGATATTTTTAATGCATGCGGTCTGCCGACTGATGTGTCGGTCTTTAAAGATAATGACCATGATTCTTTAAGGCTACTCCGAACCTGGGATCTTGTAACTAAACGTAAATGTCAAACTGACATTTGACATTATGCGTCAAAGACGTGACGTGTAATGTATTTCCCCATCCAGATGCTATTTTGAAAAGGCAGAATAATCCACGCCGACTGCCGTGGAATATTATCAATATATCGATACGATAAGGAATTAATCGCCTTCTCCATAGTCCACGTCACGCGTTTACAAAGTCAGGTAATTAATTTTCCACGCTGTACAAAGTTTAAAAACATCGGCGCACTTGTATTAAAAAGTTGCTGTGTAAGTTTTTCTATGGTGCTCGAAGCAGGTTTTAGTGCGTGGAATTAATTTCAGGTCACGAAATGCTGAGGTTTTTCTTCTTGGCTGCGGTACTGCAGTGTTCCATCTCGCAGCAATACCAACAGAAAGTTGCGCCCGGAGTCCCACCGCAAAACTATCAGGTAAGTTTTCGTGGCATGATTAAAATAATGTTTCTTTAGAAATTGTTGTAGTAGTAGGCTTGGAAGCCGGGTCGGTTTCACACAGTAAATCTATTTGTGTAAGCCAATTGGATTACTTTGTAAAATATTCTCTTACTTTCGTTGATACTCATATCAGTTCTAGAATAGAAGCAAGAGTGTCAGATTAAGTGAGCGTTTGGTTTACCTCAGTAGGCCCCAATGGCAAGATATGCAGGAGGAATTCCCATGGAAAAAGAATTCTGTACTTTATTTACTAGCTACTTTACTATCTTAGTGTGGTGACAGATTAAGAATACATTGTGTCACCACCCCATCCCATCCTGAGGGTGTTGTAAGAACCAACAAGACAAAGAAATGACAAGTCACTATATATATATGAAAGTACACTACTACTACTCGGCCCATAGATGAACCAATGTTGAGTCGGGCCTCCTCCAGTCACATGGAGGGAATGTGCCTACTGTGCCACACTGGCCAGACTGATTTGCACAGAAGTTAATATCAAGTTTTCCTTGTCTTGTAGCTAGGTTACCTGACTTGTCGTTTCCTTTTGTATGCACTTAGAATAGCCTCAGGAAGGAATGGGCTGGTGACACTAAGTATTCTAAACCTCTCACCACACATATTTAGACATAAATTTTACATTATTTAATTCCTGACGTTTCAAATGCTTTGCGGCTCTTGTAGTCTCCCAGACTAGATGACAGTTGTCTTTAAAACTGGAAATAATATAATTAAGCTGCATATAAATGAAAAAACGACTTGTTAAGTTAAAATCGTAAATGCATAATTTTGTTGACAAGTGCTTAACTTTTATGTCTTTGAAAATAGGTAAAACTCTTCGTTGATATGTTAGGCTAAGTTAGAAAACATACTTTATTGAAGTCATAACTACCCAAGTAGTTGTTAAGTGTCAAGTTATTGCCATGTTAATGTCATAATGACTGTTTAGTTGGTAATAAATGAATTATAGTATTTGAACAAAGATAAAAGTAAAGATGGGTACCTTTGTTATCAGAGTAATTAAAACAATATTTATGGATACATATTATTTTATTGTTTTCTTTTTAGTTAGCATGTTTAGCTGTATATAGGTATATCTTTTTTATCCGTGTGGAGATGGATTTAGAATACATAGTGCCCCACCCTATTTGGCCAGGGTGTTGTAGGAGCCGACAAATGGAAATTATGTGGCCGCAATGAGAAGGAAAACATAACTATCTGGCCAGCATGGCACAGTTGGCTAATTGCCCTCCATGTAATTGGAGGAGGCCCGACTCCACAGTGGGTCATGTAGGGCTGAGTAGTAGTAGTAGGTATGTTTTTTATTCATGACATAAAAATACAACACTAAAAAGTATAAATATCCAGTATCAAATACTTTGAACATGGTATCCCCGATGTTATGAGAACCAATCGCCAAAACAAATGTTTTTTTTTTAAACAATTTAAGTGAATAGTATAAATATGTTTTTAAATCCTTATTAGGTACTTGGAGGAATGACCATAAATTATCCATAGTGTTTAACCGTAGATTAAATTGTTTTCGTTTTTCACAGAATTACCAACAGCCGCCGCCCCCGCCACCCCCGCAACAGGTATTTTTTTTTTAATTCATCAACTTTTAACCACCTTAATTTAAGTTTAAAAAAAAAGTTTTACTTACAACATGACGCGTAATTTACATATGTGAAGATAATGTTGTAGATGAGTATTGAGATGAATGAGAGGGTATTGGGGTCGACCAATCTAAGAAGGGCAATAGGTATATAGTTATATCAGCTGCAATCTTTCATATGTATATTGACTATGTATAACAATTGCCATATCACAACAAATCAAACATCTATTTATTGAAGTGGCCTCATCTGAGCTCTCTTGTCATGCATGCAATATACATATTACAATTACTATATTACCACCGGATTGCAAGGCTGCTCTACAGATAAGAGCCGGCAAGAAACTAGTTTCTTTTGCAGTGAAACTTCTTTAGGCGCATGAGAGTAATTTTTTTACGGATGAAACGCCATTCAGCGTCGCGAAGATGTGCAACATTTTTGTCGAAGAGCGATTGAGACCGATTGAGAGAGAGTGAGAAAGGGCGAACGTAGCATGAAGCACATAGCCCTGGAGCGAGAGTAGGGAGCAAGCGAGTAAGAAAGATCTGGAGAGAGAGTGAGATAGATAACGTCGCATCACGCGCATGGAGCGAGAGGTACGAGAGAGCTAGTGAGAAAGATTAAGAGAGAGTGAGGGAGATTGATACTGGTTGAATGTATTCATGTGTACTTTGTACGAGCGCACTTTTTTATTTTAAATTGCCGTTTCTTAATTCCGTTAACATTGTTTGGCAGCAACAATACCAACAGCAGCAATACCAGCAGCAACAGCAGTTCCAGCAGCCGCCACCTCCGCCTCCGCAGCAGCAGCAGTATCAGCAGCAGGCGCCACAGCAACAGGTGCCGCAGCAGCAAGTGCCACAGCAACAAGTGCCACAGCAACAAGTCCCGCAGCAGCAGGTGCCAGTGCAGCAGGTGAACGTGCAACAACCACACGGCCACGCCCACCATGGGGGTAAGATTATTTTTTTATTTTGTTGCTGTTTAAAGGTTGGCGTCCATTACAATGCCTCACGCTTTTGTGTTTATTGCCTTTAGGGCCTCCGCGCATTATGCGGCCAGGCCGCGCGGCCAAGTCGCTGCGGCCAACTAATTCTTCTACGATGTATATAGCTGCGCGCATTACGCGGCCAAACAAAAAACATCGCGTCTCATTGGCCGCCGCGACCAATCCGCGCATTATGCGCGGGGGCCCTTAAACGATAAATTTAACTTCGTTTTTTTCAAAATCAAATTGGTTAGGGCGCCGGTAAACAATGGATGCGGGCGACCCAGGACCTGCCTTTGTGGAGATCCTTGGGGCAGGCCTATGTCCAGCAGTGGACGTCTTTTGGCTGAAATGATGATGACGATTATAAAACTTTTATGAATGCTTTCAACTCACTATCACTACATAGTATAAAACAAAGTCGTTGTCGTTTGTCCGTCCCTACGTATGGTTAAATCTTTAAAACGCCGCAACGGATTTTGAAGCGGTTTTTTTAATAGATAGAGTGATTCAAGAGGAAGATTTTTATGTATAATACCTGCATAATATTGTAGAGAAACACTGATAAATTTAGATGTTCATCCTTGCATCCGTGCGAAGCCGGGGCGGGTCGCTAGTAAAGAATAAGCCAAAAAATGAAATTCCAAAAATTAATCGATTAGTCTTTACCACCGGTTCGGTGCCATACAATAGAGAAGATCTGGCAAGAAAATCTATGGTTGCTTTTTTTAAACATTTGGGGTGGTACAAACAAATCTGACAGATTACTGAAAGTATTTTATCATTATATTTTTGACTTAGTAGTATAGTACAAAATTCAGCCCATAAATGACCCACTGCTGAGTCGGGCCTCCTCCCACCGCAGTGAGGGTAATTAGCGTAGCTACGCAGGCTGGGTTGGCACGCCTTTTCGTTTTCCGTCTCTTGCGGCTAGGTGATCTGCCTCATGTGTTCCTTTTGTCGTCTCTTACGACACCCTCAGGATAGAACGGGTTGGAGACACAATGTATTCTAAATCTGTTACCGCGCGTCATTATATTTGAGTAAAAAATTCATCGTATCGTATACGATGCGATCAAATAAAATACATCGCGTTGGGGGACTGCTCCTACTTATTTATTACCTGACCCCTGGTCCCCCAACGCGATGTATTTTATTTTTATTTTCTACTTTTTAAAGGGAACCTAGGTCATTGTGTCGGGGCTTTATTTAAATTTTTAATTTAATTTTTATACTTTTTAAAGTTTGTGTCGGGGGTTATTTAAATTTTTAATTTAATTTTTATTTTATACTTTTTATAGGTACATACTTATTATAATATAGATTTTGTTAAATTGCACGTGATGCGCTTTCATTTGAGACCCCACTCGATTATATTTGCAGACATTCGGTTATTCTTCCCCACTTTCACCCCTCATAAGTTTTAAACGGCTCACCCGATTTTCATCAAACATGTATAAGAACACTCGCCCGCAACTCACCTTTCAACTATATTGAAATCGCTTCATCCGTTCGCGAGCTACGATGCCACAGGCAGACAGACAGACAGATGGACACGTGAAACTTATAACACCCCTCTTTTTGCGTCGGGGGTTAAAAAAACACAATCACAATGAAACATAAGAACAGAATTATGCATTTTAAATATTTTATCCGAGTGGTGACGGATTAAGAGTACATTGTGTCAACACCCTGTTCTATCTTTAGGGTGTCGTAAGAGCCGACAAAAGGAAATGTCAAGCAAGGCCGACATTATATAACCTAGCCGCAAGAGAAGGAAAACTTGATACGAAACCCCGTGCCAATCTGGCCAGCGAGGCTGATTACCCTTCATGTGGCTGGAGGAGGGCCGACTCACGAGTGGGTCATTTATGAGCTCAAACTCATAATGCTATATTTCTTTTTCAGATCCACAATTGTTGAATCCAGTCAATATCGCACATGAAAGAGAGTGAGTAATCATTATTGGCTATTCACTTCAACGCAGTTCACACACTCCTTCATTTATTTAAAAAAATCCATCATGTATAACCTGTAGCGGGGGGCTGTTTACAAACATGCAATTCACGAACACAAATAACATTAACTGCATCGTTGGTCTAGGGGTTAGATGTGCCGCCTTTGGATCAACGGGTCCCGGGTTCGATGCCCGGAGTCGGGAAAGTGTCTTTGTCTAAACCAGAGGCACTTGCTCCGAGTCTGGGTGTTGTTGTGTCCGTGAATGGCATGTTTGTCAACTGCCACCGCGATACAGCTCATACGAAGTGAAGGGGTTTATTTAAAAAAAAGGCCTCCTATCTATTGCCATATCTACATTCACACCTTTCGTACACAATTCTTCATTCTTACAATTGCCTCCTCTCACAACAACAAGCAAACTCCCAGCAACGGAACCGGTAGCCTTCACCATTCCAAGAATATTCTAGAACGTTCTTTTCCTCACAGCCACATCCAGGAGCACATGGATGTTCCGATAGACACTTCCAAGATGTCCGAGCAGGAGTTGCAGTTCCATTACTTCAAAATGCACGACGCGGACAACAACAACAAGCTGGATGGGTGCGAGCTGATCAAATCGCTTATACATTGGCACGGTAAGTGATTATATCGTTTGTGGGTGCACGAATACACAGTTCAGTGGTCATATGAAATTTACCGTTCATCATTTCAGCCAAAAGACGTCCACGGCTGGACATAGGCCTCCACAAAGGCCGGTCCTGGGCCGCCCGTATCCGTCGTTTTCCGGCGACCGTAACCAGGTCATCGGTCCACCGTGCGGGAGGCCTACCAGCACTGAGCACTTGGGCACTTTTTTACCCCATCGGGCTTCAGTCCTGCGAGCAATGACACCTGCCCATTGCCACATTGCTCGCAGGACCGACGGCCGATGGGACAGAAAAGTGCTCAAGTGCTCAGTGCTGGTAGGCATCCCACAAGGTGTATCGACCACCTGGATCTTCCGGTCGCCGGATAGCGACGGATGCGGGCGTCTCAGGACCGGCCTTCGTGGAAAACCTTGGGGGAGGCCTGTGTCCAGCAGTGGACGTCTTTTGGCTGAAATGATGATGACAAACCGTGCGTATTTAGGTAAGAACTAAGAGCTTGGAATCCAACCGTGGATAGATAAGAGTAAACTCAATAGAGAGGACCTAACTTTATTACTACAACTTCGAGCAGGACACATCCCCCTTAACAAGTTTGCATACACTATGAAAAAAGTAGAATCTCCTAATTGTAGCGTATGTAATGAGGAAGATGTCTACCATATTTTAGAAAGATGCTCTCGAAATGCGGCCATACGGAACCATATCGGGACCAACATATCTCTTTCCGAACCTTTATCCGAAAGGATGGAAGCTGTTCTCGGTATGGTGAGGTATGCTTTAAGGTTAAGGCAGACTAACTGATTTTATGTACCCATAGTGTAGTAAGTTTTACTTTAAGAAATTTCAGATACCTTTAGTACTAAAATTATTGAACCCATACGGAGTGGCATATTCGCACAGCGAATAAACTCCTTAAATATAGAATAAAAAAAAAAACTAAGAGCTTTCCACCATCCGTCCCAACGACCCAACGTTGGGGTGGGCTTCCACCTACTATGGTGGGGTAAAGGCTACAGTACGATCAGTCACATTTTATGCGGTTTTATTCAAGGTTACCTTCTCCTAGAGCTAAATCTTTTTTCAATTTACTCTTCGTGTGTCGCATACGAGTGTTTATGTTAGTCGAGTATATGTTTTAAAACGAAATAAGTCCGCGTGGTGACGGATTTAGAATACATAGTGTCACCACCCATTCCGCTCTAAGGGCCGACAAAAGGAAATGACAAGACCTAGCCGTCAGACAAGGAAAACTTGATACAAACCCTGTGCCAACCCGTCTTGCCAGCGTGGCACAGTAGGCTAATTACTTCCATATAACGTTCCTCATTTGTGTTTGTCTGTTTTTCTATGTGTGCCGTCGACTTCGCTTCGCACGGGGGTCCACTCGCTTCTCGCCAATCGTCATCTGGTACTTGATTATGTGCGCACTTTTACTGTTTCATTTAAAAACAAAAATGTTGTTATTTTATTGTATTATGTTAAACAAACCTGTTTTCGCTCATATGGTACAAAACTTCTTACACGCTAACAAAACATTATTTTTTCACTTATTATAAATGTAAAATATATTAAAACTCTATTTTAACATAACATAATTTGGAATTAATATGATGTACAAATAAAACTATACTTATTCGCTTCGGCGTGACGTAAAAACTAAAAACCCTCATCGAAACTAACTTATTCTCCACCATTTTATATTTAATTCACCATTTTATTTTTAAATAAATTATAAAAAATAACTAAACGTCACATATCCCTCCGAAATCCGCCATATTTAATGCAAACGTCACTTTCCCCGCGCAATTACTCCATATTGGATTCAAATCTCATTATTCCCGCCATCGCGATATTTTCTTCTAAAATACAGAGGAAGGACACAAACAGCAACCGCAAGCGGGCGCGCCCCCTGTTGGGGAGAAAATATTCGGTGACGATGAACTAGTCAATTTAATAGACCCCATATTAAATATGGACGACCATAACAAAGATGGGTTCATTGATTACCCAGAGTTTGTGAGAGCGCAGCAGAAGAGTCAGCAGAAACAGGGGCAGTAGATAAGTAGGTTAATTTTTAATAATTTTGAATTTGGTGCGAGGTGGATTAATAGGATTTTCGTTTAGTTTGGATACCTATCAACACAGTACAGACATCAAACAGTATTTAAACGTAAACGAGAACTGGAATTTTAATTTCCCTTTTACAATAATTGCTGGTAACTGGAAATCATGCCGAAACAACTGTCTACAGTTGCTTATCTAATATTATCGTCGTGGAAATTATAATTCATTATCAGTAAAGTTGATTACGACTACTGTTGTCTATGACTCATTGCTACCGGTGCGAAGATGATACTTCAAGTGTCTGTCAATGATATATAATCCCTCATTTTAAATCAATCTACCATCTGTTAGAATAAGTAATCGAGTGAGATACAAGCGATTAATTATATCAGTTTATCTTGCATCAGGATTATGAGATATGCTTGGAACATTCGAGACGTTTAATCTATATGCTCTACAACGAAAAAGCTGAAAGTACTCAAGTTGGTTCACTTGTTTATATGTACGTATTTTGTTATATCCTATGTGTTCCCTGTACTTAATGTCTTAATATAAAAACGATATACGTAGTTAAACATAAAGTGATTAGTATTGATATAATTGGCTGACTAAATAGTAGATTGTATCACAAGGGAGCAAAGTAATATTTTTACGGCGAGGGCGCTTGTTTGAATCCAGAGCGAAATGAGGGATCCTAGAGTAGAATCCCGAGCGTAGCAAGGGGTTCTTTACTAGTATCCGGAGCGTAGCGAGGTTCGATTCAAAGTAAGTCGCCCGAGCCAAAAAAAAATTTGCACCTCTTCTTTTCATCAGCCTCTATGAGAAAATAAGAGGTGGCTTATATTTTATTGTAATATTATTATTCAATAAAACGTATAATAACAACTAAATTAAAATAATAATAAAACAACTAAAAGCTTATACATATTCACATTTGAAACGCTGAACACTAAGATGTTCTAAAATCAATAAGTGCGCGGCAAAGTAAATTGCGGCGCACTTACGAGCTTAAAGAGGATTAAAAACTCATTATTTAGTGCCCGCTAAAAAGTCTAGAACAGAAATGAGCTACTTTGCTTCCACATAAAGAGGAACAAAACGTCACTTTTTGAATAGATGGGATGAAAAAGATTATTACATGCCTCTGCACCAAATTCAAATTTACATTCCGCTCAAAAAACACTCGAATACTGAATGAGATTCTTGTATTAAAATAAAACTTATTTTTGGCACTTGACTTTTTAATTGTAGTTATTTAAACACTGTGTATTAGTACTGACTGCATAACGGTATGGTACAAAGGCCTCAGTAGCCATACCAAGAATATGATAAAACAATTAAACCGACTTCAAAATAGGACGTCTGATGTCTTGTTATTTACACCGTTCTAGGACTCAACAACGGCTGGCTCGAACACAAAAGCGAATAATATTTTTTTAATATTATTTCTTTTCGTTGTTAATTCACTTACGCTTCAAAAATAAACATCTTTAAAGTCCGTAATAAAATCGATTACTTATTTTTATATTAATTTAAGTTTATTTTAAATTAGTTTAAGTTTATTCTTGTCTCTGCAACCTCCACTTTTTGGTCAGTCTTCATTTTTTGTAGTTATGTATGTATGTATTGTAAAAAGTCTTTAATCTATGATCCGGGGAAGGTTTTACTCGAATCCTGTTGTAGAGGTAATAGCTTAGCAAACGGTGCGGAATGCAAAAAGTTTGCAGATTTAACAGCTGTACGAGGGTGAATCAAAAAGTTCTTAGAAGTGCATATATAAGAAACCTTTTTGGATCAAGTTCGATATTCAAATTAAAGAGTGTCTATCACACTATATTTATGCAGACTGTCACTTGTTTTTGTCAGTTCGTTCGCATGTAATAAATTTTTTTGTGCAACGAGTTGCTAAAAAGTCAAAATTATGGATAAAAGTGAGTTACGTGCGGTGATAAAATATCTCAGTTTGAAAAAAATGTCTACGAAGGAAATTTTTTTGGACATTCAGCAGACATTAGGGGGTGATGCTGTACCCTATTCTACGGTTGCGTACTGGGTGGCTGAATTTAAAAGAGGTAGATCAAGCTGTAAAGATGACCCGCGTTCTGGGCGGCCTTCAACCTCCGTTACAGAAGAAAATGTCAAAAAGGTTGAGAATCTGGTTTTGGAAGACAGAAGAATGACTATAAAACATATAGCTGAGATCCTAAAGATATCTTTTGGTAGCGTTCAATCCATTTTAATTGATTCACTGGGGTTCAAAAAAGTGTCTGCAAGATGGGTGCCACGAATGTTAACCGACGAAAACAAAAAGCGACGTTTGGAAATTTCCAAGCGTAATCTCGAAATGTTCCAGCGTGATTCGGATAATTTTTGCCGTCGTCTTGTCACCATGGATGAAACGTGGGTCCACCATTTTGATCCTGAAACTAAAAGACAAAGCATGTCTTGGAAACGACCATCCTCTCCATCCATTAAGAAATTTCGAGTTGCTCCTTCCGCTGGCAAAGTTATGGCCTCTGTGTTCTGGGATAGTGAAGGAATCCTTTTTATTGATTACATGCCAAAAGGCCAGACGATAACTGGACCCTATTATGCAAATTTAATCCCGAAAGTGCGTGAAGCGATTAAAGAAAAACGTCGTGGAAAACTGTCGTTGGGCGTGTTGTTCCTTCAAGATAACGCTCCTGCCCATCGATCGGAAGTTGCGCTCAACGCAATCCGCTGTGCTGGCTTCAATCTCCTTGACCACCCACCATATTCTCCGGACTTAGCCCCAAGTGATTTTCACTTATTTCCAAAATTAAAAGAGGAAATTCGTGGAACAAAATTTCACGATAATGACGCGGTTATAGCTGCCGTAGAGGACTTTTTCGAGAGTCAAGAAAATAATTTTTTTCACAAGGAATAAGGAAGTTAGAAACGCGTTATTCTAAATGCATTGCATTGGAGGGAGATTATGTAGAAAAATAAAATATTATTATTTAAATCTTTGCATTTTTTAATATTGATTCCAAGAATTTTTTGATTCACCCTCGTATGTCTCTACTCGTGGAAGTACTTCCCAGATGTACGAGAATATCACCTTAATAAAGGAGGTTAAAACTTTGTTTACTCGGAATATTTATCAGAAACAAACAAAGTCACAAAATGAATCTTACATTAATTTCTGGCGTTAATAATATGTTAAGGTGTAGTTTCGCGAGCCTTGACGACCTTATAAAGGTCGCTGGGTTTTAAATAAAAAGAACTACATCAATAAAGTCAGTAGCTACGATGTCGTTTAAACGTTAATCTTCTTACACTCTCTCTGCGAAAGAGACCGATAGCAGGCACCAAATATCTTGAACCAAAGTGTTTTCTTGCAAAATAGTCGACTTGGCTATCTTTGACGGTGATTGGCGGAGAAGGGACTTTCCCCTACCAGGGCTTGGGTTTTGGTTCAAGATGTTTTATGCTACTATATTTTTGCCTAATAAATTCGTTTTTAAATTCCACATCCAGACGTTAAAATTTTGTATAAATTGTGAATGAATGGTTGTAATTGTCTTAACTTTATGTGTTGTGTTAATTATGTTTGTATATTTTGAATTATATTCTGTGCTATATCGAGTATGGTGTTTTTCTTTTATCAAATTTATTTTCTTTTATTTGAAAAATGTACCTATTTAGCAATGAATGGATAAAAATCATAACTTAAAATGATCACAGGATTTCATATTTTGATTTCCTTCTTTTGTGCCTATCATTACTTGGCCCTCAATGAAAAATTGATGGATTTACGGGCTAAACTTTGCTGGTATTTGCTCATTTGTAAGCGTAATTTTTATTGCTAATTAAATTCTGTAAACATATCACTGGTATTTTGGTGGTCATCATGTTTTATGTCAAAAAATGAGGATGTATAAGCTTCGATGTATGTATTTGTGTGTAAAATTTAAATCCATATTTTTGGCAAACGGGAAACAGGTTTGTGTTTTTTATTTATGTTATTGCACTGATCCTAATGGAATATAAAAAAGTAAGTGTGCCGTCGATAAATATGACGACGTACTTTATTGTACGTCGAATACAATTGATTTAATTAGCTATTACACTACATAATGCGTTTATTAAACAAAGATAGATGCAACAAACGCAAAAAATTAATGATTCATTCAATAAAAAAAAAAACTTAAAAAAGGAATTGAAAACTCCATTTAAATCATAATAATACCTTTTGTACCGTGGTAACAGTGGTAATACTAACATTATTATAAAAATCTATTTAACATTTAAACTTTAAAATATAAGCTAAAATAAATGTGAATAAACCTACGGATAATAAATGTGAGTCCAATATAAACAGTTTATTTCCATGTATAAAATTGCATGCCAGTTTTATTACCATTTATATGTTTTGTGAAATATCTGTTTAGACCATATAATATGATATGGGAACAGATACTGTCGTGTGAATAAACCCTATATGAAACTGGGGTAAGTGTTGACATGTTTGTTTATGTACCTATATCAATATTAATTAAAATATAAACATCTTTGGGCTCATGTTATTTTACGCTAATTCCCGCCAATATGTTTTCTTTTTTATAATCTCTATCACACGGCATAATTTTTTTTCACAATATCAAGTTACTAGAAACAATCATAGAGTTTTTCAATGTATGTACATTATAAATATTATTTTACTTTGTACGAAAAAACTTTTGGTGTTTCAGGTCAAGTCGACAAAAATCATCCTTCATACTCGGACAGTCAACTGGAAGAATTACTGGAACATGTATTTAAACATACAGACATAAATAAAGATGGCTATGTCGATTATTTGGAATATAGGCTGAACGATTACAAAGCGAAATTGGCCGAGAGAAAAAATAGTCCCGCTTGAAATAATATTGATACTAGATTATTTATTTACAGAGTTGTTTGTTAATTTACATTTTGCCCTAAAGTATCTTAAACCTACTACATTATCATTGCCGGTTATCTATTGAATTTGTGTAATAAAATATGATCTATAATAGCAATACAAATGTTTGAGAATTTTATTAATTTCTTTTTAAACAAGTATAAAATTATGAATAATTATTTCATTTCGTTTATTAAGTTTCTAGACATTCTGGATTGGTGAGTATTTTTATGCTAGATCTAATGATAATCTTTAGTGTAAAGCTGCATTCATATTATCAGCTGTGTCCGTTATATCTGTCCGTTTTTTTTATTGATTTAATGTAGATATTAGTATGCTTCATTAAAAAAATAGCGTGTTGCTAACTTCTCCATAAAAACTTTATGTTTGGGAAGTTTATTACCTCTGCCCGCGCAATTTTATGGCACCAAGTTATGGATTCACGTATTAATTTAGAGATTAGCGAAAATGTAATAGTTTTTGTATATTTTTTAAATCAATCGCACTCCCTCAGGTTCAGAAGGCGCAATTGATCATGCAGTAGTCTACAATGATGAAGATTTACAGGAAATGGTAGAAGGCGCGTTGAAGCAAACAGACTTCAATAACGACGGATACATTGAATACTCTGAATTTAAAAAAGCTACAACTTTATAATCGTAATGTTTATGTTTGACAAAGTTATTATTACCGTTTACCGCCATCTATCGGCGAATAGCTACACTACTTGCTTTCCCAAAGGAAAGCATTACAGTGTAGACAACTTCGCTTCGACACTAAAATTTTATTATCTGATTATACATATTTCTATTTTCTTCTTTTATGTTTAATAAATTTTGATTGATTTCTAGTCATTTCATATTTTGTATACTGAAATATAATTTGGTTATTGTGTGTTGGTGTTTATTTATTTTAATTAATTATAAAGTCTGTTTGTAATATAAAAATATGTATGGTACCTACACACGTTTTTTCTACATACATCAAACTTTTTTTTTTAATATTTGTCTGTCTGTATCTGTTTCGGCTAATCTCTAAAATGGCTGGACCGACTTAGACAGGACTTTCACTGGCATATAGCTGATGTAACAAGGAGTAACTTATGCTCTTTTATTGACCCCGCAAATAAAATACTATACTTTCTATCGTTATTATCACATTTTTCCACCACCACGCTGGTGAAACTCAAAGTAATTTTATTTATTTGTAAACAAACAATACAGTATTTCTTCACTTCATAAATATATTCTTTAATAATTAACTAGCGACCCGCCCCGGCTTCGCACGGGTGCAATGAAGGACATCTACATTTTTGTTGTATGATTAATATTATGCATGTATTATACATATAAACCTCTATCTATTAAAAAACCGCTTCAAAATCCGTTGCGTAGTTTTAAAGATTTAAGCATACATAGGGACGGACAGTGATGAAAAAAATCAGTATTTTATCATGTCACATTTACACATCCGTGTGCTGACGGATTGGATACATAGTGTCACCACCCCATTCCATCGTGAGGGTGTCCTAAGTGCCGACGAAAAGAAATGACAAGGCCGATCACCTAGGCACAAGAGAAGGAGAACTTGGTACGGCACCCTGAGCCAACCCGTCTGACCAGCGTGGCACAGAAAGGTATCCCTCCATATGACAGCAGGAAGCCCGACTCAGCAGCGTTCCATGTCTACTCTTAGTACTAGTAACACACAGATACCTTAATTTCACAATTGTTTTTAATGGAACATACTGGACTTATAAGTTATTTTTACTAACCAAAAATATTTTCATACGCAAATACTGTTCATCATCATCATCATCGTCATTTCAGCCAAAAGACGTCCACTGCTGGACATAGGCCTCTCCCAAGGATCTCCACAAAGGCCGGTCCTGGGCCTCCCGTATCTATAGTTTACCGGCGACCTTAACCAGGTCATCGGCCCACCGTGTGGGAGGCCTAACAGCACTGCGCGCCTTTCGCTTGTTCCTAAATGCAAGTCGTTCTTATTGCCAAATGTTGTACACAAGAAAAAAACTTGTTCACATACCAAACAATGTTTTTACAATAGACGTTCACTAAACTAACACAGTGTACATACAACAAATTGCATAAACTACCAAACACTATTCACAATACAGTACAAGTTCTTCGCATGACATTTTTTATCAGTGACTTGAATGCCTTTGACCCTAGGCTTGCGTGATGGAAAGCAACGCCAGGGTCATAGATGGGGCATGCAATTCAAGGAAATGCCCTGTCGGGTACCGGATCTCATATACACACGACGGAACACAGTAAAGCTGCTTGGCGCCGGACTTAGATGTGAGGGTGGTAGCTAGCCGGGCGGATTGTTAGATCCTACCACCAAGCGTGCTGGGTTTTGTTGACTTTTACACGCGTTATTTCCCAGCGTGCGATGGGGAAGTTTTATATTCTGCCCCGTCCCCACACGCGGAAACTAATTTTTTCAAGTGATTAAAAGTAGTTCACACGAGCAAAAGTATCTTGTAGTAGTATGACTAAAACGTGTTTATGGTCAAATCTATCTATTTACCAGTCCAATTTGTTTTGAATTGCATCTTTATACGTCACACTATTTTCGCTGTAAAATTGTGAATACCAACTTCTAAAAGCTCGTATAGTTTTGTCACTCTTCACGTAGGTCGGCGCAGATACAAAGGTTTTGTTGTTCCATATTTTTGTGTCTCTTTCGAACTGGAACAAAGAAAAAAAAGAAACATATAATATATTTGACAAAATAAAAAATGTATGTGGTATCAACATTGCACATTCAAGCTATAACGCCGTTCCTAGTACTACTACTCAGCCCATAAATGACCCACTGCTGAGTCGGGCCTCCTCCTATAACAGGGAGGGTCATTAGCTTACTGTGCCACGCTGGTCAGACGGGTAGGCACACAGTTTCGTATAAGTTTTCCTTCTCTTGCAGCTAGGTTGTCAGCCTTGCAATTTCTTTTGTCAGTTCTTACGGCACCCTCAGCATAGAATGGGCTGGTGACTCCCCGTATTCTAAATCCGACACCACACAGAATGTCACCGTCTATAGACTCAATTCAATTATCAAACTTGATGTTGTTTTAAGATATCTTACTAACAAAAACTCGACACTACTCTTGAAGGATAAAGATAATTACCATATCAGCCTCAGCCTTGACCACGATCACTGCGAAGAGGGCACTGCAAGGGGGGGAGTACATCCGGTGGACCACTCGCTGGAGGAGAGGCCCTAGGGGGGTGACCGACTGCGATATGTACACCGGACCAAACACGGAATTCATTAAGAGACGAACATGGCTCGGACCCAACTGAAAAAAAAAACAACTGTCAAAATAGGACCGCAAATTAAAAGCTTCTTCACATTTCTTTTAACGTTCTTCGTTAACTAACGAAGATGCTATTGCTGGCATCAATAAATGGTATAAAAAGTCGCGGGATAAAACTAGTGAAGAATATTTTTTTGTTTGTTACGCTGGTAAAATGATTCAGTACGCCGCGCGCCGTACGTTTGAAGTGGGGTCGGCGGTTATCTTGCCCCCTACTCTCCGGCCTCCGTCTGCGACCCGCTCCTCGGCCTCTTTCAACATATCGGCCACAATAAGTCTTACTAACCTGAGTAACGTTAACGTCGAACCGCCAAACGCTGCGTTTCATGATTCTATAATCGTGAGAGAGTTTCATTGTCGCCGTATGGCCCTCGCCCCTCGCCCATTGCCCAGTCCAATCGTGGGACCCTGTTCAGAAGACACAAATTTATTTTACTGTTCTCCCAATTTCAATGGGATCGACGCCAGTTTAACCAGATCAAGTACCAGGATTAACAGGGAGCCAGTACTGTTTTTTATAATTTTGACGCTAATCATCATAATTTCAGCCAAAAGACAGCCACTGCTGGACATAGCCTCCCAAGGAACTGCCTCGTTGGGTAGGAGGTACCTACCTCCTTTGGATCAGCGGGGCCCGGGTTCGATTCCGGGGTCGGGCAAGTGCTCTGATCTGGGTGTCATTTTGTGTTCGTGAATTACATGTTTGTAAACTGCCGCCGCGATACAGGTGATACCTAGTGCTGGGATTTAGTATTTATTTCGTGTGGGAGGAATACCAGACTGCGCTTTATGTTACGCTGCCTTGTCGGGCGTTAGTCCTGCGAGCTATGTGCCCTGTCCACTGCCACTGAAGTTTGGCAATACTGTGGGCTATGCCGGTGACTCTGGTTTGCCTGCATAACTCATTTCTGATTTGATCTCGCAGGGAAACCTAGTAGCATAGCCCTCTCCTCTGCCCTTTTGGTGACTTTGATCCTTTTGACGGAGCATAGATTGAGAAATTATGTCTCTGTATCTACATGTCATCTCTGGAAACACAGGATCGAAGATTTTTGTCTTCAAACACTGCGATATTGTGGAGGAGAACATCTTTTGCAGCTTCCGAAAGCTTCTCGCTGCCCAGACGAGTTGCATCCGACGGTTGACGTGATTGACAAAGTTGGACTTAGCTAAATGGACAGAATAGAACGTCTGATGTTACACATGGTATGCTTTTTCTCCATGTTCATCATATGGCCGACACGTTTGGAGGCTCGACAAAGGCCATCGAGCATCGTAGTGACGCCCTCCAGGGTCTCAGTCATTGCGACTATGTCGTCAGCAAATCGAAGGTTTACGGTAATTCCCAGCCCTTTCCAGGCCGGAACCTTGAAAACATCTTCCAGTACTACAGCGGTGATTTGACGAATACTTGCCTATAATGTGTTGAAGAAAAGGATACTTCTCCCCTAAACTGGACAGCAGCGACGGCGAATGGACCACGTTTAGATGGGCTGGGTCAGCCGCGTTTTCTGGGATCTCCTAAAAATACAATAATAATTCATAGTATGGTTATTACTCCGTGTGGTGACTTGATATGGCAGACCACTTCTTTCCACTTGCTATGATCCTTAGATACTTTTCGTGGTCCACTCTCATTACTCCCTTCATACATGCTCTTCAGTTTAGGGTAATGACTTTGCCTATTTCAAGATATCCCTGATTTGGTCTCGAAACGTCCGCCTAGGTCTAACCCTTCCTAAACATTCTTTCACAGTTTCACTTAAAAAAAAGTGGGGTTTTTTTTATGCTCTACCCTCTGACATTATGGGATGGGATTAACAATGTTGATCACTCACTTGAATATGCGCAGAGACAATGTATTCGTTTCTCCCGCGGTACGCCCAGTTCTTGACTTCAACCGGCTCTTGCAAGGTCCACTGCGCGCTCCGATGCTCAGCGTCATACCAGACCCACACCGCTCCATCAACCTCCACTGACTCCCACGTTTTTATGGACACTCCTTTGGGTGCTGTTGAATAGTGATGGATTTAGAATACATTTAAAAAAAAAACAAAATAAAAAAACACCCAGACTCGGAACAATTTCCCGGCCCAGGAATCGAACCCAAAGCGGCACATCCAACCCCTAGACCAACGAGGCAGTCACCACCACATTTCATCATAAGGGTGTCGTAAGAGTCGACAATAGGAAATGACAAGACCGAAAACCTAGCCGCAAGAGAAGGAAAACTTGATACTAACTATGCCAACCTGTCTGGCCAGCGTGGTTGGAGTAGGAGGAGGAAGCCCGACTCAGAAGTGGGTAATTTATAGGCTGAGAAGTAGTAGAAGACCCACTACTGATCACGGCTTCCTCCAAATTCGTAGAGGAAATTTCGCGGTCTGAGAAACGCTGGCAATAGGTACGCGTCGGCACAGGTTTGTATGAAGTGATGCCTCTCTTGTGGTTATGTGCTCTGCCTCTAGCTTTCCTGTAGTCACTTCTTACGACACCCCCAGAATAGTGTGGGACGGTGACATTGTGTACCTATTAACGACTAAAATGGACAAACGTGTGTGTGCCTAATAGTTTTGTTTAGCTCAAATTTAGAAAGTTTGGTGTATTGGTAGACAGTCTTACGTTGATCCGAGCCCGGTACATTAACACAAATGCCGTTCTCATCGAACCTCCAGTTGTGGAAGGGGCATTCTATGCAGTTCCCGCAGACTGAGCCGCCGACCCCCAAATTGGCCCCCAAGTGAGGGCAATATGCGTCGACACATCGAGCCAACCCGTCTTCGCCACGATACACGCATAGACTTAAACCTGGATATTTGAAACATATTTTATTCCTAGAAATAGCAATACGTATATAAAAATAAAATAAAAAAAATCCAGAGTGAGCGACATCTGTGATTCAAAAAACGAAATAAACGTTTTGTATGTTTGAGAATAGATGGCGCTATCACCATTAAGTTTGCTACTGCACAACAGATGTCGTGTCGCTAGTTTGGTAATAGTCAAACTACGCCATTGCACAGTAGATGTCACTATTTAATATACATATATTAATTTTCTTGCCACTACATGTAGTAGTTAGGCTCATTAAAGTTAGCCCCCCCAAAAAATTTTTTTTTTACTATTTTCGACTATTAAATTAAAAAAAAATATACCCTCTTGCAATTTATAATATTTTTCCGTCAATAATGACTAGTAAATAATTATTTTCGATTATTCGTACATAAAATACGTTTGTTCTCTTCTGAAATTACTCAGTTTTTGTCTAATTAACTATTTTAATTTGCCGACTATTGATAATCTTTTTTTTCTGTATCGATATAGGCCAATAAATTATTTCTTTGTAGTCAAGTATCGTAAAATCAGTGATGTATAAGATACCCTATACAAGGTATCTAAAATACAAGATGCAAGATACTTTAAAAATAAGGATTTCAGATACCAGATACTATATTTAATGATGAACTATATTTATGAATGAACACAGCCTACATGGCTGTGTTCATTCATAAATATTATATATTTTTAAAATATAGACGTATTTATTTAAAAGTAAAATTGAAAATAAATAATCTTTTGGTTAAGTTTGAGGTTGTAGGTAAAAAGTATCTAATGTTGGGCGATACTGAAATTCGTGGATGAGTCTATTTTGAGTTGATTGACTATTGTGAAAGTGTGTGTTTTGCTTAAAACATAATATTACTTGAAGCTTATTAGATAAATCACTCAGATAATCACGCCTATTAATCCGTCTTCACAAAAGCTGTGGGACGAACCTCTCAGTAAACAGCTACAATCATATTTAATTAATACGGCTGAGACACGCGTGGAAAAGGCTCGTCTCCTAGCTGTTAGTCAATGGGAGTCGTGTATGGTTGCAGGCCCTTCCTTCAACCAATATCGGAACACTAATGGATTCCACGTAATTTTTTTTCATTTTCATTTCATTTCTCACAAATCTGTCTTATAACCAGTCTTGTACCCAAATGGCGATCTAAATAGAGCAACTACAGAGTTCTGGTTTAGACAAAGACACTTGCCCGACCCCGGAATCGAACCCGGGACCCGTTGATCCAAAGGCGGCACATCTAACCACTAGACTAAAGGGGAACTAAAGGCTGGCTCATATCTCGCACAGAGATTGGGTATCGCTATCCAACGCGGGAATGCAGCCAGTCTTTTGGGAACTCTACCTTGCGACAGTGGTTTAGCACATTTATATAATTTGTAAATATTTATTTCTAAGTAGGTTATTTTCATCTCCGATATATATTTTAAGTTTTAAGTCTTGCAATGTACTTTTATTTTGTATTTGTGTGAAATAAAGTACTCAGGTAATTGTTTATTGATAACGATATTTGGTTTGGTTTTAAGATTTTATCGTGGTCACGATTGTATTAAAAATATCGAGCAATTGTGAGTGTAAACTTGTAAAAATGACAAAGAACGTATATTATAAAGTGTAATTAAGTTTTATGTAACTTTGTCTTAAGATACATATTTGATTTTCTTTAATATTTATGATTCTTGACAAAATAATCTTGCAGACGCTTATTCTACTCTACAACAGATGTCGCTTACCCAAAGCATCCACAGGAACCACGCTACCGACTTTCAAATCTCTACTTTCTACCAAAGCGTACCACCCATTGGGATATGGGGGAGGTATCTTGTTGCTCTGTCTCCTATTAGCTTGGACACGGGATATATTTCTGTCTCTGTCTGGCCCCGGAGGTATATGCTCAAAGCCAATGTCTGTTAATTCCTGAAAAAGAGTATTTTTAACTTCACCATCACTTATCATCTCACGACCCACTGTTATGCAAAGTCAAACACATAGTGTGGGACTCTAGTCCGCCAATCAGTATTATGAACGGCCTCCCCATACCCACTAAACACCCCCCGATGCACCGTCACACTTCGCGACCCACAGGATCTGGTAGATCCTGTCATATGTTGTACTTTATTGATGATTGCGTTCATCACAGGGTTCCTATTATTATTCCTACTATTTTCCTTCTCTTTCGGCTATGTTTTCAGTGTGGCACAGTGGACTAATTTCCTCCATAAATTTGGAGGAGGCCCGACTCAGTAGTGGGTCATTCATTGGCTGAAACGATGTCGATGGAGCCAGATTTATTACTTACCTTTTTAATTAAAATAGGTCTAAGATAAGCCATATATAAAACCTTTATTATGTAATACATAACAACAATTGACAAAATAACGGCAATATTTTGATATATCCAGAGAAACATATTTATAAGTATCTTAACGGTATAATCCAGACTTGTAATGACGAAATCGTTTACATCCTTGTTTTTAACTGAATACAAGTGCTGAAAGCATGACGGAATTTTCGTAGTCATTCTCGGTAGAAGATCTATGTCGTCATCCATTTTGCGATGATGTTTTAATCTGTAAATAAAAATATAATATCTTACTAACATCATAAACGCGAAAGTTTGTAAGTATGGATGAAAAGAAAGAAAATACATCTATTGGCACATAAACAAAGTCAAACACATTATCTTAGCTTTAAATGTGAATGATTGGTTTTATGACTCATAATTATTATCAATGAAACTTTTCCTTCAAAATAGTAGCAAAAATTGTATTTTTAACGTCATATTTAAAATTACCATTATCATCTTACCGCCCTTGCCTTACGCTAGGTGGTAGTCTCCGTACAAACCTACCAGTCGTCATACCTACATTCACACCTTTCATACACAATCCCTCCATCTCCCTTGATCGCTCACAATCCCTGTGTCCACTCAAATTCATGCTATGATCATTAACGACACATCCACTTCACAATCTGCCGACAAAATGAAATGACAAGGCCGACAACCTCACCGTAAGAGATGGTAATCTGGATACGAAACCCGATGCCAACCCGTCTGCCCAGTGTGGCACAGTAGGCTAATTACTCTCCATGTAACTAAGGAGGCCCGCTTCAGCAGTGGGTCATTTATAGGCTGCGTAGTAGTAATAGGGTCAATAGAAAAGTAATGCTTCTGAAACAGGCTAATGAAAATCTATATCTCAAGAATGATCCGCGAGGCTATTGAGGTTAAAAACATCCAAATTTAAATAGAGAGGGTGGTTGGCACGTACCACCTGCCTGGGATCCAGCCCTTAATTGATCAAATCTCCTCGTCTGCAAGACCTCTGGACACCGTGAGTGATTTCTGCGTGCACAGGGAACGTTATCAATAAAACAAAATTCATAGGCGGTAGATTTTAACTGTTTCTTTGTAGTTACTTTTGAAGACAACTATCAACTAGTCTCTCCCGCGACTACGACTGCTGCAAAGCATTCGAAACGTCGGGAATTAAATAACGTAATATACACGCGATGAATCCGTTAAAACGTGTTTAATTTCAATGTCTAATACCGTAATTAGGCCTAATATTAATATACTGGGGTCAAGTTACTAATTGACAGATACCTAAATAAATACATTCAGGCCTACAATATAACGCTTGGTAGCGATATGTCGACCTTGCTGACGGAACATTTTCATACTATACAAAATTATTATACAGCGTCAAACAAAATCACTTTAGCCATAAAGGAAGTATTAATATTACTGTTTTTTTTTCGATCTTTTATTGATTTACCGGTGATCGGGCTTTGGTTTGTGAGTTGTCATGCTCATACATATATTTCTACTAGCTGCCGGGCAGACGTTATCCTGCATGATATTCGTTTACCGACTGCAGCGCCATCTGCCGGGTCAATCCAAACCATCCTCAGTGCCACCCAAAATGCATACAAAAAAATATTAAATCGGTACAGCCGTTCTTGAGTTATACAATTATAAAATTACAACGAAAACGATCATGACATCACAAAATTGTCGACATATAATTTTGGCAATATGTATTAATACAGAAAATAAGCTGCACTTGCAACGACGACCGCAGACCGAGTGAGGGAAAAATAATAGTTCCCGTGTGTGTACCCGTAGCTTGCTATACTATAATTACGTCCGTAAGCGACTTAATCCTCTGAGCAGCGGTAGGGACATGCGGCGGGTCGGTCACTTCCCTATAATATGGTTGAGGAGACCGTTGGCAGACACATGCGTTATACTTGTGAACAGGTGCTGCCGTTTGGAGTTGGTCGGCACACCAAGGAAGTTTTATTGAAATTAAACACGTTTTAACGGATTTATCGCGTGTATATTACATTATTTAATTCCCGACGTTTCGAATGCTTTGCAGCAGTCGTGGTCGCGGGAGAGACTAGATGACATTTGTCTTCAAAAGTACAAAGCAACAGTTAAAATCTACCGCCTATAATTTTGTTTTATTGATAACGTTCCATGTGCACGCAGAAATCGCTCACGGTGTCCAGAGGTCTTGCAGATGAGTATTTTGCTTGAGATTTGATCAATTTAATGACTGGATCCCAGGCAGGTGGTACTTGCCAACCATCCTCTCTATTGAAATTTGGATGTTTTTTAATCTCAATAGCCTCGCGGATCATTCTTGGAATGTAATGATTTTCCTTGGCAAGGATTTGAGGTCTATCAAAGTGAATGTAGTGGTTGGTCTTGTTGAATGTGTGCTCACAAACTGCAGACTTGGTCGAGCGTCTGTTTTTCGAAACAGAAAAGAAAAGAGAAAAGCATTCGAAAAGTCGGGAATTCAATAATGTAATATACACGCGATAAATCCGTTTGGTTTAATTTCAATGTGTAAAAAAGGTTTAATTTCAATGTGTAATAATCGCGAAAACCTAAGAAATCAAGGAAGTTTTATTATATTGAAGTTTATTTTTTATTGTTTTAATATTTATGTTTCAGTTGACGCCTTCCAGATCCAATAGAACAGTTTGTTATATGGAATTTATATGGAATTATTAAATAGGACCGCGAAGTTTGACGACACGGTTGGCGCAGTGGTTGAACGATCAACTGCTGCGCAGCAGGTCGCGGGTTCGAATCCCGCACGGAAGAAATATTTGTACGACCTACAAGTATTTGTTCCGGGTCTGGGTCTGGATAGAAAACCTATCTATACTAATATATAAAGCTGCAGAGTTTGTTTGTTTGTTTGTTTGTTTGTTTGTTTGTTTGAACGCGCTAATCTCAGGAACTACTGGTCCGATTCCAAAAAATCTTTCAGTGTTAGATAGTCAATTTATCGAGGAAGGTTATAGGCTATATTTTATTTTCAAAAGAATTAGGGACCCGTATGAAAATTGCGATTTTGTAAACCAAGGTGTAAAATCGAAAACCTATTTATGCGTGCGCTGCAAAAACTATTGACAATAGAACAAAATAATGTACTACGGGTACTATCTACAAAAAAGTCTGCGAGAGCACATATCTAACTATCATAGTTTAGTCACAATAACCGATTTTATGTTCATAAAAAATATGCACGGGTTCGAAGCCCACGCGGGCGAAGCCGCGCGCAAAAGCTAGTATTTTTTTAAAACCTATATTCACAAAAGACGTATTGTATTGTACAAATAGATAGAATGGCCATGACAAGAATCAGCTTTAAAAAAGTTAAATGGAACAATGTATCGTCAAAATGGGTTCACCCAGTCGAAAGCTCAAACTTTTTTTGAAGTCAGATAAATTGTGGCCGTCTTTCCGTCTGTGGCATCACAGTTTTAATTTTTAAATTTTTTATTCGCAATAATTAAATATTTTAATATAAAAATTAATGTTTTTCTGTATGTGCTTTATAGAATCGTTTATTATATTGAACTAGCGTCCCGCCCCAGCTTCGCAAGGGTGCAATGATAAACCTCTAAATTTATCATTGTTTCTCTACAATATTATGGATGTATTATGATACCTAAAAACCTTGAATCACTCTATGTATTAAAAAAACCGCTTCAAAATCCGTTGCGTAGTTTTAAAGATTTAAGCATACATAGGGACGGACAGACAACAGCGACTTTGTTTTATAATATGTTATATTATATTGAATTACTAGCTAACCCTGCAAACGTTGTTTTGCCATATATGAGTTTCTTGCTGGCTCTTCTCTGTAGAGCAGCATTCCGAACCGGTGGTAGTTTCAGCATGAATGTGGGTGGACGCAAGGGTTGTGGGAGATCAAAAGAGATGGATGGATTGTAAGAATTAACAATTGTGTATGAAAGGTGTGACTGTAGATATGACGACTGATAGGTGTGTGTGGAGACTACCACCTAGCGTGGGTCAGAGGCCTTGAGACGACAATGGTAATTTTAATGATGTATGACAATTTAGAAGTGTTTTGTGATAAGACCTACGTAAATAAAGTTTGTATGGTTACAGATCTAGAATACATATTGTCACCACCCCATTCTATCCAGAGGGTGTTGTGAGAGCGGATAAAAGGAAATGACAAGGCCGATAGACATTAAAATCAAAACTCATTTAATCAAGTTGACTTAGTAGAGCTCTTTTGACAAACCAAACCATCAAATAAAATTTACCATTTTAAATTGAAACTGCATTATTTACCATCTACCACCGGTTCGGAATGCAGTTCTAAAGAGAAGAGCCGGCAAGAAACTGCTCTTTTTAGATCGCTATTTGTAGGTTAAAAGACTGGTTAAAAGACAGATTTGTGAGAGTAAGCCCGCGCAATAGACACAAAGGGCCTAGCTGCAATAGAAGTAAACTTGATATGAAACCCTGTGCCAAACCGTCTGGCCAGAGTGGCACCTTCCATGTATTTGGAGGAGGCCCGACTCAGCAGTGGGTAAATTTTTCAGATGAAGAATTTTGACTGGCGACCTATTATATCGCATCGTATGTCACTGCGATCCGTGTGGTGACGGATTTAGAATACATAGTGTCACCACCCCATTCCATCCTGAGGGTGTCGTTAAAGCTGACATAAGGAAATGACAAGGCCGAAAACATAGCCGGACAACTTGAAACGAAACCCTGTGGCAACCCGTTTGTTCTAGGGATTTGGATCTACGAGTCCCGGGTTCGATTCCGGGGTCGGGCAAGTGTCTTTGTCTAAACCAGAGGCACTTGCTCTGAGTCTGGGTGCCATTTGTGTTCGTGAATTACATGTTTGTAAACTGCCCCCGCGATACAGGCTATAACTAGCGCCGGGGTCTCGGTTTTTTAAAAAGAAGTTTAAAGAAGGAGTGGCACAATAGGCTTATTATAATTACCCCACATGTAAATGGAGGAGGCCTGACTAAGATGTGGGTCATCTAAAGAGCTGAGTAGTAGTAGGATATCAATTTCAATAGAAGGTAAATACCAATATATCTGCGTGGTGATGGATTTAGAATCCACAGTGTCACCACCCCATTCTATCCTGAGCGTGTCGTAAGAGCCGACAAAAGGATATGGCAAGGCCGCAAACCGAACTTGATAGGAAACCCTGTGACTACCCGTGTAGCTAGCGTGGCACAGTGGGCTAAATACCCTCCCTGTGATGTGATGGGCTGGGTAGGAGTGTTAGTAGTTTACCAGAACTGGGGACCAAGTCTGGGGCCACGCGAGCGAAACCAATTGCGAATACGGCTCCAAAATGTGGCAATTAAGAAGTGAAATACCGCCACTAGACAGTTAGCTCGTCGTACATTAGAAAAAAAACCTTACCTGTCAAATCGCCAAAAACCGCGGGAAACGCAGGTAATGAAATTTAAAAATAAAAGTGTCAACGAGACGGCTCGCTTGTTTATGGGACGGAGGCGAGCGTCGCACTGGTAATGTATTGTTTATGCCGAGGATTTTATAGTCACTGAATTACCTATTAATGTAAACCGATGACTGTTGCTTAGGGGTTGCGAGCGAGCTTTTAACGGGTCCCTGATTCGATTCCAAGGTCGGGCAGTATTTGCAAGCCAGAGTTATTTTCTATAAAGAATAAACAAATTAAGAAAAAAACCACCCCATTCCAACCGGAGGGTGTCGGAAGAGCTGACAAAAGGGAATGTCAAGGCCGATAACCCAGCAAACCCTGCGCCAACCCGTCTAGCCAGACGGATTGTCACCCTTCGGGTGGAATGGGGTGGTGTCACTGTTTTGTTTTTCTAAAAAGAAAGGAATCGGTGGGCATTTTAAACACATCTTAATCACGAACACAAATGACACCCAGACTCGCAACCAGTGCCTCTGGTTCACACAGTTAAGACGGACACCAATCCAAATTCTAGCAGAGCTAAACGCACTCTGCCACTAGACTTGTACAAAATGTCATCATCATCATCAAGTCTGGCAATCCTGTGGGCTATGTCGGTAACTCTGGTTCTTCTGCGTATATCCTCATTTCTGATTGGATCTAGCAGGGAAACTCCTAGCCTAGCCTTCTCCATTGCCCTTTTGATGACCTTGAGTCTTCTGATGGAGCCCATAGTGAGCGACCACGTCTCTATTCCATATGTCATCACTGGCAACACACATTACAAAATGTGTTGAATACAATCTGTTCTCTCTCTCTCCTCTCTCTCTCCTCTCTCTACTCTCTCTCCTCTCTCTCTTCTCAGTCCGAGCTGCTGCTAAGTCAAGTCTTCTAAAATGCCAGGAGCGAAATTAGTCCCCCATTTTTCAGGGGTTTCATTTCAAATTTTCTTTCTCCTGCAGCTAAGTTCTCTGCCAACCTATTCTTTTACACAGTAGCCTAATTACCCTCCATGTAGTTGGAGGAGGACCGACTCAGCAGTTGGTCATTAGTAGAAATAGAAATACTTCTTTCTATTTCATGTCAAATCTTAGTGTGCAACAAAGATAATTAATAATATCTATCTTTAACCAAATCTATTAATTACATACCAAGAATGATCTGCGAGGCTATTGAGTTTAAAAAACATCCAAATTTCATTATAGAGGATGGTTGGCATGTGCCACCTGCTTGGGATCCAGCGATTATATTGACCAAATCTCAAGCACAACACTCATCTGCAAGACCTCTGGACACCGTGAGCGGTTTCTGAGTGCACAGGGTACGTTAGCAATAAAACAAAACTATAGGCGGTAGATTTTAACTGATTCTTTGTACTTTTGAAGACAACTGTCATCTAGACTCTTCCGTAACACCGACTGCTGCATGTCTTCGAAACTACTACTACTCAGCCCATAAATGACCCAGTGAGTCAGGCCTCCTCCAAATTCATGGAGGGAATTAGCCTACTGTGCCACGCTGGTAAGACGGGTTGGCACAGGGTTTGCATCAAGTTTTCCTTCTCTTTCGGCTAGGTGATCTGCATCTTGCGTTCTTTTAGTCGCCTCTTACGACACCCTATTGTGTATTCTAAATCCGTCACCACAAGGACGACAGCGAGACTAACGAACAGCAATTTATTTTTATTTATATAGATAGATAGATTTTGATGTGTAAGCTATAACTAGTCCGGGGTCCCCCGTACATTGTTTTCACTTGATTACTATCAAGCTAATTTTTCGTGAGTAGCTTCATTTTCATGAGACGCCCCAACATTTTCTTGTCGACAACTCTTGATTGTGGTAGCTAACAGAGGTAGTAAGGGTGAAATATGTTGATTTTATGATTCAAAAAAATTTATTACTAACCGGGTGCTTTTTGGTATATCTGATGATAATTATCTAAATTATTCGAAAATGTATTTGTCCTACAAAATGTATGGTTTGATCAAAGAGTCCTCCACCTCCAATATGTATCGATAACGAGGTCATCAAAAATGATTACTAACCAGCTGGTTTTTTTTTATTTACTTAATAAATATGTATATTAGTTATTTAACCGTCATATTGTCCTACAAGTTGCGTGGTACGTTATCCCGGTCCTACACTCAAAAGTTGTTCTACAGATCATAGAAAAAAAAATATTACTATCAAGCTGAATCTTTGTGAATAGCTTTGTTTTGATGAGACGCCCAACATTTTCTTGTCGACATCTCTTGATTGTGGTAGCTAACAGAGGTAGCAAAGGTTAAATATGTCGATTTAATGATTCTAAAAAAATTATTACTAACCGGGTGATTTTTGGTATATCTGATGAGAATTATCTAAATTATTCGAAAATGTATTTGTCCTACAAAATGTATGGTTTGATCAAAGAGTCCTCCACTTCCAATATGTATCGATAACGAGGTCATCAAAAATTATTACTAACCAGCTAGTTTTTTTTTATTTACTTAGTAAATATTTATATTATTTAACCGTCATATTGTTCTACAAGTTGCGTGGTACGTTATCCCGGTCCTACACTCAGAAATTGGCAATACCACAAGACCCATTTTGTCATCACTAACTGTAGGACACCAATTTTACATGTTTTTTTGTAGGACATTGTATCATTTGGGCAGAGAATACTAAATTCTCTGCCCAAATGATACAATGTCCTAAAAAAAAAACAGGTATGTATCATGAGTCCGACAGAAATTGTCATTTTTCGTTTTCCTACTTATAACTTATGATACAGTGAAAACATCTTTTTTATTAACTTAAATAACTTTTTTTTTACTAAAGTAAGTAGTACAAAAAAATAATTATTTACTTAAAAAAAAATTATATTCATCAGATTCATCTGATAAATTTTCAGTATCATCACTATCATTTTCATCTATTTCATTTTCCTCGTCTTCTGACTCTGTAATAACGTAAAAAATTAAGTATTTTTAACATAAAATGAATCCACTTCGTTTTATAGTGTGCGAAACTTTTTCTAAAGTACATATACGGATTCCGCTATACAACGACCACCGATATGTTTAATGGATGAAAATTATTTTATTAGAAATTTAGGACTTTTTCAGGCAATCCAGTTTTTAAAATTATTTTTAACGTACTAAATTTCTAATAAAATAATTTACATCCATTAAACATAACGGTGAATGTCGTTGTATATCGGAATCCGTATAATGTACTATATAAAAAGTTTTGCACACTATAAAACGAAGTGGATTCATTTTATGTTAAATAATACTTAATTTTTTACGTCATTACAGAGACAGAAGACGAGGAAAATGAAATAGATGAAAATGACAGTGATGATACTGAAAATTTATCAGATGAATCTGATGAATGTTATTTTTTATAAATGTAAATAATTATTTTTTTGTATTACTTAAGAAAAATAATTTATTTAAATTAAAAAAAGACGTTTTCACTGTATCATCATCACTACATAGTATAAAACAAAGTCGCTGTCGTCTGTCCGTCCCTATGTATGCTTAAAACTTGAAAACTACGCAACGGATTTTGAAGCGGTTTTCTTTAATAGATAGAGTGATTCAAGATGAAGGTTTATATGTATAATACATGCACCCGTGCGAAGCCGGTTCGGGTCGCTAGTAAGTTATAAGTAGGAAAACGAAAAAATTACAATTTTTGTCGGACTCGTGTTACATACCTGTTTTCTTGTAGGACATTGTATCATTTGGGCAGAGAATACACTAACCTATCATGGAAAATTATTGTCCTACAGTTAGTGATGACAAAATGGGTCTTGTGGTTTTAACAACTTTTGAGCGTAGTGCGGGTAGGACCGGGATAACGTACCACGCAACTTGTAGGACAATATGACGGTTAAATAATATAAATATTTACTAAGTAAATAAAAAAAAACCAGCTGGTTAGTAATAATTTTTTATGACCTCGTTATCCATACATATTGGAGGTGGAGGACTCTTTGATCAAACCATACATTTTGTAGGACAAATACATTTTCGAATAATTTAGATAATTATCATCAGATATACCAAAAAGCACCCGGTTAGTAATAAATTTTTTTGAATCATAAAATCAACATATTTCACCCTTGCTACCTCTGTTAGCTACCACAATCAAGAGTTGTCGACAAGAAAATGTTGGGCGTCTCATGAAAATGAAGCTACTCACGAAAAATTAGCTTGATAGTAATCAAGTGAAAACAATGTACCGGGGATCCCGGACTATAACCTATTATTGTAAAGTTTCATCAACATCGATTCAGTAGTGTTACCGTGAAAGGGTAACAAACATACATTTCTACAAACCCTCGTTTATAATACCTATTAGTGGGATCTACCTAAAATTTACTGCAGCTAAGAATACTTTTTTTTTATATAATCGACCTACCTTATTGTATAAGTAGTATTATGTTACAAATAATCATGGCATTGTTCCTTTACTTCTTTTTTGTTTAAAATTAAACGACGTTACAAAATTTGGTCCATGTGAACAATGAATTTTCTAGAATGGTCCATTGGTTTATATGTATGAATAAATTGCTTATGAAAACACAACTAAATGCGTGAAATTTTCTCTGCCCTATGTCTCTATTACACAGAATGCAACTGATTTATTTATTTATTGGACAACAAAACAGGTAACAGCTATTTAACAACTATACATAAATTCTAATAAACGGATCTATCCTAGGTTGGAACCCTTAATTATGTTGACACATCATGTCGTAAAGTTACATATTGATGTCTTCATGATCTTTACACATTGCAGGAAATGATCTCTTGACGGTTATGATAGTTTTATTTTATTTTATTCCCAACTTTTCAGTTCTTTTCACTTTTCAGTGTCTGAAACGTTGTAAATAAAATAAAATAAAACGATCATATCCGTGAAGAGATCATTTCCTGCAAGTTACATATTACCTACTGTACAATGAACCGTACTAGGGAAATCATTTTGGTTTGGCGAGAAGATATCTAGATTTGGGTGAATAGAACATACATCATTATAGAGGCGACACATTCTTGCCATGGGATTATAATAAGACGTATTGGTTGTATAAATATTTAAACGAAAAGGTCTAATAGGTTTGCGATAGGTTTTACAAGTGTTACAATTTATTATAGATTGAGTCAACCGTACATTTAACTGACTCCAAAACAAGGAGTAGGTTCAAATCAATTTTTTTATGTATTTTTTTGTTTGTTTACCTCGGGTCTTTCGACAGGCTGTTCCAATTTTGATGTTTCTTTTATTTGAATGCTAGTTTGCGTTGAATAGTTTGCTATTAAATCACTATCACTTCACTTCACTATCCCTATCATCATCATCATCACTACATAATAAAAAACAAAGTCGATGGCATCCGTCCGTCCCTATGTATGCTTAAATCTTTAAAACTAGACAACGGATTTTGAAGCATTTTTTAATAGTTTCTTGCCGGCTCTTCTCTGTAGAACTGCATTCGGAACCGGTGGTAGATGGTAAATTTTAAATTAAATTTTATTTTGTTGTTTGACTTGTCAAAAGACCTCTAATGAGCCAACTTGATTAAATGAGTTTTGAATTTGAATTTGAAATAGATAGAGTGATTCAAGATGAAGGTTTTTAAGTATAAGCATCCATAATATTGTGGAGTAACACTGATCAATTTAGAGGTTCATCATTGCAGCCGTGCAAAGCCGGGGCGGGTCGCTAGTTTGAAATAAGTGAACAAAACCATTTGTCGAAGCCAAATTTGAGTAACCTTGGACGACTTACTAATTGCCTCGATGGTCTACGGGTTCGATTCCGGCGGGCAAGGGTCTTTTGTCTAAACCAGAGGCACTTGCTCTGAGTCTGGGTGTCATTTGTGTTCGTGAATTTCATGTTTGTAAACTACCCCCGCGATACAGGTTATACCTAGAGCAGAGGTTCCGTTTAAAAAAGGTTGTCCGAAGCGAGTTGTACAAAAATAAAAACTTGACAGAAATGTAAGCAGAGTAGAGCAAACAAAATGGAGACTTTAATGAACGTTAATTAGGAGGTGAAATAGGTATCTTTAAAGGCACATACATGAAATCTTCATTTTATGTTATTTGGCTTTAATAACTTCAATGCCACAGCTCTCTATGCAGTATTAGGTAGGTATACAATTTTAGTGTTTGTATTTTCTATAAATAAGTATTATTTACCGGAGAAGTCTTCGAGTGGCGACCAGGTTCCGGAAGGCGCAGTGCTGGCAGGCCTCCCACACGGTGGACGGACGACCTGGTTAAGGTCGCCGGAAAGCGATGGATGCCGGCGGCTGAGGACCGGCCTTCGTGGAAATGCTTGTGGGAGGCCTACGTCCAACAGTGGACGTCTTTTGGCTGACTTTTGGACGTCTTTTATAATTGTAAAAAACAAAACAACGGGTTGCACTCCGTTCATTTTTTAATATTTTGGAATGGTTAGGGAATCATTTCGGAGGAATCGCTTTAGTTATCAGTATATGGCTTGTCGGTCATTGTAGTCGTTTCAGGCCATGAATGACCCACTACTGAGTCGGGCCACCTCCAAATTTATGGAGGGAAATTAGCCTACTGTGCCACGCCGGCAAGACGGGTTGGCACAGGGTTTGTATCAAGTTTTCCTTCTCTTACGGCTAGATGATTTGCATCTTGCGTTCCCTTAGTCGCCTCTTACTACACCCTCAAGATGGTATGGGTTGGTGATATTGTGTATTCTAAATCCGTCATTGTAGTGTAGAAATGATATTAACTATAACAAACAAAGCGCGCGAACTGTATCCAACACTTGATATTATAAATTCGCTACTTCATACACCACGTGCAACTGCCGTAACGGCCAGAGCGGTAAAGGATCTGTCTTTTTGAGAATCTTATTTTTTAGTTGTAAAGTTTCGATCGCTAGATCGTCTGGCGTTGTAGTATTATTTTTTAAACATAAACTACAACATATAAAAATGCATATTTCCTCTAACATATTTGTTAACAATATTACAAATATGTATCTGAGCTAGGCCTGCCAGTATTTTTTTTCTTACCTAGGAGTAACTATGTCGTTCTCACTACTTTTTGATCCTCCCTAGTCTAGGCATGACAATTGATAATAAATTATAGACATTATAGAAAATATAGAAAAGTTATCTAATTGACGGATAGATGGCGATACTGGAATGATTTAAGCCCAATGTTACTGGCTGTTGTTTCGATCCGTAGTTTATAATATACTAGCGACCCGGCCCGGCTTCGCAAGGGTGCAATTATGAATGTATATTATACTTAAAACCTTCTTCTTGAATGACTCTATCTATTAAAAAAACCCGCTTCGAAATCCGTTGCGTAGTTTTAAAGCTACATAGGGACGGACAGACGACAGCGACTTTGTTTTATACTATGTAGTGATCTGACTTCCACCGTGCTTTATAGGCAGGGGCGGATCTACCTAAGGGCTTTTTGGGCTGTAGCCCAGGGCTACAAAGGGCCCCCAGCCCCTTGCTGATGTTTTCCCAAATTACTATGCGTCATGCCAGCGTGGCACAGTAGGCTAATTTCCCTCCATGAATTTGGAGGAGGCCCGACCCAGTAGTGGGTCATTGATGGGCTGTAACGACGACTATACCATCATATAGATCTTTTTAACTTTGCCAATCACTAGCTGTGAAGCGGAGCGCTCTTTCTGTAGGATGGCATACGCGTATACAGAAAACAAATATATGAATCCAATGTCGAACCATCGACTAAATAATTTCTCAGTTGATGTCTTAGGTTTTCACGATCTTTACACATTGCAGGAAATGATGGCTTCACGGTTATGATCGTTTTATTTTATTCCCAACGTTTCAGATTATTCTCATTTTCTCAGTTATTTCTTTAAATTCTGGTAGGTATAACGAAGCACTTACAATGTGATGAGTTGCTTTATAATTTATTTAACTACACACATAACCTGTCTAGTTAGTTTGCAATAAGGTTAAACAGTTGCTGTCTGTATAAAAAACTAAATTAAATCAAAATTAAACAAAAATAAAATTAACAATTAACTTATTCATCTAGGCATTACCACCGGTTCGGAATGCCATTCCAAAGAGAACAGCCGGCAGGAAATTCCATCTATTTATTTGTCATCGTTATCATTTCAGCCAAAAGATCCAGGCCGGTCCTGGGCCCGCCAATTGTTATCCGGCGTCCTTACCAGGTCGTCGATCCACCGTGAGGCCTAATAGCACTGTGCTTTCCGGAACGCGGTCGCCTCTCGAGGACTTTTCTGCCCCATCGGGCGTCAGTCCTGCGAGCAATGTGTGTCATTTGACGACACGGTTGGCGCAGTGGCTGAGCGATCGACTGCTGCGCAGCATGTCGCTGGTTCTATTACCCGCACGGAAGAAATATTTGTACGACCTACAAGTATTTGTTCCCGGTCTGGGTGTTTGCTATCTATAATATGTATGTATTTACAAAAAAAAAATGTATTTAAGTAGTTTATCATCCATCTCGTTACCATTACACAAGCATTGATGCTTAGCTTGGGACGAGATGGCGTTGTGTGAAATGTCCAAGGATATCTATATAGACAAACAAGAAGATTATCGCGAATCGCGAATATTATTTGTAAATGGGTCAAAACACAACAAAATCTGAAAAATATACTATTTTCGCCCTGTTTCAAATGTTTGTTGTTCACTTAAATCATGTGTTGTTCTAATAAACTTCTGACCGGTTAACCGTTAAAATTTATATGGGACCAATACCAATCAAATCATTTGAACCACCGACTTTTGGGCATTGGTCAAGTTTCCGCTGAACTTTTTTGACATAACCCATAAGATTGCCAAACGTAAGTGGCAGGGCACTTAGCTTGCAGACCTTATAAGGGCTGAATGATGTAAAATCTGGTTTTGTTTTTTATTTCTAAGTCAGAGCACATCCATCGGATCCAATGACAAATTTACCATTCAATTTCGTCCCTCGACAAACAAACTCGGCCTCAAAATAAACTGATTAACTTACACGAAATCGAATAAGAAGATGAGACCTTAAAATTACGCACCTAAAGTTTAATATTCAAATTTAAAAACGCCGCTTAAGGCATTATTCTTTGAAATCCGCTTATTTGACATGTTATCCGCCATCTTGTATATTTCATGTTTCAATAAATATTGATGGATTAAAAGAGATTTTCGTATTGCATTAGATATCCGATAACTGTTGGTTTAGTTGATTTTGAATAAATGCATAAATGAAGACGTTTGTTAAATCATTTGACACTATTCCACACGACCGTTAGAGGCCATTTTGGTTTTCAAATTTGCGGAAAGTTTTCCGATGGAAAGGTTTTGTGATTTTGTTGTGCAATTGTAGATAGATACGTCACTTTATTCATCATCATAATTTCAGCCACAAGACGTCCACTGCTGGACACAGGCCTCCTCAAAGGATCTCCACAAAGGCCGGTCCTGGGCCGCCCGCCGCTTTCCGGCGAAGTTAACCAGTCACTTTATTGCACGGCATTACTCCATACGTAATTTCTACTGCCATCTAGAGTTTCCCTGCGAATCAGAAATGAGGATATACGCAGTAGAAACAGAGTTACAAACCCACAGGATTTCCAAACTTAAGTGGCAGTGAGCAGGGCACATAGCTCGCAGGACAGACGCCCGATGTGGCAGAAGAGTCCTCCAGTGGCGACCAGAAAGCGCAGTATTGGAAGGCCTCTGACACGGTGGACCGATGACCTGGTTAAGGTCGCCGGAAAATAATGGATGCGGGCAGCTCAGGACCGACCTTCGTGGAAATTGGGAGAGGCTTATGTTCAGCAGTGGACGTCTTTTGGCTGAAATTATGATTAATCCATACAAATATCTTCTATTTCTTGGGAAATCCACAATAAAAACGTTTTTCTTATCAGTAACTTGAATGCCTTTGACCCTAGGCTTGCGTGATGGAAAGCAACGCCAGGGTCTAAGATAAGGCACAACTACAGCTGTACGTGCCTTCCAAAGCACGAAGGTCAGCTGGTAGAAATGATGGACACCCATCGATCCCAGGTTCGATTCCGGGGTCGGGCAAGAGTCTGTGTAAACCAGAGGCACTTGCTCTGAGTCTGGGTGTCATTTTTGTTCGTGAATTTCATGTTTGTAAACTGCCCCCGCGATACCGGTTATCACTAGTGCATGTGTTTCGTTTAAAAAAATGCTGCTAACTCTTCGTGAGAAATCTAGAGCGACAATTATTGTTAATAAAAAAAAAAATGTTATCGCTTTTTTTCCTACATATCACTATCACTACATAGTATAAAACAAAGTCACTGTCGTCTGTCCGTCCCTATGTATGCTTAAATCTTTAAAATTACGCAACGGATGTTGAAGCGGTTTTTTTAATAGACAGAGTGATTCAAGGGGAAGGTTCTTAAGTATAATACATGCATAATTGCACCGTGCGAAGCCGGGGTGGGTCGCTAGTCGAATGCTGAACATAGGCCTCTCCCATAGATTTCCACAAAGCACGATCTCGTGCAGACCTCGTCCACAGACTCCAGCGATCTTTACAAGGACCACTCGAAAATGATAATTAAAAGATGCGATAATTTTTTTTAAGTACTGTTAATAAAGTTTGTCCTAAAGAAACAATATGATTTCACTAACAATCATTTTCTACCCCTTCCTATTTTCATTTCCACATTACGAAGTTTCACTTCTTCCGCGCGTAGAGACTTCTTAGTTGCTGAAATGGTTTTAGTTGGTGGGTTGGGGCGCCAATTGACATCATTTCACGCCCGCCCGTCAGTTATCCATGAGGATTTCCAAAGAAAAAAACGGTCAGCTACACGTGGGTGACTCCTCCGGTGTTACAAAACGTTTATATAAAAAACCACACTAGAAAAAAAACCACTTCTGAACACGACTATCCGAACGCGTCAATTCAATATGGATGTTTCGCTTGCGTCAACTCAAAGCATAATGTTCTGTCATTTGTATTTTTGAATTTAGAACGCGCTGTGACGTATGAGTTCCCGCCTTGTGTATTGACCGTGAATTTGTTTTTTTTTATAATTATCACTACATAGTTTAAAACAAAGTCGCTGTCGTCTGTCCGTCCCTATGTATGCTTAAATCTTTAAAACTACGCAACGGATTTTGAAGCGGTTTTTTTAATCGATAGAGTGATTCAAGAGGAACGTTTTTATATATAATACATGCATAAATGCACCAGTGCGAAGCCGGGGCGGGTAGCTAGTTAAGAATAGAAAAGAAAAATACTTATACAGGCTGTCCCAAACATGGCACGCCACAGCGACACGGGAAGTTAGCTAGCCCTAGTTCTATTCCACAAAAAAAAATGGCTGAAGAAAAGTCTCACGGACTTGGAGATTTTTCGATTTTTTGAAAATTACCCGATTTTTTCGCTCTATGTAACGAAATCGTCACATTCACTTAATTAATGTTTATTTTTTTTTATTCTGAACTCATTACTGATAGTTTTTGGACTAAACTAAACTATTCATTGATCGGTAATTGCTGTAAAATACAAAAAAAATGCATTTCGGTCTTTGACTCAATCAAGTGAATAAAAGTAAGTTCAATTTGATAATGCCAATGCAATAATTGCGAACGCCACAGAAGAAAAAAAAAAAAAGTACGTTAAACTTTCTTCAGCTGCCGTTCAAAAAAATGTTCTACGCTTGGCTCGCAATTAATTTTGGAAATGGTATAATAAGTACACAATAAATTAGGAAATTCAGGTTTTGTGTCACCTCTTGTTAACAAGCGCCCCTGGTTTTAATTATCACGCAATACAAAAAAAAAGCATAATTGGAATGGCGAATGATTTTTTTACCATTGACATTTGTCTCAGAAACTCGTAATAGTTGAAAATTAATAGTATATTTCATTACAAGTGCGGAAAGGCTGTCATTACAACGAGTTCCGACAAATGTCTACCCGAGCCGAGGCGCAGCCGAAGGCGAGGGTTGACAGTCGGAACAAGTTGCAATGACGGTTCCGCACGTGTACTGAACGACTATTTTTAATACAGTTGCGAAAAAATGAAACAATTTAATAAAATAATAAAAACACAATAAACTCAACTAACTAATCATTTCTGAAAAATGGCGCCGACCGTAGAATATAAGCAGAGATTTTTTTTTCTTCACCCATGCTGGTAGGCAAAAGGTACAATGCACATACAGCCAAGTCTTCAGTAGAATTTGTTTATTGATGTCATGAAATGAAATTTAATTAGATGAAATGAAACTCATTCAATCAAATCATTAAATCTGATATTGAAACAAATGAGTAAGTAGTTTCTTTTTATAAATATACGTAATATATGAATCATAAAAACTTATATGATTTTTTTTAGTAAAAACTTCATGGTTGGTTTTTTTCTTAAAATAGACATTATTTTGACAGTTGGGAAAGAAAACGCACTAGTGCGGGAATGGTAAAGAAAAAGCACGCGTGTGTAATAGCCCACTTCCCGAACGCTATACGTCCCTGCAATATGCCACTTTTTGAGCAACTGTATTAAAAAATTAAAAACAAGATAACAGCTTAAATTAACATTAGAACCTCGCAATTGACGATTCTCTTAGAAGATGTCTCAATAGCTTCAGTTCAAAGAATGTGGTTTCAAAGCGATGGCTGCCCCGCACACTACGCTCGCCAAGTCCGCGACTATCTTCATTACACATTTCCAGATCGCTGGATTGGTCGATTATATAAAGCCAATACCATGGTAAATCCTCTCGATTTCTTTTACTGAGGCTTTTTAAGGGATAAAGTGTACGCCAAACCCATACACAAAATGAATTAAGATTCCGGTTGTTTGCAGCAGCTCAAGAAATATCAAGAAATAATTTGAGGCTGCTTAAACACTCTTTCAAACAAAGATGTCGCTTATAATTCGAACACTTTTATTATTTATTCGTAGGAGCACTTGCTCGATGGGGTACCCTCTTTATCTTCTATGTAACTTTAAAAAAGAAAGTCGTGTTAGTTGCACTATATATAACTCAAGAACGGCTGAACAGATTTTACTGAAAATTGATTTGAAAATTGAAAGCTGATTATAAAAACGAAAAATATCGTTTCTCACAAGGTCCTTCCTTCACTGAAGAGTGCAACCCATGCAAGAAGTATATGGCCAATAAAGAATCATTAAAATACCTGATTAATTGACCTTTTTCATATATATTTATTACCCTTACTTGTCCAATCTAATGGACAAGTTGAACGTATGGTCCAAACGGTAAAAAATATTATGACTAAGACCAATGAAGATGGTATTGATTATCAAATCGGTATAATATTGGAGTATTTAAATACTCCGCTTAGTGATGAACTGCCATCCCCAGCGGAATTGTTACAAAGTAGGAAATTAAGAAGTGTAGTATTTACCCCTTCAAAATTATTAAAACCCAAGGTACATGATACGATACGAAATCAATTAATAGAACGACAGTGCGTTCAGAAAATGTACTTCGATAGGAGTTCAAGAAATTTACCGTCACTAAAAGTTGGTGACAAAGTCAGAGTTAGGGATAATGTACACAAACGTTGGATCTCGGGAACGATTACCAAATACTTAGGCTTTAGGTCATACGAAATATGTCTGATTACGGGAAGTACGTTAGTGCGTAACAGAAGACACATTATTACAGATTGTAGTTTGAGACATGACCCATCGCGAGATTATAGTTTTGACTATGATGATATTACTACCAAACCAATTCCGGTTGAAACTAGTAATAATATAAGGGGTAATAATTGTAATTATTATGTAACCCGTTTTGGCAGGATGGTGAAGCCTCCGGATAGATGGTGTTCAGCTGTGTAGAAGCTATTAAATGTAATGTTTTTTTTTAATAGACCCATTTTTTAACCAAGTACTTGTGATGGAGAAGAAGGAGATGTTACGTTTAAGTTTTATCGTTTTTATTGTCATACAACTCAAGTGAAATAATTTTATTTTTTGTTTAAAGAAAGGGAGATGTGTGGTACTGGCTGTTTATGATTTTAGAATAAAAAACATGTAAAATAGACTGGCGAGATTAAAGATTAAAAGTATTTTGTTAAAATAAATATAATTTAACTTATTTGACAACCCTAATAAAAAATTGAACTTAATAAAATCCAAAATCTGCTCATTTATAGGGCGGAACAAAGTTCGCCGGGTCAGCTAGTATTGTCTAAACCTATTATGGCGTTCACAATCGTCAACGGATACATCAATTTTATAACCTGGCGGCAGAAACTCGGTGGGCTTGTCTTTCTTTTTAAACGCCATATTACAGTGACCGTGTACATACATATAACTAACTAGTTACGTTTGGTTCCGAAAGGCGCTGAACTGAAATATGAATTTTGTAATAAAAAAGAACAACGAGTTGCAATGTATTGCAATTGTATTATTCGCTGTGCATTGCGCAGCGCGAATTAACAAAATAATGATAAATCTTTAATCTCTCATTTTTAGGCTGAACTGAATTTTGCATGATAATAAATTACCAAAGAAAACCGATTTTTCAGTCAGTTTTGTAACGATTGCCATCTTTCTCCCTTCACTTCTTCTTTTCCTTCCCTGTCCTTTGACTTTTGTCAGTTGTCCTTTGTTCTTTGCTCTTTGCTCTTTGCTCTTTGCTCTTTGCTCTTTGCTCTTTGCTCTTTGCTCTTTGCTCTTTGCTCTTTGCTCTTTGCTCTTTGCTCTTTGCTCTTTGCTCTTTGCTCTTTGCTCTTTGCTCTTTGCTCTTTGCTCTTTGCTCTTTGCTCTTTGCTCTTTGCTCTTTGCTCTTTGCTCTTTGCTCTTTGCTCTTTGCTCTTTGCTCTTTGCTCTTTGCTCTTTGCTCTTTGCTCTTTGCTCTTTGCTCTTTGCTCTTTGCTCTTTGCTCTTTGCTCTTTGCTCTTTGCTCTTTGCTCTTTGCTCTTTGCTCTTTGCTCTTTGCTCTTTGCTCTTTGCTCTTTGCTCTTTGCTCTTTGCTCTTTGCTCTTTGCTCTTTGCTCTTTGCTCTTTGCTCTTTGCTCTTTGCTCTTTGCTCTTTGCTCTTTGCTCTTTGCTCTTTGCTCTTTGCTCTTTGCTCTTTGCTCTTTGCTCTTTGCTCTTTGCTCTTTGCTCTTTGCTCTTTGCTCTTTGCTCTTTGCTCTTTGCTCTTTGCTCTTAGCTCTTTGCTCTTTGCTCTTTGCTCTTTGCTCTTTGCTCTTTGCTCTTTGCTCTTTGCTCTTTGCTCTTTGCTCTTTGCTCTTTGCTCTTTGCTCTTTGCTCTTTGCTCTTTGCTCTTTGCTCTTTGCTCTTTGCTCTTTGCTCTTTGCTCTTTGCTCTTTGCTCTTTGCTCTTTGCTCTTTGCTCTTTGCTCTTTGCTCTTTGCTCTTTGCTCTTTGCTCTTTGCTCTTTGCTCTTTGCCCTTTGCTCTTTGCCCTTTGCCCTTTGTCCTTTGTCCTTTGTCCTTTGTCCTTTGTCCTTTGTCCTTTGTCCTTTGTCCTTTGTCCTTTGTCCTTTGTCCTTTGTCTACTGTCCTTATCCTTATCCTTATCCTTATCCTTATCCTTATCCTTATCCTTATCCTTATCCTTATCCTTATCCTTATCCTTATCCTTATCCTTATCCTTATCCTTATCCTTATCCTTATCCTTATCCTTATCCTTATCCTTATCCTTATCCTTATCCTTATCCTTATCCTTATCCTTATCCTTATCCTTATCCTTATCCTTATCCTTATCCTTATCCTTATCCTTATCCTTATCCTTATCCTTATCCTTATCCTTATCCTTATCCTTATCCTTATCCTTATCCTTATCCTTATCCTTATCCTTATCCTTATCCTTATCCTTATCCTTATCCTTATCCTTATCCTTATCCTTATCCTTATCCTTATCCTTATCCTTATCCTTATCCTTATCCTTATCCTTATCCTTATCCTTATCCTTATCCTTATCCTTATCCTTATCCTTATCCTTATCCTTATCCTTATCCTTATCCTTATCCTTATCCTTATCCTTATCCTCATCCTTATCCTCATCCTTATCCTCATCCTTATCCTTATCCTGATCCTTATCCTTTCTTATGCCTTATCTTCATTCCCTTGTCTATCATTTTCTCTTTGCGCTTTTGCTATTTGCCTCTGCCCTTTGCCCTTAGTAATTTGCCCTTTACCCGTTGCCGCTTCTCCTTTATCCTTTTAATCGTTATTGTTTGTCCTTTACCCTTTTGTTTTACCCTTTGTTTCTCATCGCTCACCTCCCATTTCTTATTTCTCCGGTTACCCTGCATACCGGTACGCGTTATACTTGTGAATAGGTGCTGCTGTTTGGGGTTGGTCGGCTCACTTGACCAAGGAAGTTTTATTTTATTTTATTTTAACTATTGTTTTAATATTCACGGTTCAGCTTTGGAAATGGAATTTGTTGGGTATCTACAAATTATCAAATAGGAATGCAAAGTAATAAAATTGAAAAGAATAACAAGCCCTTCGAGTTTCTTGCCAGTTCTTCTCAGCAGGGGTCGTCACGTAACTGGAGGAGGCTCGCCTCCTCCAGTTACAGTGGAGGGTAATTGGCCTACTCGCCACTCTAGTCAGGCTGGTTGGCACAGGTTTCGTATCAAGTTTTCCTTATGTTGCGGCTTGATCAGCCGTCATTTCCTTTTCTCGGCTCGTACGAGACCCTCGGGATGGAATGGGATGGACTAAATAGTAAATGTAATATGTACATTGACATGCTAAAAGACCTCCGATGAGCCAACCTGACTGAATAGTGTGATTTGATTTTGATGAAATACACCACTGCACAGGCTAGTAGGACATTATAAGTAAATAGACCTCATTATTTTGTTTTTTACGCGTCTAACCCACAAATTTAAAACACTATTATTACCATAGATACTCAATAAAGTGAGGCAAAAAAACTTCTAGAAAATTCCAAATTCCCGCCGAAATAACGAGACGTGAATGATGACAATATTTTTTTTTCGTCTCGCCACAGGAAGGTCAAGCTGTTTTAAAATTCACACATTCAGTGTTCCCTGTTTCCGTGTACATTTTTGGGGATGGCGGGAGGATTGCTATGTGAATCCAATGACCAGGAGGACTCCGGGCACTGTTAAATCATTTCTACCCTTAAAAGAACCACTGTAGAAGTCAAATTCGAATAATTCCTTAAAATACTGGGTGTTGAAGTCAAATCAAATCATTTATTTTATTTTGTATATGACACTAGCGTAAACGGCGCGCGTCGCTACGCCACAAACTAAAACAAATTTAAAGGAAAGCCTTCTCTTGCGTCTAGGTTTTCAGACTTGTCATTTCCTTTTGTCGGCACTTACGACACCCTCGTGAACTTCATATCTGTAGAAGAACCGACAACCTGGGGTAGACGAGTTCTTGAGTGGAGACAGCGAATCGGTAAGCGTAGTGTGGGACGGCCCTCTGCTAGATCGAGCGACCATTTGCGAAAGGTTGCGGGCAGCAGCTGGATGCGTCAAGCTGAAGACAAGAAACTTTAGAGGAGGCCTATGTCCAGCAGTGGACTAATGTGGGCTGATGATGACGACACCCTCAGGAAAGAACGGAGTGGTGATACTATGCAATCTGAAAAATGGCGGCGTTGCGTTGGATTGGCGCGCACCCCTTTTCGAACATGAAAGCTGCAGCGCGCTGTCTATTTTTACTTATACACAGACAGTGGAAAGACATTAAAAAAAAATACGGAACCAGAGTCTGCAACTCCATAGTTCGCCATTTTCGCCGAAATCCGGTAACGTTATGAATAAAACACTCGTATAAATTAGGTCAACTCGGCTGCCCAAAAAACAACTTACTGAATAATATCCGGTGTATTTTGTCAATCTTGTTTGTCCAGTTAGAGCTTAGGAGCTTGCCGGAGGGTGTCCTATCTATCTATATCTACTAGTACCACGATGGCTGCCACACGAGTTATAGCAGATTTACATTGAGTCAGTAACTAACGTCAGTGCTGACCAGGCACTGCCATCGTGCAAATTGGTTTTAAGAAATACCCTCGACTACTGACGAAATACTGACTGCGTGTAAATCGTTTATGTCAGTTTTCGGCAGCACTGGTGCAAGCTACTGACCCTGAGTAAATCTGCCTCTAAGCTTGTAAACAGGCGCCGCTGTTTGGGGTTGGTCGGCTCACTTCCTTCTTTGTATTTTTTGTTAAACGAAATATGGTTCACCAGTGTCGTGTGGGCAGTACAGGCCCCCGAATCGAACCCAGGACCCCGCGATCCAAAGACGGCATCCAACCCCTGGACCAACAGGCAGTCTAGACTTATTATTTCAGTTTTATTTATTCTTTTTTTATATATTATTCATAATTCAGTTGAGCGCCGCTCGGAGCCAAACGGAACTGGTTAGTTATATGAACACGGTCATTTTAAAATGGCGTTTAAAAAACAAAACCAGACAAGATTCCGATTGCGAGTCCGAGTCCGAGTCACCCAGACTCTGAGCAAGTATCTCTAGCTTACACTAAGACACTTGCCCGACCCCGGAATCGAACCGGGATCTGATAGATTTGGAACGCGATTGTCTTGCTATGGAAATGTGAATGTGGTTGGCTGTAAGAGGCGTACTCAACGCGACTTCTGCTGAAAAGAACTGGCAAGACACTCAAGAGGGCTTGTATTTTTTTATTACATTGCGGTTTTTGATAGTGACAAAACGAAGAGTATAGGAAAATATATATTTATTTCTCCAACCAATTCCGTATAACGAACTGTTTGTTTTATCCAAAAGGTCGAGTATAGTAGTATGGAATGAAAAGTCCTTGATTTCTCAGGTTTTTCTTTCAGTCGGAAATCCTCACAGAAGCATACCACGCTGGCCCAACGGGTTGGCACATGGTTTCGTATCAAGGTTTCCTTCTCATGCACCTAGGTTTCGACCTTATTATTTGCTTTTGCCGGCTCTAACGACACCCTCAGAATGAGATGGTGTGGTGACACTATGTATTCTAAATCCGTCACCAGCCAACGCGAACATCGTACCACCAACAATAAAAAATAAATAAATAAATATCCTTGGACATTTCACACAACGCCATCTCGTCCCAAGCTAAGCAACTTAATGCTTGTGTTATGGTAACGAGATGGATGATAAACTACTTATATACATTTTTTTTGTAAATACATACATATTATAGATAGAAATGACACCCAGACTCCGAGCCAGTGCCTCTGGTTTAGACAAAGACACTTGCCCGACCCCGGAATCGAACCCGGGACCCGTTGATCCAAAGGCAGCACATCTAACCTCTAGACCAACGAGGCAGTCAAACCAACATAATGTTGTTTTAAAAAAATCTGCTCGATTTTTTAATTTGCTTTTGTGCATACTTTATGCTGAGAATAACAAATAGAAAAGAAGTGACTGGCCTGTCACACGTCTCTACCGCTGCTCAGAGTAGCATGACAACTCACAAGACCTCCTCAACTTTTAATAAATAACTCTACACTGCCCACTGCTGAGTTGTGCTTCCTCCATTACATGGAGGGAAATTAGCCTAATGTGCCCGCTGGCAAGACGGGTTGGCACAGGGTTTGTATCAAACTTTCCTTCTCTTGAGGCTAAATTTTCTGCCTTGCCTTTCTCCTTTTGTCGGCTCTTACGACACCCACAGTATGGAATGGGGTGGTGACTATGTATTTTTAATCCACACGGAAAAGAGGACAATCGATGATTTTCCTACAACGTATGGGCTCATCTCAAACTCAAAAGGAACTTTATTTACGTAGGTTTCATCACAAAACACTTATAAATTGTCATATTTAAATTTACCATTATCATTTTACGGCCCTTCCCCACGCTAGGTGGTAGTCTCTACACACCTATCGGTCGTCATATCTACATTCATACACATTTCCTCATTCTTACAATCCATCTATCTCCCACAACCTTGGCGTCCAACCAACTAGCAATATTTCTTATTAGTTATCCTAAAACCTTTCACAAACAGCTTTGTATATGAAAATGGAAAGAAAATAATGTACTACCTAAAAGGCTGAGCTTCCGTGGCGATCGATTTGGAATACAGTGTCACAACCCCATTCCATCCTGAGGGTGTCGTAAATGCGGTAATGATATGAAACAAAAGGACAACATAATCTAGCCGCAAGAGAAGGATAACTTGAACCGAAACGCTGCGCCAACCCGTCTGGCCAGCTTGGCACAGTAGGTTAATTACCCTCCATGTAATTGGAGGAGGCCCGACTCAGCAGTGGGTCATGTATGAAATGATGATAATCTTATGGCGCAGTGGTTGAGCGATCGACTGCTGCGCAGCATGTCACGGGGTCGATTCCCGCACTGAAGAAATAATTGTACGACCTACAAGTATTTGTTCCGGGTCTGGGTGTTTTCTATCTTTAATATCGATGAATTTACAAAAAAAAATTTATATAAGTAATTAGTTTATCATCCATCTCGTTACCATAACACAAACATTAAGTTGCTTAGCTTGGGACGAGATGGCGTTGTTTGAAAAGGTCCAAGGATTTATTTATTTATATGGTTTTTGTCACAGCCTTTCTGTCGACCCCCGTGCAAATCAAAGCCGTGATATACGAACTTAAAACGCCCGTACTGAAAAACATGTTTTGAATGACGCATGTCTTTCACCGTTTGAGATCGATTTGAATTGTATAACGCCTTTATTAAGGCCTTATGAAACTTTCATAGCGTTTAACTATCGCTCCCACATAAACATGGCGACTGACATTTAAGAAAACTAAAACTAAAAAAAATCTAATTGACACTCGGGGACTGCCGCGGTAAAGCTATTGCATAGCATTTTTTTATCAATATCATTATAATGGTTTGAAACTCCTCGTCAGGGTGTGAAGACGGAGTGGGGGGTGTTTGGTATTATTTTCATTACGGAATTTCTTGATTCGCTCAAACATTTAGAGGTTCATCATTGCATCCGTGCGAAGCCGGGGTGGGTCGCTAGTAGCTTATAAAATAACGTTTTGTATTCGGCCATAATTAATTTAAATTATCGTTCGAATTATAAATGAGAAGACACGCAGGCAAACCAGGGTCACCGATATAGCCCACAGGATTGCCAACGACCCGACGACCGATGGGCCAGAAAAGTCCTCGAGTGGCGACCGCGTTCCGGAAAGCCCAGTGCGGTAGGCCCACACGGTGAATCGACGACCTGGTTAAGGTCGCCGGAAATCGATGGCTGCGGGCGACTCGACCGGATTTCGTGGAAATCCGTAGGGGATGCCTATGTCCAGCAGTGGACGTCTTTTGGCTGAAATGAAGATGAATGTTAAATCATCACAGTGGAATGTTATATAGTGAGTGACTCACGTCGTTTCTTGCACAGCGACACGTCACTCCTTGAACAAATCATAATGTAGAATCCTCCCTCCATCATAATTGATTTCTATTGAGCGTAGTTAACCGCTGGTGACGGATTTAGAATACAAAATGTCACCAACCCATACCATCTTTAGGGTGTCGTAAGAGGCGACTAAAAGAATGCAAGAGGTAAATCACCTAGCCAAAAGAGAAGGAAAACTTGATACAAACCCTGTGCCAACTCGTGCCAAAGACACTTGCCCGACCCCGGAATCGAACCGCTTTAACCAAAGACGGCTGCGTATTCTAAACCCACATTGATTTTGGAAATTTGTATTGTTTGTGTGTTTTTAAATTTAAAATAATAAATTAAATTAACAAAATAACAAGTCGGTAATTACCTTAAATAGCTATTGTAATATGGATCTGGAGAAGACTTAAACATAAGACACTAGGATTTACTGATGTCTATATATCATTCTCCTACAATCTATATCTCTGTGTAGTGACGGATTTAGAACACATAGTGTCACCACCGCATTCCTTCCCGAAGGTGTCGTAAGATTCGACAATAGGAAATGATTTGGCCGAAAACCTAGCCGCAAGAGAAGGAAAACTAGATACGAAAATCTATTTTCTTTTTCGTTGGAGATCCTTAAGGATTTGGGCGGGTTATGTGGAACTACGGGGTCTCCTTATAGTGTCTCCACCCCATTCCACCCTGAGGCTGTTGTAAGGGCAGACAGTAGGAAATGACTAGGCCGAAAACCTAGTCGCAAGAGAAGGTAAATTTGATACGAAACCCTGTGCCAACCCGTCAGGCTAACGTGGCACAGTAGGCTAATTTCCCTCCATTCGTTTGGAGGAGGCCCGACTCAGTAGTGGGTCACGTATTTCCAGATACTACAGGGTAGTAGATACATAAATTCGCTTATTCCGACGAACAAAGTCTGAAGTGTTTTCGAAACAAAGAATAGTTATTCAACTTTATTTGTGAAATCAATTAATAGCTGACAATAGTAGTGTCCGTTTCCGTGTGGTAGCGGAGGAAGAATACTACCACCCCATATCTTCCCGTGGGTGTCGTAGAAGGCGACTAAGGGACAACAGACGTTGGGCAGCAGCGACGTTCTGTACAAAAACATACCATCCGTACTGCGATCGCCAACCCGCCTGCCAAGCGTGGCGATTATGGCAAACCCCCCCAATGAAAATGATCACAATCAAGAAAACGGCCCCCAGTCCCCGGCAGCCCCGCAATTCCTTCGGCCACGGTAGCAGCCAAGGTAACGGTGGGGCAGGGGGTGCTAAAAATCTCCGGCAGAGATCCGGCTACCATACAAAACGACGGCTGCACCTGGCAACATACAACACACGGACACTGCGGACTGACGAGAAGATTGTAGAACTCGAGGAAGAGTTGAGCAAGTTGCGATGGGATATAGTGGGGTTGTCTGAAGTCCGAAGAGAGGGAGAGGACACGATAACCCTCAAATCCGGCAACTTACTATACTTCCGGGAGGGCGACCAACAGTCCCAAGGTGGTGTTGGGTTTATCGTCCGCAAGTCCCTTGTGAACAACGTTGTTAAAATCGAGAGTGTGTCGACCAGGGTGGCGTACCTTATACTCAGAATAACCAAGCGTTATTCGCTGAAGGTCATACAGGTATACGCACCGACCTCGGCACACCCCGACGAAGCGGTGGAGACAATGTATGAGGACATTTCCTCGGCCATACATGGCTCTACAACGCACTACACCGTTGTCATGGGGGATTTTAACGCGAAACTGGGCAAGCGGAGCGGAGATGAGCTGCAAGTGGGGCAATTTGGCTTTGGACACCGGAACCAACGGGGCCAGACTTTGGCTGGTTTTCTGGAGAAGGAGGGACTCTATATGATGAATTCCTTTTACAAAAAACCAGAACAGAGGAAATGGACGTGGTTGAGTCCGGATGGCACCACAAAAAACGAAATAGACTTCATCATGTCGACGGAAAAGCACATATTCAATGATGTCTCCGTGATCAATATGGTCAAAACCGGAAGCGATCACCGCTTAGTACGAGGCACATTGAATATCGACGTTAAGCTTGAAAGGTTGCGCCTGGTGAGGTCTACGCTGCGTCCCGTGCCAGTTCAAATTCAAAACCCGGAGAGCTTCCAGCTCGAACTGCAAAACCGCTTTATAAGCCTAGGCGTTGACATGGACGATTATAATGACGGGTTCGTGGAGACTGTCCGCAAAGTTGGGTCGAAGTTCTGTGAGACCCAACGCCTGAAAACGGCCAAAAAGCTCTCGGAACTCACCCTAAATCTCATGGACGAGCGACGGAAAATGGTTCTGCAGTCTACAGATGATGCGACGCAGCTTCGGATGCTCAATAGACAGATATCAAAGTCCCTGAAGCGTGATATACGCCGATTCAACACGAATCGTGTTGAAGAGGCTATTGAACGCAACAGGGGCTCCAAGGTTTTTGCCAGGGATCTGTCTATTGGGCAAAGCCAGCTCGTCAGGCTGAAGACTGATGACGGCAGGATCGTCACGTCGAAGTCCGAGATTTTGGGTGAGGTCGAGAGTTTCTATGGACAACTGTACACGTCTACACAGGAACCCGTCATAAATCTAGCAGACGACCCACGAGCTAGATTAACCCGGCACTACACAGAAGACCTCCCGGACGTCAGCCTGTGTGAGATCGGTATGGCTCTCGAGCAACTTAAAAACAACAAGGCGGCGGGTGATGACGGAATTACCGCAGAACTTCTGAAGGCGGGTGGAGAACCGATCCTTAGGGCCCTTCAGAAGTTATTCAATTCCGTCATACTCGAAGGACGAACGCCAAAGGCATGGAACAGAAGTGTGGTGGTGCTGTTCTTCAAGAAGGGAGATAACACCTTATTGAAGAACTACAGACCCATCTCACTTCTGAGCCATGTCTACAAGTTGTTCTCGAGGGTCATCACGAATCGACTCGCGTGCAGGCTTGACGATTCCCAGCCTCCCGAACAAGCCGGTTTCCGAAAAGGCTTCAGTACCGTAGACCATATTTTAACGCTACGGCAGGTTATACAGAAGACCGAGGAGTATAACCTGCCCCTTTGTCTGGCGTTCGTGGACTACGAGAAAGCCTTCGATTCGATCGATACGTGGGCAGTATTGCAGGCTCTCCAGAGGTGCCAAGTCGACTATCGGTACATCGAAGTGTTGAAGTGCTTGTATGAAAACGCCACCATGTCAGTCCGACTCCAGGACCAGACCTCGAAACCGATCCAGTTGCAGCGAGGTGTTAGACAGGGAGACGTTATCTCTCCGAAACTGTTCTCCGCTGCACTGGAAGATGTTTTCAAGGTTCTGGACTGGAAAGGGCTGGGCATTAACGTGAACGGCGAGTACATCACTCACCTTCGATTCGCTGACGACATAGTCGTAATGGCTGAGACCATGGAGGGCCTCACTACGATGCTCGATGGCCTCTGTGGAGCCTCCGAACGAGTCGGCCTTAAGATGAACATGGAGAAGACGAAGATCATGTCTAATATCCATGTTCAAGCCACTCCTGTTAACATCGCAGGTTCTACCCTCGAAGTTGTTGACCATTACATTTACCTGGGACACACTGTCCAGTTAGGTAAGTCCAACTTCGAGAAAGAGGTCAATCGTCGGATCCAACTCGGCTGGGCAGCGTTCGGGAAGCTGCGAAAGGTCTTCTCGTCCACAATACCGCAGTGTCTGAAGACAAAAGTCTTCAACCAATGTGTGTTGCCAGTGATGACATATGGAACTGAGACGTGGTCGCTCACTATGGGCTCCATCAGAAGGCTCAAAGTCACCCAAAGGGCAATGGAGAGGGCTATGCTCGGAGTTTCCCTGCGAGATCGAATCAGAAATGAGGAGATACGCAGGAAAACCAGGGTCACCGACGTAGCCCACCGGATTGTCAAACTTAAGTGGCAGTGGGCAGGGCACATAGCTCGCAGGACCGACGTCCGATGGGGCAGAAAAGTCCTCGAGGTGCGACCGCGTTCCGGAAGGCGCAGTGCTGGTAGGCCTCCCACACGGTGGACCGACGACCTGGTTAAGATCGCCGGAAAGCAGTGGATGCGGGCGGCCCAGGACCGGCCTTTTTGGAAATCCTTGGGGGAGGCCTATGTCCAGCAGTGGACGTCTTTTGGCTGAAATGATGATGATGAATAGTAGTGTCACCAACCCATACCGTCGCGAGGGTATCGTAAGAGGCAACTAAAAGAACGCAAGAGGCGGATCACCTCGCCGCAAGAGAAGGAAAACTTGATACAAACCCTGTGCCAACCCGTCTTGCCAGCGTGGCACAGTAGGCTTATTTCCCTCAATGAATTTGGAGGAGGCCCGACCCAGTAGTGGGTCATTCATGGGCTGAAACGAGTAATAATTTGTTATATTATCTATGTTATGTATTTCCCCTGTATTATTATTAGGATTCAAATGCATTTACTTGAAAATAAATATTTTAAATTAACGAGTCCCGGGTTCGATTCCGGGGTCGGGCAAGTGCCTTTGTGTAAAATAGCAATGAATGTGAGTGTCATTTGTGCATGTGATTTACTTTCTGCACCCGCCATCTAAAATTATAAAATTATCGTATCGCCGTAAAGGTTTATTACGTAAAGCCAAAGCATATATGAATGATTGCCTGTATGTCCTTTAGATAATTTTAAAATGCATTTGATAATGTGATGTCATCGGTCGAACTTGCTCTCACTATGCTGTTTAGTGATTTTTGTAAACAAGACCAATGATTTCAGAAAAAAACAACTACAGCGTTTCTTGGTGGCTCTGGTAGTTTCAGCATGAATGTGGGTGGACGCAAGGTTTGATCCAAGAAATGCCTCACAGTACATGTCCCACAGTAAAATGTAAAACTAGTTTTGCAACTAGACACTAAAAGGCATTGAGTTCTAGACTGTATAACAAGATAAATAAAATTAAACATATATATGTATATCGTTTAAATCGAAATGATGTAAAACTGGAATTACAGAACTGGCTACTGTCTCTGTCTTACGAACAACCTGAAAAGACATTATTGATAGTGAAGTAGTAACAAAATGATGACCTTTTAAATAACTTTATATTGGTTTATTTTTATTTTTTCTAATGCTTGTTTTTTGCTTATAATATTTTTCTTTTTTAATTTTATTTTAATTTATATGCGTTCCCCCTTTTATTTGTTTTCATTTATTGTAATTTTCATTATTTTTTATTGTTATTCTAATTTTACTAATTGTATATTGAATTTTAGCAATCTTGAACCACTGTCATTGTATTATAATAATGTTAAGGGTATTTATATGCAAATAAGATAAATACCCCCAAAATTGAAATTAATCAGTTAATTACTCAATTTTAGCACAAGGGTTAACTTGTATAGTGTTTAAGAGGAATCTCTGAATCCTAAAGCACGAGCTTAGCTCAGTTTAGGAATCAACATAAATAAGTAGGTATTTCATATCAAGTCAATAAGAAAATTATGTACTCAAGGTTTTTTTGAAAATAAAGATTATTATTATTATTCAACAACATCAATGGTGTTAATAGATGAAAAATAAAGGTGTGACGACAGATAGGTGTGTATGGAGACTACCAGCAAGCGTGGGACAGGGGCCGTAAGATGATATTGGTAATTTTAAATATGACGATTTATAAGAGTTTTGTGATAAAACCTACGTAAATAAAGTTGCTTTTGAGTTTGATGATCTTTAGCAAAGTGTTGTGTACGAGCCCAAGAAGGCTTCTGAACCAAACACAATTAATAATTTGTGTAATGTTTTTCCTTTAAATTTATTTTAGTTAGTGGCGTAGCAACGCGCGCATTGTTCAACTAGTAGTTTTTATAGAGAAATACTGGAATGCATATATTTTATTAAAAAAGATGCAAAAAAATACATTCAATCAATAAAAAAAAAATACACACACTACCATGAATTTGTGACACATACATAAACTTAATACATAAATAATAAAATTGTTAGAGTGTGGTCAAATTGAGAATACATTTCAACGAACTTTAGTTTTTTTAAATTACCTAAGGTCGATTTCCGTCTGGGTGACCACTAGTTAAATAAATATTTATTAGATGGCTCATTCAAATGAAAATGGAAGAAGTATGCTATTTTAACTTTATGTAGTGGAAGAGTTATATCCTCCATAATTAACTAACCTATCAGCCTGTAAAAGACCCATTGAGGAATTGGGCCCCCTCCAATTACAGGAAGGAAGTTAGCCCACTGTGCCTCACCGGCCATGTTTTCTTTCTCCTGTAATGTCAAAAAACTTCGGGTTCGAACCCCGTGCGGGCGGAGCCACATACAGAAGCTAGTCCGTAAAGCGATGTCGCAGAATACACAAGTTGTTTCGATCTAACGGTATATCGACCTATTCTGTAGAATAATCTAGAATCAACAATATTTCAATGACAAGATTGCGTCAGTACTGGTTCATTCATCATCACAGATCGTCCGTCCCTTACCAACGCGCCGCAAACCTCGCTCCGTCTCGCTCCAACGATGCTGTAGAAAATAGAGCATCACTAGAAACTCAAACTGTTCGCATGAATAAATAAAATGTTGTTTTTGAAAACCATGTAAATGCGTTTCGGGAAAATGTCACGAACGAAACGGGGAAACAAATGAGGAAAGCTGGCAACATTGCGACCCACTTTCGGAGGTTGGGGACCTAAATACATTATGATGGCAACACTTGCGCATCAACAATTCCGGCAAACGGAAAGCAAGGTGTTTTTTCCTTATTTCTTTGGGGTCAGATCCAATAACCCTTTTGGCGGGTACAAAATTAATTATCTGGCAGGTTAAGTCCTGCGTAATACCGACCCCGGGAGGAAGGCGCGCTGCGTTTCGCGCGTGGCCCCAGCAGTGTATCGGGGGGAGGCAACTATAGCTACCCCCCGCGTAATCAAAGGGGTCCGCCTTGGTGCTTCGGGGTCCACTAAAGCGCCGAGGTCCCCAAGGTCCCGGAGCATAGTCTCCTACCTGGGATTGAATCCCGTGGTCCTGATTCCTTCATCCGAGGATCGCCGTCGGTTTAAGTTGGTAGGTCGGAGCGCAATTTACCATCTCTGCATGCCCCGGAGTCCCACATAACCCGGCCAGTTGTAAAACAAAGTCGAACGGTTCTGACCGTTCCCCCAGCGCACGCTGTCCCCGTGGAGATGGATACAGTCATGGTTTTACTGTGTTCCGTCGTGTGTATGTCAGAGCCGGTGCCCAACATGGTATTTCTTGAGCTGCCTGCTCCATCTTAGACCCTGGCGTTGCTTTCTATTATAACCGCTAATTTATGTAGGAATTATAGAAAACGCGTTCTTCATTTTGTAAAATATTTAATTGACAACCACAAAAATATGACAGCTGTAAAATCGTCATCGAACCAAAACGGCCAGTATACTACACTTTCCATCACGCAAGCCGAGGGTCAAAGGCACATTACCGATAGTCCCATTGCCTCTCTGAGGCAATCCTTCCGTCCGAATCAGGTTAGACCTCCATTTAATTAGGAAAAGGCGAGGACGAATACATGTGGATTTATAATACGCAGTTTCACCACCCCATTCTATCCAGAGGGTGTGGTAAGAGCCATCAAAAGGAGATGACAAGGCTAATCTAGCCGCAAGAGAGCGTGCTTGGCCGGCGTGGCACAATAGGCTAATTATCCTCCATGTAACTGGAGTGGGCGGAGTGGTAATAGTCGCCGTTACAGCCCATAAATGACCCACTACTGGGTCGGGCCTCCTGAAAATTCAAAATAAGCATACTGTGCCTCGCTGGCCAGACGGGTTGGCACAGGGTGTCGTATCAAGTTTTCCTTCTCTTGGGGCTAGGTGCCTCATGCGTTCTTTTAGTCGCCTCTTACGACACCCTCAAGACGGTATGGGTTTGGTTACATTTTGTATTCTAAACCCGACACCACACGGCCGTTTACCAACATGAAATTCACGAACACAACTGACACCCAGGCTCGGAGCAAGTGGCGTACACAACGACATTTGCCCGACTGAATGGAACCGGGGCCCGTCATCCAAATGCAACACATCTAACCCCTAAACCAAGGCGGTCATGTTACATCTGACATGTGTCATTTCTGTCTTTTCTTTACGTTGGCAATTCTGTCGGTACTAAGGTTACCCTTGTGCGGCATTTTACCCAATTTAATGGACACTATACATATAATCATCAGAAGGCTCAAAGTCACCCAAAGGGCAATGGAGAGAGCTATGCTCGGAGTTTCCCTGCGAGATCGTATCAGAAATGAGGAGATACGCAGGAAAACCAGGGTCACCGACATAGCCCACCGGATTGCCAAACTTAAGTGGCAGTGGGCAGGGCACATAGCTCGCAGGACCGACGCCCGATGGGGCAGAAAAGTCCTCGAGTGGCGACCGCGTTCCGGAAGGCGCAGTGCTGGTAGGCCTCCCACACGGTGGACCGACGACCTGGTTAAGATCGCCGGAAAGCAGTGGATGCGGGCGGCCAAGGACCGGCCTTTGTGGAAATCCTTGGGGGAGGCCTATGTCCAGCAGTGGACGTCCTTTGGCTGAAATGATGATGATGATGATGATGATACATATAATGTCTATTTAAATTACCTACTACTACTACTACTCCGTCCGTGTGCTGACGGATTTAGAATACACAATGTCACCAACCCTCACTATCCTGAGGGTGTCGTAAGAGGCGACTAAAGGAGCGTAAGAGGCAGATCATCTAGCCGCAAGAGATGGAAATCTTGAAACAAACCCTGTGCCAACCCGCCCTCAGGATGGGTTAGGGTGGCAACACTATATATTCTAAATCCGTTACAACACGGAAAAGTGACAATCGTGATTTATGCATAATAAATAATTTAGAATACGGTCCTTGGTCATCTTTGAGGAGAGAACCTCGGGCAAATTCATACATCAAATCCATAATCTCAATTGGCGACTGGCCGGTATGAGGCATTATTATATTCAAAATGAAAAATAATATAATTATGACTTTTCTGTTCGCTGTCTGTCACTTATTGCTTTTTCATGACGTGTGAGCTTTAGTTTTAGTAACTACCTATTTTATTTTTATACAATTAATCTACCAAATTTTGTCATCATTGTTTGATTTCACCATTCACATATACAGTCCACTGCTCGCGAACAATAATATGTAAAGAAAAAATGGGAGTTATTGAAGCTACATGGTGGCAACAAATTTCCCAGTCCTGCCAACTTAACGGCTAGAGGTAAAGTAACTGTGAATGCAAGTAACGGTTGATTTCGTATTAATTTTTACAAATGACATTATGGCCATGTAGCTATTTCCCTACGCAAGGTCGAATTTATTATCTGTGGCCGTTTCATTAAAACCTTTTTCATGGTGAAATAGCGTTTTGTTTTTTTTTAATAAATAATTCACACAGTTTGCGGTAAGCGTACTAATATTGATTATTACTTTTTATGCAGGAATTTGTAAATAGTCGTATTTATTAAAAAATATTTAGCATACATATTGTCACCACCCTATTCCGTCCTGAGGGTGTCATAAGAGTCGACAGAAGAAAATAACAACGCCGTAAGAGAAGGAAGCCTTGATAGGAAACCCTGTGCCAACCCGTTTGGCCAGCGTGGCACAGTAGGCTAATTACACTCCATGCATTTGGAGGTGGCCCCACCCAGCAGTCTATAAAGTCCTAGTTCTAGTACGTTTCCTAGCCATAATTAGCCCATTCCAGTCCACTGCTGGGCACAGGCCTCCCCTAAAGAGCGCCACATCGCCCTGTCTTAAGTTTGATGCATCCATTTTCCCGCAATCTTTCGCAGATCGTCGCTCCATCTAGCAGAGGGCCGTCCCACACTACGCTTGCCGATTCGCGGTCTCCACTCAAGAACTCGTCTACCCCAGGGGTTATTCTTTCTTCTACAGATATGACCAGCCCACTGCCACTTCAGTCTGCCAATTCTCTGAGCTATGTCAGTGACTTTGGTCTTCTGCCTGATAGTCTCGTTGTGGTTAGCCTTTCTGATCGGCCAGCTTTTATTTTTGAATTGAATTGTTATATATATTACATTTAACTAGTCTATGCTTCGTCACTTTTTAGGCGCAGATTATAAATTGTAATATTGGCTCCCCTTCTGTGTCACGTGACCGAAAACCGATTTGAATTTCATCGGGGATTATTTTTAAATGTGAATGAAATGGTTCAGTAAGTATGTAATAATGTACCCTTTTTAGGAATACACCATTCTTATTACAATCTAGTCAAATGGCTATTAGGAAGGCTTTCAGCTCAATCTTTAACTAAAAATAATAGTTTAAAAAAACTAAGAAAATACACTTTTAAGGAAAAATCAACTAAAAACTAGAAAATAAATTTTGATAAATTTGAATTAAAAAAATGTATTGTAAAAAGCGTGGGGTGCTTTTCAGGACATTATCAAAATAACCCTTCTAGTCATATCTGTTTATAAAATATTTAGAACTATTAATACCATGCCCCTCACGTTTTTTTTTACAATAAAATCATTTTTTCTGACACAATTTTTAATTCAAATTTATTAAAAAAAAAATTCTATTTTTGAGTTGGATTTTCTATAAAAGCGTATTTTTTTAGTTTTTTAAACTATTATTTATTTTTAATTTTTTGGTCGAATTTTCTATAAAAGATTTTTTTTGTATTTTTTAACTATTATTTATTTTCAATTTTTACTGATTATTTTAGCGATTATTTTAGCAAATATTTTAACAATTATTGAAGTGATTATTTTAGCAATAGCTTTATGATATTTACATCTCTATTAGCTATTGCATCGAAGAGCGGTGTTCCACCTTGATCACCGTTATTATTATTATCCTAGAAATCGGTCCAATTAAATATGCCAATTTTCGAGTTAATCCGATGTTTTGAAGTGGGTCATAATCATGTTCAAAGATTCCGTTACATACTAACATACGTCTGAAGCTAATAAAAGCGTATTAAAAAGGGATGCCTGTGCTGTTGGACACTTGGCCAGAAGTCTGGCAACTGGGCAACGCGGCAAATGGCAATTCCACGTGTGCAAAAACTGCTAATTCATCACCGTTTCTGCCCATAAAAATGTTTATTTGTTTTTTTTTAAATCGAAACCATTGCTAGTTATAATCTGTGTCGCGTGGGCTGTTCACAAAGACACCCAGACTCGGATCAAGTGCCTCTGGTTTACACGAAGATAATAGCTAACCTAGACCAACAAGGCAGTCATAACTGACCCACTGCTGAGTCGGGCCTCCTCCAAATACATGGAGGGTAATTAGCCTACGGTGCCACGCTGGCCAAACGGGTTGGCACATGGTTTCCTATCAAGATTTTCTTCTTCTTCGATTCAACTTAAATGCTTAGGCTTGGGTGAGGTAAGTAACGGAAGGGTCTAAAATGGAGCAGGCAATTCAAGAAAATGCCCTGTCAGGCACCGGCTCTCACATACACGCGACGAAACACAGTAAAACTGCTTGGCGCCGGTCTTAGATGTGAGAGTGGTACCTAGCCAGGCAGACCATTAGAACCTACTACCAAGCGTGCTGGGTTTTGTTGACTTTTACAACACGCGTTATTTACGGGGAGGATAATTTCCTTTTGTCGGCTCTCACGACACCTTCAGGATGGTGATGGGGTGGTGCAACTATTTATTCTAATTCCGTCACGTACACGGTAGTTTCCTAAGCTGCATAAAACCTTCTCGGCTCTATAATTTGTAGGGAAAAACATGTATCGATTCAAACGTTCTGAATTTCCAAATTTTCTATCGGTCGAAACACGATGATGGATACATTTTAAGAATCACTCTAATGTATGTATTGTCCTACAAATAAGAATCAAATTTTCTTAACACAGCTATAAATACAAATTTGCAATACACAAACATATTTTTCACACGCGAAAATGTACCTACGGTACGCATTCTGCGATACGTCAACAAAAGCGACTTATCACTTATAAATAGAACATTTCGAAACTAGAACTAAAATTGTATTGATTAAAGTTCAAAATCGAGATCTTACTTAATTGTGCGTTAAGGTCTTTTTGAAGTGCCCACAGCGCGTAACCACAAAATGGCGGCGGAGTGTATGAAAAATAAAATTGTCAAAAATTCAAATTGAACGAATGTAGATTTGGCGCGTAGTATAAATAAGGGCGACGGGCCGTTCGCAAGTCAGTGCTACGGAACCAGCAGGTCCCAGTGAACCGGTGTAGCCACTCGAAAAAAATCTTTTCTATAAAAAAGAAAAAATGTTGAGTGCACTCATTTTGATAGTCTGCCTTACCTTAACCGCGGCGTATAAGCTATTCTTTAGAAACGCCGTGGCTTATAAGAAATATAATAAATATGGCGAGAATAAGACAGTTCTATTGAAAGAGGCGCCGGGGCCGACTCCTTTGCCCGTAATAGGTAGTTTACACCTTTTGGGCAAGAATGAGTCTCCTTTCCAATCCTTCACGGACTTGTCCAAGTCCTACGGAGATATATTCAGTCTAACACTGGGAGCTACAAAGTGCCTTGTCGTAAACAACTTGGATTTGATCAGAGAAGTGCTGAACCAGAATGGGAAGTTCTTCGGTGGGCGCCCGAACTTCATGCGGTTCCACAAGCTCTTCGCCGGCGACCGGAATAATTGTGAGTTCTCTATTTTATGTTTTTTTTTTATCAGTGACTTGAATGAAGCAACGGCAGGTACTAAGATGGAGCAGGCAATTCAAGAAAATGCCCTGTCGGGCACCGGCTCTCGTATACACATACTTGGCTTAGGTGTGAGGGTGGTAGCTAACCAAGAGATCCTACCACCGCTTTTGTTGACTTTTACAACACGCGTTATTTCCCAACGTGCCATTTAAATTTTAACCCATTCCATTTCTTTTTATTGTGGGTCGATAACCTTTTGAGGGTGTCGTGAGTGGCGACTAAAAGCAGGCAACTAGCAGTACACACGAGCCTCAATGAAAAACTCTTTTTTTTTTCGTCGGTAATCCTCATGGTTACCCCGCTGTTCGGGGACGTTCGGGGAGATGATAAATGGCGCACCGATCTACCCACTAAAACCGACGGCGATCCTCGAAAGCCTGAAATTCGCCCCCAATGAGGTGTGCTCCACGACCTTGGCCGCCTCTGATACGAAACCTTTTTTGTAATATTTTGTTTCGCTAGGGAAATACATTATGTAGGACTCCGGAAGCTACTCGTCTACCCACTAAAACCCCAGCGATATACCCTCACACTACACGCTTGGGGTGCTGATACGAAACCCTGTTGCCATCATGTGGACAGTAAGCTCATCACCCTCCATGAACTTGGAATCCCGCATCAGCAGTGGGTCTTCTGTGGGCTCAGTTGATGAAAACGGCCGTGACATATCCTTTTGTCGACTCTTACAACACCCACAGCATGGAAAGGGGTGGTGACACTATGTATTCTAAATCCGTCACCACACGGAAATATGTATATTCTTCATAAACTGTTGTAACTGGGTTTATCGTGATTGTTGCATCTAGGGCCAGATCCGTGACACTAGATTTGGATCTGTGTCTTGTATCTGAGTCTTCAACGGGAGTTTTTTAACCCCATTGTTTATCCGGGATTAGGCATCATATCCGGCAGTTGCAAGTAACTAACTCGTGACACACTCAGGATGAAATGGGGTGGCGACACTATGTATTTCAAATATGTCACCCCACGGAATTCAAATCCGGTGAAGGTTATCTCGATAATAATTCGTGAAGCAAAATCTTTGTACTCTTTTTTAAGCAAAATTGCGCGGACTCGAACTCAATAGGAACTTTATTTACGTAGTTTTTATAACAAAACTCTTATAAATCATCATATTTATAAATACCTTTACCATCTTACGACCTCTCCCTACATTCACACCTTTCATACACAATTCCTCACTCCTACAATCCCTCCATCTCCCTTGATCGCTCACAATCCCTGCGTCCACTCACTTTGATGCTGAAACTAATACCGGTTCGGAAAGCTGCTCTACAGAGAAGAGCCGGCAAGAATCTCTGTAGTTGCTCTTTTTAGATCGCCATTTTTTGGTGGGATAAGACAGATTTGTGAGAGCAAACTCGCGCAATAGTCGCAAAGGGTCAAACATCAGCCTGATCCAGTCAATAATAGTAACCTTCTAATGCCCAAGCAAACCGACCACAAGCAACGGCACCTGTTCACAAGCATGACCCGTTCAAGGGCGGCCATAGCAATGATGATGATTAGACCTTTGATAACTGACATACGAGGGTGAATCAAAAAATTCTTGGAATCAATATTAAAAAATGCAAAGATTTAAATAATAATATTTTATTTTTCTACATAATCTCCCTCCAATGCAATGCATTTAGAATAACGCGTTTCTAACTTCCTTATTCCTTGTGAAAAAAATTATTTTCTTGACTCTCGAAAAAGTCCTCTACGGCAGCTATAACCGCGTCATTATCGTGAAATTTTGTTCCACGAATTTCCTCTTTTAATTTTGGAAATAAGTGAAAATCACTTGGGGCTAAGTCCGGAGAATATGGTGGGTGGTCAAGGAGATTGAAGCCAGCACAGCGGATTGCGTTGAGCGCAACTTCCGATCGATGGGCAGGAGCGTTATCTTGAAGGAACAACACGCCCAACGACAGTTTTCCACGACGTTTTTCTTTAATCGCTTCACGCACTTTCGGGATTAAATTTGCATAATAGGGTCCAGTTATCGTCTGGCCTTTTGGCATGTAATCAATAAAAAGGATTCCTTCACTATCCCAGAACACAGAGGCCATAACTTTGCCAGCGGAAGGAGCAACTCGAAATTTCTTAATGGATGGAGAGGATGGTCGTTTCCAAGACATGCTTTGTCTTTTAGTTTCAGGATCAAAATGGTGGACCCACGTTTCATCCATGGTGACAAGACGACGGCAAAAAATATCCGAATCACGCTGGAACATTTCGAGATTACGCTTGGAAATTTCCAAACGTCGCTTTTTGTTTTCGTCGGTTAACATTCGTGGCACCCATCTTGCAGACACTTTTTTGAACCCCAGTGAATCAATTAAAATGGATTGAACGCTACCAAAAGATATCTTTAGGATCTCAGCTATATGTTTTATAGTCATTCTTCTGTCTTCCAAAACCAGATTCTCAACCTTATTGACATTTTCTTCTGTAACGGAGGTTGAAGGCCGCCCAGAACGCGGGTCATCTTTACAGCTTGATCTACCTCTTTTAAATTCAGCCACCCAGTACGCAACCGTAGAATAGGGTACAGCATCACCCCCTAATGTCTGCTGAATGTCCAAAAAAATTTCCTTCGTAGACATTTTTTTCAAACTGAGATATTTTATCACCGCACGTAACTCACTTTTATCCATAATTTTGACTTTTTAGCAACTCGTTGCACAAAAAAATTTATTACATGCGAACGAACTGACAAAAACAAGTGACAGTCTGCATAAATATAGTGTGATAGACACTCTTTAATTTGAATATCGAACTTGATCCAAAAATGTTTCATATATATGCAATTCTAAGAACTTTTTGATTCACCCTGGTACATTTCGTATTGCTTAGGAAGTGGTTTTTTGTTATGAATTGTATTAGGCGCAATTTGACACTGTATTGACATTGTATAAGTCCGGTGACGGATTTAGAGTACACGGTGTCATCACCCCATTCAATCCTGAGGGTGTCGTAAGAGCCTACACAAGGATAGGAGAAGGCCGATAACCTAGCCGCAAGAGAAGGAAAACTTAAAACGAAAGCCTTTCTTTATGCACTAAGTTTAACCTGTATCGCGGGTGAAGTTTAAAAATATGTCATTCACGAACACAAATGACACCCAGACTCGGAGCAAGTGCCTCTGGCCCGACCCCGGAATCGAACTGAGCACCCGTTCGAGGCGGCACGTCTAACCCCGGGACCAGCAGGCAGTCAGACAGTAGGCTAATCATCGGGGCAGAATATAAGACTCCGCACGCTGAGAAATAACGCGTTGTAGAAGTCAACAAAACCCAGCACGCTTGGTGGTAGGATCTAGTGGTCCACCCGGCTAGCTACCACCCTCGCATCTAAGTCCAGTGCCAAGCAGTTTTACTGTGTCGTGTGTATGTGAGAGCCGGTGCCCGACAGGGCATTTCCTTAAATTGCCTGCTCCATCTCAGACCCTGGCGTTGCTTTCCATCACGCAAGCCTAGGGTCAAAGGCATTCAAGTCGTCTGATAAAAAAAGCAGTACTATCGATGTTTTTGTTATGGTATAGTTCTTTTGTTGCAACCCATTTAGATAGGTAATTAAATTGTAGGCTGGAGCTATCAAATTTCATCCAATTGCAAGTCAACGAGGAAATGAAGTGGCACAGTGTCACTGTTTTTGCACCTATTGGGGCATTCTAGTTATGATAGTCCATGTGGTGACGGATTTAGAATAGTGTCACTAACCCATTCAATCCGGTGGGTGTTGTAGGACCCCACAAAAAGAAATTTCAAGGACGAAAACCTAGCCGCAAGAGAAGGAAAACTTGATACGAAACCTTGTGCTAACCCGTCTCTCCATGTGACAGGAGATCCGACTCAGCAGTGGGTCATTTATGGGTTGAGTAGTTGGAGTTATGATAGCTTACACACAACTGGAACACTGCGATATACTTGACAGTGGATCTGCAAGTGTGTGTCAGCAACTTAATTACGAAAATTTTAGGGCCCCAAACTAGCTACCACTTAGCCCATAAATGATCCACTGTTGAGTCGAGTCTCCTACAGTTACATGTGGTTTCATATCAAGTTCTCCTTTTACGACTAGGTTTTCAGCCTTGTTATTTCCTTTTGTCGACTCTCACGACACCATCAGGGTGGAATGGCACGGTGACTATAAAAACTATATAAAAAATAATTCTAAAACAAAAATGTTTCCATTTTGACTTTTTAAGTATGCTATTCTAGTTCGGTATCTTGAAGAATTCAACTGTCTTTTGTCCACAGCCCTGGCGCTCTGCGATTGGTCGAACCTGCAACTGAGGCGCCGGAACCTCGCCAGACGACACTGCGGTCCAAAACAGCACACTGACAACTTCGCAAGAATAGGAGTAGTAGCCACATTCGAAGCAACAGAGCTCATACAAACCTTGAAGGGTATCACAAACAACCAGGCTTCCTCAGTCAACATCAAACCAATCCTGATGAAAACCGCCATGAACATGTTTTCAAACTATATGTGCAACGTGAGATTTGACGCTGACAACGATAAAGAGTTCCAGAAGATCGTGGACCACTTCGACGAGATCTTCTGGGAGATCAACCAAGGTTACGCCATAGACTTCTTGCCCTGGTTGAAGCCATTCTACAACAAGCATCTGGACAAACTCTCGAACTGGTCTCAGGAGATTCGATCCTTCATCCTATCCAGAATTGTCGAGCAACGAGAGTTGAATCTGGACATGGAAGCACCTGAGAAGGATTTCCTGGACGGTCTTTTGAGAGTACTACACGAAGACCCGGACGTTGATAGGAACACCATTATTTTTATGCTGGAAGACTTCTTGGGGGGTCATTCCTCTGTTGGCAACCTGGTTATGCTTTGTCTCACTGCTGTAGCCAGGGATCCTGAGGTCGGTAAGAAGATTAGGTCAGAAATCGATGCTTTGACGAAAGGGAAACGACCTGTTGAGCTTTTAGACAGACACGCCTTGCCGTACACTGAAGCAACAGTGTTAGAGTGTCTGCGATATGCTTCCTCGCCAATTGTGCCACACGTAGCTACTGAAAACGCAGCAATCGCTGGCTACGGGGTAGAGAAAGGCACAATCGTGTTTATTAACAACTACGAATTGAACACTTCAGAGCAATACTGGAAAGAACCGGAAAAGTTTGATCCGACCAGGTTCCTGGAGAAGACCAAGGTGCGGACACGTAGAAACTCTCTTTGCGATTCAGGGATGGAGTCTGACAGTGAGAGACCAGTTAAGAGGGAAGCTGAGAAAGAGAAGGAAGTATTCTCTGTGAAAAGAAACATACCCCATTTCTTGCCGTTCAGCATTGGTAAAAGAACCTGCATAGGACAGACCCTGGTGACAACGATGAGCTTTGTCATGTTTGCGAACATCATGCAGGAGTTCGAAGTGGCTGCTGAGAAATTGGAGGATTTGAGACAGAAGCCAGCCTGCGTGGCCTTACCCAAAGATACGTACAGTTTATATTTGATGCCTAGGAAACATTAAAGTTTAATGTAGTTAAAGTCTCTGGTTAGATGTGTTTTTGGTTCTTACTATTTTGTACCCCTCGGGTTCACGCGTCGCTGACCTCGTAAACATTTAAAGCATTAACGGAGAAGAAGCTTAGTTTGTTCCTTCTGGTGCTAATATCAAAGGTCAGTTGATGAATAATCATCTATCCTGCTCTGACTTGGTACATTTTAGGCATTATTCTTCTTTCATAAGTATGCTACTCAACAACTACAAATTATAGTTCCTCATGAAAATTTACGGTTTTATTGTAAAATAACAGTTTTGAATCTTACTTCTACTTGATTTTACATTTACAAATTTCGTTTTGCTTACTTATACTTATTACGATAGACTTAAAAACTTAAATTCTGTTAGTAGAGGGTTTTATGCAAAATTTTCGTTCAGTGGCTGGATTCTCTGCCAATCTCGGACAACCCTAGCATGTAATTGGGACACTACGTATTATAAATCTGCCGCCATAGAGACCTACAAAATTTCGTTTCTTATCATCAGAATTCAAGTAGCTACCACAAGTTCGGAGTGCTGGCCAAAAACACTGTACATTGTAGCAAATATTATATTTGAAATAACGGACGTGGGCTACAGAACGTAAAAACTAGGTTTTCAATTTTATTTTTGAGATATAGTAGATCACCTATTTTTTTTCATTTCATTAATTATAATAACTCTTACTAGTAAACGTTATCAACCTAACGTAAGTTACACATGCTGCACTGTTCTTTTTTAAACAATTTAGAATAGATCTGAAAGAGACCAAAGACTGTTTAACTTTACAAGGGTATGTATAGTTTTTATTAGTAAGGTATTTCATTCAATCATTAAACTAATTGATTAAGTCAACAATCGATTAGGTTAGCTTAGGCTGTACTTTGATCGATACTTATATCGAACGTTAAATTAATTGTTTAATATTTAGGTAGTTTCTGAATCCCTTCGTACTTTTAAGATTTAAATATCTGAATTTAGATTAGAAGAGAATTAGATTTAGGTATTAGGTAAATAAATACTAACGTTTTGTTTTCTATTTTAACAGTAAGAAATAACGGTTTTGCTCTTGCTTAATAACATAATAACATATTTGTAGTTAAGGTCCATCCATTAATTACGTTGAATGTCCAGGAGCGCCAACTGAATTTGACAAAGGACGGGCCAAAAGGTCGTGATGTCACATTTTTTATTTTAACGGAATTTTTAATGTACACCACACGAATTTAGGTTTACTTCATCGACAAGTAATCTTCCCGACATATTTATAGCAATTTTAATTTATTTGCTTTTAATTAATTAATACTTTAAATAAATATATAACTTAATTTTAAATAAAATTTGTTAAAGGACCTAAAATTTGTGTCACGTAATTTATCGATGGCCCCTTATCGCTCGCTCTTTTAACAAATTCTATTAAAAAAGGACACATACATATTGACATACGTAATTTATAATACGGTACGGTAGGTACTTATCAAATTCGAGAGGTATACTTTAAAACGCTTTTATAATTTTCCGACAATATGTTATATTAAGTATAATTGTTATTTTTTTCATTGGACAGTATAGTTTCGTAATATATATTAATATGTATAATATCATTCTTTAAAAAAGAGCGTGGTATTAATTTAATTAGTATTTTAAATATATCTCTTGTGATGGTACATAATTAGCTTAACATAATTTCGACTAATTTATTTTTGGGTTTTATTTAAATTTAAATAGTCGTCCGATACCAAAATCACTAATATAGTAATAAAAAAATCAATTCTCCTAATCTGGAATATGTAATGTCCTTTTCTAACAGTATTTATTAAAAAGAGATAGTCTTTTTTCGTTTCGCTTATAATAACATAATACTTAGGCATGTAGCGTAGACTAACATTTATTTTTTATTTTATTTTTATTTTTTTAACGTTGTTGGCGAAAGCGCATTACGCTTATGTACCAAAATTAAAAAGTAGGACTTTACTAACTTTAAGATAAGCTACCATCATATTTTGATAGTTAATATTTATAATTAGATCCTTTTTAATTAACGCATGGTCGGTGCATAGCAATAATATTTAGGTAATAATTTACTTATTAGGTTTTTATTCATAAGTTGGGCAAAGCAATTTTGTGATACAATCTATTCTTAGTAGATAACAATGGCTGTTATTGCAAAAATACCTAGATCGCCATGCCAAAATTAAAAAGCTCATTACGACCGCGACACTAACTTTTCTTTGAAAAGGGACTAACACCTCCTTACACAATATATAATTAATTCAGGAAATCTTTAAAAATCTCAGCCCATACATACCCACTGCTCCGTCAAGCCTCCTCTCATTACATGGAGGGTAATCAGCCTGGTACAGTAGGCTTGACACAGGGTGTCGTATCAAATTTTCTCTCTGTTGGAGCTAGGTTTTCAGCCTTGTCATTTCCTTTGGCTCTTACGACACCCTGAGAATAGATCACGATGGTGACACTATGTATTATAAATCCGTCACCGTCGCTGAGTAGAATTAATTTACCATACTAGGTGCAACAAAAATCCTACAGTCATAACGAAAGTATCTATAATACTACTGGTAAAGATATTGCGTGCTAAATTTCAGGTAAAAATTGGCAAATTGTTTCTCAACTTTTGCTCATCAACTGGTGACGTCATTGTGGTAATCAAAAATCAAATCTCATTCGATCAAGTTGGCTTATTATAGCATTTTTCACAGGTCAAACAATAAAACAAAATTGGGAAGCGAAGTAGCTTTACGAAACTCAAATTTTTGACCCTATTTAATATTAGCTAGCTGTACCCAACGCGCGTTGCTACGCCACTACCTAAAATAAATTTAAAGGAAAGACATTACACAAATATTCAATTTCGTGGGCTAATGCACAACACTTGGCTGAAGATCATCACATGACCAAATATGCAGTTCACGATCTAAAAAGGACTTACAGAGAAACATTCATTTTTATACAGATAGATAAAATCGATCGCTAGGTGGTTAGTTTTCACTGGTTCTTTTTTGTAGTAAGATTCTGGTTCAGAAACGTCGATTGCTCCCTTATATTTCAAGATAGGAGACAAGCTTGTTTTGCTTAGCTTATCTCTCAGCTAATTTCGGATGGCATAAGCGATTCTGTTTCACCTTGTATAAACATAAGGCAGTTATTTAAATTGTAAATTGTTATAACTTAGCTCTACTTAAGAGTCATTGTAATTAGAATTTGAGTTCAACTAACATAATCCATTAGGTTAAAGTCGCGTCAAAGTTTTAGGATTAAATCCGGGTTTTATTGTTAGTTAATTAATTATGCAGAAATTTATGTATTTCGCTTCTAGCTTAAGTCTAAGGCACTGAAAAGTCATGTCATCGTAGGCGTAACGTTTTGTAAATTTCACAAGCGCCTTTTAGGCTCGATCGCTTGGAATAGATACTGTTAACGATCGGTAATATTTGTATTTTCAGTTAATTTTGTCTTCACATTTCTATTGCCGGTTTGCGTTAAATTTAGTAAAAAAAGAGGGATTCGCCTTTTTTTAAGAGGTAATTTTGGTGCACTTCCTCGAGTCCTACACACCTACCACGGAAGTTACAATACCCACTAAACATTCAACGACGTACTGTCCCGCGCCAATACACAGAATTTCATATCAAGATTTCATTCTCTTTCAGCTAAACTTTCTGTCGATGTATGGTATAGTATAATCTGCAAGCAATTTTTAATCATGCGCTTTTTTCTAGTACTAAATTAAATTACTAACATTAGTTTAGATTGATACTACAAATTAATTAGTGCTTACTTTATTAGATTTAATTGGATCATGGTTGAGATATTTTTAATAACACACCCACCAGATATCGGTTATCCAAAATACCAGTCACCAATTAGAGCAATTAAAGTATTGATTTAAAGCACATGCTTCTTCTTTAGATAAACGGGCAATCTTTTTTTGCGCTTTATGGTTGCAATACCGTTGTAATTTGAGGTGTTCATGATTGTAATATACAAGACAAACTCCTCTGTATTTGATTTTTCAAATATTTACTGTACCGTTTGTTTGTATATTTGCGATAAATTCAAAAGGCACTGCACGGATTTGCGTGCGGTTCTCACTTATTAGTAGAGTGGTTCCTGAAAAAGGTTTTAGAAAAAGGTTTTAGGGCGGGTATTTCAAACCCGGTTTCGATACATGTTGCATCATGTATCGAAACCGGGTTTGAAATACCCGCCCAAGAAGTCATGCGCACAAGCCAATTGAAATTAAGAACAGATTTCGGCCGGTAATTTAAACTGTTCCTCAATTATTTTAAATACAACCGTCATCTAGTTTGGTCCTCCATAGATCCCTTAATATTATTGCAAATCATTTGGCACAAATTAGCCATATATTTATAGTTAAGCCATAATGATTCAGAAATACATCAGTTGTTTACTTAATTTGATTGATAAATTATCAGTAAACAGTGTCCATTTAAACTAGGCTATTAACTGAGTATTCAATTAACTTTGTTATTGTTTCGCTAAATTAGTTTTCATTTAACAGCGTTCATTTAAAATGATAGACAAAATTCAATTAAATTTTATATTTTGTTAGTACTTTTAGGTTAAAAAGTTGTAATCACAATGCAATGTTTAGTTTTTAATTTAATTTTTAGCCTAGGCTCTGATCTTGAAAGCTAGCTACACTAGTTAGCCTAGACGTAGGCTAGTTAGTTTAAGTCCATTTTCTCATCTGTCCTATCCATAATTATGTCATATCGCGGCAGAAATGTTTTTTTTTAATAACAAAGTTGTGAGGTAGCATTGTATTAAAAAAAATATCAAAATGTATTTTTCATTAGAGCCAAAGACACATCTTATTCAGGGAACAAATTAATTCGCTCAATACTATTTATTTTTCGAATTTCTAAGTTATTATTAGTATCCGATACATTTTATTAATTATTATTTAATTTTTCAAATATTTACTGTACGAATCAGAAGTATCGAGAGGCATTATGTGTTATTTTATCTGTAAAGCCTTAGGAATTATCATATTAATACAAAATAATGTGTTTATCGAAATGATAATATAATAATATAATATTGACAACAACAAAATACAAAAAAATGCATTTATAATTATTTAAGATTTTAAAGCATTTATGAGTTCCTATTGTAGTTTAGATTATCAAAAAAGTCTCATTAAAATGGCTGTTTTGTATCGGCAACGTTTAAAGATATAATGTAAAATTTTAAAATGTATTCTTAAACATTACCAGTAGTTTTAGAAAACTAGTATTCTTAGAGTAGAAATCATTGAGTTTCGTAACTATTTTATGTTTATTATTTTTGGTTTTTGTATAATATTTAGCATGATTGTTATTTTATATAATTATAACATTATATTCTATGTTTAATTTTCAGTTTGCCTAGTATATATAATAAATATTGAATTTCCAAATGACAAATTACAATCATTATTGGAACTCCAAAATTTATAACTGTGTAACATTTTTAAGAAGTTTTTAGTTACTTTATTATTACAACACAATGTAAAAACCAATAAAATAACTTATAATTATTCTATAAATTCTAAAATAATAGCTGTTGTCTGACTTTTAGCTCAAATCCAAAGATCTATTAATCCAAAAGTAATGTATGGCAATTATTTTATTAATCTTGGTAGCCACGCCTTAAAACGATATTTAAAAAAGTATCTCAGCCCAATTAATTCAGAATATTGTTTTTCAATAATTTTATTATAAAGTAGTACAATGTTAAAACAAGATTGCAATGGCTGTTTGCATTTTGAAATGAAGCGAATTATCAAACATTTTTGGTAGTATGAAATATTGGACAAGCAACGTCTTGCTCTAACAGCATATAAAAGACTTAAAAGACAACATTATTTTGTACATTCCAACTTGAATTTACAAGCAGCCTTTACAATCGATTTCTCATTTCGAACTAAACATACTTGTTAGTGCTACTTAGTAATATAATTATAACTTAATGAAATATATTGATAAATTAGCTTTGATCTATTTTTAATTATCTGTTATAAATTAATAGCATTTTTATATAAATTTGCAAAAAGGCAGGTACTTTATATAGCTTCACAATACGTTTCCCTAATTTTGGGAGCCACGCCAGTCTGAAACAGGTTACCGCCTGCCCCTTGAAATCCATGTTTATGGATTACTGGCAATCACTGGCAATCACCGATCGCGATAGATATTGGTTGTGGTAATTAAAATTTACAAATGTTAAAACCGTATAAATGTTAACACCGTTATTATTATATTTCTCGTGCAATTGATATTTAATATTTTTTCTTCATTTTCATCACGTCTTTATATTTTGTTTATTATTTTGTTTTATATAATTTCGTAGGTACAATATTTTATATATTATTTTATTTGTATGTGTGAGTTTTGTAAAGTTATTAGCACAGTATTTTTAAGCATAGTATTAACTTAAGTTCTTTTAAATATTTTTCTCCTATTCTATTGGATATTAAGTTTGTAAGATCAAAAAGCAGTAAAAAATCCTCATATATTTTAACATAGAGCGTTTTTATATGTGTGTGTCTATTGAAATGTAGTATAGTTACTGCTCCGGCTTAAACGTATACTGTGTTAATAATGTCCATTGAAAAAAAACGACCTGGCTATAATATCGTGTTAAAATTTGTTTGTGTAGTATTTTAGTTGATTTATCTAGAAAATTGAAATTATAGTGGTAATTTGCAAATTAATTTGTGTTTTCTTATGGCTTCCCTATTTAAATACATATATCAATATATTCACAGACCATTTGCCCTAGAAATATTTTGTGGGTCTACATATAGTCATTTGGTAGACTTGATAAGTGGGGAATAAATTAGTCTTCTGGTAGCCCTTTTGGACCCATATCGTGGGGCTAATGGTAATAACTTTATTATATTCCACTTACCGCTTCTGAGACCTTAACAGTGCGTGGCACATTCATTGGGAATTCTGGTAGTTACATTGTCTATGTTAGGCACATATTGTGCCCATTGTACATTTTTTTGTTGTATTTCTCTGTTGCCATGTTAACTTTTTATATTATTGATGTACATGATAGAGTATTCTATTCTATAGTGGGATCATTGGAAGTAATTTCGTAATGGTTTTGTTTAGTGGGCCACGTTGGCAAAACAGTTTAGTGGATTTGTATCAAGAATACCATATCTTGCTTCGTCTAGGTGATCTTTCCCTTGCGTTTAGTCACCTCTTTCGAAACCCTCATGATGGCATGGTGACCTTGTGTATTCGAAATCCGACACCACAAAAAAAGTAATACTGACTAAATACTGCTGATATGTATTTTGTTTCTATCCAAATTGGCGATTTCAGGAAGTATCTGAAGATTTTCTTGCCGGATCTTCTCTGTAGAGCAGCTTTCCGAACCGATGCTAAATGGTAAATAGTTAAAAGTCTATAAAAGAGCTCAGATGTGCCAACTTGAAGAAATAGATTTTTGATTTGAGTTGTTATGAAATTATCTGGCGTGGCGACGAATTTATAATACGTAGATAGTGTCACCAGTCCATTTCATCCTGAGGGTGTCGTAAGAGCCGACAAAAGGAAATGACAAGGGGGAAAGCTTAGCCGCAAGAGAAGGAAAACTTGATCTGTGCCAACCTGTCTGGCCAACGTGGCACGGTAGGCTAGTTACCCTCCTTGTAATTGGAGGAGGCCTGAGTCATATAAGGGCTGAGTTTAGTTTTATTTTTTGTCAGTGACTTGAATGCCTTGACCCTGGGCTTGCGTCATGGAAAGCAACGCCAGAATCTAATATGGAGCAGGCAATTCAAGGAAATGCCCTGTCGGGCACCGGCTCTCGGACAAAGTAGTGAGGTTTTCCCAACCCACCACAGGTCTCTTAGGCGAGGGTAGAAGGAGTCCGCGGCGTGTCAGAGCTCCCTCTTTTGTAATCCCGCGCCGCCGCCCAGTTACTTAACCTAAAGATCACGTTCCTTACTATTCAATCTCAAACTCACTTTACTTGCAATTTTATTTTTCACGATGCTGATTCTGGCCTCCTCCAATTACAAGGAGGGTAACTAGCCTACCGTCCCACGTTGGCCAGACGGGTTGGCCTAGGGTTTCGTATCGAGTCTTCCTTTGTCGGCTGTTACGACACGGTCAGGATGAAATGGGGTGGTGACACTATGTATTCTAAATTCGTCACCAAGCGGCGAAATAAGACGACACACAGACATTCAATTATCTAATATATAAAATTCTCGTGTCACAGTTTTAGATGCCAAACTCCTCCGAAACGTCTTGACCGATTTTGATGAAATTTTGTGAGCATATTGGGTAGGTATGAGAATAGGACAACATCTATTTTTCATCCCCCTAAATTTTAAAGGGGGGGTCAAAAATGGGGGATGGTTAATTATTTGGCAAAACAACGTTTGCTGGGACAGCTAGTATATATACGTATAAATGTGAAAATAACTGATACCGCTATTATGCGGGGATCAAACTTTGAATTCGAATTCATTATGAATATAAATATTTGAAATTCAAAGTGGTATTATTTGCGTCATAGAATGATACATTTTAATGATAGAAGACTTACAGAAATTATATTTGCATGATAGCTAGGGCGTGTGGTGATAGAATACATAGTTTCAGCACCCCGTTCAACTCTGGGGGTGTCGTGAGAGCCGACAAAAGGAAATGACAAGGCCGATAACCTAGCAAGAGAACGAAATCTTGAGACAAAACCCTGTGCGCCGTCTAGCCAGAGCGTGGCACAATAGGCGAATTACATTAAACATGCGATTTAAAGAAACGAATATAATGAAAGTACATTGATAAATGTTTATTTACCTAATGTTTGCTAATAATATACTTAATTTCAATATTATACCAGTATTTTTTTATTAAAGCTGTTTCAATACAAAAAGATACGATTATTCGCCGGGCATTTAGCGCCATCTAGCGCCGAATAGAGACACTATTTAGTTTAAAATTGCTACGGCAGGTGGCTCTATATTAAATATTAAAGGTTGTTCAAAAGGGATAGATGGATTGTAAGAATTAGGAATTGTGTATGAAAGGTGTGACTATAGATGTGACGACTGATATGTGTGTATGGAAACTACCACCTGGCGTGGGACAGGGGCCGTAAGATGATATTGGTAATGTTAAATATGACGATTTATAAGAGTTTTGTGATAAAACCTACGTAAATAAAGTTCCTTTTGAGTTTGAAAAGCTGAGTACTATTAGCTCTACAAATATTCCTTCTAATGTACTACTACAATTCTGCCCATGAATGACCCACTACTGAGTCGGGACTCCTCCAAATTCATGGAGGGAATTTAGCCTACTGTGCCACGCTGGCCAGACGGGTTGGCACAAGGTTTCGTATCAATTTTTCTTTTCTTGCGGGCAGGATACCGGCCTTGTCATTTCCTTTAGTCAGCTCTTATGACACCGTCAGGACGAAATGGGGTGCTGATGTATTCTAAATCTATCACCACACGGATGTAAAAAGAACCTCCATTCCCTCCAAAGTGAGGGCCTACCTAAACCCCATAGAGTTATAGAGCTTAGAATACACAGTGTCACCAACCCTTACCAGCCCGAGGGCGTCAAAAGAGGCGACTAAAGGAAGGCAAGAGCCAAATCACTTAGCCGCAAGAGAAGGAAAACTTGATACAAACCCTGTGCCAACCCGTCTTGCCGGCGTGGCACAGTAGGCTAAATTCCCTCCATGAATTTGGAGGAGTCTCTCATTCATGGGCCGAAACGATGAGTTACTAGCCGCGCCCCGCGGTTTTACCCGTGTAGGGATGGAATTTATTTTTCGTCAGACTTTTTTCTACTTACATATCACTTATTGTTATAATATTTTGGACAATTCACACAATATTTCACAAGTTTTTAAGTGAACGTGTAACAAACATCCATCCATCCAGCACTTAGCGTTTACAATATTAGTATTGGAAGTTAGTATGGTAGAGTTTCTTGTCGGCTTTTCTCTGTAGAGCTGCATTCCGAACAGATGATGATGATATCCACCGTCTCATAGGAAATTCACATAACAATTGAATAAAAGATCTGACCTACCTCAACGAACAGGAACAAGAAAACATTTAAGGACAAGGTTGAATTTAAAAGCATTTTTTTCTGTTTCTCTGCGTTATTCATGGTTTGGCGACAGCACAAGCGATTGCGTCTGATATCATTCAATACGGTGCAACAAAAACGCTATTCAATCAAAAACGCTTCCACATTTGAGTGAGGTTTATTTTATTATTAGCGACCCGTCCCGGCTTCGCACGGGTGCGATGCTACTCGCGGGGCGAAGCTAGTAAAAAAAAGTTGCCTAAGTTACTCCTTATATTATCAGCTACCTATCAGTGAAAGTCCGTCACAATCGGTCCAGCCGTTCCAGAGATTAAAAAGGAAGAAAGAAAATTAAAAGATAATGTTATTTTAGTATAAGTACTGTGTATACATACTTACGCATTTACGTGTAGTAAAAAGTGGTTGTTTTATTATTACAAACAGACACTCCAATTTTATTGATTTGTAGTATGTATGTATAGATTACTTCACTGCCCAAAAATGACCCACCGTTTAGTCGGGCCTCCTCCAGTTACATGGAGGGTCATTAGCCTACTGTGCCACGCTGGCAGGATGAGATGGAGTGGTCATACTATAAACGTGACGGAATTAGAATACATAGTTTCACCACCCCATTCTGACCTGAGGGTGTCGTAAGAGTCGACTAAAGGCACCTATGAGGTAGAGTACCTAGCCGCAAGCGAAGGAAACCTTGATACAAACCCTGTGCCAACCCGTCTGGCCAGCGTGGCACAGTAGGCTAATGAGCCTCCCTGTGATGGGAGAAGGCCCGACTCAGCGGTGGGTCATGTATATGGGTCATCAACGGCACCTGTATAATCCTTTTTGTCGCGCCATCTACAAATGTTATGTAGGTTTTGTTCCAATTCAATTATAATAAGTAATTTGTTGACCGTGGCCATGGCCAGTTATGGTTTATGCAGTATGCGCTGTTATTGTTTTTGTCGTGAATAAATAATTCATGTTCCGCGTTGTAACGGTTTTAGACTACATTGCGTCACCATCCCATTCTATCCTGAGGGTGTCGTAAGAGCCGAAAATACGAAATAACAAGGCCGAAAACTAGATAACTATCTATAATAGGACCGCGGAGTAAAGACAAAAAAATTACAAGCCCTCTGAGTTTCTTGCCTGTTCTTCTCAGCGGTGGTCGCGTTCCGAACTGGTGGTAAACTAAAATATATTACTTTGTTTCCTTTTTTTTTATTATTGGAGTTGACAATTTCTGTATGGTGACGGATTTAGAATACATATTGTCACCAGCCTATTCCAGCCTGAGGGTGGAATAAGACACTAATTCGACCATTTAACATACGGTGTAAAGTGTATCAAATTAATTAATTTAACAGCACACATTTTGGACCTTCTAGATCATTTTAGAAAATTTTAGAACGTCTTAGAGAATATATTATGATCGATTTTAACAGTTGCAGATATTTTAGAACTCTCTAGATCTTTCCAGAAGATTTCTAAAACATTTTAGATCGATTGAAACCGTTTTAGAACTATCTATGTCATTTTAGAATTTTTTAGACCTTTCAAGACTAGTTATTTCGTATCAATTCGTATTTATCAATTGCACACATCTCGGGACTTTCTAGATAATTTCGGATTTTTTTTAGAATTATCCAGATCATTTCGGAAACTTTCTACAACATTCTAGTTCGACTACAACCATTGCAACCATTTTGGAACTTTCAAGACCGTTTCAGATTTTTTTAGAATCTCCTGGCCTTTTCGGATCAATTGCAAACATGTTGTAACTTTCTAGATCATTGCAGAAGCTTTCTAAAACATTCTAGATCGATTACAATAATTGCACGGCTTTTTGGAAATTTCTAGATAATACCAGAATGATCAGTTGCACACTGGAACTTTCTAAATCATTCCCGAGATTTTCAGAATTTTACATTAGCTATATATGTATATTATTTCACATTTTCGCCAAATTCTGCAGTCCGTTGATATGAATACGCTAATTCCATTAGATGCTTTAACGGAAATGGAGAAGTTTTTCATAAAATAAGAACCGACATTACATTTGACTCTGAATTTGAAACATCCAGACTCAGAGCCATGGACGTTGTAAAACTCCAAAGAGTTTTGATTATGAACACGACGACCAATGTACAAATAATACGAAAGCCTCTTTTAAAATAGAATTTTTTTTCTTCTTGTCTTACAAATTTTATGTATTTCATTAAGTAAACACTTCCTTAGCAGCATGGGTATAAAATGTCAAACTCGCGTCAGGGAACGTGACTGGCGAAGGATATTGTGTTAAAGAATTGTAATAGTTCTGAAGTGTTAAATTTTTTATTTAATACTAGCTGACCCGGCGAACTTTGTTCCGCATTATATATATTTAAAACAAAAAGAAAGTTGGACATAGGATACCTGAGATTTTTATCCTGTCCGTATAAAACCTACTTTAACAAAACGCAACTGACAGCGAAACGTTATGTTGTCTATAGTTTCATAAGGTCGACGATTTTGAATTCGACTTGTTTATATTGTTGTAATTCACATAAATATCTTTATAACTTGTAGCCTATGTGGTATTCTGATGTATAAGCTATATTATTGTAAAGTTTCATTAAAATCCATTCAGTAGTTTTTACGTGAAAGAGTAACAAACATCCATCCTTCCATACTTACAAACTTTCACGTTTATAATATTAGTAACAAGTAAGATAAAATGACATTTTAAGCATACGATAGCGAAATAAATAATTATTTTAATTAACCACATAAATGCTAGTACTTTTATGCTGATAGATATAGCAATGCGTGCAAAATTATTCCCTAACCTTTCCGAAATATTAAAAAATTCACATAATTTGGTTCAAGTTTTCACTTCTGCCGACACTTCCGGAGTGCAACCCGTTGTTTTGTTTATAAAAATTATATTGGACCAAGCTTTAACCTCAATAGACGAAAGATATAAATTATTGAATAATCAAATTGATGTAGGTATTTAAACTAACTGATGCCCAAGATGAAAGTCAATTCAGAATTAGCTGTCATCGTTTGCAGGATAATCTTTCAGCAAATGATTCATTGGAAATTAACGCCGATGACTTGTGAGTAGAAATTATGCCATGTAGGTCGCATTTTAAAATAATAAATAATGATCTGATGAAAGCTTCTTGCATTTATATATTTTAGCAATTTGACAGCTTCACAATAGCATTACGAATTTTCCTTAATAATAAGTGCAATATTTTGAAGAATACATGAACAAAGTGATTTATTAATTCTAGAGTCAATAAAGCCGTACGTCCACCGCTAGCTAAAATAAGTTAGTTTAGTTTAGCTTGCATAGTTGAGCCAGTTTCTCATACATGTGCGTCCGAACGGTCAAACTCTAACTCAAACTCAAAAGGAACTTTATTTACGTAGGTTTTATCACAAAACTCTTAGAAATCGTCATGTTTATAATTACCATTATCATCTTATGACCCTTGTCCCACGCTAGGTGGTAGTCTCCATACACACCTGTCAGTCGTCATATCTACAGTCGCACCTTTCATACACAATTCCTCATTCTTACAATCCTTCCATCTCTTTTGATCTCCCACAACCCTTGCGACCACCCACATTCATGCTGAAACTACCACCAGTTCTGAATGATGCTCTACAGAGAAGAGCCGGCAAGAAACACTGTAGCTGCTTTTTTTCAAGTCATAGGTCTTTTTTATAACTTGGTGAATTAAAAGGTATGAAAAACTGGCTCAACTATGCAAGCTAAACTAAACTAATTTCTTTTAGCTGGCGGTGGACGTTCGGCTTATGACAAGTGCTAGGGGACACTGCCTTAGTTTACTTATTTCCTTAGTAATTTAGGACAGATACCTACAAACTATATACTTATTGGCCTAGGCTGGAATGGTGCAGTATAAATACGAGTGCACTATTACAAAAAAAAATCGAATATATAAAATTATCGTGTCACGGTGTTTGTTAATGAAGTCCTCCGGATTGGCTCGATCGATTTTGATGAAATTTTGTATTCACATTTGATAGGTCTGCGAATCGGACCACATTAATTTTTCATCCCCATAAATGTTAAAGGGTCCCTAATTTTTTGCTTTTATTTATAAAAATTGTTTTGAAACTGCAAAGACTGAAAAATCCAATATCTTTTGTTCAAGTAAAAAAATATTATACAAATTTCAATGTTGATAAAACTTGACACTAAACCCTGTGCCAACCCATCTGGCCAGCATGGCACAGTTGGCTAATCCATGTAACTGGAGGAGGCATGACTTAGCAGTGGGTCATCTAAGGGCTGAGTAGTAGTATTCTGGAGCGTACGTCTTTGTAACGAGTAAGTAAGAGTAAGTATATTTGTACAAGCCCACTGAGTTTCTTGCCAGTTCTTCTCAGCAGTGGTCGCGATCCGTTGTATACATATGGTGACTATTAAATGTGTCTGCAAAATAAATTATTAAATAAATAAATAATAAATAAATATCCTTGGACATTTCACGCAACGCCATCTCGTCCCAAGCTAAGCAACTTAATGCTTGTGTTATGGTAACGAGATGGATGATAAACTACTTATATACTTTTTTTTTTTGTAAATACATTCATATTATAGATAGAAATGACACCCAGACTCCGAGCCAGTGCCTCTGGTTTAGACAAAGACACTTGCCCGACCCCGGAATCGAACCCGGGACCTGTTGATCCAAAGGCGGCACATCTAACCATGTATTATGTATTATGTTACCTCTAACAATGGCGATATCTGTTGACAAGTTTGTAAATATTGGAGTGAGTATTCAATATATAGCGCTTTGTTAAAAGTAAAAGAGGTTTAATATATTAATAAAAAAAATGAATTCATAATTCTATTTTTTTTGTGTTTGTTATTACCACGGCAAGGTTTGTACAAACATTTAAGAATATCAAACCGCTTTAAAAAGTATTTCTTATTTAACCTTATCCATAATGTAACCTCATGACGTTTGCATTGGAATTGTCTGAATGCGAGCTGCTAATATCGTTAGAGAGGATGTAAAAAAACGAAATATCGTTTCAAACCGATGCTTCTGTCGGATTTATTTTATTGATAAAATACATGTAAAAATAATTAATTTATTATTCCTCACAAAAATAATGTAAGAAAACCAAATTACTCAGAGCACATCATGGTTAGGTCAGATCCATCATGCCTAATATTAAAAGTTGAATTTAATATGGAGTTTTGGTACGTTTGGATAGACTAACTTAAGCGTTGATATTTGGTTTTTCATTACTTTACAGTTACAATTTTCTACATATTTTCTCTCTTCAAATTATCACAATTGAATTTTGAAATCACAATGAAAATTGACATCAAAGCTGATAAGACCCCTTCAGGACAACACGTTATAATGCGCTAACAATTGACGAAATCAATAGCGATTTCGTCAATTGTCGTTGTGGGTGAAAATTTAGAAACCCGAGATATAGGGTGTTTTGCATCGGCGTACCAATCAATTGCAGTGTGTGTCCGAAACGCATCGATTATATCATCATTTCAGCCAAAAGACGCCCACTGCTGGACATAGGCCTCCCCCAAGGATCTCCACAAAGGCCGGTCCTGGGCCGCCCGCATCCATTGCTTTCCGGTGACCTCAACCAGGTCGTCGCTCTACCGTGTGGGACGCCTACCAGCACTCAATTAGGATCGATTATATGATGCGTCACAATATCCTATCTTATTTTGGAAAGGTGAAGATGGATATCATTTTTCAATGAAGATGATAACTCCAGTTACAGTTTCCGAGATTAACAAAAAACAACAACGGGTTGCACTCCGGGAGTGCCGGCTGAAGTGAAAACTTGAACCTTTGTAGTATAAAGTTAAGACAGGACAACGTCAGTCGGGTCAGCTAGTTTAAAATATTTAAATCATTAGCCGCTTTCAACGTTATACCTAACTCTGCCATCTATTGTCCATATTGTTTTTTCCGTTATCGATAACAAAGAGGTCCAAATATTTACACATCTTTTTAAATTTAACTAGCGGCCTAATTGCACCCAAAGGTCGGATCATTTCCGCAGTGTAATATTTTAAATTACATTTAGATAATTTTATATGTCTATATTGTTGTTTATAATAATCAGCTTTATTGCATGACACCGCGCTCCCCGTGTCGCTCTTCATTTGTATCATTTTATTCCCAACCAACGTCACGACAATGGGTGGATACTTAGATAATGATAACTGATTTATGATTTACCTCTTCGTCGATATCATGACCACTCGAATTAACCACTTCCACTAGATTGTTATGCCCATCATTCCCTACGATCGGGCACATTCGTCGCAGGTGTCCCGATTGATTGCAGACCCGACACACGTACTGGCGAAACTTGCACGCGGCTGGTGCGTGGTCACCTCCGCAAACTCGGCACTGCCTGCGCGTGCCCGTGTCCCGCTGCGCTCGAACCCGCGTTTCCTTGCGTATGCCGTTTGTTGATGACCCTTGACATCGCTCCCTGTTATTTGTTCGAGCCAGCATTACCATTTGCAATCGCTTGTTGTTGGAAGGCTCACCAAAGCGGCATTTTTCTCTGCATTTTCCATACTCTGCGCCAAACTGCAAGCCTTAAGGAAATCGAGATTGTCTTCCGCGAATAACCTTAAATAATATATTCCTTCTACTGTTTTGGGGGGCCCGGACTCAAACAGATGGTTATTTTCGGTTTAAATGACAAAACGTGTTTGTAATGTTTCTCGGAAAGTAAGATAGTGTCGGACAGAATGCTATTTGGGAGACTGCCAACTCCGGTTTCCACTAACGCTGAGTCAATAAAATCTAGACGCTATTTACTAGTTAGATTTACCTGTTATTTACAATTGCTTCTGCGAGTGCATGAGTGGGAGGAGGCCCGGCTCAGCAGTGGGTCGTTTATGGGCTAAATAATTGTTTTTTTTTTAAACGAACCCCCTGCCATTGGTTTATCCATACATGATAGTTATATACTCTAGCGGCTAGGTTTTCGGCCTTGTCATTTCCTATTGTCATATCTTACGACAACCTCAGGATGGAATGGGGTGGTGACACTTTTTGTTTACCGGATAACGAAACTCCTGCACTAGGTATAACCTGTATCGCGGTTTACAAACATGTAATTCACGAATCAGAGGCACTTAGCTAAAAAAGCTTATTAAAATTAACTATCTAACTACTACTTCTAAGCCCATAAATGCCGCGCGGCCACTCGAGGACTTTTCTGCCCCATCGGGCGTCGGTCCTGCTAGCTATGTGCCCGGTGAGCTATGTCGGTGACCCTGGTTTGCCTGCGTATCTCCTCATTTCTGATTCGATCTCGCAGGGAAACTCCGAGCATAGCCCTCTCCATTGCCCTTTGGGTGACTTTGAGCCTTCTGACGGAGCCCATAGTGAGCGACCTCGTCTCTGTTCCACATTGGTCGAAGACTTTTGTCTTCAGTCAAAAATAAAACAAAATGCGGCGGCCATGGCTTTTAAATGCCAAGGCCATAGCTTTAAAAACATAGTTTTAATGGACATCTAAATCAACTTAATCCAGTTGGTTAAGCGTCTGATGCAAAAGGCGTCTCACTTGAGACGGCGCGCATTGTTAGGCGGTTCCTCTCTTTACAGCCATTATGGCGGCTTGAAATTTTCCGCCCTTAGGGATGTCATGATATTTAAATAATATTTTTTTTTTTAAATATTATGTTAAAAGATATGAAAAAAAATATATAAAATAAAACCAAGATGTGGAATGATGATCTACCTCTCGAAGTGTTTCCTCTGCGCTACAACATGGGGCTCTTCAAAAGAGGTGTTTACAGGCATCATAAAGGCCGGCAACGCATGTTCGTCGTTAGGTTGCAGATGTCCGGGGCGACGGTGACCTCTTTCCATCAGGTGGACCGCCTGCTCGTGTGTCGTCTTATAATATATATATATTTAAAAAAACCAAGAATATAATTCACTATTTATTTTCTTTATTTTATAAACGACACCCCTGCAGCTTAAAGGTATATCATGTATCGCTGGGGCAGTTTACAAACATGTAATTCACGAACACAAATGACACCCAGACTCCGAGCAAGTGCCTCTGGCTTACGTAAAGACACTGGCCCGACCCCGGAGTCGAACCCGGGACCCGTTGATCCAAAGCCAAACAACGAGGCAGTCAGTCAGTGAAATTTTAAGTTCACCATAAACCACCGGTTCAAAATATATCTCTACAGAGAAGAACCAGCAAGAAACTCTGTGGCTGGCTTTTTTTTTAGATCCGGGATAAGACTTGCGAGAGAGAAGATTTGTAAGAGCAAACTCTCGCAATAGTCGCAAAGGGCCAAACATCAGCCAGATCCAGTCAACAATAGTAATAATCTAATGCCCGAGCCAACCGACCCCCGGCAACGATATGCATGTGAAGCATGCGGCAGCCAGCGCCTTCCTCAACCATATTGCAGGGAAGAGAACGACCCGCCGCACGGCGCCGCCACTGCCAAGCTGCAACAGGGTTTTGTTTCAAGATTTCCTTCTCTTTCTAAGTTCCGGTCTTGTCATTTCCTTTTGTCGACACGATGGATGGAATGGGGTGGTGACACTATGTATTCTAAATCCGTCACTACACGGATGATACAATTCTATGTAAGTCACCAATTTCAAGGTCTCCTACCATTTTAATAAACTTTATAAATGACTGAGTCCCGCGATGTAACCCACGGTTATTGTCGTACCGAGGGTGAAGCCGAGGGCGAAGCTAGTCTAAAAAAGTAGCCTAAGTTACTCCTTATATCATCAGCTACCTATCCGTCAAAATCGGTCCAGTCGTTCCAGAGATTACCGGCACAAACAGACAGAAATTAAAAAAATGTTATTTTAGTCTATGTACTGTGTTATTACTTATTGTTTTATTTTATTATTACAAACAGGCACTCCAATTTTATTTATTTGTATAGATTATAGAGGATGAGTTATGCGATAACTAACATTAAAAAACATGCTACCGAATTGAACCTCGTATTTTACTTCCTAATAGTCAGCCCACAAATGACCCATGAGTGGGGTGGGCCTCCTCCAAATTAATGTAAGGGTAATTAGCTTAATGTGCCACTCTGGCAAGACGGGTTGGCACAGGGTTTGTATCAAGATTTCCTTCTCTTGCGGCTAGGTGATCTGCCTCTTGCGTTGTTTTAGTCGTTACGACATCCTCAAGACGGTATTGATATTGTGTATTCTAAATCCGTCATCACACGGAACGTAACAATAATGTATCTAATCACTATAATCTAGAATACACAGAATGATTCATCTTAATTGCCGTTGCTTTTACTGTTTTGTATTTCATGTCAGTCTGTTGGAGGCAGTCCTACAAAGCGGTCGTGTCGCAATATAACCTCAAACAGTAAGTAAAAACAACATTTACATCGATTTTTACCAAAAGATGACAAAAATGTGTCCTTTTATAATCGGATTGTGTACAAACAGGATATTTTGTGTACAAAACAAATGTATTTTCGGCGTAATTTAGTGTTGTTTGTTTGTCTCGCTTGAATTGTTTTGGCCTTGTTGGGAAAACAATACGATTTTTACCGGCGTCGTGAGTTTTGTAGGTTGGCGCAATTATAAACAACAATTTTGGGTCAGTGTCTTCTATGATACTTAACAATTACTATTTTATCAACTGCCTTTGAAGCACGGGGTCCCGCGTTCGATTCCGGGGTCGGTTTTTGTGTAAATCGCACTTGTTCTGAGTCTGGGTGTCATTAGTGTTCGTGAATTTCATGTTTGTAAACTGCCCCCGCGATACAGGATAAACCTAGAGCAGGGGTTTCGTTTTCCTGTAAAAAAAAGTGTCACCATCCCATTCCATCCTGAGGGTGTCGTAAGAGCCGACAAAAGGAAATGTCAAGGCCGAAAACCTAGCCGCAAGAGTAGGAAAAGTTGATACGAAACCCTGTGCTAACATGTGACAAATGGATAAATAAATAAAAATGTCTGGCCAATATGGCATAGTAGGCTAATTATCATCAATTTAGTTGGAGGAGGCCCGACTTGCCAGCGTGGCACAGTGGGCTAATTCCCTCCATGAATTTGGAGGAGGCCCGACTCAGTAGTGGGTCACTTAACATTACCTTTGGTCGGCTCTTACGACACCCTCAGGATGGAATGGGGTGGCGACACTATGTATTCTAAATCCGTCACCAAACGGATGGAACAAGAGAAGGAAAACTTCTTAGGAAACCCCGTGCCAACCCATCTGGCCAGCGTGGCACAGTAGGCTAATTACCCTCCATGTAGTTGGAGGAGGCCCGACTCAGGAATGGGTCATCTATCGGCTGAGTAGTAGTCTTACACCCTCAGGATAGTATGAGTTGGTGATATTGTTTATTCTAACTCTGTCACAACACGGTCTACTGCGGACGTCGAGTATATTATAATGAGCCAAGTTAATGATCCGACAAAATGCCGACATTTCGGCGTTGCTACGTCGTAAAATCATGGAGAGAGCACGACAGTGCCCCGCCAAGACGTCCATTAATAAAAGCTAGATGAAATTAGACCGTAATTAATTTAAATTATAGTTCTATTCTCAATTTGACCACAGATTTTGCCCACAAACAAAAGAAGCGCGTGTGTGTCATATGAAGGTTTTTCTTACTAGTTACTTGACTGCCTTTGACCCTAGGCTTGCGTGATGGAAAGCAACGCCAGGGTCTAAAATGGAGCAGGCAATTCAAGGAAATGCCCTATCGGGCACCGGCTTTCGCATACACACGACGGAACGCAGTAACGAAGAGAGTTGGATCGATAACAGCTGAAGAAATAAAATATGTTTAAGCTAGCAGCGCCACGCGGCTTTGCCCGCGTGGTAATGGAATTAATTTTTTCATAAGATTGTTTTTCTACTTACTTGACACTTATTGTTATATTTTGGACAATTCACACAATATCTTTATAAATTGTAGTAGTTTCTATCTAGTATCGCGGGGGAAGTTTACAAACATGTAATTCACGAACACAAATTACACCCAGACCAAGTGCCTCTGGTTTACACCGAGACATTTGCCCGACCCGGCATCGAACCCGGGACCCGGCCGACTTTAACCTCTAGACTTATTGTGACCTAAGTGAAGGGACTTGGCGCAGTTCACTCAACATTTTGTTTTGCGGTATAAATTACAAAATATCCGTTTCATCTGGCAACTCTGTTACAGATACGACCGCATAAATTTATCTTTTTTCCGCATAGTATATTGTGGTCGCTCCAAGGACGAGCGAGGCTAAATATAGCTATCTCTTTCGCGCACGTCATAAATCTATACGCTATCACTGTCTCGCCTGGAACTTGATTTGAGATCCTTTTATTTCATGTGTTTTATTTATAAACTAACTTCGCGCGCTTTGAGTTTTTTAACTCAAACGGTGTGTCAAAATTGTTTTGTGGTAAAACCTACATAACTTAAAGTTCCTTCTACCTTTATTTACGTAGGGTTTCATCATAAAACTCTTATAAATCGTCATATTTAAAATTACCAAAATCATCTTACGACCCCTGTCTCACGCTAGATGGTAGTCTGCATACACACCTACTTCACATCCCTTAAATTGCCCACTACTGAGTCAGGACTCCTCCCATCACAGGGAGGGTAATTAGCCTACTGTGCCACGCTGGCCAGACGTGTTGGCACAGTGTTTTTCAATTCAATTTAAAAATCATTTAATCAAGTTGGTTCTTTTGACAAGTCAAACAATAAAATAACTATTATCATCTACTACCGGTTTCGTATCAAGTTTTCCTTCATTTGCAGCTACGTTATCGGCCTTGTCATTGCCTTAGGTCGGTTCTTACGGCACCCTCATGCTGGAATGGGGTGGTGACACTGTGTATTCTTAATCCGTCGCAACACGGCATGTTTTTGGAGGAAGCCCAAATCGACGGTGGGTTTTTATAGGCAGGGATGATGATGATGACGGATATTTGACGTAGCACGACGATTTTTCGGCTCCTAAAAATATATCTTCTTCCCAGCGCTTGATAGACACATGCTTATAATACAGATCGAAAATAAACAGTATTTTTGAGTTATGATCACATCGACGCGAGTGATCGATCTTGTAAACGATACACTATAGTTAATTGATTTATTGGTTTTGATTTATATTCGATTTCGAACGCGCATCACTCGATTATTAGTTCGAGTACTTTGACTTTATACAAGATTTTTGGGGCCGCAGTCCGTGCACTTATTTACAATAAACAATATCACCAACTCATTCTATCCGGAGAGTGCACTAAGACTACTACTTAGGGTTCATTCCCGGGAATTCTCGAGCCGAGAATTCCCGGGAAATCGTTGTGCTTTGTTCCCGGGAAATCAAGCTCGAGAAAAGTCGAGAACTCGAGAAATCATGTACGTTTGTCGAAAATAAACTTGCAGAGTTTTAATTTGTTTATATTCTATTAACATGCCATAAATGGTGCTAGGATTGTAATGTAATTATAATTTACATTTACTTTCTACCTGAGTTAAATATATTAAAGATTTCTTTCGTGTTTTATAGAAGCTATTTTGTTTACAAGATTTAAGTAGATTTGTTTTTTCTAAATAACCAGCCCAAAATTGTGCTGTGATCCGAATGTAATGTAAGTTAAGATAATAGGTTGGGGAAAAAGTTTCGTCGCATTTTATAAGAAACATTTTTTAACATCTTTTATTTAAATTTAACTAAAGTATGTAGCTACCATTTTGTTCGATAACTTTTTGCCATCTTATAGGTAGGGACATGATCCCATTGCTATAGAAATTTTGGGACTACTGATCAAAATACCGCGACAAGTGGTTTTGGCAGTCCTCTCGTGATGTTAACCTGACACTGCCTAAGGAATTCTGAAGAGACCGAAACAATGGAAATCTGAAGGTGCAAGATCAGGACTGAAAATTTTATTACAAGTTCATACATACTATAATGCGAAAAGACTTTTTCCCCAACCTAATATTTACGTTTTCTTTCATGTTGATTTTTTGTTTAGTTTAAGTTCTAAATAACCAACTAAAAATGGTGCTGTCATTATGATTATGAGCCTGAATAATATTTTTTTCTCTAATATTTTATAAAACAATGTTTATAAGATTAATGTTTTTGAATAACATCGATGAAAGTTTTATAATTAATTTGATACTTTTATTTGAGAGGAAAACCACTGATTTTTAGACGCAATTGGAACCAAATAATAATAAAACGTACGTAAATGTAAATTTCTCGACAACCCGAGAGTCCCGAGAAATGAGTCTCGAGATGAATATAGAGTATAAAGAATATCTTTCTATCTAGTCTATCCCGCGCCCACGACTGCTGCAAGGCATTCGAAACGTCGGGATTAAATCACTATCACTATCACTACATATTATAAAACAATGTCGCTGTCGTCTATCCGTCCCTATGTATACTTAAATCTTTAAAACTACGCAACGGATTTTGAATCGGGTTTTTTTAATAGATAGAGTGATTCACGAGGATTTAGTTTATATTAGTAATACATCCATAATATTGTAGAGAAACACTGATAAATTTAGAGGTTTATCATTGCACCCGTGCGAAGCTGGGGCGGGTCGCTAGTAATGTAATATACACGCGATAAATCCGATAAAAAGTGTTTAATCTCAACGTGTAATAATCGCTAAACTTAAGAAATCATTATATTTTTATAAACTTACTAGCGACCCGCCCCGGCTTCGCACGGTTGCAATGATGACTGTCTAAATTTATCAGTGTTTCTTTATAATATTATGCATGTATTATACATAAAAACCTTCCTGTTGAATGACTCTATCAATTAAAAAAACCGCTTCATAATCCGTTGCGTAATTTTAAAGATGTAAGCATACATATGGACGGACAGACGACAGAGACTTTGTTAATTTGACCATGTAATCATGAATGCCAAGTGCTTACGTCAAAAACGTATATAGTCTAAGTAAGTTACCAAAAAAAAGTGTCACCACCCCATTCCATCCATGGATACAAACCTTGCACCATGAATTTGGAGGAGGCCTCATTCAGTAGTGGGTCATTCACGGGCTGAAACGACGATGTAGCATGGTGGTCGCTACAGCAGTATGGTGCTGGTAAGGTCGTTTCATCCTCTCTTTCCTTCTCCACAGGTCATGCCTGAAGTTCATCCGGCGTTCGCCAACTCGGGGAAGAAGGCGGGCATAGAAGTATGGAGAATCGAGGTACTGTTTGCAAGATTTCGTTGGTCTAGTGTTAGATATGCCGACGTATAATCGACGGGTGCCGGGTTCGATTCCGAGCTCGGGCAAGTGTCTCTGTCTAAACCAGAGGCACTTGCTCCGAGTTTGGGTGTCATTTGTGTTCGTGAATTACGTGTTTGTAAACTGGCCCCGCGATACAGGTTATACGTAGTGCAGAGATTTCGTTTTATTAAAATATGTATATACATTTTACATTCCATTTGCCACCGGTTCGGAAGGCTGCTGTACAGAGAAGAGTCGGCAAGAAACTCGGTAGTTGCTTTCTTTCAAACTATCTGTCTCGTTTACAAAAAAACACTAAACAGCATAGCGAGGGCAAGTTTGCCAGATTAGCGAAACACGCTACACGTTTACGTAAATCCTTGATTGAACTTGAACTTGACAGAAGCCATCAGATCAGGATTCAAATACCCTTACGACTTTTATAACACCCTCCGGTTCGAATGGGCCGATGTCATTCTGTATTCTATATCCGTCACCCACCGGCAAAATAAATTGTGTTTGTTTATTCCGTATTGTTGCTTTCGTGAAAACATCTCTCGTCATACTAAGAGCCGTCTGAATTTACGTGCGAACTATAAAAAACATTTGCCGGTGAATTATTGTGATCCAGGAATAGATGACACGCCGAACGAAAGAGCATTCCTGTTTATCCAAAGTCATCTTATTTTGGTATATAGTCGCTAAGCATTTTAGTAATATCTATGACTACTACTTCATTTCAGCCCATAAATGACCCACTGCTGAGTCTGGCCTCCCCCTATCACAGGGAGGACAATTAGCCAACTGTGCCACGCTGGCCAGACGGGTTGGCACAGGATTTCTAAACAAGTTTTCCTTCTCTTGCTGCTAGTTTCTCAGCCTTGTCATTTCCTATTGTCGACTCTTACGCAACCTAAGGATGAAATGGGGGGTGACAATATGTATTCTAAATCCGTTACCATACGGGTATTTTTATTTATTATCTTGTTAACATGGTGTTACTAATATGTGTTAAATTCAGTTAAATACTTTAATTAACAATGTAGTTCTCGCTAATTATGTTAATGACGCTGATTTCAGTTTGTGCATAATTATTGATTTTGTTACCATTCTAAATTTGATTATTTCGATAATATGTGTTGCCATCCGAATTGAGGCCATTGAGAGCAAAAGAAGCAGTGTTATGTGTTTATAATGTTATTCTATCTGGACGAGTGAGGGAGATATACGTAGACGTAGGTTCTACTAAAACCAACTAACTACCCATAGTTAAAATTATTTTCTTAGTCAAATATTTTTTTAATAATGCTTGTTTGCGAGTTACAACACTTTAAAATGTTGTTAAGACGTAAACATGTACCTATGTATTGCCATTGCGACTTTTGCGCGTGTTTGCTCTCACACACAAATCTGTTTTTTTTTGTAAACGAAACCAGAGCAGAGGTGCCTGTATCGCGGGGCCAGTTTACAAACATTTAATTCACGAACACAACCTGGTGTAGACAAAAATACTTGCCCGACCCTGGAATCAAACCCGGGACCCGTAGATCGCGGCAGACCTAACCCCTAGTTCAACCAGGCCCTAACCCGGCCTTGTACCTGGTCTAAAATGGCGATATACAAAAGAGCAACTACAGAGTTTCTTTCTGGCTCGTCTTTGTAGAGATGCATTCGGAACCGGAAATGGTAAATTTATAAATGATAAATGTGTAAATGGTAAAATTATAAATGGTAAAATTATAAATAGTAAAATTATAAATGGTAAAATTATAAATTTGAAATTCTATTTTATTGTTTGATTTGTCAAAAGAGCTCTAATGAGCCAATTTGATTAAATGAGTTTTGATTTTGTAATGTTTGTAAGCTATGACAATACTTCAACTACCAACCCAGTTGGTGACCTTCCTCAAATAATCTCCTCTCTCATTGTTCCCAGGATTTCGAGCCAGTACCAGTTCCGTCTACGCAGATCGGAACTTTCTACTGTGGTGATTCCTACATTGTGCTTAGCGTAAGTTCCTATAGTAGACTACAGTACTGTACTGTACTTTGAAATTAAACACTTTTTCACATTGTCATTGCGTGTGTATCACGTAGGAAATTTTAAATATGACGATATATAAGAGTTTTGTGATAAAACCTGCGTGAATTAAGTTCCTTTTGAGTTTGTTATATTATACCATGCTGTGTCCTATACTGTGAATTCGAAACCAAAAAAAATTGCAGACGATAGGCAATGCAAGTCGCCTATCCTGGGACATCCACTTCTGGATTGGCTCGAAAAGCAGCCAGGATGAGGCGGGTGCAGCAGCAGTGCTCACCGTTAACATGGACGACCAGCAGTTCCAAGGAAGGGCGGTACAGCACAGGGAAGTCCAAGGGTTTGAGTCGAAGGCCTTCTTGGGATATTTTCAACCGGGTATGTATTAGTCCGTGTGCTGACGGATTTATAATACACAGTGTCACCAACACACACTATCCTGAGGGTGTCCTAAGAGGCGACTAAAGGAGCGTAAGCGGCAGATAACCTTGCTGTCTTGCCAGCGTGGCACAATAGGCTAATTCCCTCCTTTTATTTGGAGGACGCCCGACTCAATATGGGTCATTTATGGGCCAAAACGTATTGGTTGATACTACTACTATTCATATGACCCACTGCTGAGTTAAGCTTCCTCCAACTACATGGAGGGAATTAGACTACTGTTTAAAATAATAGGTTGGCAGGAGAAGGAACATTTGAAATGAAACCCGTTAAAAAAGGGGGGCAAATTTCACACTTGCAGTTTTAGGAGGCCACACTTAGCAGCAGCTCGGACTGAGAAGAGAGAGAGGAGAGAGAGAGAACAGATTATGTTCAACGCATTTTGTACATGGGCCGGTCTTGTGGCAGAGTACGTTAGGCTCTGCTAGATTAGATTGGTGTCCATCTTATCTGTCCGTGTGGTGACGGAATACATAGTATCACTACCCCTTTCCATCTTGAGGGTGTCGTAAGTGCCGACAAAAGGACGAAAATCTAGCAGCAAGAGAAGGAAAACTTGATACGAAGCCCTGTGCCAACCCGTCTTGCCAGCATGGCACAGTAGGCTAATTGCCCTTCATGAATTTGGAGGAGGCCCGAGCCAGTAGTGGGTCATGTATGGGGTAGGTACTACTCAGCCCATAAATGACCCACCGTGAGCCGGGCCGCAGACGGGTCGGCACAGGGTTTCGTTTCAAGTTTTCCTACTCCTGCGGCGCGGTTATTGGCCTTGGTATTTTTTTTTGTCGGCTTTTACGACACTCTCAGGAGGGTATGGTGATACTATGTATATTAAATAGATAAATTGCATGTTATTTCTCCAGCCATCAGGTATTTAGATGGAGGGCATGCGTCTGGCTTCAACCACACCACCATCAACCCTGGGGCGGAGAAGAGGTTGTTCCAGATTAAGGGCAAGAGAGACGTGAGGGTTAAGCAGGTGGGTTTGTTAATTAATTGGCCCGTCAAGGCCTATGCGTCAGTCATTGTGAAAACGTGTTTCTCTCATCTGGCGAACTTGCTCTCACTATGCTGTTTAGTGATTTTTGTAAACAAGACAGATCATTTAAAAAAAAGCAACTATAGAGTTCCTTGCCGTCTCTGTAGAGCAACAATCCGAATCGGTGGTAGTTTCAACATATATGTGAGTGGATTCAAGGGTTGGAGGAGATGAAAAAAGTTTCATGGATTGTAAGAATGGGGAATTGTGTATGAAAAGCGTGAATGTCGATATGACGACTGATAGGAGTGTATGGAAACTACCACCTAGCGTGGGACAGGGGCCGGAAGATGATATTGGCAATTTAAAAAATGACGGTCTTTAAGAGTTTTATGTGAAAACCTACGTAAATAAAGTTCATTTTCAGTTTGAGACAGTTCCTCTGAGTCTGGGTGTCATTTGTGGTCGTGAATTCCAAGCTTGTAAACTGGCCCCGTGATACAGGCTAAAAATCGCGCCGAAGTTTCGTTTCAAAAAAGTATTTTCATTCTCCGGCAATCTCCTATTTTCTGGTAGGTGGAAGCGTCCGCGACATCCCTAAACAGCGGCGATGTCTTCATTCTGGACGTAGACCACGACATCTATGTGTTCGTGGGAGAGAAGGCGAAGGGTGTGGAGCGCCTGAAGGCCATCACGGTAGCCAATCAGATCCGGGATCAAGACCACAATGGGAGAGCTCAAATTGAAATCATTGGTAAGTTGCACATGTAGCACACACACACTCACTCATACTCCCTCACGCTCACTCACATTCACTCACACTCACACAAATGCAAATCTACAGCGATAACGCAAGGATCGATCGATACTACTCATCATTTCAGCAAAATGACGTCCACTGCTGGACATGGGCCTCTCCCAAGGATCCCCCACGCGCATCCATCGTTTTCCGGAGACCTTAACCAGGTCATCGTTATACCGCGTGGGACGCCCACTAGCACTGCGCTTTCCGGAATGCGGTCGCCACTCGAGGACTTTTCTGCCACATCGGGCGTCAGTCCTGCGAGCTACGTGCCCTGCCCACTACCACTTAAGTTTGGCAATCCTGAGGGCTATGTCGGTAACGCGGGTTTTCCTGCGTATCTCCTCATTTCTGATTCGATCTCGCAGGGAAACTTTGAGCATAGCCCTCTCTATTGCCCTTTGGGTGACTTTGAGCCTTCTGTTGGAGCCCATAGTGAGCGACCGCCATAGTGATCTGTGCCTTAAATTTCATCACTGGCAACACATATGTGTTGAAGTCTTCAAAAGTCTGTTGATACCATCAAAAATATCATGAGCAACGTACCAAGCAAAAATACGCATTTAAAATTTCTGGTAGTCATTTTGACACCCAGAAATTTGTCATAACTATAAATAAGCTCCGAGTCCTGAAAAAGCATCTACCCTGCAGCCCATAGATGACCCACTGCTGAGTCGGGCCTCCTCCAGTTACGAAAGGGTTTTTAGCCTACTGTGCTACGGTATCTAAACGGGTTATGACAGGTTTTCGTATCAATTTTTCCTTCTATTGCAGCTGGTTTTCCGCCCTAGTCTTTTCCATTTGTCAGCTATTACGATACCTTCAGTTTGGAATGGGGTGCTGACACTATGTTTTCTGAATTACAACTGGTTTTTAATGGATGCTATTTAAATAAAATTCGGGTTTAGAAAATCTTCGTGAATGAAATGCTATAGTTGTTTCAATGTGTGTAACTCTATTAATAACATTTACCATCTAAACTATTTTTGACTGTAAGACATCTATATTATGCTGGTTTTTAAACTATAAATTCATGAACTTTAACACGTAAATACAGACTACATACATTTCATACTCATTCTTTTTCATCTACATGTCCTTGTCATTCTCTCTTAGTCTCTCTCTCACACACACCTCACACAAACACTGTCACGCACAGTGAGTGTGTGTAGGCACACACGTACACATTCACTCACACACATTTTTTTTTTATTTTCGTTTGCCTAGTTTTCTTCCCAGTGTCCGCTAAATTCTAAGAAGATGTTATTTTTATTATTATTACTAGCTACTAGTGGTGATCGAAAATTGTGTTAATTATGGTAGAAAATATGTTACATCGTTATATTTTGGATAATTTACACTATATATTTATAAATTATGTGTTATTGTGATGTCTAAGCTATATTATTGGAAAGTTTCATCCAAATCCATTCAGTAGTTTTTGCGTGAAAGAGTACCAAATAAACTATCTAACTAAATAATATAAAATATATATTATTCTTATAAAAAAATATGTTCTGATTAAAAATATATATATAGTAGGATTAAATAAATGGTTAAATGAAAACGCCCGGTGTCTTCTCTGTATTAGACGCGGATTCCAAGGACAGTGATTTCGAGAAGTTCTTCGAGGCTCTGGGCTCTGGAGATAGAGCTTCAGTGGCCGACGCCGAGGATGGAGGTGACGATGAAGTGAGCTTACATCTTCTTTTTAAATTGATTTTATGGCGAGTAACCTTCTCTTTTTGTTGTTGGAAATCATTGGAAACTCATCCGTTGGAGACACACCGTGATGCGTCGTTTCAGCCCATAAATGACCCACTACTGCGTCGGGCCTCCACCAAATTTATGGTGGGAAATTAGCCTACTGTGCCACGCTAGCTTCTCTTGCGGCTAGGTGATCTGTGCCTTGCGGTATTTTAGTCGCCTCTTACGACACCCTCAAGATGATATGGGTTGGTGACATTGTGTATTCTAATGCGTCACCACACGGACAGATGCGTAGAGATGGTAAATTGTAGCTGACGGCGAATCTAAGATGTTGATCAATATTTTTCATCAGGCGTTCGAGCGTGGTGCGTCATTTGAAGTGTCTTTGAGCGAGATCTCCGACAGCTCCGGGACTTTAAGAATCACAAAACTGCCCTCGCCATTCAGCAAAGAGCAGCTTAATACTAAGGTAAGACTGGTCTAAATCAAAACCTTTGACAAGTCACACAATAAATGTAAAATTTACTATTTATATTAATACCATTCATAAACAAAATTTAAAATTTACTATTTAATATTGAATTTTTTAAGGCTGGTTGGCAAGGTACACTAACTATTCTACTAACATTATACTCGTAATCGTGAAAGTTTGTAAGAATGTATGTTTGTTACACTTTCACGCAATAGTTATTTGTGCAACAAGAGAGCAAAGTCGTTTTTTGCTGCGAGTGCTGATATTGAATCCTGAGCAAGCGAAGGAATCAATGATTGAATTTTTTACATGTTGTTGTATTTAAACGAAAATAAATATTTACTGCATAAAAAACTGATATTTATGTGTTAGTTATGTGTGTGCACGAGAGCAAAATTTTTTGCATCTCGTGCCTTTGAATCCCTCCTGGGATTCAATATCAGCACTCGCAGCAAAAAACGACTTTGCTCTCTTGTTGCACAATAGTTATTTGTGCAACAAGAGAGCAAAGTCGTTTTTTGCTGCGAGTGCTGATATTGAATCCCGAGTAAGCGAAGGAATCAATGATTGAATCACGAGCGTAGCGAGTGATTCTAAAGTTGATTCCTGAGTGCTGCGAGGGATTCAAAGGCACGAGATGCGAAAAATTTTGCTCTCGTGTAACACACATAATTTTTCACTTCAGTAGCGAGAACACTATAGGAAATGCAATATATTACGTAACATTTTTGAAACTATAATGAAATATTTTTAAGTTAAATATCAGTTTTTTAAGCAGTAAATACTTATTTTAGTTTAAATACAACAATAAGTTAAAAATTCAATGAATTACAATAAAAGATATAATTATCATTTTTGCTAAATTTCTTTAGTTAGTACGAAATTCCGAACGTGTTTGTCTTTGAGGTCGAATTAAAAACCGGAGTAACCCCATAACGAACTCCTTTCATCCAATCGAACTGTTAAAAGTACGTCTAGTTTGTATTTAATCAAATATAGTTCCCATAATATTGCTCTATCAATTTAATATTTATAATCTGTACTTTAATGCTTTGTATTGTTTTCTATAGCGCTACCTGCTAACATTTAACTTCATAACTCTAACGCAACTTATAACCAATTAATTTAACTTTCATAATCACACGAAATTTCTAACACAACACACTTGTCATGGGCAAAATCATCGGATAACGATGGAAGCCAAAACCTAAATGAAGAAGAAGAAAAATCGGAGCTGTTGGTACTGGCCACTTGGTCTTTGTCTCTCTCTCTTTTCTATTGGCGGGAAAGAGATAGTGTCAAAGTTTCGAATTAGAATTAAAAAGTTACTTTGTCTCACTCAGTGGGCAAAATCGCATTTTGTCCACTGTTTTCAGTGAGCAAAACCTACATGTTTGAGCTACTGAAGTGAAAATAACTATTGTCTCACTCAGTGGGCAAAATCGCATTGTTTGAGCTACTGAAGTGAAAAAACTATTCCATAGATTTTAATGAAACGTATTTATAAAGATATATACATATCTAACTAGCTGTTACCCGCGACTTTGTGCGCGTGGTATTAACAATGTGGAAAAGTCAGTAGCGATGTTGGAATAAAATAATGTATTAAACACGCGATAAATCCGTTAAAAAGTGTTTAATTTCAATGTTTACCAACTTTATTTACGAACAGTACATTCATTTATTTTGGTACATACTCGTAAACATCGATAAACTGTGCTATATTTGGATGTTATTTATTGTTTTTCTTGTTTACAGGAATGCTATATTTTGGATACGGGTAGCTACAGTGGAATCTACGTGTGGGTTGGCAGAGAGTCAAACGATAAGGTATGTCTTTGTGACCATCATCATAATCGACGCCTTGTTGGTATAAAGCACTGGTTCCCAACCTTTGTTAGGCCATGCCTCACCTTAACATTTTTACTCAACTAAATTTTTTATACGCCCTCTACATAAATTTAGGGTAGCTCACTTCTCTTCTGAATTTTCCGTCCTAAGGTTGCCTGGAAGAAATTACAGTTTGCAATAAGGCCGTCCATTGTACAAATTATTTTAAGGTTTCTCATTTATAATGTCAATTTTGTTTTTATGTGCAATAAAGTATTTAAATAAGTAATAATTTTGTAACCTTTAAAAATTGTTTTGTTCCAAAGCGAAAGGGTTAAAGTCGTGTCGAGTCCATGTTTAAATAGCTATCAAATTAACTCCCTGTGGGGCGCGGGCCCCACGTTGGGAAACACTGGTCTTAGTTAGATGTACCTTTGGATGACGGGTCCTCGTTTCGATTCCGGGTCGGGGCCGGGCAGAGGCACTTGCTCCGAGTCTGGGTGTCATTAGTGTTCGAGAATACCATGTTTGTAAACTGCCCCCGCGATACAGGCTAAACATAGAGCAGGGATTACGTATCTTAAAAAATCAATTTTACAAACTAATTGCGTTTTTAGGCGCAAAGGGCCAGCCAGACGAGGTGGTATGTCTGGCAGGAGGCCGCAGCGCCTATAAACCGCATAACTGTAGTCGAGGATCTCTTCACCGTGCGAATTGCACTGTGAACTTCACTATCGTGGTGTAGGACTTTTTGGTAATTCTCGCTTTTGTAGGCGATACGATATTTCTTAAGTTGATAGTTCAGATTTTTCGTGTAAATTGTTTATTTTTAACTTGTAGCATACAAACCGTATGCTACAAGTTAAAAATAACCACATTCTTTGCTCATCCTGTTAAGGGACTCCTGTTATTCTGACATACATAATTCACCCTCTGCTGAGTCGGACCCCCGCCAATTTTATGGAGGGAAATCTGATTATGTACCTAATATGTGTATTTTTTTACAGGAAAAGACTGAAGCATTCAAGAAAGCAGAACAGTACCTCATAAACCACGACTATCCCAACTGGGTAAATATTATCTTATTTTATTTTAGTTTTATTTTGATTAATTACAACTTATTAAGATGCACGTGCACGTGTGGTGACGGATTTAGAATACATAGTGTCGTCACCCCATTCCATCCTGAGGGTGTCGTAAGAGCCGACGAAAGGTAAATGACAAGGCCGAAAACCTAGACACGAGAGCGTGACGGATCAGCCCAACTTCGTTTGTTTCAGCCCATGAATGACCCACTACTGAGTCGGTACTCCTCCAAATTCATGGAGGGAAATTAGCCTACTGGGCCACGCTGGCAACAGGGCTTGTATTAAGTTTCCTTCTCTTGCGGCTAGGTGATTTGCCTCTTGCGTTCCCTTAGTCGCCTCTTACGACACCCTCGGGATGGTATGGGTTATACTACTTACGGAAACCTGTGTGCGGTGCGCCAAAAGAAAATGTTGACTGCCTCGTTGGTCTAGGGGTTAGATGTGCCGCCTTTGGATTAACCAGAGGCACTTGCTCCGAGTCTGGGTGTCATTTGTGTTCGTGACTTTCATGTTTGTAATCTGCCCCCGCGATACAGATCATACCTAGTGCAGGGGTTTCGGTGAACAAAAAAACTTGGAAATATTTGGAAATCTTTGAGGGAGGCCTATGTCCAGCAGTGGACGTCTTTTGGCTGAAATGATGATGACAAACATGTTCTCGTTTGATTTTTACTACTTCTTTACCTCTACACCAACACTTGGCGTGTTCAATGCTGTATGTTTTTATTTAAAAAAAAAACTTTTTTTTTCAGGTGTACGTCGCGAAAGTTCCCGAAGGTGTGGAGCCGACAGCCTTCAAACAATGTTTCCAAAGTTGGGATTAATTCCTCTTACCATTTACTTGTTTAAAATGCAACAATTTTGTATTAATTTACTCGAATATTATTTAATATTTAATAAACACTAATTAAATATATGTGTTTTTATTTCCCCTTTGTCTCCGTGTGGTGACGGATTAAGAATACATTGTGTCACCACCGCATTTCATCCTAATAGAGTCGACAATAGGAAATGACAAGTCCGAAATGCTAGCCGCAACAGAAGGAAATCTTGATACTAAACCCTGTGCCAACCCGTCTGGCCACAGTGGGCTAATTACCCTCCCTGTATGTGGAGGAGGCCCGACTCAGCAGTGGGTCAATTAAGGGCTGAGAAGTAGAAGTTTTCATTTAACGACTAGCACAGGATTACAACAAGATTTCCGTCTCTTGTGGCTAGGCTTGCGGCCTTGACATTTCCTTTTGTCCCCTCTGACACCCTCAGGATGAAATAGGGTGGTGACACTACGTATTCTAAACCCGTCACCACACAGAGAATCACGCCAGTAATTAATTCTATCTGAATATTACTTATTTCGCAGAAAGCAGCGCAATAAATTCAATATATGCGCGATATTCTCATATAAAGCTAAGAGCTTAAGGTTCATTATTGCATACCTGATAAACTATAGCATATATTTTGTTAAATAACAGTTATTTACTAACAACTGCTAACAAGAATAAAGATAACGGTTCTAAGAAACTTTAGAGTTATTTTTTCCTTTGTAATAAAAAATAACTAAAATTAATATCTACTACTTAGCTGCCAATTCTAAGCCCATATATGACCCACTGCTCAGTCGGGCCTCCTCCAAATACAGGGAGGGCCACGCTGGTCGGACGGGTTGGTACAGATAGAGTCGGGACCCACGGGGCAGCAATGCGTGGGGCGGGGCGGTACACCCCGGGGACGTTTAGTGGGTATACCTCCGCCTCCTCACAGGGGCGGAGGAGACTCCCACACACCCGCTGCCAGCCGTCCCCAGGCCAACGGGGATAGTCCATAAAGGATTTTACCCCGAGTCATAAAAAATAGTGTCTTGTCACGTTTTTCTTTTCTTACAGCTAGGTCATCGGTCTCGTCATTTCCTTCTGTCGGCTCTTACGACACCCTCAGGATGGAATGCGTTGGTGACACCGTAAATTCTTAATCAATCACCACACAGATTTTACTCTTAATTGAATGGCAATAGTAATAAAACCGCAATAAATGTATCACTGCGACATATCTATTTATAGAAATATATTTGTCTGAGTCTGTTTGTTTCTTACAGTAAAGAGCTATTGAGCTAATTTTGAACTCTGATAAGATCCCTTACCGCACTGAGGGTGTCGTAAGATGTGAATAAGGAAATGCAAACGGCAGATCACCTCAAAGTTTCCTGCCGGCTCTTCGCTGCAGCAGCCTTCCGAGCCGGAGGTAAATTTTAATAGTTTTAATATTTTAATTTTAATGTTTTTACTTGCTATAAGAGCTATGGAGACAATATCAATTTGTTTATAGAATAAATTCTTACATTGTCAAATATTCTTCTTCAAGTCTTGACCACCGGTTCGGAATGGCATTCCACAGGGTAGAGCCCGCAAGAAACTCCAATCCGCGATAACAACAATTCTGGGAGATCTAACTTGAAGAAAAGAATTTTGATTTTGACATTGATTCAGTACTGTTTATGTACTAGCGATCCGCCCCGGCTTCGCATGGGTGCAATGATGAACATCTAAATTTATCAGTGTTTCTCTACGATATTATGCATGTATTATACCTAAAAACCTTCCTCTTGAATCACTCTATATATAAAAAAACAGCTTCAAAATCCGTTGCGTAGTTTTAAAGATTTAAGCATACATAGGGACGAACAGACAACAGCGACTTTCTTTTATACTATGTAGTGATAGTGATAGTGATAATATACGTGAGTGAATCCGCGGGTAGTGGCTAGTGTGATAGATAAACGGTTTGCATATAAACCCGTTTGACCGTCATCAGCCAAACCTACCGATTGTCCTCCCTCACTCAGTTGTGTCCGCGTCGTCATTCGACGCAAGCGCATTGTATCAGAATTTCAAGTAAGTATCATTTTCTATTAATTAATTTACAGCTTAAGCAGGTTAGGCACGTCATATAATGACGATTACTTTAATCGGTGGTCTGCGAGACGTCAAATTTCTCAAAATCTGTGATGTGTGCCAAATAGAAATAGCATACAACTGACTCGCTTATGTTAAGAATGTATCGCCCATTGAAAAGACCTTTTTATATTGCTACGATTACGCGAGCGTAAAGATTAGCTGGAGCAACCAGCAAAATAGTGGCGGATTCAGAATTCATTGACAGCCTCGTTGGCCTAGGATTAGATGTGCCGACTTTGGATCAACGGGGTTCGATTTCGGGGTCGGGCAAGTGTATTTGTCTAAACCAGAGGCACTTGCTCGGAGTTTGGGTGACATTTGTGTTCGTGAATTACATGTTTGTAAACTGCCCGCGCGATACAATATATTTACTTGTCCTGCTGGTAAAGCGTACAAATAATAGGTTTAAGTATAATCTTAAAATATAATTATTTAACTATATTCTACTTTATTATATATATTATCTAATGTTATCGTCTAAATATTCTGGCACAGTATAGTAAGCCTTAACTGATAAAAAATACTTGCAATTTTCTCTTAAAACCTTGTGTTATTTTAAACTCTTGTTGACATATCTACTAAAAAAATTCTTGTCAAAAAGGGCAGTTCTTTGAGGTAGCGAATAAATCTTTCAAGCATTCTTAAGAATAATTGCAAATAGTCAAATCACTATCACTACATATCTATACTAATATGTACATAAAGCTGCAGAGTTTGTTTGTTTGTTTGAACGCGCTAATCTCAGGAACTACTGGTCCTATCTTTAGAGATAGAGAGAAAGAGGACGTTTTATATATGTATGTTAAATTTAGAGTTTCATCATTGCACCCGTGCGAAGCCGGAGCGGGTCGCTAGTAATTAATATAAAACTAAACTAAAACCATCATACTGTTTATACGCATGTCTCTAACACCGTTGAACTCCGTAAATTTAATCGCAGTTTATCATTGCTGTAAACAAAATAGTTAAATTGACCTCTGATCTAGACCGCCGATAGCCAAAGATTACTCGTAACTTTATAACTTGTAAGTAAAATCTTTTATGTATGTTACTTACTTACTTCTCAGACCATAAATGACCCACTGTTGATTCGGGCCTCCTCCAACTACGTGGAGCCACGCCAGACGGCTTGGCACAGGGTATCGTATCAAGTTTTCCTTCTCTTGCGGCTTGATTTTCGGCCTTAACATTTCCTTTTGTCGGCTCTGACAACCTCAGGATCGAATGGGGTGGTGACACTACGGATTCTAAATCCGTCACCACACGTCTAAGTATGTTACAATATTGAAATTAAGTACTTTTAACGGATTTATCGCGTGTAAATTACATTAATTAATTCGCGACGTTTCGAATGATTTGCAGCAGTCGTGGTCGTGGGAGAGACTAGATGACAGGTTGTCTTCAAAATTGTTCAAAAGTACAAAGAAACAGTTCACGGTGTCCAGAGGTCTTGCAGATGAGTGTTCTGCTTGAGATTTGATCAATCTAATGATTGAGAAAAGAAAAAGAAAATTTATGTTACAATATTATAAAATATAAGTCTAAAATCCAAGTGGTATTTAACAAAACAGTTATTATGGGCTCCTGAAAAGCAGGGGTGTCAATAAACTTACATTATTTACATTAGCTATCTGCCAGTGAAAGTCCCGTCGAAATCAGTCCAGCTATTTTCAGAGATTAGCCAAAAGAAACAGACAGACAATTTTTCTTTTTGTTTATATGCCATGTATACGTCCAAACGCACTAAGTAAAAAGCGTTTATTTTAATATTACAAAAAGCCACTCCAATATCATTTTTTTTTAATTCGACCACAGACTTTGACTGTAAACAAAAGAGTAAGCGTGGGTGTGTGTCAAATACATAGTAGTGTGTGTGATATTCTTTTTGTTGATTTAGTGTATTTTCGGCCCGCGCCGGCTTTGCACGTGTAACGGTAAAAGTAACATGGTAACAGCTAGTAAGATTCAAATGAACTGATTCTTTGTGCACAAACCCAACAGGTCAGTTAGCCTTGATAGGAATTACTCACTAAACGGCCCGTGAGTGAATCACGCAATTAGTTCATTTGCCATGTAGCCATGCTTTGTTTACAATTACGGATGAAACAAGGTAAATTACGTGTCTCATGTAGCATTGCTAGTACGCGTTGCTATTCAAAACTAGCTGTACCCCGCGGCTTCGTCCGCGTTAAGCTTATGCTCATTTATTTATACTTTTTGCACATACAAATTATGTGATGTACAAAGGCGGAGTTAATGCCTTAGGCATTTTCTACCAGTTTACCTTAGGATGGTGCAGAGCGTGTGGAGCGTGACAGGTGCACTACTAATTTGACAAAAAATTAACATAAATATACGTACATTATAAATACTAAATAATAAATAAATATCCTTGGACATTTCACACAACGCCATCTCATCCCAAGCTAAGCAACATATTGCTTGTGTTATGGTAACGAGATGGATGATAAACTACATACTTAAATACTTTTTTTGTAAATACATACATATTATAGATAGAAAACACCCAGACCCGGAACAAATATATTACTCGTAGGTCGTACAAATATTTCTTCCGTGCGGGAATCGAAACCGCGACATGCTGCGCAGCAGTCGATCGCTCAACCACTGCCTACCTATATTTTAAATCACTAAATAGTATAAAACAAAGTCACTGTCGTCTGTCCGTCCCTATGTATGCTTAAATCTTTAAAACTACGCAACGGATGTTGATGCGGTTTTTTTCATTAGAGTGACTCAAGAGGAAGTTTTATATGTATAGTACATTCATAATTACACACGTGCGAAGCCGGGGCGGGTCGCTAGTATACATATTTATTACATACATAGAATATGTATACTAGCGACCCGCCCCGGCTTCGCACGTGTCGCACGCAAAAAATACCGCATCAACTTCCGTTGCGTAGTTTTAAAGATTTAAGCATACATAGGGACGGACAGACGACAGTATAATACATTATGTTATCAAGATATTAGGGAAAAATACAGATAACTTCCACGACAAACATCAGGCTAATCGGTAAACCTCAAATACTTGCGAACTTCCTTCGTACGTGTAGCGACAGTCAACCATCCTGATTTCCGGAGGTAGGGCGTTCCATGAAAGTATAGACTGTATATAAAAAGACAGGCGTAGGAAGTCAGAAGAATGGATAGGGAACTATAGTTGCCGATTGTGAGAGGAACGCAAATTTTTGTAATGAACGGAACAGGTATTTTTAAAAAGAGAAGAAAGGGAAGTTGGGAGAACAAAGAAAAAAGTGAAGAGTGGTCAACGCCCGTAACACTCGCTGTCGAATGGGCAACCATTTGAGTTGAGCTCTAAAGAGTTGACCGATTTGAATGATTTTTTTTGTATGAGTTTGAGTGGCACCGAGTATGGTTCAGATTCACAAAGCAACCCGACAGATGGCGCTGCAGTCGTTAAACGAATATCATGCAGGACAACTTCTGCCAGGTCCGCTAGTGCCATTTAAACTAGTTTCCTTCATGTATAATCTGTATCGCGCGGGCAGTTTACAAACATTACACTCCAATTTTATTTATTTGTATACATAGATCAAATTAAAAATCTAATGTATTCAAGTTTGCTCATCTGAGCTCTTCCGACTCGATAATAGACATTTTATTTTTACTATTTACCATCAGTTGGGAAGGCTGTAGAGAAGAGCCAACAAGAAACTGTGTAGTTGCATTTGATTCTAGCCTAACTTACTACCTACGGAATGACCTGTGTGCGGTGCGCCAAAAGAAGTTCACTTAGTTTTTACCAATTCGGATTCCCATTCCACAGAAAAGAGCCGACAAGAATATCCATGGTTTTAGAGAATATCCGCGCCACAACATGTAACTGGAGGAGGCCCGACTCAGCAGTGGGTCACAACTGTCAAAATTGACCATAGCGATATTGGGCCCAGTGTTATGAAGTGTCAGTCAGTGCAACAATTTATTTTTTCCAGACATGAGGCTCCTACATCTCTTCTCGGTGGCAGCAGTTTTGCTGTGCGTCCACGCCAGGACAGCAACAAGACAGCAGTCGGTCTCTGGGCCGATCACATCACTGAACGACAAGGTAATCCTTATATCCCTCATTTTAACACGCATGGCGTCGTGCGACGGGTCATTATCTTCCCTGCAATATGATTGAGGAGGGCGATAGCTGCCACGTGCGTCATGCTTGTGAACAGGTGCCGTTGCTGGGGGTCGATTGGCTCGGGCATTAGAAGGTTACTATTGTTGACTAGATCTGGCTGATGTTTAGCCCTTTGCGACTATTGCGCGAGTTTGCTCTCTGTCAACAAATTTGTCTTGCCCCCGCCTTGTACCTAAAAATGGCGATCTAATAAATTAAACATTGAAATAAACCCCCGACACAATTACATAAGTAGTTGGGGGACCAGGGGTCAGGTAATAAATAAGTAGGAGCGCTCCCCCAACGCGATGTATTTTTTTTATTTATTACTTTTTAATGGTACACGCTTATTATGATGTAGATCCCCACCACATATATTTGCAGATATTGGGTCCCCCCCCCCTTTTACCCACAGAGTTTTTACAGGACTCCGCTTATTTTCATGGAACATATTATTTTGTAATGTGCACGTGATGCGCTTTCATTTGAGACCCCACTCGATTATATTTGCAGACTTTCGGTTATTCTTCCCCACTTTCACCCCCCATAACTTTTAAAAGACTCAACCGATTTTCATCAAACAAACTAAGAACACTCGCCCGTAGCTCATCTGTCATACAAAAAAAACTGTATTGAAATCGCTTCATCCGTTCGTGAGCTACGGAGCCACAGACAGACAGACAGACAGACACGTCAAACTTATAACATCCCTCTTTTTGCGTCGAAAGTTAAAAAGAGCAACTACGGAGTTACTTGGCGGCCCTTCTCTATAGAGCTGTGTTCATTTTAAATTTTAAGTGGTAAATTTTCAATTTTATCATCTACTAGTGGCCCGCCCCGGCTTCGCCCGTGCAAAGCGGGGGTGGGTTATACATATAAACCTTCCCCTTTAATCACTCTATCTATTAAAAAAAAACTGCTTCAAAATCCGTTGCGTAGTTTTAAAGATTTATGCATACATAGGGACGGACAGAAGAATGCGACTTTGTTTTATACTATGTAGTGATAGTGATATGAGCCAACTTGATCAAAACCTAAATGAGTTTTGATTTTGAACACCTAGTGGTTCCAAACAGTTTTTTTTACAAGAAAAGTACAAGAAAGAAAGTTGGTCAACGTAACTTCTAACTATAAGTTATTTAAAAGTAGTTTGAACTAATGTTTAGTGTTTGGGAACAGGCGTGAAATCTCCGAACGCCGCGGGCAAAAGCTAGTTTAGTGAACTAGTTTAATTACATCTAACCGTGTCGGTCGTAGATCAAAGAGCGAATGTTTAAACCGCTACCATCAAAGAGTTATTTATTGACTTCGCAGTGGCAACAGCAGCTTAGTATAACCACACACTGATGTATGTTTATGATTGTGGATATTTGAACCGACGTCGAAAAGATGCAGGTTATGAGCTGTTTTTATACAGACGTTAACACAAATCTAGACACATTACGAAAGGATTGTATTTTAATAAAAGGTCAACGAAACCCCTGCACTAAGCATAATCTGTATCGCGAGGGTAGTTAACAAACATGAAATTCACGAATATAAATGACGGATTTAGAATACATATTGTCACCACTTCATTCTAGTGTGAGCGTGTCGCAAGAGCCGACAAAAGGAAATGACGGGCGATAACCTAGCTGCAAGAGAAGGATAACTTGAAACGAAACCCTGTGCCAACCCATCTGGCCAGCGTGGCATACTAGGCTAATTACCCTCCATGTAATTGGCGGAAGCCCGACTCGGCATTTTTTTTTAAATAAACCCCTGTTCTTGTTAAGTATAACCTGCATCCCAGTTTACAAACATGTAATTCACGAACACAAATGACACCCAGACTCAGAGCAAGTGCCTCTGGTTTAGACAAAGACACTTGCCCGACCCCGGAATTGAACCCGGGACCCCGTGATCCAAAGGCACATATACCTCTAGACTTACATGGCGTCCGCAGTGGGTCATCTATGGGCTGGGTAGTAGTTTAAGCTCACTTTGGATGGCTATAGATAATTTGTTACATATGCATTTAGTTAACCCCTAAACCTATTAGTGGATTAACGCGTTACGAACAGACAGATAAACACGCAACTTTTATTGCTACACAACACCACAGAGAATATAACATTAAAAAGCAAAGGCAAATAAATTAAAAAAGCTTACAAATTGAATGTGTGAATTACTTTATCTTGAGTAGACCCACCTTTATAGAATCTAATTTAGTCTATGGACCATGTTTAAGCACTATTATTTAAAAATAAAACCAAAATAACACTCTCTATGCTTTTTGGTAAAGCATTTTTATTTCTTTTTCTTAATCCCGGTGAAACACTTGCGGTTTGCAATATAAGTTAATAAAAGATTCTCAATTATAGATCTGCTACTACTACTCAGCCCATAGATGACCCACTGCTGGGTGGGCCCTCCTTCAATTACATGGAGGGTAATGCCGAACCCAGCCGTGGGTAGTTTTAGCATGAATGTGGGCGGACGCAAGGGTTGTGGGAGATCAAAAGAGGTGACATATGAAAAATGATAGGTGTGTTTGGAGACTACCACCTAGCGTGGGGCAGGGCCGTAAGATGATAATGGCAATTTTATATACCATAATACCAATAGATGGCCCAAATTAGATTAGACCGGTGTCGAACCCAATTAAATTAGGGAAAAGTCATATGGTGTACTGGTTAGAAGTTTACTATATTTAAACATAAAACATCTGCCCTTAATTAATCGGATAGATAAGAGTTACTATTCGGAGTTGCCATTCGAGAATAATATTTAGCAGACGTTCTGCTGACTGAATTGGTATCGTGCAGGGTAATTTTAGAAAAAGAAGCTATTTTGATATATTCCTAGTACTATTCGCTCCATAAATGACCCAATGCTGAGCCGGGATTATTCCAATTACGTGGAGGGTTAGCCTACTATGCCACCTGGCCAGACGGGTTGGCACAGGGTTTGGATTGGTCGTTCGATAAATTTAAAAGATACGTTAAGTCCGGTTAATTAAAAAAACGTAGTATCAAGTTAATGACTATCTATCAGATAGTTAGATGGGAGTAACTTCGGCTTGTTATGGTCTAGCTCTGATCTTTCAGCCATTACATCAGTGAAGTTTTGTAAACAGTATGTGAGTGCAGTTTCAGCACGCACATTGTAATTTGAGTAATTTCACAGATTTTTATATCATTCTATTTTTTTAAATATGTCAGACTTGTTTGTACCACCATCATTGTAAGTTGTAACCCTTTTATTTAAAAGAGCAACCATGGACTTTCTTGCAAAATCCATAGTTGCTCTTTCGTAGCAACGCGCGCAGTGAACAGCTGGTCAAAAATATATGATTTTCATACTTTAATAGGCACGTCTTATATAGCAAACATGCGGGGCAGTCTATATAATATAAGTGAAAACTTAATAACTTCTGAATGGTTTATGGTCGAGCTATTAGACTATTATTTTTGGATTATTTGTGGTTAGTAAAAAACAGTCGCGTGTTTGCATTATTTTTACGAATACGTCGGGTTACAAAACACGACGTTTTGAATGATTTGCAGCAGAGTTAAATAATGTAACTAATATACACGCGATAAATCCGATAAAAAGTGTCTAATTTCAATGTGTACCTACTATTCGCGTAAACCTAAGAAATCAGTAAGTAAATATACTGTGGAGAAAGTACATAGAGTACAGAACTAGAAAGAGACAGATGCCAGTAGCCACTACTACGTCCATGTGGTGCGGGTTTAGCAAGTGTCACCACCCCATCCCATTCTCAGGGTGTCGTAAGAGTCGACATAAGGAAAGGGAGGGCCGTCAATCTAGCCGTTAGATAAGGAAAACTTGAAACGAAGCACTGTGCCAACTCGTTTGGCCAGCGTGGGACAGTAGGCTAATGCAGTAGATGATGATGAATGTATACTAATAACGCACGGAGGTACATCTATGTACATATATACACAGGACGCGAGCTCTAAGGTATTTGTTCCCCCAAAAAGTAGTAAACACCAACACATTGGAATGATAGAATACATCGCACAAGGTCAGATAGTGACCTATTAACTATTGTAGCTTGCCATGCCATTAGGATATTAGATCGATAAGGCAACGAGGTCGAGGGTGGCGTCACCATAAAAAGGGCGCCCCAAATGACGTCACGATCACTTTGAAAATTAAATGGAATAGTCTGGAATGAAATATTTTATTATTTAGAGAGTGGTTATTTGTTCGAGTGTTCCGTCTGATCACTGATTTGCGTCCTGCGCGATTTACAACCTTAGGAAAAATATCGATAAAAATAATGTTGTAACTATCGGACCATCCCGGTTTCGCACGGGTGGACATTATTTTTTTATTTTTTTCCTTGCCAATAAAATAGGCTATATTAATACATGTATACAAATAAATAAAATTGGACTGTCTGTTTGTAATAATGTAACCACTTTTTACTAAATGCGTAAGTATGTCTAAACTAACGGGACTTTCACTGATAGGTAGCTGATGATATAAGTGGCAGTGGGCAGGGCACATTGTATGTAGGTACAATAAAAATGTAAATGTACAATGAACTGTTTGATAATACCTAAACTCAACAGGTCAATTTGCCTTGATAGGAAATTACTCACTAAGGAAACGTCTTGCGAATGAATCACACAATTAGTTCATTTGCCATGTAGCCATGCTTTGTTTATCCTAATATAGTTACAACATATAAATACGCGTCAGGTCGTTCCTAAACTACCGATTTCTAAATCTCAATTTATAGACCGACGACCTGGTTATAGTCGCCGGAAAGCGATAAATGCGGGCGGCTCAGGACCGGCCTGCGTGGAAATCCTTGGAGGAGACTTGTTACCCGTGTGGAGACGGGTCAGAATAAAAAACTTCCCCACCGCACGCTGGGAAAAAACGCGAGTTGTAAAAGTCAACAAAACCCAGCACGCTTGGTGGTAGGATCTAATGGTCCGCCCGGCTAGCTACAACCTCACATCTAAGTCCGGCGCCAAGCAGTTTTACTGTGTTCCGTCGTGTCTATGTGAGAGCCGGTGCCCGACAGGGCATTTCCTTGAATTGCCTGCCCTATCTTAGACCCTGGCGTTGCTTTCCACCATGCAAGCCTAGTGCCAAAGGCATTCAAGTAATTGGTAAAAAAATATATGTAAAAATGATAATTATGTAGTTATTTCTTTAAACAGGATGCCAGGAGTAAAGCCAGGGTACATACGGCATTTACCAACGCTGGGCGTCAAGCAGGCGTAGAGGTTTGGAGAATTGAGGTAAGTGACATCTGTTGTCGAGTGGCTCAACTAAAAATAAACATTTTGTTAAATATACAAAATTGTTAATACGAATATAAATATGGAGGAAGTCCGACTTAGCAGTGGGTCAGCATTTGAGTTGCTTTAGTTTCTCTTTTCCTTTTTTGTCTCTTAGGTATATAATATTTTAAGTTGTTTTTTTATTATTTTTAGTCATAGTTTACAATTTTACGAGTATGTAAAGCAATAAAAAATTCTATTTTAGATTTAACGATTGCCGTCAATGACTTCATTTAATTATTAAATAACTTTTGATATTCTGTAGAGCTTCAATCCTGTACCGGTTGCTGCAAAGGACTTTGGGAAATTCCAGAAAGGAGACTCCTACATAGTGTTGAAGGTAATTTTCTTTTTAAATAACAGAACCCCTTTTTTGTATTCGGGAAATGCTTTATGCATACCACCGCCCCCCGGCGGAGAGGTCGGTGATTATGTGGGACTCCGACAAGGGTCGTCTACCCAAGAGTCGTCTACCCACTAAAACCCCAGCGGTATACCCACACACGGCGCGCTTGGGGCGCCACAAGTTCCCGTAAACGCAGTCTACTGTGACGCCCCGGCGGCGTATATCGAAATGCTCATTCAGTACGTCCCCTCCGCCTGAGACGAACTCGATTAGCATTTCCAAGCTCTTTTAATGAACAAACACGCGTAAATGCTGCTCCAATACGTCCCAGAGGGTGACGTACTGCAGTAGGATTTCTAAGACTAAACGCAATAAAACATATTAGAAACCCTCATCCAATTCGTCACCCTCGCGGGACGTATTGGAGTAGGATTTCTAGTGCTAAAATCACAAAGTTTCCAGTGGTATAACGAGCCTCAACGTAGAGTTTATCCTAGTTCTATTCGTCAACGGGAAACTGATACTAAAATAAGGTTAGAGATTACTTAATTTGCATAAACTATAAAACAGGTACGGTTATGATTAGTGATAATTAAAGCAAATACAGTACGAAACTAAGGAATAAAAGTTTACTTAGAAAAATATTCAATGCTTCTTTGCACAGGCCTGGTTATTAACATATCAATATTAATGACTAAACAATGGGGTCGCTTTTTAGCACTTTGGCCTTAGGTTATGTTAGGTTGTATTTTGGCAAAAATTTGTCTTGTTTAAACATAAAAATAATAATGCTAGCTTACATCTAAATAGACCTATAGTGCCGAAATTTACATAATTTAATATTTATGGTTAAATGCCAGAAGATAAGATTTTAGCAACACAGAAATATTAATTTAAAAATTGTTTTTACATAAACCCTTCAGATAGAGGCAAGCAAGCAAGCAATCAATTCATTATTATGTAGTTTGTAAAGGAAAATTTAATCAAACTGTAATAAACTATACGTTTAATACATTTTTTTAAATACGGATCCAATATGATCCAAAGTCTAAAATAAGTACGTAAGAGAAGTACAATATTTTTCATGTACTTATCGGGTATTTGCACTCGCTAATTACGGAATAATCAAATAAGAAATTGCACCGCACGTGTCAAGTGCAGAGAAGATCGGCGCGCGCAGATAGGGATGGATAATACACGAAAACATAATGTGTGCGTGAGATAGCAATATCTGCACAGAGAGACGTATCACATTAGCTTTTCTAAGACAACTTTGTGATTTTAGCACTAGAAATCCTACTCCAATACGTCCCGCGCGGGTGACGAATAGGATGAGGGTTTCTAATGTTTTATTGCGTTTAGACTTAGAAATCCTACTGCAGTACGTCACTCTCTGAGACGTATTGGAGCAGCATTTACGCGTGTTTTTTCATTAAAAGAGCTTGGAAATGCTAATCGAGTTCGTCTCAGGCGGAGGGGACGTACTGAATGAGAATTTCGATATACGCGCCCCGGCGTGGTGCCCGCAACGCGGGCAAGCGACTGTCGTAGAGGGCATCCCGGCAACTGGGACGCCCTCTCAGTCAATGAGGCTTTTGTCGGTGGCGGTTCCCCCAACCCACCACCGGCCTCTTAGGCGAGGGCAGAAGCGGTCCGCATCGGCACGAAGCCCACCTCCATTAGCGACCCGCCACGCAGCCCCCTTCTGCGACATAACGGCCTCGCAGAAGGAGGCCCGTCAGCCCTCGGGTTAGCCTCGGGTTAGCCCTCGTTCAGTGGACGTCTTTCGGCCTGAAATGATGATGAAAAGAACAATTCATAATCGAATAACTCATAATCGAGTGATGCACGTTCGAAATCCAATATAAATCAAAACCAATAAATCAATTAACGATGGTGTATCGTTTACAAGATCGATCACTCGCGTCGATGTGGTCATAACTCAAAAATACCGTTTATTTTCGATCTGTATTATAAGCATGTGTCTATCAAGCGGTGGGAAGAAGATATATTTTTAGGAGCCGAAAGATCGTCTCGCTCCTTTAAATGTACGTCATCATCATACTGTCTCTTGCGTGCCTTTGGTCGCTTCTACAACTTCTACTCAGTCCTTAAATGACCCACTGCTGAGCCGGGCCTCCTCCCATCACAGGGAGGGTTAGCGGGAGCGGAACGGGTTAGCACAGGGTTTGCATCAACTTTTCCTTCTTTCGCGGCTAGGTTATCGGCCTTGTCATTTCCTTTCGTCGGCTCTTACGACACCCTAAGGATGGTATGGGTTGGTGACATTGTGTATAAAATCCGTCACATAACGTGCTCTAATTGTCTGTTTCAGACAACTGCGGATAAAAGGAACAATTTGTCTTGGGACATTCATTTCTGGATTGGGAGCGAGTCCTCTCAGGATGAGTACGGGGCGGCAGCCATCTTGACGGTAGGACTTGATGACAAGTTCGATGGAGCGGCGATCCAGCATCGGGAGGTGATGGGACAGGAGAGTCAGCTCTTCCGTTCCTACTTCCCCTCAGGTATCGTAGATTTCTAAATACGTATTTCTATAAACGTTGTTTTGCCTTGTAATTAAATAGGGTTTGTCGTAGAGAAGTTAAAATTTAGGGTTGTAATTTTGTTAAAACAAAAAAATGACTTAAAAATAAAAGAATATTTTTTGGGGTAGTCCCCTTAAACATTTAGAACGATGCCTCCACTATGCACACAAAATTTCTCAAAATCGGTCGAACCATTTCGGAGGTGTTTAATAACAAACACCGTGACACGAGAATTAAGAAAGGCGATTTTAAACCAAGTTCTGCTTCTATTGCCCTATAGACGGCGCTAATTTAAATTATTAATATTAAAATTTGAGTATCCTCCAATAGAACAGGCCCATTGAAAATACTATAGGTAGCCTCTATTACCCAATAGATGGTGCTGCTTTAATTTTTGAAAATTTAATTTGAATACTGTATTTATTACTACCCATATGATAGCATTTTTAAATGTAATCAACAAGTTTGTACACACATTGTACGTTTTACTTAGAGGTGACGCTTATTTAAATTAGTACGATAATAATACATAAACTCTGTTTCTATTACCTAAGAGGTAAAGCTAAATGAAATTCATACGATAAATAATATCATAACTCTGTCCCTATTGCCCAAAAGGTGGCGCTCATTTAAAAGCCTTGTGTTTAAAATATCTTACTTTGTCTTGATGTGGTGTTGTTCCATTGCAATTATTGTAAATGTTTTGCATCAGCCGGCCAGAGACACCGAGTCGATACCAAACTTTTCATACAGTCGGAGTCATGCGGTAACAAACAGGCCATCCATAAATTACGTCACACGAATTTAAGGACTTTTGAAACCCTCCCACCGTCTTTGCCACAGGTTGTTACATTTTTATAAACCCCCTTCCTCGTGATGTGACGTAATTTTTTCTTGTATAAGCATGATTTTAAAAATAATCGAGAGAAAAGAGCTATTTTAATTTATTACTTATTTGTATTAAGTTATCTAATAAAATTAACATAAGTATTTTAAATTTTAACATGTGACGTCACAAATCTTTTGATCCCCCCCACGCCCCTTGTCATACTTCGGTGATACTCCACCCCTCCCCATTAACGTGCGACGTATTGTAAGGATTACACACATACGGAATAATGAGAACTTCCTTTCCCGAAGGCAGTTAACAATAGTGGATGATTCAAGGCAATAAAAACTTTTAATTGCGCGCAACACATCTTCAACTAATCGATGTGTTTACCACAACCAATCAACCCTAGTTTGTCAAGACCTTGGCAATGAATTTACAACATGGAACTAGTTCGTACTGGTGACGGATTTAGAACACATAGTGTCACCACCCCATTCCGCCCTGCGATTGTCTTAAGAGCCGGAAAAAAAGAAAATTTCAAGACTGAAAACCTAGCTAGAGAAGGACAACTGGCACAGTTAATAATGCCTCGACTACAACTATCGGGGGATAGGCGCTGCGACCCCTAGCCAGACATACCACCTCGTCTAACTGGATAATCATCCCTTTGCGCCTAAATATGAATAGATTCAGATGAACGTTTGATTCCAGGGCTCCAGTACGTGGCAGGAGGAGTTGCGTCAGGGTTCAACCATGTCACCACAAACCCTGGAGCGGAGAAGAGGCTTCTTCAGGTCAAGGGCAAGAGAAACGTTAGAGTCAGACAGGTGAAAGTCTTTTTATATTAAATTCTTTTAGAATACTAAAATACAATCTACAAAAATCCGAAACAAAATCGTAAATAATAATATAACTAATAAACTCAAAAGGAACTTTATTTACGTAGTTAGGTTTTATCAGAAAATTCTTATAAATCGTAATATTCAAAATTACCATTATCATCTTACGGCCCCTGTCCCACGCTAGGTGGTAGTCTCACACACTCAGTCGTCATATCTGCATTCACATTCATACATAATTCCTCACTCTTACAATCCCTCCATCGTCCTTGATCGCTCACAATCCCTGCTTCCACTCACATTCATGCTGAAACTACCACCGGTTCGGAATGCTGCTCTACCGAGAAGAGCCGGCAAGAAACTCTGTAATTGCTTTTATTAAAGTTACTACTTTGTTATAAGATATGTAGTGATAGTGCTTGGTCTTGTTTACAAGAATCACTAAACAAGCGAAAATAACAAAAATAGCTGCAATTAAATTGACAGGATTGAATCCTGTCATTTAATTGCAGCTGTTACCGGAAAACGACTCCTTGGGGGGAGGCATATGTCCAGCAGTGGACGTCTTTTGGCCGAAATGATGATAATGATGATCCTTTCAGGTGGACCCCCTATTCTCCTCCATGAACAAGGGCGATGTCTTCATCTTGGACGTGAACAATGACATCTACGTGTTCGTGGGGGACCGTGCGAAGAACGTGGAGAAGCTGAAGGCCATCTCAGTGGCCAACCAGGTCAGGGACCAGGACCACAATGGGAGAGGCCGCGTTGAGACCATTGGTAAGGCTACTAGCAGTGCTATACTTACTACCTTCGTCAGTGGAACACTCGGTTGACCTATGTCAACTCCTATTTTTCTGTTTCTTTTTACAATGATAATAAATTTCTATAACAATACTAGCAGACCCGGCCAATCTATGTGCGGTGACTGTATCTATCTCGCTCGGGTACACTCGGCGGTCCCGAGTTCACCCGATCGAGCCTTTCACATCGGAGCGTGACGGATCAGCCTAACTTACTATACCCTATTCCAGAGAGCGTGATCGATTTGGCAGATGTCAATTTTTCTGATCGACAAAAAGGTAGGATTCCGAACTACGTCGCGGTAATCGGGACCAGTAGTGCCGAGGTAGCACTTCTGCGTGCAGCGTACTTCGGAATCATACCTTTACTTTGCAATGGCGAATAGTGGTGGGAAACAGATAATAACCAGTAGTCCAAAAACTAACGGTATAAAATACTTGCAACTGAGACGAGATGGTATGGGTGTATTATGTGTGAAATTCTTTATCACTTTTTCTTAACTTTTTATGACACTATTCGAATATAAATCATTTTCATTTTGAAATAAAATACGTTGGCTTTAGCGCATTGAAATTTAACACTTTTACAACTATTATTTTCTTTTCTTTTTTGTTTACTTTCATGATCTGAACCACCTATTTAAATTTGGCGGAAGGTCTAAAAATAACCCTGTAATATTAAATATGAACTTATTATGACTATTGACCCACCATCGCTTATCTACCCAATGTTTTATATGTCTAGTGCAATATAGAATTTCACACATAATACACCCACGCCAACTTGTCACTGTTACAAGTACTATACAACGTTATTTTTTGGACAGACGGGCTAGTGATGGGAAACAGAAAATATCTAGTTTTCTGTTTCCCATCACTAGCCCGTCTGTCAAATCGATCATGCTATCTTGAACAGGGTATACCTACATTTCACTTCAACAATCATTGATTTTCTTTAACAAGGAATGTATGTTTGTCCAGATCAATACTCCAGTGAAGTGGACTACCAGAAATTCTTTACCGCCCTAGGATCGGGATCCAGGGATCTGGTACCAGAAGAAAGCGCGGGAGGCGACGACCAGGTAGATATTACCACTTAACACACCATTACACAAACAAGACCAATAATTTAAAAAACGCGGATCATCGCGTGTTTATTGGTAGACAAGCTGACAATTTTCACGATACTGACCACGCGCGTATAGGTGGTAGAATGACTGTCGGGACTGACAGCCATGCGTGCCCTCTGACGAACACTGTTAAGCCGCGTACAGACATCGCGAGGCGTGCGTCGCGAGACGTACCACGGTAGGTGGTAGTCTCCATACACACCTATCAGTCGTCATATCTACATTCACACCTTTCATTCAAAATTCATCATTGTTACAATCCATCCACTCTTTTGATCTCCCACAACCCTTGCACCCACATTCATGCTGAAACTACCACCGGTTTGGAATGCTGCTCTACAGAGAAGAGCCGGCAAGAAACTCTGTAGTTGTTTTTTTTTTCAATTTATCAGTAATCTTTACAAATGGCACTGAACAGTAATGTCTTAATTACGAAACCCTAAGACATGTCTTTTCTAATCTATTCTATAGGCTTTCGAGAGGAGTGAAGAGCAGTCAGTGATACTATCAGAGGTCACCGATAGCAGTGGCAGCGTCAAGGTCACTCCACTGACCAAGCCATTCAGACAGGAGCAACTCAAACCTCAGGTAATTTGCATACAGGTGCATAAAGGACACAGTTATTTGGGTAGTAGGTAGCCAATTTATCTTTTATCAGTGTGTTGACAATTTGTAAGTGTCCATTGTATCCATATACAAAATAAATTTTAGTTTATTATTTTAAAAATATATTTTATTTATTATTTACTATATTACTTTTATTCCCAGGATAGTTACATCTTGGACACCGTCAGCGGGAGTATCTACGTGTGGATTGGGAAACAGGCCACCGAGAGGGTAACCCTTTTTTATTTTAGTTATAAACTAGCGACCTGCCCCGGCTTTATGCATGTTTATACATATAAACTTTCCTCTTGAATCACCCTATCCATTAAAAAACCGCATCAAAATCCGTTGCGTAGTTTTAAAGATTTAAGCATACATAGGAACGGACAGATGACAGTGACTTTGTTTTATACTATGTAGTGATAATTCCGTTCCTTGCCGGCTCCTCTCTGTGGATTCTAGGACTGGAGAGTTTATAATTGATTCCAAACGTAAAGAAAACATTAGGAATACTGCATCTTTATTTCAGCCAAATGACGAAAATAAAAGGAAGAAAAGAAAAAACATGTTTTTTTAATTAAGTGCTGTTGTTTCTGTAAAAAAGACGTCCACTGCTGGACGTCTTTGGATTCACGTATAAAAAGAATCCAATAATTCTTCATTTAATGATTAATAAATAAAAAAGTTGCCATAGTGTCACCACCCTTTTAATCTTGAGGGTGTCGTAAGAGTCGACGGAAGAAAATAACAAGGCCGCAAGAGAACGAAACGTATGGCCAGCGTGACACAGTACACTAATTACCCTTTAAGTAATTGGAGGAGGCCCGACTCAGCAGTGCGTCACATATCACCTGTCAACTTGACATTTCATAGACTGACTGGATAAAAATATTGGTTGTCAACTGAAAAGAAACAAACTTGACACTGACTGAAGACTAACCGTGAAAAAAAATGGCCGCTAAATTACTTTCTTTATTAATCAACTGTTAACTTATTTTCGTATTTCGAGTTGTAATCCCGAAACTCACAACATTATATTGATTGATTGATTCAAGTTTTTATTTTCAGGAGAAAACTGAAGCCATGGCAAAGGCGCAACAATATTTGAGCGCCAAAAACTATCCTTCATGGGTGAGATTTTTTTTTGGTTGATTTTTTATACAAGCGGAACCCCTGCACTAGGCATTCATTACTAATGTTCCCGTGTAGATGTTCCGTTCCCGTGTTGTCGGGATCCCGGCGGGGAATTTTGCGCCGGGGGGATGTTTAGTGGGTATGGGGACACCATTCATATTACTGATTGTGAGTACCACATACGGCCTTTCCAAAGAATCTTACCTCCGAAAAACAAAAAAAGATATTACTAGTGTCGCGGGCAGTTTACAAACGTGTAATTCATGAACACAAATGACACCCAAACTCAGAGCAAAGGATTCTGGTTTGCACAAAGACACTTGCCTACTATAACACCCCCCTGCGTAATTGAAGGCCCACCTTGGAGTTTGGGGCACCACTTAACGAGGCGGGCGCAGGCCCACAGGGCCTCGGAGCATGCTCTCCTATCGGAAGCGATTCCCGTGACCAAAGTCAAATAATTTATTTTTGTTTGGGTCACATGGACATTTACAAAAAGTCAACACATTATTCATAACCCTAGTTCGGACAGTCAAAGATCGCAGTCTGTTTTTGTGGGTAGGTCACGGCTCAATTTACCATCTCTACACGCCCCGGAGTCACACATAACCCTGCCAGCCCCAGTATATTTTTTACAATATGATGGGCATGACAAAAGTTTCATCGCTTTTGTTACAGGAGCAATGAGTTACTTGAAAAAAGCCTTTAATTAACCACATCTTACCACCAGGTCCACGTGGTAAGGATCCTCCAGGGTACAGAGCCGGCTGTGTTCAAGCAATACTTCTCCACCTGGCGAGACACTGGCATGAGCCATTCCAGGATTGTGTGAAGGTAAACTATCTACCCACGTATTTTTCTTCTCTTTCCTCCCTTCCCTCCATTTCTAAATCTAAATACTAAACATTAAATAGACTACCGTGTATTTGACACACACACATAAATACTCTTTTGTTTATTGTTATAGTCAATGAGTGATCAAATTGCGAATTGAACTATAATTTAAGCTTATTAAGGTCGAATTTCGACCACTGGGTTTATTAAATCAGTATTACCACTTTATTTTGTACACAGGTTGTTCAAGAACGACGGCCGTTGGAGAAACAAAGCCAAACTACGAATACTCAATATTATAATCTATAAATAGTTAATAACTTTTCATTATAAAACATTAACATTCTTTTGTTTTATTTATTTGTAGCGACCAGCATGCTACATACTTTACACAATTTACCCGAAAATCTGAACTATCACCATCAAGAAGTATCGCCTTATCTCGCGAGAGAATTAACAAAAAGTTCTACACCGCGATAGCGAAGTTTATAGAGCAATGCGTACGGTTAAGAAATTCCCGACTACAGATATCAAGACATAGGCATTATATTATCAAGACATAATACATAGAATGATTACTTTTTTTTTACGAAACTCCTGCACTAGTTATTAACCATATCCTGCATGTATCGCGGGGGCAGTATATTTACAAACATATAATTCACGAACACACATTACACCCAGTCTCCGAGCAAGTGCCTCTGGTTAAGACAAGACACTTGCCCGACCCCGGAATTGCACCCGAGACGTTGATCCAAAGGCGGCAAATCTGACCCCTAGACCAACGAGGCGGACATTGTAAAGGATAAAATCAAAAAGTAATCTTTCAGCAGTAGAATATAATAGAAAAATGCTATATTGAATGAACATATCAAAGGGAAGTGGTCGACCCGCCACACGTCGCCACCGCTGTTTTTTTTTTTTCATTGACCTCCAAGAAGTCAATCATCTCACCTTAATTTCAGCCAGCCAGCTTCCAATGCTGGACAACAAAACAATTTCAATGTGTAATAATCGCGAATACCTTAGAAATCATTCAAAATCAAAATCAAAACTCATTTAATCAAGTTGGCTCATTAGAGCTCTTTTGACAGGTCAAACAAAAAAATAAAATTTACCATTTAAAATTAATTATTTACCATCTACCACCGGTTCGGAATGCAGCTCTACAGAGAAGAGCCGGCAAGAAACTCTGCAGTTGCTTTTTTAGATCGCCAGTTTTAGGTACAAGGCAGATTTGTAAGAGCAAACTCGCGCAATAGTCGCAATGGGCCAAATAACACCCAGATCTAGTCAACAATAGTAACCTTCTAATCCCCGAGTCAACCGACCCCAGGCAACGACACCTGTTCACAAGCATGACGCATGCGGCAGCCATCACCCTCCTCAACCATATTGCAGGGAAGAGAACGACCCGCCGCACGACGCCACCACTGCGATGAGTCTTAATTATGAAAGAATTTGTTGTTATCATACTGTGGACAGGCGGGTTTTGCTAGAGTTTAGTTATTCCGAGACAAAGACTTTTTAGACCAAGAGAAATGTATAGTTATAATAATAAATTTGATAATTTTTTCAACTGACCTACAAAGATTTTTATCTTAACCGTATGTTTTGCATCATGCAACAGATAATAGTATTAGGTATTAATTTATTTACGTCACTATTAAACAAGGTTGTCAGTATGTTTTTCGCTTGGTGACGGATTTAGATTACATTGTGTCACCACCCATCCCATTCTAAACGTGTCGTAATACCGCCGACAAAGGGAAATGACAAGGCCGATAACCTAGCCAAAAGAAAAGGAGAAAAGGAAAGGAGACACAAACACTGTGCCAACCCGTCTGGCCAAAGTGGCACAGTAGGCCAATTACCCTCCATGTAATGGGAGGAGGCCCGACTCAGCAGTGGGTCTTGCATGGATGGACTTAGTAATAGTAGTAGTATTTAAAGTCGATGCCATAATAACGACTTGTGAAATCATATATTTTATTATCTTCTTTTACTAAAAATGAATGTTTGTCTGTATGTCCTATAGGGCATCGTAAACTATGCATTTGATCATATGATGATATTCAGCAGTGCTGTGCATGAGCCCACGAAATTTCGTTTTTTTTTTTAAATATAATTTTGAAGTAATTAAAATTTCCTTTATTGATACTCATTCGCTAATCTATTAAGGGTGCGAATGTAATTTGGTTTTCTATTACTGATTTTTAGTTTTTTGAAGTCTCCTTTCTTTCTACAAAACGTTATTTTTTTAACAAAAACATGTTTTTCTCTTGATATTACCAATCAAGTTTTAATATGGCATCTTACAACCCTGATCGAGCGACATTTAACGAAATGAGGATAAAAACCCGTTTAGTAGTATTGTAGACGGCCATAGTCCAACGCGTTTGGCTCTAAACATGTTAAAAAAACTATTACTTATTTGTGTTTTGACACTAAAATGTGACGCACAGTGGTCTTTAGAACGGAACAACTTCCACAAATTAGTTCAAGTAGTTGCTTGGAAGCAACTAAAATACGATATAGACGATGTACTTTGTAAGTTATTCAACTTTACTATAATTCCTACCATTGTTTTTATTTATAAACGAAACTCCAACTCTGGAAACGGTATCGTGGGAAAAACATGTAATTCGCGAACACAAATGACACATAAGACTTAGAGCAAGTGCCTCTGGTTCACACAAAGACAATTGCCCGATCCCGGAATCTACCCAAGGAGCCTCAATCCAAGGTTTTTTCAAAAAAACAATAAATAGTAGAAACCAATATTAATAAACACTTTTAGTTTTGAAAGAGAAAGAATGCAGATTGCTAATGTATTTTTAAATTATGCATAAAAATATAACAGAACCTTAGGTACACACACTACCATGTGTGCGATACACACACACACGCATTTAAACTCTTTTGTTTCTTGTCATAGTCTGTGGTCGAAACGAGAATAGAACATTCGTCGTCATCGTCGTTTCAGCCCTTAAATGACCCACTAGTGAGTCCTCCTCCAAATTCATGGCGGGAAGTTAGCCTACTGTGCCAAGCTGGCACAGTAATAGAACTTTATTTTTTATTAATTAATAGCTGACGCGGCAAACTTCGTACCGCCTCAGAATCAATAAATAAAAAACCTGAATGATATTTATTTTCTTTCACCTTTTAAACCTTTCCTGGACTTACACGAATATTTCAAGACCAAAATTAGCCAAATCGGTCCAGCCGTTGTCAAGTTTTAGCGAGACTAACGAAATTCATTTTTATTTATAGTATTTATAGATAGATAATTCGTGCAGTTATCGAAATTTCACTAATACATATAACTCTTTGGCAAATTCTTGTTCTTCCTCGCATTTGTCTCGAATCTTTTGCCCTGTGATGCACTCACCGTCCATGTTACAAATGATGGAATCCAATTTCCAAATAGAAGGGTGACAATGCCGCTGGGGCGAGAAGTTGAGTGACGACCTATGGGAACACGAAACGTGGGACGGGCGACCTTGTAAAGGTCGCTAGGTATCGATGGATGCCAACTGCACAGTTCAACAGATTTTCCGTGTGGCGACGGATTCAGGATACATAGTGTTGCCACCCCATTTCATCCTGAGGGTGTCGTAGCCGTAGGGGCCGACAAATGGACACGATAAGGCCGCAAGAGAAGGAAAACTTGATACTAAACCCTGTGCCGGCCCGTCTGGTCAGCGTGGCTACTTTAGTATTATTATATCTGTGGCGTGGCACAGTAGTTGGAGGAGGCCCGACTCAGCAGTGGGTCATGTGTGGACTGAGTATTTGAAGTCGATGCCTTAAAAACAACAACGATCTACAGATATTCATATATTTTCGAATTAAGTTGAAATTTCATTTATTGACATTCATATGAGTGAACGTTAGATATAAAACCAAATTTCTATTGCAGATTTTTCGTTTTTTGAAGACTTATTTCTGTGTAGGTACAACTCGTTTGTTTTAAAATAAAAACATGTTTTTCTCTTGAGAGTACCAATCATAGTTTTATTATGGCATCTTACAACCCTGATCGAGCGACATTTAACGAAATGAGGATAAAAACCCGTTTAGTAGTATTGTAGACGGCCATAGTCCAACGCGTTTGACTATAACATGTTAGAATAAATCTTATTTATTTGTGTTTTGACACTAAAATGTGACGCACGGTGGTCTATAGAATGGGACAATTTCGACGAATTAGTTCAAGTAGTTGCTTGGAAGCAACTGAAATATGATATTGACGGTGTACAGTGTAAGTTATACATCTATAATGTAATGCCTACTATTGTTTTTTATATAAAAACGAAACTGCTACTCTAGAAACTGTATCGTGCGGCAGTCTACAAACATGTAATTCACGAACACAAATGACACACAGACTCGGAGCAAGTGCCTCTGGTTTACACGTTTATAAAGACACTTTCCCGACCCCGGAATGTACCCAAGGCCCATCGATCTAAGGTATTTTTAACCCCCGACGCAAAACGAGGGGTGTTATATGTTTGACGTGTCTGTCTGTCTGTGGCACCGTAGCTGGCGAACGGATGAAGCGATTGCAATACAGTTTTTTGTATGGCAGGTGAGTTACGGGTGAGTGTTCTTAGACATGTTTGATGAAAATCGGTTGAGTCGTTTAAAAGTTATGGGGGGTGAAAGTGGGGAAGAATAACCGAAAGTCTGCAAATATAATCGAGTGGGGTCTCAAATGAAAGCGCATCACGTGCACATTACAAACATCCTAATAAGCGTGTACCTATAAAAAGCAAAAAATAAAATTAAAAATTTAAATAAACCCCCGACGCAATAACCTAAGTGGCCTATAAAAAGTAAAAAATAAATAAATACATCGCGTTGGGGGACCAGGGGTCAGATAGTAAATAAATAGGAGCGGTCCCCCAACGCGATGTATTTTTTTTTTTAATTATTAGGGTTTACTTAAATTTATAATTTAATTTTTTTGAAAAAGAATATATCATACAATTAATTAATTTACACTAATAGTATAAACCAATATTAATTAACACTTTTAGTTTACAACCCCACGACATACTCTCAGGCCAACAAAAATATTTTATTTATTAAACATTTATTAAACGCAAAAATATTATGACAAAAAGAGAAAGAATGCAGAAATTAACAGAACATTACACACACTACCATGTATATATGACACACACACGCATATATTATATTTTTTTATAGTTATAGTGTGTGGTCCAATTGAGAATAGAACGAGCACTATTATGCAAGCTAAAAACCTTTTTATTAATATTTATTTGACGTCAAGCATCACGTCAAAGGATTAAGCAAAATTTTTGGACTTCCGCGTAGTCCAGCCGTTCTCGAGTTTTAGCGAGAGTAACGAACAGCAGTTCATGTTTATTTACAATATAGCTAGATAGATAGATGGTCAAATTGAACCACTAATAATCAAGATTAAAAACAAAGCTTTCTACTAATATTGACAGTTATCGAAATTTCACAAATAACTCTTTGGCAAATTCTTGTTCTTCCTCGCATTTGTCTCGAATCTTTTGCCCTGTGATGCCCTCACCGTCCATGTTATAAATTATGGAATCCAAAATCCAAATAGAAGGGTGACAATGCCGCTGGAGTGAGCACGGAACGGGCGACCTATGGCAAAACGAAACGTGGGACGGGTGAACTTATAAAGGTCGCTATGTATCGATGGATGCCAACTGCGTAGTTCAAAAGTGGACGTAGCTGGTAGATAGATAGATTTTCCGTGCGGCAACGGATTTAGAATACATAGTGTCGCCACCCCATTTCACCCTGAGGGTATCAGGACATGATACGGCCTATAAACTAGCCGCAAGAGAAGGAAAACTTGATACTAAACCCTGTGCCAACCCGTCTGGTCAGCGTGGCACAGTAGAATAATTACCCTCCTTGTAGTTGGAGGAGGCCTGACTCAGCAGTGGGTCATTTATGGGCTAAGACGATGAAGATAGATCGATGCTTTGACCATTCCATCTCTTTTTTCTACCAAGGGTTTCTGAAAAAGTAATTTTGTGACTTTCTTTCACAGACGAAGTTGACTCGAATGTCGAACGTAAAGCCGGTGGCTTTCTCTTCAATGAAGAGGAACTGGAAGAGAGTGAGAAGTTCTTCATTCAATACAATAATGTCCCGGTCGGAATTGAAGTTGATAGCGAGCGGAACAGGGCTTTTGTCACTGTACCTAGACGGAGATTCGGTGAGTAGTTTTACAAACAATAGCCAGATTTAGTCAACCATATTAGGTACCTACCTTCTAATGCCCGAGCCAACCGAACCCCCGCAACGGCATATGTTCACAAGCATGACGCACGTGGCAGCCATCGCTCTTCCGCATCTGCATGATGATAACTCAAGCACCTAGGAACTAAATACTAAAAAAAGTTATAATAAGGCGCTAGGATGCTCTCACATACTGTGTCTATACATCGCATTAGAAGAACATTATTTCAAATTACTTTGACGATATTCTAAAACTATCTAGTTAATTATGAGCATCGGACTAGTAACAACACCGATCAGTTATTCTCAAGCATTTTTATCTAAGATATAACAACTGTTTCTTTGTACTTTTGAAGACAACTGTCATCTAGTCTCTCCCGTGACCACGGCTGCTGCAAAGCATTTGAAACGTCGGGAATTAAGTGATTTTTCAATGTATTAATTTTCATGATTTTTCATTTGTTCAGTGTAATAATCGCAAAAGACATTTTGATTTTGACCAGCCCTCTTTTTTCCAGGCATTCCCAGTACGCTCAACTACATAGACCTGAATGGTGATACCGACCCGGTTTTGAAGCCGTATCCCAGCATGCGGGCTAACAGGGACTTTGTGTCCGTATACCGACCCAGGGTGGACGTATGTGGGCGGTTATGGGTGGTGGATACTGGCTTATTGGAAGTGCCTGGTAAGATCCTTAGAGCCATCTGATGTGAGGTACGGAGGATCTCCACAAAGGCCGGTCCTGGGTCGCCCGCATCCATTGCTTTCCGGCGACCTTAACCAGGTCGTCGAGGAGGCCTTCCAGCACTGCACCTTCCGGAACGCGTTTGCCACTCGAGGACTTTTTTGCCCCATCGAGCGTCGGTCCTGCGAGCTATGTGCCCTGTCCACTGGCACTTAAGTTTGGTAATCCAGTGGGCTATGTCGGTGACCCTGGTTTGCCTGCGTATCTCCTCATTTCTGATTCTGATAGCCCTCTCCATTTCCCTTTGGGTGACTTTGAGCCATCCGATGGAGCCCATACTCACGTCTCTGTTCCATATTTCATCATTGGCAACACACATTGCTCGAAGACTTTTGTCTTCAGACACTGCGGTATTGTGGACGAGAAGATCTCTCGCAGCTTCCCGAACGCTGTGTATAAATTATTTTTCCATTTTGACGTATGATATTGACATTGCAATGCTCCCATAATCCATCTTGTGGGTGTGGCAAGAGCCGACAAAAGAAAATGACATGGCCGAAAATCTAGCCACAAGAGAAGGACAACTTGATACGAAACACTGTACCAACCTATCTGGCCCGCATGACGCAGTAGGTTAATAACCCTCCATGTAACTAGAGGAGGCCCGACTCAACAGTGGGCCATCTACGGACTGAGTGGTAGTAACACACATAAATGAATTAATAATTTGTTACAGACAACCGTCAGCAAGTGAAGCCTCCTTCCATCATCATATTCGATCTAAGGACTGACCAGCAAATACTTAGACATGAGATTGAGCCAGCACTTCTGGTCAGCAATCGAACTACTGGAGGTAAACGGGAACTAAGCACGTAATGTATTAAATAAGAAAGAAAATGTTTATTGGACACAATAAAAAAAGAATACAACAGAAGGTGGCAAACACTAGTATAATTTAATGTGTCAACATTGCTACATCTTAGCATAATACTACAGTTTCCGGTAGAGCTGATATTCTGCTACAGCCGCAGCATTTGTTTATACAGGATGTCCCAAAAAATTGTGTCAAGCGGAAGATTATAGATCCCCTTGGGGTACCCGAATCACCCCCATGTATCTTCTGCGATTTTTCATAGTTTACGCGTTATGATATTGTTTTTCTGAATTTAAAATGTTTGGCTTTACACCAATATTTTCATAAATTTGGTCAAAGTTACGAAGCTGATTATTTTGTACTTAAAAGTACAATCCAAGATGATAGATACAGTTACAGAAAGAAAAAATAATAAAAAAACTGTAACTTTAAAAAAAATGTTCAATTGTCGAAAATTTTGGAATAAAATTATAACACGAAAACTATGAAAAATCGCAGAACATACATGGGGGTGATTCGGGTACCTCAAGGGGATCTCTGGACTTCCGCTTGACACTATTTTTGGAACACCCTGTTTATAGGACAACAAAACAGGTAGCAACTAAACAAGTATGCTATAATAAACGGATCTAACCTAGAAGTCTAACCTTGGGAGTACTCACTCTCAATGCGGGAGCATTCTCCGTGATCCAGTGGGCAGGCTGAGAGGCAGTGCCATGAAATATGGAATTAACTAGTATTTAGAAAATAAGCACTCTGTTAACTTTTGTTTCCAGGACTCACATCGATAACAGTGGACGTTACAAGAGACTCGTGTGATGATGCGCATGCCTACATCAACGACCTAGCTACGAACACCATGCTAGTCTTCTCTTACAAACAGAAATCCCTATGGCGATTTGAACATCCGTCCTTTTCGCACGACGCTGGAGCGGCAAACTTTACAGTCGGAGGTATTTTTTTAAACATGAATAATATAATTCTTAATACTACTGTGCAACTATTTAAGTAAATCATCATTTGAAATGGACAACTTTATGATGTCTTGTGTGCGGTTATTGCACATTGAAATTAAACACGTGGTATCAGATTTATCGCGTGTTTAATACTTTTAACGCGAATAAAAGAACATGTTGCTGACATTAAAAAAGCTAACGTTCGACCGAGTCCACAATTTGTGACACATTGAACAAGGCCGACAACTACATTCACTTTGATAGACATCAAATCCTTGCCAAGGTAAATCATTACATCCCAAGGATGGATGGTTAGCAAGTATATCCTGCATGGTATCCAGTAATTAAAAATAACTGTTTCTTTGTTCTTTCGAAGATAACTGTCATCTAATCTCTCCCGTGACCACGTTTCACTGCTGCAAAGCATAAAGTATGTATAAGTACCTAATATCATCATCTTCATTTCACCCAAGAGATGTCCGCCCGCATCTATCGCTTTCCGGCGACCTTAACCAGGTCGTCGGTCCACCGTGTGGGAGGCCTGCCAGCGCTGCGCTTTCCGGAACGCGGTCGCCTCTCGAGGACTTTTTTGCGCCATCGGGCGTCAGTTCTGCGCGCTATGTATCTGCCCACTGCTACTTAAGTTTGGCCATCCTGTGGGCTATGTCGGTTACTCTGGTTCTCCTCGGAGGGAAACTCCGAGCATAGCTCTCTCCATTGCCTTTTCGGTGACTTTGAGCCTTTTCGTGGGGTCTATAGCCCACCCAGCCAAATAATGTAATATAACTACACGCGTTGAATCCATTAAAAGTGTTCAACTTCAAAATTAATTATTTGAATTTGTAAATAGTTAGTGTAGCAACGAGATTTACATGCAAAACAAAGAACTAACCCACGTCAAACCAGATAACATCATCATCATCATCATTTCAGCCAGAAGACGTCCACTGCTGGACATAGGCCTCCCCCAAGGATCTCCACAAAGGCCGGTCCTGGGCCACCCGCATCCACTGCTTTCCGGCGACCTTAACCAGGTCGTCGGTCCACCGTGTGGGCCTTCCGGAACGCGGTGGCGGTCAGATAACATACTTCAAAATAATTATTTTTTTATGTTGCTAGCACACAACATCCCGTGGACGGATGGCCTGTTCAGCATAGCTCTATCCGAAGCACACGGGGGAGGAAGAACGGCTTACTACCATCCCTTTGTGGCCACACAAGAGTTCTCAATCTCCACGAATGTCTTGAAGGACAGGAACGGAAACTTCTCCAAGAATTTTAAGGTTTGTTCATCATGGGAGAATGTGGGGCCAATAAAAATTCGTTGGTCTAGGGGGTTACATATTTGCCTTTGGATCGATTGATGATGCCGCAGTTGGATCTACGAGTCCTGGGTTCAGAGGCACTTGCTCTGAGTCTGGGTGTCATTTGTGTTCGTGAATTACATGTTTGTAATCTGCCCCCGCGATACAGGTTATAAATAGTACAGGGGATCCGTATTTTATAAAAAAAATACTACTACTACTACTCAGTCCATAGATGAACCACTGTTGAGTCGGGCCTCCTCCAGTTACATGGAGGGTAATTGATTGACGGTTGGGGAATTTGATGTTTTTGAGGGTAAGCGTCGTTTCAGGTGGAAGGCGTCAGGGGGGCATACTCCCAGAGTGGCAGTCACGACTACCACAGCGGTACCAAGACGCTGCTGTTCGCCAACGTGGCACAGGACGCCATATCCTGCTGGAAGGTGGAGTCTCCTCTCCGTTCGAACAATATGGCGCTGGTCGCGCAGGACCATGCACTCTTACTTTATATTTCGGGTAAGTCCCCTAGAAAAGTGAGAGGTGTCTGTCAGTTAGTCAATCAGGCATTGAACCCCTCTATCAGACAGCCAGCCAGTCTGTCAATCTGTTTTTCAGTCAGTGTATCAACTGGTCTATGAATCAGACCACCAGTCTGGCAGTCTGCCAGCCTGTATGTTTATCATAATGTATATAAACCATACTTTCGAAATCTACCGTAAGCCCCTATCAGCCACCCAAAGGTTGACTGAGAGTAGGGTTGCCAACTTTTTTTTACAAGAAATAAAGTATATTCAGCTTAAGAAGAATATTAAACAGTATTTTAGAAAAATGAACAGTAGGTATGTTATTTATTTATTGTTTTATTAAATACATATTTTTAGAGCTTCTCGCACAACTTACTAATTTATAATCTTTTTTAAAAACTGTATTTGCCTCACCACACTTATAGCTGAAATTAAAATAAATGAGGAGCTCATTTTTTATTAAATTAAAAGATGCTCTATTTCTACCCTCCCGCCACTTCGCATTCATTACTGAAAAAATGTGTGAGCGTCTAAGTATAACACATAGTAGTTAATGTGTTTGCATTTTGATGCTGAAAACAGTATTTTATAAACTTTATTTTTGTTCTGTTCTAATACTGTTCAAAACAGTATAGTTGGCAACCCTAACTGAGAGAGAATATATAATAATAATATAAAAACAAATTTAAGTTTCTTTTGTGTACATGTACAATAAAGAATATATATCTATCTATGTCAGTCTGTCTGTCAACCAGTCTATCGGTCAACCGGACTATCTGTCACGCTACCGGTCTCTCAGCCAGTCTGTTTGTTAGTCTATGTTCCTGTGACAAAGGTTGGGTATTAAAAAGACTTTAATAAAACGTTACTCACTCACTCCTGAATACAGCAGTCAAATACAGCTATACGGTTTTCCTCCGTCAGATAGCACCCGTGTCATCATCATGATGATTGATTTTGGCATTGATGATGATGATGAGCCGTATTTGACTGCTGTATTCAGGAGTGAGTGAGTGACGTTTTAATATAGTCTTTTTATTGTTACTTACTTGTCACCCCATTGCTGAGTTGGGCCTCCTCCAACTACATGGAGGGTGATTAGCCAACTATCCCACGCTGGCCAGACGCGTTTCATGTCAAGTTTTTCTTCTCTTGCGGCCAGGTTTTCCTTATCTATATATATTCCTTTTGTCGGCTCCTACGATAGCTTCAGGACGAAATGGCATGGTGACACTATGTGTTCTAAATCCGTCACCACAAGGAACATTTTATTGTTACAGATCTTAAAGTAGTGGGCGACGATGTGTGGATACTAGTCAATCAAATGCCGAGATTCGTCTACTCACAGTTGGACTACAGGGACAAGAATTTCATCATTTACAAGTAAAATATATACTTATTAAATTAACATTTTGGTGGAAAGGAATAATTATGCAACTCTTTTAACGTAACTTTTTTACGTAGGTTTTATAACAAAACTCTTAAAAATCATCATATTTAAATTTACCATTATCATCATATGGGCCGTTTATCAGTCGTCATATCTACAGTCACACCTTTCATACACAATTCCTCATTCTTACAATCCATCCAGGAAATAATTATACCTGCCTACCTTCCGACAGCTTTTGCCAGGGCCTTCTTCTTCTTCTTCTTAACCACGCGAATTTCTCGCGAAAACCACGCTATCGCGATGTAGGATATTTTATTATGTAGCATTCTTATTGCTACCAACAGCCAGGATATATGCGAGCGTACACAGCTGAAGTTTTAGGCAGCCTAAGGATGTGTCCCAAATAATAGTAATTCTGTGTTGAAGTGTAATTTATTGTAGTGTCGCCACCCCATTCCATCCCGAGGGTGGCCTAAGAGCCGACAGAAAGAAATGACAACGCTGATAACCTAGACGTAGGTGAAGGGAAACTTGATACGAATTGGCTAGCGTGGCATAATAGGCTATTACTCTCCACGCAATTGGAGGAGGCCCGACCCAACAATGGGTCATGTATGGACTGAGTAGTAGTAATTTAATATCATACTAGCTGCGCCCGCGATTTCATGCGCTTTCATGAAGTCTGTGGGTAGCATTTTCATCACCCCCTTTCAACCCCTTTTTCTAGTATAAGCAGCATGTGTTCTTTCTGAGACTCTAGTAGACTATCTGTTGACTAAATTTCATTTGAATCGGTTCAGTAGTTTTGGCGTGACAGCGCGACAGGCAGAGTTCTTTCACATTAATAATATTAATTAATTATGGATTATTTTGTTACAGGGGTAAAATCGAAGAACTGATCAGCGGGACTGTTTGTCAAAATAAATAAATAAATCTATACCTATTTATACTTCTTTTTAAATTAAATAGCCTCTCCCTTTAATTCATGGCGGCAATTCCAGCAGACCCGGCCACGCGTTGCTGTGGCTAAAGTTTTTGTTATATTACATAGTAGTCTACTATTCAAGGGGAACGGTAAGAGAATATCAGTCATGGGGACTACCATACGTTTTTTACATAATATAAATATAATAAATATCCTTGGACATTTCACACAGCGCCATCTCGTCCCAAGCTAAGCAACTTAATGCTTGTGTTATGGTAACGAGATGGATGATAAACTACTTATATACATTTTTTTTTCTAAATACTTGTAGTTCGAAAAAATACTTGTAGGTCGTACAAATATTTCTTGCGTGCGGGGAATCGAACCCGCGACATGCTTTTTGTACTTTTAGCATAGCGCCATCTATTGGCTACTTACTCAATCCAGGCAACAGATAACGCCATCTGTTAGAATCGTTTGGAGCTTACATATAATTGGGACTGTCAAATAATAGACAAATAAGTTGCAATAAAATAATATTACAACTTTAAATTGGGATGATAGCTATCCCATCTTTCAAGACAGATCAAACTGCACACGGTGTGCACATATAATATGATGATGATGATGACATATCATTCCATTCTGAGTGTGTCACAAGAGCCTAATCTAGATAATTAAATTAACTTCAACAATCATTGGGCTGATAGTCGGTTCAGTAGACGGTCTTATCGCGAAGAGTATCGACCAACATCTCAAGAAACTCTCGGTGAGTTGCTGAGTTGAGGTTCTTAAAAAAGGCTGTCATCCTAGTTTCGGCAAGGATTGCCAGGAGGTTCCTCTCTCTGAAGACATAAACCGCCGGAGCTTAGGTCTCTATGACCTCATTATCGAAAGGATTTCAATTTTTTTAAACTACGCATTCATAGGTATATAAGTCTAAGGGTTGGATGTGCCGCCGATTTCGATTCCGGGGCCGGGCTAGTAAGTATTTTGTGTATACCAGAGGCACTGCTCTGAGTCTGGGTGTCATTTGCGTTCGAGAATTTCATGTTCGTAAACTGCCCCCGCGATGTAGGATAAACCTAGTGCAAGGGTTTCGTTTTTAAAGAAAATATATATATATATAAAAGTAGCCCAAGTTACTCCTAGCAATCGGTCCCAGCAGATAGCTGATGTAACGAGATTGCTGGACGAAATTGTAGGACCGATGCGTCGAAATCGGTCCAGCAATTTCAGAGATTAGCCGAAACAAACATAAAGGTAAGTCCATAAACAATTTTACCCACCGAAAAAAGAAAAAATAGTGCCCTTGTTCGGGCAGTCGAGGATCGTCGGTTTTGGTTTTTTTTTCAGTGACTTGAATGCCTTTGACCCTAGGCTTGCGTGATGGAAAGTTACGGCGGCAAGGAAATGCCCTGTCGGGCACCGGCTATCACGTGCACACGACGAAACGCAGTAAAACTGCTTGGCGCCGGACTTAAATGTCAGGGTGGTAGCTAGTTGGGCGGACCATGAGATCCTACCACCAAGCGTGCTGGGTTTTGTTGACTCTTCGCACCCCGGAGGCCCACGTACGGCGATCATCGTCATTTGGGTGCGATATTCTGTACGGCGGAGCCGATAACTGTCGACAGACTCTACAAAAATAGAACCATTACAATTAGATAAAATAATCGAAACAAAATGATCGGAATTTTCCTACAAAATTATCGTGTGTTGACTATTGACTGTATAAGTTGGAACACAAATCCTATACTACTAGTTACTACTTGCTTCTCAGCCCATGACCCACTGCTGAGTCGGGCCCCTCCCATCACAGGGAGGGTAATTAGCCTACTGTGCGACGCTGGCTAGACGGGTTGGCACAGGGTTTTGCATCAAGTTTTCCTTCTCTTTTGGCTAGGCTAGGCACCCTCAGGATGGAATAGGGTGGTGAATATTTCAATCGATTTTAATCAAATTTGCACACCGTGTGCAATTTGATCCAACTAGAAAGATAGAATCCCAATTTTATTTGTCTATTAATTGAAAGTCACAATTATCTGTTAGCTCCAAACGATTCTAACAGATGGCGATATCTGTTGGGTGTATTGAGTAAGTAATCAATAGATGGCGCTATGTTAAAAGTTAAAAACAAAAACCTTAGCCACAGCAGCGTGTGGTCGGGCCTGCTAGTTAGACTATATACAGGGTGCTCTATCCCTGGGCTCATCTTTTTGGGACAACCTGTAATATTATCTTTACTATTAGATACCTTAACAGGTATTGCAAAGTTTGCTATACATATACGCCAACCTGTATCGAGGCTACAAAAACTCTTTTGAGTGACGCATGCCTGTTAAAGACTACCGTATAGTACATACGGTCTTTTTGTTGCTTCGCGTAGCAGCAAAACCTATTGACCACTTAGTCCTAAGGTCAGATTTGTTTAGAAAATCAATGTACAGTCGCGAACATAACACTTAGATTAGGCAGCGTTTAACGCAAACCGAATAACGATAAAATCTAGAATAATAGTATGCCAATTAGTCTGTACAAATAAAATACATAATAATCTCTAATATGTATAAAATTCTCGTGTCACGGTGATTGTTATTGAACTCTTCCGAAATAGCTCCACCGATTTTGATGAACATTTATATTCACATTTGGTAGGTCTGGTCTGCGAATTGGATGAGATCTATTTTTCATTCCCGTAAATGTTAAGGGCGGTCCTCTGCTGACTTTTTATTAATAGACAAAAAAATTTTTTTTTTTTTTTTTTATGATAATAAATAAATAAATAAAATAAAAATAAAAAAAAATAAAATAAAAAGCTTTTATTTGATTCCTTACATAACAACCTTAACTTAACTAATTCTATATTATTTACATTATCATAAAAAGTGCATGCATTTAAATTTCAAAATAAATAAAAAGATGTAGCAAAACTAATTAAACTCTATGTAAGGACCGCCTAAAGCGGTAAAAGCCTCCTCCAATTCTGTCCATTCCCGTCTCTCCCGTGCTACTCTACTCCAAACCCTCCCTGCAACCTGAGCAATGTCATCATCCCATCTTTTGTGGGGCCTCCCCCGTTTCCGTTTCTTATTTATGGGCGACCAATTTGTGATAACTTTAGTCCACCTATCGTCTTTTAATCTTTGTAAGTGGCCCGCCCACTTCCATTTCCGTGCTAGCAAAAGTCTACCTACATCTTTTGACTTAGTGATCTGTCTGATATCTGATATTTTGACTTTGTCTCTTAGTTTTTTGTGCAGGTAGCTTCTCTCTAAGTTCCGTTGGGTTACTTGAATCCTATTCTGGTGTTTTTTAGTACTATTCCACGTTTGGCAGGCATATATGAGGCATGGGATCAGACAGCTTTCCAATGCTTTAGATTTCAATGATACCGGGAGTTTACCCTTAAAAACTTCTTTCATAGTCCAAAATTTTTTCCATGTATTTGAAATTCTTCGTTCAATTTCCTTATCCATTCCCTTATGAAAGGAAATTAATTGTCCAAGGTAGATATAGTCTTCTACATATTCTAAGGAATTTGTTTGTAGTATGATTGGCTGTTTATTTCCGTTTGTCATTATTTTAGTTTTTTCAAAGTTTACCTTTAGTCCAACTTTGTTACTATTTTCATTTAGAGTTTCTAACATGTACGATTCTCGGCGATATGATTCTCGGCGAATAAAATTATATCATCAGCGAATCTTAGGTGAGTTAAGCGCTTTCCGTATATTTTTAGACCCACGTTGTTCCAATGTAGATTTCTAAATATTTCTTCGAGCACCGAAACAAAAAGTTTCGGGGACATAGGGTCGCCTTGTCTTACACCTCGGTTCAAGTTAAAGTATGGTCCTGTAGAGTCAAGTTTCACACGGGCTTTGCTATTTTTGTATATCTCTTGTATAATTTTTATGTAGTCGTTACTTATTCCTTGTAAAGTTAGTGCTTTTTTTTATGATACAGCGTACAAAATATACATTTGGGCTTGTTATTTCCTTTTGTCGGCTATTACAACAACCTCAGGATGGAATGGGGTGGTGACACCAATCACTACATAGTATAAAACAAAGTCGCATTCTTCTGTCCGTCCCTATGTATGCATAAATCTTTAAAACTACGCAACGGATTTTGAAGCGGTTTTTTTAATAGATAGAGTAATTCAAGGGGAATGTTTATATGTATAACCCACCCCCGCTTTGCACGGGCGAAGCCGGGGTGGGCCACTAGTGTATTATAAAGCCGTTAAGCCGCGGATAAAAAAGCTAGCTTTGTATTGTTGGTGTCAATTATACTCAGGAGGTAGATGCGTCCCATCGTGTAGGAATCTTCAAAATGTTAGTCTTGCGTTAAACCACGTAGAGTAAGGTTGTGTGTGTTTCGTTTTATTTTATGTTACATAGTTAAAAAACAACATGGTAAGTTGAATAATGTGTTACACAACTAGCTGTCACCCTCAGCTGTGACCAAATAGGTTTTTTTGTTTTTGTTTTAAAATACGAAACCCCTGCACTATAACCTGTATCGCGGGGGCAGTTTATAAACATGAAATTCACGAATACAAATGACACAGAGACTCGGAGCAACTGCCTCTGTTTTCACAAAGACACTTGCCCAGCCCAGGAATCGAACCCGGGATCCCGTGATCCAAAAGCAGTTTTGAGACCATAGAGTTTTGTGATTAATCATAAATTATTTTTTTCATGACATTTCATGTCCGGCGATCTACTGACTATTCCGTTTCGTGCCCCAGACATAGTTTTACCACCCCGTTCCATAAGAACAGCGAAAATCTAAATATATATAACTCAAAGGTGACTGACTGACTGACATAGTGATCTATCAACGCACAGACGAAAAATAAAAAAAATATCCTAATTATTTACACACGCTAAACAAAAGTAAACCCGCAAAAACTATACCTAATTAATAATAACACTTTTTAACGCGAGCGAAACCGCGGGCCAAATCTAGTTTTATAATATAATATAACACTTATTTTCCCAACAAATTGCCGCCCATAGTGAGACAATACACACAATATATGTGGATCACACAGCGCAAAAAAAAAAAAAACTCAAATCATTTATTTCAATTGAACCTATTTACTGGTGTTTTTGAAAAGTCAAAAGTGAAGTTAGGAATCTAGTTGCTATATTAGTAACCAAAACTTTGAGAACTTTAAAAAGTGATTAGCATGTCAGGTAAAAATACTTAACTGACATGCTAATCACTTTTTAAAACATTATTTATACATTAATTTTATGCAATCATTGAATGTTTTATAATGCTCACTTAATTTTACTAATAGTCCTTGTGGTCGAAACTCGACTGTAACTAGTTCTCAATATGACCACAGACTAACATTATAGCTGTTCTATAGACAGATTGAGTCATCACGATTTCTCTAGAACTCTAAGACCTAGATAGACACTTTAAATTTGGTAGGAATATTACTTTTGCCATGTAGAGTCAGCTAAGAACGGATTTTATGAAATTCCAAAAAAAAGGTGGTTGGGATGTGATTAATTACTTGGTAAAACAACGTTTTTTTTTCCCCGGACTAAAATCCTTGATGGACTTCCCGCCGGCCTGGGGATTGCCGGCGGGGGAGTGTGGGAGTCTCCTCCAGAGTGGAGGCATTACCCACTAAACATCTCCGGGGTGTTCCTTCACGCGGTATTGGGTGCGGCGCCGTGGGAACGTTAGTAATTATGTACTGGCAAAACCACGTTGCCGCAACCAGAGGCTTTGCTCCCTCTTCCAACTCTTGATTGCTCGTGAGAGCATTACGACTCCGGAGCATTCCGCTCCGTCGATGTCTCGCCAGGAACACGTGGCAAGACACCGGATCTCTAGGGTCTCTTACTCCGACGGGCAAGAGATTTCCCCAAATCTCTCACCCGGAGACCCGCTTCAAGGAGGACGGCGGTCCGGCGCCAGTCGGCGACGTCCAGTGCGTGCCCGGCGCCTTGGCGGTGCGTCAGGGGCACGCTCCCTCTCCCGCTCCACCGCCTCCTTCTTCCTCATTACGGCTCCAGAGAATTTTGCCAGAGCCTTCCACGATCTGTCGCTCTCTACACTCCTCACAACCAGGGTCGGGAGCGACAGATCGTTACCAACAATTGCGACAAGTGTCGCCCGATCCTCATCCCAAGACGGACACACCTGAAGTGTGTGGTCCGCATCATCCTCTGCATTACCGCGGGATCAGCTAGTATACTCTAATTGTGTGTGTCAACAATATATGGGAATGCAGAAAATATAATACAAATAATAGTTAATATTTTTTTTATTATGGGCCTCGTCAGGAAAAAAGGAAAACCAGGGTCACCGACATAGCCCACCGGATTGCCAAACTTAAGTGGCAGTGGGCAGGGCACATAGCTCGCAGGACCGACGTCCAATGGGGCAGAAAAGTCCTCGAGTGGCGACCGCGTTCCGGAAGGCGCAGTGCTGGTAGGCCTCCCACACGGTGGACCGACGACCTGGTTAAGATCGCCGGAAAGCAGTGGATGCGGGCGGCCCAGGACCGGCCTTTGTGGAAATCCTTGGGAGAGGCCTATGTCCAGCAGTGGACGTCTTTTGGCTGAAATGATGATGATGATGATGATGATGGGCCTCGTTGGTTAAGTGGTTAGTTGTGTTGCCTTTAGATAACACGACACTGGCACCGCGTAAAACGACACTAGCACCTCTTGATATGTCAGTGACACCACGTATCACGACACGTAGTGTGGGTGTCATTTGTGTTCGTGAATTACATGTTTGTAAATTTTAATTTTATTTCGAAAAGAACTTGGCACCTGTTGACACTGGCACCAAGTAACACGACAGTGGCACCACGTAACACGACACTGGCACCTCTTGATAAGTTACGTAAGTCGACACTGGCACCAAATGACACAACACGGACACCACGTAGCACGAACCTGGCACCATATAACACGACACTGACACCAAGTAACTCGTCACTGGCACCACGTAACACGACACTGACACCGCGTAACACGACACTGTCACCACGTAATACGACACTGGCACCGCGTAAAACGACACTAGCACCTCTTGATATGTCAGTGACACCACGTATCACGACACGTAGTGTGGGTGTCATTTGTGTTCGTGAATTACATGTTTGTAAATTTTAATTTTATTTCGAAAAGAACTTGGCACCTGTTGACACTGGCACCAAGTAACACGACAGTGGCACCACGTAACACGACACTGGCACCTCTTGATAAGTTACGTAAGTCGACACTGGCACCAAATGACACAACACGGACACCACGTAGCACGAACCTGGCACCATATAACACGACACTGACACCAAGTAACTCGTCACTGGCACCACGTAACACGACACTGACACCGCGTAACACGACACTGTCACCACGTAATACGACACTGGCACCGCGTAAAACGACACTAGCACCTCTTGATATGTCAGTGACACCACGTATCACGACACGTAGTGTGGGTGTCATTTGTGTTCGTGAATTACATGTTTGTAAATTTTAATTTTTTTTCGAAAAGAACTTGGCACCTGTTGACACTGGCACCAAGTAACACGACAGTGGCACCACGTAACACGACACTGGCACCACGTAACATAAAACAGTAACCGGCAACACGTATCATGACACTGACGCCACGTAACACGAAACTGGCACCACGTAACATGAAACAAGAACCTCTTGATACGTAACGGACACCACGTAACACGACACTGTCACCACGTAACACAACACTGGAACCACGTAACACGACACTGGCACCGCGTAACACTACACTGACTCTACGTATCACGCCATTGGCACCGCGTAACATGATACAGGCACCACGTAACATAAAACAGGCACTTCTTGGTACTTCACGGGCACCGCGTAATACGACACTGACACTACGTAGCGCGACACTGTCACCACATAAAATGACACTGGCACCATGTAACATGAAACTGGCACCACGTTACATGAAACAGGAATCTCTTGATACGTAACGGGCACTACGTAACATGACACGGGCACCGCGTAACACGAAACTGACTCCACGTATTACGCCACTGGCACCGCGTAACATGATACAGGAATCACCTAACATAAAACAGGCACCACGTAACATAAAACAGGCACTTATTGGTACTTCACTGGCACCGTGTAATACGACACTGACACCACGTAGCGCGACACTGTCACCACGTAACACGACACTGGTACCACGTAACACGACACTGGCACCACGTAACATGAAACAGGAACCTCCTGATACGTAACGGGCACCACGTAACATGATACGGGCACCGCGTAACACGACACTGACACCACGTAACACGACACTGTCACCACGTAACACGTCACTGACACCATGTAACACGGCTATGGCACCACGTAACACACCACAGGCACCACGTATCACCACACTGGCACCACGTCACACGACACTGTTACCACGTAACACGAAACTGGCACCACGTATCATGAAACTGGAACCTCTTCATATGTAACGGGCACCACGCACCATGACGTTGGCACCGCGTAACACGACACTGACACCACGTAGCGCGACACTGTCACCACATAAAATGACACTGGCACCATGTAACATGAAACTGGCACCACGTTACATGAAACAGGAATCTCTCGATACGTAACGGGCACTACGTAACATGACACGGGCACCGCGTAACACGAAACTGACTCCACGTATTACGCCACTGGCACCGCGTAACATGATACAGGAATCACCTAACATAAAACAGGCACCACGTAACATAAAACAGGCACTTATTGGTACTTCACTGGCACCGTGTAATACGACACTGACACCACGTAGCGCGACACTGTCACCACGTAACACGACACTGGTACCACGTAACACGACACTGGCACCACGTAACATGAAACAGGAACCTCCTGATACGTAACGGGCACCACGTAACATGATACGGGCACCGCGTAACACGACACTGACACCACGTAACACGACACTGTCACCACGTAACACGTCACTGACACCATGTAACACGGCTATGGCACCACGTAACACACCACAGGCACCACGTATCACCACACTGGCACCACGTCACACGACACTGTTACCACGTAACACGAAACTGGCACCACGTATCATGAAACTGGAACCTCTTCATATGTAACGGGCACCACGCACCATGACGTTGGCACCGCGTAACACGACACTGACACCACGAAGCGCGACACTGTCACCACATAAAATGACACTGGCACCATGTAACATGAAACTGGCACCACGTTACTTGAAACAGGAATCTCTTGATACGTAACGGGCACTACGTAACATGACACGGGCACCGCGTAACACGAAACTGACTCCACGTATTACGCCACTGGCACCGCGTAACATGATACAGGAATCACCTAACATAAAACAGGCACCACGTAACATAAAACAGGCACTTATTGGTACTTCACTGGCACCGTGTAATACGACACTGTCACCACGTAGCGCGACACTGTCACCACGTAACACGACACTGGTACCACGTAACACGACACTGGCACCACGTAACATGAAACAGGAACCTCCTGATACGTAACGGGCACCACGTAACATGATACGGGCACCGCGTAACACGACACTGACACCACGTAACACGACACTGTCACCACGTAACACGTCACTGACACCATGTAACACGGCTATGTCACCACGTAACACACCACAGGCACCACGTATCACCACACTGGCACCACGTCACACGACACTGTTACCACGTAACACGAAACTGGCACCACGTATCATGAAACTGGAACCTCTTCATATGTAACGGGCACCACGCACCATGACGTTGGCACCGCGTAACACGACACTGACTCCACGTATTACGCCACTGGCACCGCGTAAGATTATACAGGCACCACGTAACATGACACGGGCACCACGTAACACAGCACTGGCACCACGTAACACGACACTGGCTCCGCGTAACACAGCACTGGCACCACGTAACACGACACTGGCTCTGCGTAACACGACACTGACTCCACGTATCACGCCATTGGCTCCGCGTAACATGATACAGGCACCACGTAACATAAAACAGGCACTTCTTGGTACTCCACTGACACCACGTAACACGACACTGTCACCACGTAACACAGCCCTGGCTCGGCATAACACGACACTAGCACCGCGTAACACGACACTGGCACCGCGTAACACGACACTGACTCCACGTATCACGCCACTCGCACCACGTAACACGAAACGGGCTCCTCTTGATACGTCACGTAACACAACACCGGCAACGCGTTACTCGACACTGGCACCGCGTAATATGACACGGGCACCACGTAAAATGCAACTGACACCACTTAACACGACTCTGACACCGCGTAACACGACACTGACGCCACCTTATGTGACACCGACACCACGTAACACGACACTGGCACCACGTAACATGAAACAGGAACCTCTTGATACGTAACGGGCACCACGTAACACGAAACTGGCTCCTCATGATACGTCACGTAACACAGCACTGGCAACGCGTTACTCGACACTGGCACCACGTAACATGACACTGGCACCACGTAAAATGCAACTGACACCACTTAACACGACACTGTCACCATGTAACATGAAACTGGCACCACGTTACATGAAACAGGAATCTCTTGATACGTAACGGGCACTACGTAACATGACACGGGCACCGCGTAACACGACACTGTCACCACGTAACACAACACTGGCACCACGTAATATGAAACAGGAACCTCTTGATACGTAACGGGCACCACGTAACACAACTCTAGCACCACGTAACACGCCATTGGCACCACGTAACATGAAACAGGAACTTCTTGGTACTTCACTGGCACCGCGTAATAAGACACTGACACCACGTAGCGCGACACTGTCACCACGTAACATGACACTGGCACCACGTAACATGAAACTGGCACCACGTTACATGAGACTGGCACCACGTTACATGAAACAGGAATCTCTTGATACGTAACTGACACCACGTTACAAGAGACTGGCACCACGTTACATGAAACAGGAATCTCTTGATACGTAACGGGCACCACGTAACATGACAGGGGCACAGCGTAACACGACACTGACACCACGTATCACGCCACTGTCACCACGTAACATGATACAGGCACCACGTAACATATAACAGGCACTTCTTGGTACTTCACTGGCACCGCGTAACATGACACTGGCACCACGTAACTCGAAACTGGCACCACGTAACACGACACTGAATCCACGTAGCACGACGCTGTCACCACGCAACATGAAACTGGCACCATGTTACATGAAACAGGAAACTCTTGATACGTAACGGGCACCACGTAACATGACACTGGCATCGCGTAACAGAACACTGCCACCACGTAACACGACACTGACTCCGCGTATCACGACACTGGCACCACGTAACATGACACTGGTGACACGTAACATGACACTGGCGCCCCGTAACATGAAACAGGCACCACGTAACATGAAACAGGAACCTCTTGATACGTAACGGGCACCACGTAACATGTCACTGGCATCGCGTAACACGCCACTGACTTCACGTATCACGCCACTTGCACCGCTTAACATGACACAGGCACCACGTAACATAAAACAGGAACTTATTGGTACTTCACGCGTCTTCGCGTTACACGACACTGACACCAAA